>CM035418.1:66746636-66909136 GCA_020310875.1 Ceratopteris richardii
TATATATATGTGTGTGTGTGTGTGTGTTTAAAATCATGTCTTGCTTATTATTTGCTTTTGCACGGAAATTGATAAAATTATTCACTTGTGAACTGATGTTGACCTTAAGATATGCTTTTCAAACTTTGATCTTGAAATTAGGGTTTGAATTCTGACCTTGAATGTATTGCCAATATACTATAGTCATATATGTGGTTCGATAGATCTCTCTGACCTCTTCAAGAATATTAATAAAATATTTCAAATTTTTGTTGAATTTTGACGAGTTTGATAAGCCTTTGACCAACTTGGAGCGTGCAATTTGGAGGGGCAGTAACATCTAGGCGGAGTCCCCTAGTGGAAGATTGCCTCCATAACATCATTTTTCTCACACTTTTGTCATGCTTATTTACCCCCTAGAAGAGTTGGATACCTTTTATTTATGCTCCTTATATAATGAATATAGTTCGGGTTTGTAAACTTTATTTCTAATATATTAAGTAGGATAAACATTCCTTAGTACCCGAAGTAGCTACTCATGTTTTGATCATAGAGAGTTTAAGCGCTTCTATTATAAATAACTCTTATTTGGAAGACACTCCAAGTAGATGATCTATGACCTATGAACCTATCATTATATCATTGTGCATTGCATCACATTGCGATGCATTGGTAATGTTTGCAACATGTTGCAATAAAACGCAATTTTTTTATTTTGCCTCAAATGAGGCTGTTTTTTTGGGTCAGCCTCATTGAGTCAATTTGAACAAAAAACTCGAGAGCAGGTTTTGGCAACTATGAGCAATGTGCCAATGAGGAGAAGAAGGTAAAATCTTACCTTTGTGTGTTCTCTCTCTCTCTCTCACACACACACACACCAAGCAATCCCCTCCTATCCCCACCAAGCCTCCTTGCCCTCCTCCCCCTCCAATCACCATGCCAAAAGCAAAGCAATCTTGTTGGCAATATGTCACAAGCCAACGCAAGTTGGGCTCAAGGGGAAGTGAGTTGGACTTGCAAGCTATGTGGCTATAGCGGAGCCAATGGAGCCAATAGAATCAAAACACATCTTGAAAAGTCTATTGGCATAGGGATTCCATCTTGCAAAAGACCCAATGTCTCAAGCTATCAAGAAAGAGCTACTGGAATGGGTAGCTCAAAAATCTCAAGGTAGAAGGAATGCACCTTCACAATCTCAAACTAGATCATCATCACATCCAAACGGTTCATAGGCTCATGTGATCTCCAAATTCAAGCATCTCAGTTTATGAACCCATATACATTGAAATAGAGCATGAGCAATGAAGGAAAAACTACAAGAGTAGAATACGATTACCAAGAGCATCCATATGGCTCTCTTGGAAGAGCCTCCATACGTGTTATCTTGCAGAAACAACGTAAGGAAGAAGCAATACAAACCATCATGAAGGCTGTTCTATAATGTGGGTTGTCTTTCAATACTACATGGGCACTAGCATGGAGAAATTCCATTGAAAAGGTATCTTTTTTATGGTACTAGTGGCAAGGGCCTACCTATGAAGAATGGAGGAAAACAAATCTTAAAAGAACAAAGGAAGCATTAGAGAGAAAGCTTGAGCCCATGAAGGAGAGATGGGCAGAGTCCACACAACTTAACTAACTGGAAAGATTTCATTAGAAGAAATCAATTGCTCCATTACATCTTTGAATCTCTTTCATTGAAATGATCATTCTCCAAGTATTTCTGGAGGTAAGCAGCATAAGCCTCATTCCTCACTTAGTATAATGTTGTATGAGTATCATCTTTTGCTAACTTGTAAGAGCAAATGTGAGGGATAATGGCATGTTCATAAGACAAAGCTATCAATACATGTGAATGTTGATCTTCTGGGTATTGAACTCATGACCTACTCACTAGGAGTCCCATGCGCTAACCACTTGCCGAAAATCCATGGTTGAGGATTATTTCCTAAACCTCCCTCTCAAGGTGTGGTTCAACCATCTCCTTCTTTTCATTTCTTGAGTCTAAAACTCTCTTTCCCTTATAGAGATGATTATCCTCAAAGATCAATCCTTGAGCTCCTCTTGAATTGATGTCCTCACCCTTGCATAGTCTCTAGAACCTTCTTGTTCTCAACCTTGATTTTTTGAACCCTTGCTCTTAACCTTGGTGTCATAAACCACCTTTGCGCTTCTTGGCTACTTCCCCCATGATAGGTATCCTAGATCCTCAATCTACTTCCATTGAAAATTCTGTTCCGAGAGCTTTCCAATGGTACCTTACACATCTAAATCCGACCTAAGGATTGGGAGATACACTTGAATTGTTATTGGGTTAGGCTCATTTTTGGAA
Source organism: Ceratopteris richardii (assembly GCA_020310875.1). NCBI lineage: Eukaryota > Viridiplantae > Streptophyta > Polypodiopsida > Polypodiales > Pteridaceae > Ceratopteris > Ceratopteris richardii. Next base: position 66,748,948 of record CM035418.1, read on the forward strand.
GCACCGCATGTGCTTTCCACCCACATTGACCAAGCCTACTTCCTAAGCTATGATAAGAATCGTGGGAATTGAACTCATGACCTATTGACTAGGATTCCAATGGGCTAACAACTCGCCTCAAAATCCATGGTTGAGAACTACAGAATCCTCCCTGTTAGGGTGTTATTCAACAATCTCCTGTTTGTCATTTCTTTAGTCTAATAGATCTTTGGAGAGCACCACAAAGACAACCTTGCACTATGTTTTCTTCCTAGCCCTGCCTTGCTCTCATGTTTTCATATGAGGTTATGAGATGATTCGAGTTGGCATGTGCATGATCTTATCTTCTCGGTGGTAATTTTTATTTTATCACAAACAAGATAATTGGTGTCTTACAAGGGAGCCCTATCTTGAGGAATCACCATTGTTCCTTGATATTGATAGATTAGTGGGTTGAACATGTATCTTGGTCCCACGAGAGTTGCCCATTTCGCAACTTGAGCACATATCTTGGTTCCCCGATAGCTCCCTCACTTGACAAATGGAGCATGATAATTTTTTGTAATACCTCCGGAGATCTCAGTTTGGAAAACATTACCCAATGTGTTCTACTAGAGTTCGATTTGATTCAAGACCAGAGGCAGAGGAAGTCTTAGAGGATTTCTTATCATGAGTTTCTAATCAATGTAGGCATCGGCCCAAGTCTATTTTAACTTGGAAGTTGGTTATTAGCCGAGAAAATTGCATAGAACATTAATTAAAAAAATAAGGGGGAAATTGTTAGGTCCCCAAAACAAAAGGACATATTGATGTGCACTTGTAGTTAAAGTGTTTGACAACGTGTAAACTGACTACCCAATGTGAACTCGATCTTTTCATTTGGTAGAGCCTCGTCACTTGTATCGGTGGCAGGCTGGTGGTATGGGATACCAATCCTTTAGAGGTGGCTGCCAACGTTTCTATAGGCTCCTAGGCTCAGGGATGAGCTTTTTTGGCATGATTGGGAGATGATTATGATTTCTTCCCTTATTATTATTTGTGAATATGGCTTCTATCTTGTCAAGCAAGGAGGATCTAATACCAAGGGTCCTATTTATACTCTTATGAGGGGGTAGGCTAGTTCACATTAGGTGAGCACTTCACATGTGCCTAGACACTCTAACTATAGGCTTCCATCTTGATGTATTTTGGGTTCAAGGATGTAACACTTCCACCTTGATTCTCAATTGATGTACTCAACAATTTGTCAAGCTACAAATTGGGGACTCGATCCTTTAGTGACCTAACTGACTCACAAGCTTGTGTGAAAGAGGTTGTGGCGAGCTACACGACGATGAGCTCGATTGCTTCAAACATCAAGGGAGTGGACAATTGCATGAGGGGAGAGAAAATAGAAAGAGAGCTCAATGTGCAAAAAAGATGAAGAAGAAGAAGTACATACAAAGTTTCTAAGAGTAGTTATTTTGAAATGTGAGATAGGACGTTTGTTTTATAAGAATGAAGATTTTGGTCACGCTGCCAAATTTGAACAAGCCAAAGTGACCATAAATCTTAGAGAAACATATAAATGTTTATATTTACCCAGTAAAGTGGGTCAAATAAGTAAGAGTCATTCTTGGGGCTTCTTTAAGCCAAGTAACTCCCACCATTTGAATGGATGGTGGATCTTGTGCCTTGGGTAGACACTTAGTGAGAGTATCTACATGATTTTGGTGAAGTATTGACCTTGATCAAAGTGATCAGACCATCCTCTAACACCTTTTTGATGCAGTGATATATCACATCAATATGCTTTGTCCAATCATGGACTATGGCATTCTTTTCAAAACATATGACATGTTGGTATTGCATCCAAGAACAGGTGCCTTTCCAAGCATCCAAACTCACTACACAAGAGGGCTAACCAAATCTTTTGTTTTGAAGCCTTTGCAGCTACGGCTGAAACATATTCAACCTTTGTATTAGATAGTGCATCTCTCATTTGATGTCTAGAGCACCATGAAGTAGCTCCCCATACAAGGGTGTATACATAGCCACTTGCTGATTTGGGACCCTTTGCATAGCATACACACTTGCTTTCGGTCCCTTTCAAATACCTCAAGATAGGTTTGATTGTCTCCAAATGAGCTTTGCCAAGATTAGCCATAAATTTGCTAATAGCTCCCATTGCATGAGCAATGTCTTCATGACTCGCAACCATGGCATACATAAGTAAGACATAAGTTGATGCATATGGAACACTCTTCATGTGGTTGGCTACATCAGCATCTTTGGGACACTCATCCTTGGAAAGTTTAACATGTGGCTACAATGGCAGTCCAAAAGGCTTAGCATCAGCCACATTAAATCTATCGAGCACTTTCTCAATGTACGTTTCTTGGGATAAATGCAAAGTATGCTTCTATCTATCCAATTTTATTTGCATACCAAGTATACGCTAGCTTCACCAAGGTCCTTCATTGAAAATGCTGAGTTAAACTATAGATTAGAGCATTTAGAGTGCTCTTTTTCTTCCTGGCCTGCATACCATCTACATATAGCACAAGAATGATTGGGCTGCCATCATCATCCCTTTTTATGTACAAAAATGGTCTGCATGGATTCTTTTCAACCCATGTTTGAGCATAATTGCATCAAACTTCTTAGAGCATTTCTTGGAGGTTTGCTTCAGCTTATATATGTTGGTCTAAATTAAAAGCCTACACATTTGGCTCAAAGGATGCATTGAAGTCTATACATACATGAAGAAGCATAGGAACATATGCTAGTGGTTAATTACAACTTTACCTCATTGTAAAAGTCAAACTGACTTGGAATCTCTTGTAATCACCTACCAAAAGGATTCGTGGAAAATTAGTTGCTTGATTGAAAGAATATCTCCAAGCATTTAGGAGCTTGATCATAGGGAGCCTAAAGTTTGAATTCGAATTCAAAGTTTTAGTCATCTCTTATAAAAATGGATATGAAAAGTCGCGGAGAAGAGAGAGCACTCCCGAGCCTAGCATTACTGTTTTTGAGTATTTGTGAGGTCTACACTCAAGCCCACACCTCTCTACACCATTTGGCAATGAGATTCATGCCAATGGAGTTGTATACAAATGTTCATTAATACATACATTCATATTGTCTATCTCTGAGTTCTCTGTTAGTCTACTCAAAAGTTTGTCAACTTGTCAAGGGAATATCGCGGTCAATTCTTCACCAAATTCAGTGATTCAAAGCTTGTTGGATTTATCTTGAAGTAATCTACATGATATCAAAGCTTGAAGACATTCTATTCAGCCATTTTGGAGAAATCTGCGTTGAGGTGAACTCTGTTAATTTTCTGCTAGAGTCCTAAAAAGTTGGGGGTATAGCTTAACTTGCTAAATTGATTTCCCTTAGCATAGTTGATCATTTTACATCATTCAACTTGGAATAGGTAGCTTACTAAGCTAATTAGATACCCCTAAAAGGAAGTTTTACAATTCCTACTGTGCTGGTCATACTGAGCAAAATACTCACCAGGTGTCAAGCCATAAATAGAAGTTTTCTTGAGTTTGTGACTTCCAAAGTTATCTGTTTTGATTCAATCATTGCACACATCATTTCCAAAGGACATAGGACATTTTATGGTGTTATTGGAAAGCTAAGGAGGTCTAGTTATCAACTCTGAAGCAAAAGAGGGTTGTTACAAAGCAGGTTTAGCAATACCTACTCAGTCTCTTGGAGCATCCATCCATCCATCCCAACAGTGGTATCAGAGCAAACTAAGGTAAAATGGGAGATGGTTTTCCTTCATTTATTGACGAATTGGACAGGAAGAGCTATCAAGTATGGTCTCTAAGGATGAAGACCTACTTACAAGGAAGAAGTATCTATGGGTACATCTTAGGAGATGAGGAATTGCCCTCATTTAAAGCAAGAGGATTACCAACCAAGGAAGAACATGAAAAGCTCAACACATGGTGTGCTAAGGATGCATTGGCAAGGTCTTATTTACTCAACTCTATATCTGATTTTCTTTTGCCACATATTAGAAATTGTAAGACATCCCAAGAGACTTGGGAAACCTTATCATCATATTTTTCCTCAAACACAAGGGCTAGGAAAAATCAGTTGTGGATTGAATTCACAACAACCTAAGCAAGTTGTTTCAGAATTTTTGACCAAGATTAAAGATGTAGCGGATGAGTTAGCAAGCATAGGAGAAGAGATTGAAGAAGAACAGATTGTAAGGCAAGTGATCAATGGGATCAAGGCTGATGACAAATGGGAAAGCTTCACCACTGCAATGGATCTCTACATGGACATGCACACTCCAGATCTTACAACCCTCATGGGACAATTGTTTACTCATGAAGAAAAGCTCAACAAAAATGGAGACACATCCAAAGGTAATAATTCTTCTGCCCTATACACTGATAAGAAGTCTAAAGATAAAGGCAAGAGCAAGAAGGTGGAAGATAAAGGATCAACCTCTCAAGCCAACTATGCAGGGAGAGGTAGATCTTCAAGAGGAAGGGGCAGAGGAGGTAAGACAGGTAGGGGGAGATCTTATAACTCCTCACCATGCAACATTTGTGGTTTATCAAATCATACTACAGATGAGTGTTTCAGGAATTACAAAAATCAGAGAGGAAGAGGATACCAAAGAGGTGGCTACTCACAGTCAAGAGGTAGATTCAACCATCACCAAGGTTACAACAATAATTACAACAACAACTACAACAATAATTACAATGGCAACTACCAAGGAGGATTCAAATCCAGGAAGGATTACAACAACTATACAGAGGAGCAAGATGACTCTCTTCTAATCATGAACATGACATCAAAATCAAGTACAAATGATGAACACCTATTCTACATTGAGTCAGGATGCTCAAATCATGTGGCTGGCAATGTAGCATTACTCTCTGATCTTGAGGAACCAAAAGGTAAGCATCAAGTCCAAACAGGTGATGACACAAAGCATTCTGTAGTTAAAGTTGGAAATGTTAAGACTTGTGATGGAAATCAGAATTTGTTGAGTATGGTACTCTATGTACCAACCATTACCAGAAATTTGATGAGTGTTGGACAGATTGTGGAGAAAGGTTTGCAGGTTAGATTCAACCAATATGGAGCATATGTGGAGGATCCAAGACATGGGTTCAAGAGGATTGCTAAAGGAGAAAAATCAGGTAGACTTTTCACTTTTGAGTTGGAAGATACAAAGAATACTACACTATACAGTTATAAAGATCAAACACTTTCAGAGCTTGAGATTTGGCAGAAAAGGTTAGGGCACATAAGAGAAAGAACCTTGAAACAAATGTGCAGGGACCAATCTGTGCTTGGGATACCTAATGTGTCCAAGCAACATATGATTTATAAGTGTGGTGCTTGTCAATTTGGGAAGTCTCACAGGTTACCCTTCTCAAAGAAAGGATACATGCATGAAGACTACCTAGAGCTTGTAGACACAGATGTATGGGGACCAAGCAAAGACCCCTCAGTCTCAGGATCAACGTACTATGTGTCTTTCATTGATGATTATAGCAGATGGACTGTATTATACTTCATGAAGCACAAGGATGAGGTATTTAATTGCTTTAAAAAATATATTGCATTAGTTGAAAATCAGACAGGAAGGAATTTGAAGAGGCTAAGGTCAGATGGAGGAGGTGAGTACTTCTCCAATTGAAGACTTCTTGCAGGACAGAGGTATCAAAAGAGAGATAACCACAAGGTATTCTCTTGAACAGAATGGGGTAGCTCAGAGAAGAAATAGATTAATTGTTGAGACAGGTAGATCTATGCTTAATGAGAAAAAGTTACCTAACTATCTATGGGCAGAGAGTGTTTCTACTGCCACTTACCTCATACACAGGTTACCATCTAAGTCTCTTGATGGCATGACACCATATGAAGCATGGCATGGTAAGAGACCTTCACTTGATAATTGCAAAATATTTGGATGTGTAGCATATGTACACATTCCTTCTCAGATAAGAGGTAAGCTAGATCCAAAGGCTGAGATTGGTAGCCAAGGGTTTTGCACAAACCCAAGGCATTGACTATGAGGAGACATTCTCACCTGTGGCCAAGATGCCAACCATCAGAGTGTTGATAAGTGTGGCTGCATCAAAAAATTGGAATATGTACCAATTGGATGTCAAGAATGCTTTCTTGAATGGATGGATTTCAGGGGAGGTATATATGTCACAACCTCCTGGCTATGAGGAACCCAAGAAGGTAACATATGTTTGCAAATTAAAAAAGGCTTTATATGGATTGAAGTATTCACCTAGGGCATGGAATTACAGGTTAACTACATACCTCCAAGACCAAGGTTTTATCATGAGCAAGGCAGATACTTCTCTGTTCATTAAGAGAAGTAATTAAGTGGTAATATACCTTTGTGTTTATGTTGATGACATCATCATTATAGGTAATGATGTCAATGGAATCAGATATAGCAAAAGTCAAATGATGAAGGAGTTCAAGATCAATGATCTTGGTCTATTGAAATATTTTTTGGGACTTGAATTAGTCTACACTAATTCAGGGATATATATCACTCAGAAACAATATGTACAAGATATGTTAAAGAAGTTTCACTTGCAGGATGCTAAAGTAGCAAGCACTCCAATGGAGGTAAACCTAAAGCTAAGTGCCCATGAAGGTGATGAAGTCAAGGACATTACAGGTTATCAAAGTATGGTGGGTAGCTTGAACTATGCTACCTTAACAAGGATAGATATTGCATATGGAGGTAGTGTGCTAAGTCAATTTATGCACAAGCCAAGGATACCTCACTTAGAGGCTGCCAAGAGAATCTTGAAGTATCTCAAGGGTACACAGAACCATGGTTTGCATTTCCCTTACACTTCAGATATTGATATCAAAATTTATTCAGATGAAGATTGGGCAGGATACAAGGATGATAGGAGGAGCACTTTTGGATATATCTCTTTTGCAGGTGACAAACCAATTTCATGGTCTTCAAAGAAGCAACCTACTGTTGCTTTGTCTTCCACAGAGGCAGAGTATAGAGGACTAGCTAATGCCACACAAGAAGCAATTTGGATTAAGCTTTTGTATACAGAATTGGGTTTGTTTACTAGGTCTCCAATAATCTTTGGAGATAATACAAGTTCTCTTCACCTTGCAGCTAATCCTATTTACCATGCTAGGACCAAACACATAGAGGTCCATTACCATTATGTGAGAGAGAAATTGATAAGCAAGGACATTCAACTTACCTATGTATCAACCAACATGCAATGTGCAGATTTGTTGACTAAAGCTTTGGATGGAACCAAACTTTGCAGGTTCAAATCCATGATTGGATTGCAGGATATAATTAAAGATTGAACATGAAGACCCAAAATGTTTGGCTTGAGGGGGAGTTGTTGGTCTAAATTACAAGCCTACACATTTGGCTCAAAGGATGCATTGAAGTCTATACATACATGAAGAAGCATAGGAACATATGCTAGTGGTTAATTACCACTTTACCTCATTGTAAAAGTCAAACTGACTTGGAATCTCTTGTAATCACCTACCAAAAGGATTCGTGGAAAATTAGTTGCTTGATTGAAAGAATATCTCCAAGCATTTAGGAGCTTGATCATAGGGAGCCAAAAGTTTGAATTTGAATTCAAATTTTTAGTCATCTCTTATAAAAATGGATATGAAAAGTCGCAGAGAAGAGAGAGCACTCCCGAGCCTAGCATTACTGTTTTTGATTGTGTGTGAGGTCTACACTCAAGCCCACACCTCTCTACGATTCATGCCAATGGAGTTGTATACAAATGTTCATTAATACATACATTCATATTGTCTATCTCTGAGTTCTCTATTAGTCTACTCTAAAGTCTGTCAACTTGTCAAGGGCATATCTCGGTTAATTCTTCACCAAATTCAGTGATTCAAAGCTTGTTGAATTCAGCCTGAAAAAATCTACATGCTATCAAAGTTTGAAGACATTCTATTTCGCCTTTTTGGAGAAATCGGCATCGAGGTGAACTCTCGTCATTTTCTGCTACAGTCCTAAAAAGTCGGGGGTATAGCTTAACTTGCTAAATTGATTTCTCTTAGCATAGTTTATCATTTTACATCATTCCACTTCGAATACGTAGCTTACTAAGCTACTTAGATACCCATAAAATGAATTTTTCCAACTCCTACTGTGCTGGTCATACTGAGCAAAATACTCAGCAGGTGTCAAGCCATAAATAGAAGATTTTCTTGAGTTTGTCATTTCCAAAGTTATCTGTTATGATTCAATCATTGCACACATCATTTCCAAAGGACATAGGACATTTTATGGTGTTATTGGAAAGCTAAGGAGGTCTAGTTATCAACTCTGAAGCAAAAGAGGGCTGGTACAAAGCAGGTTTAGCAGTACCTACTCAGTCTCTTGGAGCATCCATCCATCCATCCCAACAATATAAACTCCTCGTGAGCTTGCATACTAGATGCTCCTTTCCTTGCCTTGTACTTGGGTTTGCCATCCACAGTCTTGATTTTGTATACCCGCTTGTTAGGGATGTTCTTCGTACCTTTGGGAAACTCAAGGAATCTCAAGTATCATTGCATGCAAGAAATTTCTCTCTTCTTGCATGGATAAGTTCCACTTCTTCTTGTGTGCACATAGATTTGCCTCCTTATAAGTGAGAGGCTCACCTTCATATGATAACGTAATGTAATGTAATGTATAGATGGGTCATACCTATTCACATTGCCTCCTAGGACGTGTATATATTCTTACCTAGTGATCCACATTCTTTGGCAATGGATATGCACTACAAGGTATATCAAGTTCCTCATTTTTAATGGGTTGTTGTACATAATTTCGAGCCCTATTTTCAGGATGAATAAGTGGCTGCGTATCGCTTTACGAGACTCAATTGGTTGTCCAACATGGTTTGGCTGAATTACAATCGGCTCACTAAAATCTCTATCCATATGTGGTGCATCCTTAGGGTTCAAATCATATTTAACAAGTAGTTGTACATGCTTAAATTTGACTCTTTTATGGTTATGGTTAGAGGCACAGTTGTTTTTGAGCAATCGTGCCTCACTCAATACATCATCTCGGATGTGTATTACCTTCTTCATTTTAGATAGAACTATTTTGTAGCCCATTTCACCTTTATTTACATAGCCCATGAAGATTCCTTCATAGGCTTTGCAACCAACTTGCTCCTCAACTCAGGCCTTACGTTAAGCTTTTCAAATTAGCAACATGTGTCCAGATTGCCTCTCCCATGACAGAGACAATGCTTTTCACTTTTGTCTTGATTTGTACAACACATTTATTCGTTTATCTTGTTTCACGACGACAAAAGATTGATTTTGTAACCCTAACGCAATTAGAGTGAGATTAGAGGTAGTAAACGAAGAAAAGAGTTAAGGCTTAGATTTGTAAACCAATGGTGGGTTTGTTCTGAATAGAAGTAATAGGACTGCTATTCGGCTAATCACCTGAACACATTATTCGCTAAAATGAGTAAAAATATGGGTAGAAACTAGGACTTCCTCTCGTTTTTGCTAGAGTGTTTCTAATCTTTTCTCAAAAAAGAAAAAACAACGGTGAAAATGGATAGGAGTAATGGTTCCAAGTGAAGTTGGTGGTGTTTGCAATCTAGAATCCAATTCGCGAATGGAAGAATACTTTTCAACTTGTCAAATGGTAAATTACTTTGATTCTCCTTGATTAGACCTTCATTTGGTATAATATGATGTTAGATTTCATGCATTTTCCTCAAAATTTGTGCCACTAATGGAACCCCATAATTTCTTTCCTATGAGGAAAGTACACACCTCTTTTTTCTTTTAGTTATTGTATGCTTATTGAGCTAAAGTTAAAACTTTCAACACTCAAAAAGCCAATACATCCAGTGCATACTATCAGCGATCTTCACTTGGTCCACACATAGTGACCACTAGTCCCTCTTGCCTACAATTCTCCCAGAAAATGTAGAGTTGATACGAGAACTCTGGGAGAACTTTACAACACCGTACTACAGTTTTAAAAAGCCAAAAACTACAAAAAATGGGTGACATATGAAAAATAAACTTTCCTCTCGACACCAACCTATTTTGCTATTTTAACTATCAAAATAGAGAAGTAGTTATTCCTACCTAAGTATGAAATTCATCACCTAAACAAGTTAGGGGCTAGCTTTGCAAGGGGGCCATTAGCTTATTGAAATTTTCTAACTTTGAGTTGATCGGAGTGTATATACAATTTGAAAATATTCCTTGAAAGGGACCACACTCTTTTGCTACATTTGAAGACCACACACCCCTAAGTGTAATAGATAGTTTCATGAGATCACTAAAGGGGAATCGATTTTCAAGACTCCCCCTCAAGCAAGTACTGAACCTACTTCCGACATTCGAATGCCTCCTTGAACCTTGATAGCTTTGTTGATTGTAGGGCTTTGGTAAAAGTTTCAACACATTGATCCTTTGGACTTATATGTTACATTTGAATCTCCTTAGTCATGCATTTATTGGTGACGTAGTGATATCTACACACTACATATGTTTTTGCATATGATTCAACATGGATTAAACTACAAATCTAGATCAATCATAAGCATCTTGTGCTACATGTACTCATTTGGCTTCTCATATTTTGCAAATAACGAATGGTGGTTTTAAAATAATGCCACTAAAGAAGGTCTTGTAATGAATTTTTCTCTATAATGCTCATGTTTCTTAGAAAATGCAGCCTTCCACATATATTACAGACAAATTGAAAGTCAAAAGATAGTGAAACTCTAGCCATAAATGGACGAAATTGTAAAGCATTGACAAACATTATTATGCCATAGTCTGATAGTATTCGTCAAGAGCTATCTAATGGTATATAATGTATAGTCATTTGACAACCACTTGTACATCAAAACACTAATTTAAAGGTTGTTTCTTAAAGCCAATTTAAAAGTGAAAAAGAAGAAAAAATATAAAAAATATTGTAAAAAACTGAAAATTAGGGTTTCCGTTGTTTCCACCATTAGGTTTTCTAAAATAATGCACTTTGAGATTATCTTGAACAACATTTTTCGTTTAGTTCTCCTAATTTTTGTTTGAATATGTAAATTTCCACAAGGGTAGCAGAGAGAACTCGAATTCAATAGATGGTCAAAGGCTACTCAACAATCCTTAAAATTTTACAAACATTATTATGGCATATTGAGATAGTACACATTTAGAGCCATGAAATGGTATACAAGGCTTGGGAATTCTGGAATTACTAGCCAGCTTAGTGGCTAGAATCAAATCCTCAATTGGAAAACCAATTTTCAACTTTTCAAATGGTAAACTACTTCAATTCTCCTTGATTGAACCTTCATCTCGTAAAATATGATGTTAGATATCAGACATTTTCCTCAAAATTTATTCCACTAATAAACCCCCATGGTTTTTTTCCTATGAGGAAACTAAAAACCTTATTTTAAGTTATTCTCCAGTTATTGTGCTCAACTTAATACTCTAAGAACTCAAAAACTCAATACATCCAATGCATTATCAACTGTCATCACTAGGTGCACACATAGTGACCACTAGTCACTCTTGCCTGCAATTTTCTTAGATTATGTAGAGTTGATACCAGAGCTCTAGGATAACTTTACAACAGCACATTAAATTTTTAGGAAGCCAAAATTTATAGGAAATGGATAACATATGAAAAAGAAACCTTGCTCTTAACACCAACCTATTTTACTGTTTGGCTATCAAAAAAGCCAAGTAGTTATGTCTACCTAGATATGAAAGACATCACATAAATAAGCAAGGGGATAGCTTTGCAAGGAGGCTATTAGCTTATTCAGATTTCCTAATTACTCAAAAACATAGGATCATGCAATTTTGAGCTGTTTGAAGTGTATATACAACTTGAAAATATTCCTTAAATGGAACCACGAACTTTTCCTACATTTGATTATCCTACACACCTAAGTCTAATAGATAGTTTCACGTGATCACTAAAGGGGAAGTGATTTTCAACGCTCCCCCTCAAGCAAGTATTGAGCCTTCCTCCAACACTTGAATGCCTCCTTGAACTTTGATAGCTTTGTTGACTCTAATGCTTTGCTAAAAATTTCAACACATTGATCTTGGGACTTATATGTTATACTTCTCCTTAGCCATGAGTTTAGTGCTGATGTAGTGATAGTGTTCGTCTATGTGCTTGGTCCTGGCATGGAGCATAAGATTTGGACATATGATTGAAGATCAATTAAACTGCAAATCTAAATCAATCATAAGCATCTTGTGCTTAATGTACTCATGTGGATTCTCGAAGTTTGCTGCCGCATGAGGCAAACTTGGCTGATGGAGAGGATCATAATGAAAATTTAATAACAGTAATATCCACCATGCAATCTCACCTACTAAATTTTGAGTTTTCAAGAAGTACAACAAAGCAAAATGATTCACATAGAAAGTGAACCGTCAACCTAATAAATGGCAACAAAGCTTTTGAATCGAGTTATTCTTTTCTACATTTTTTAATCTTTAGATGGCATAATAAACTCCCAATGGCCACATCCTATGCATCACAACACTCCCAATGGCCACATCCTATGCATCATGAGAGACATGGAATGAATAATTCCACTCTGGAGCATGCAACGCGGGTGTTGTAGTTAAAAGCACTTTAAGCCTTTGGAACGCCACATTGCACTAGGCATCCCGTTGAAAATCACCAGTTTTGATATGAGCCAAATGATTGAGGGATATGAAAATAAGAGCCAAACACCATAAATGATGGCCACACCATTTAATTTGGCCCAAAAATCAAAGAACGACATTCGACAATTGTGGCAAAGGATCTTGCAATATACATTCAATTTATTGGGATCAACCACTATATCTTCCTTGGAAATGATATGACCTAAAACTTTTTGCATTTTTCCCCGAATAGGGACCTAAGATGGTTTAAAAAAAGATGTAATTCTCTACACCATGTAAAATAGAGTTGTAAATGTTGCAAATGGTTCATCTACTTTTTGGAAATCAAAAAAATATCTAGAAAACGTGCATAAAGCATGTCATGTATGAGCATTCCCTAGTCCAAAACACTTAACAATACAAGCAGAGTTAGCCTATATAGTGATTAAAGTTCTTTTAAGTACATGGGCACACTCTTTTTCATATCAGTTTTTTTCTCTTGTTTTGCAAATAACCGATGGTGGTTTTAACTTAATGTCACTAAAGAAGATCTTGTAATGATATTTTTTCTTTAGTGGTCATGTTTCTTAGAAAATGCAACATTCAACAAGCATAATAGACAAATTTTGAGGTCAAAAGATGGTCAAAATCTAGCCAACAATGGTCAAAATTATAAAACCTTGACAAACATTATTATGCCATATTGTGCTAGTACTCATCTAGAGCTATGCAATGGTATATAATGCATGGGTAGCTGACAAGTACTTGTAAACCGTAATTTGAAGGTTGTCTGTTAAAGGCAGTTAAAAAGTGAGAAATAATGTGCAACCTTGTCAAATATGCATTAAATCAAGGAATCAACTTATTTAAGACCTAAAAAATAGAAATATGCAATAAAAATTATAATAAAAACTGAAAATTATAGTTTCCAAATTCTTCATAATTATGTTTTCTAAAATAATGCAATTCGAGATTATCCTCTAATAACATTTTTCCTTTAGTGCTCCAAATGTTTGTTCCAATATGCAAATTTCCAGAAGGGTAGCAAGAAGAATTTGAATTCAATAGATGGTAAAAGTCTATTCAACAATAGTCAAAAATTGACAAACATTATTATGGTTATTTGTGGAAGTACTCATCTAGACCTATCAAGTGGTATAGTATAAGGCTTGGGCATTCGATAAGTACTAGTACATGGAAACCCAAAAACATGTCAACCTTTTAACTACATACATTGATCTATCTAGCTTCCTTTCCTCACCCTTAGGTTGAATAAAGCTTCTCCATTTTATAGAGTCCCTTGCTCCATTGAGTGTCCCTTTTGTTGCTCTCGATCTAGCTCTACTCACATTTGTTCCTCATATTTAATATATGTGTGCTTTGCTTTGCCTATAATCCTTCCATAATTAACTTCACTTGATTTTTGGGCTACCCCTTAGTCTTTGATTCCATCATGAGTGTCCACTTCCATTAATTTCCATGCTTGTGTCGTATGAAGCTCTCAGTTTGATGTTGATTTGTGATAGTTCCTCTTGATCAACCTTTACTATAATGCCTCCTTTCGGCTGCATTTCTTCATTTATAGTGTATACCATGATAACGAATTTCTCAATATTATATTATACGATTTACATTAAAGTTCAACTGCCATTTTTTGTGATCGTCATAAAATTGATTTGCTTCTTTAGAAGCTCACCATCAAGCTTCATCCTAGCTCTTTTTTCAACTTTGATAGCTTTGTGTAAGTCAAATCCTTTAAGAGCACATCTATGCATTGCTCTTTAGGAACTATGTGGTAGACCTACATGTCCTTGGAATGTAACTTTAGTTTCACAAAATTGCGAACTTAAATATGTTAAGTTATGTGGTAGACCGACATATTATGATAGTACTCTTTTAGAGCTACCAAATGGTGTAATATAAGGCTTGGGCATTTGCAAACTACTAGTACATCGAAACCCACATATATCTAAAACTTATAATCAAACACTTATATAAATGACTTGTAAAAAGTCATCGTGGATATGCCTCTTGTAGAGCTCTTTTCTTGATCCTCTATTGATTTTGAGTGGCCTACACCTTATCCTACTCATCTCACTATCATTTGGCATCATCATAGTGCCACCAATTTTGCTCAATCTTCAACTCCTCTCCATGTGACAGTAGGCGACGACCCCTCTCTCTCCTATCTGTGAGGCACAACAGACGGCCATTATAACTCTATCACCCTCTCTCTCTTTGTAATGCGGCTGCCAACAATGCCTTCACTACCACCGTATCTCTCTCTTCATGTTTTCATTGCCACCGCATGCTGTCGTCGAGATTTTCTCTCCTCTCACTCATGAAGGCCTACAGGAAACACATTCGGTGAAGGTAGTCATAATTCCCTGAGCAGTCCAAGATGCATCAAGGATGTCAAAGGGAATTCACATGCAAACTTTGGAAGAAATCGAGCAAATCCAATGTAGCAGTCAAAGCTGGTCAAAGTTTGGAAATTAGGGCAAACATATTCAAGGGTGGAGATGCACTAAAGCATAAAGGAAGGAGGATCCACGAGCTTTTTCATCAAAGAAGACTTGTTTGACAGTTAAAGATCAATAATGCAAAGTTTCTCCAAAAATAGTGGCTTACCTTATCCGAATTGATGTCAGCACTGATTCGATGGTCTAGATCATCCCCAGATCCAATGGTGGAGAATGAAGGCGCCTAATTTTCACTCCTTTACACTAGATTTGATAGAAAGAACAATTTCAAGCCATTGATTTGATTAATCAAATGGTTGTAATCCAAAGTAGTGATCCTAGAGTTGAGAGTTGATTTCTCTAGATCCAAGGGCCCCAATTCATTCAAAAAATTATATAAACTCCCCTCCAAACTCCTAGAGCATCATTGTTAGGCATCCATAGACCTCTTGCTAGCTTAAGGTTTCCTTGAGACGATCACCCTCAGTTGAGCGAGTGAGGATCCAAGGTGGGCTAGTATGAGTATAGCACCTAGTTTCACATTTAAGTTAGAACTCCAATCTAGGATAGGCTCTTGAAACCAGCATCTCTATCTTGACTCACCCTCGGTGGAGCGTGTGAGTGAGTTAGAGCTGGTTTTAATGAGTCTTAGACTTCTTTAGTTAGACGTTACGAGCCTAGACATACATAGGGTCAATGAAGTGGAACTCATCTTCTTACGTGTGATATTCGATTGAACTGTCATGGTTTGAAGGTTGGAACTGCCTTTGATCAGTAGACTGCTTAGTTTGACATATCACGATGATCTTATACATGTATCCTAATTCAAATCCTTTTAATTCATGTGACTTGTCACTTGTCTCTCAATCTCTTAAGTATTTTTACATGTCTTCTATCTTCTTCTATGTGTGAGAAGGCTCCGCAGTATTGCATTGAACCAGTGAGGATGTTTCATTGGGCTTGTGATTAAACTCTATCATCATAATTCACTTGCATGCATATAATCCATACATACCCATACATATTGATTAGTTTCTGAAAGTGTATAAGAAGCTCCAATATTGGACCATTCTTCCTTTCGAAACTGATTTATGTGGATTCCATCTATTCTCGTCATGCATACATATCATCCAAATAAGACTATGCATATGGATTAGAATTAGGAAGTGTTCAAGAAGCTCCTTCCATGGACCATTCTTCCTTCAAAATTTGATTCGTGTGTATGGTTCTCTTTCATTCTTATCAGTCATGTTCATAAATCTAACTTGCACTCCTACATTCCCATTCCCATAATCATTTCAACATCTCTCTCTTCTCCATACTCAACATTAATTTCACTTTCTCTTAAGTAGTAACTTATCGACTAAGAAATTGATTATAATCTAGGACTGTGGAAAGATAGGGCATGTAGATTTGGAGGTTTATTTTGTTGACATGACTTTCATATATAAACATGCATATGTATCCTGTATCGAAAGCATAATTGTTGAAATCCTAACTCCTGCTATTGCATGTTTCTACATCCTTAGTCGATCTTATAGCACTTGTATCGGAGTTTAAATGACTGTTCTCCCTCATCAAAAATGGTTGTACCTTGTATCGAGTCTAATTTTTCCCCGTCATAAAAAAAAAGATGCTACATATTACCAGGAAGTTTACACTTTCTTCCATGCCAAACAAGTGATCATAACCATAAAGTTGCTGAATCATCATCATCATAAAAAAAAAGAGAGTAAGCCAAAGGAGGATAAAGAGGCATAGTAGAATAAATCATGGGCTATATAGGCAGATTTATGCATTAGTGGAGTTTAGTTAGATTTCCTTGCATGTTAGCATATTCATATTTATGTAGGAAAGGAGTTGATCTAAAATAAGCTAGAGAAAGATGTCTCTTGAAAATCCTAAATCTTTGTTTATAATCGTATTTGAGGTAGATTGCTTTATGAAAAAGGTACAAATTTTTCTTCAAGATGAGAGGAACTGATGCTTAAAACGACTCAATACATCCACTTCCACTTCATATTGATGCTTGTTTGTTTTCTTTCTTGTTGTCAATGTTGCTTGTTCATTTGCATATATGTTGCCTATTCGTTTATGCATATTCATGTTGCGTGTTTCAATTCTTTCTTTCATGCAAATTTTGCTTCATGTCACGTTGCCTACTCATTCATGCATATGATCGATTTTTCCTTCCATGTATGTTGCCTATAAAATAATTTGATGCCGGGAACATTTTTTTTTCACATATACTAGAGTGGCGCTTCCGGAGGAATCGCAGGTTTAGTGCGGGCGAATGTCGTCGAGATTTTTTCTCCTCTCTCACTCATGAAGGCCTACAGGAAACACATTCGGTGAAGGTAGCCACAATTCCCTAAGAAGTCCAAGATGCATCAAGGATGTCAAAGGGAGTTCACATGCAAACTTTGGAAGAAATCGAGAAAATCCAAGGTAGCAGTCAAAGGTGGTCAAACTTTGGAAATTAGGGCAAAAATTTCAATGTCTCCAAATCACATAAAAATTCATATACTTGTAAATCCTATCAAAGGCTGTCTATAGCCCGAATTTCACATGAAAATGGATTTTCTAGCACATGCCATGTGCATTTTGTAAAAAATGTAATTTTTCCACTTAGACCCTACAAAATTTTATATAGGAACTTTTCTTAGCCATATGGTTTGGCATGTATAAAGACCATATGTGGCTACATATTTTTACAAAGTTTCAAGGCTATGAGAGCTTCCTAGACACCTTAATGCCACCTTGCAAGCTTCCAAATGCAGTCAAACTTGTACAAGGAAAATATAGCAGCCTTAGGAGCTCGGTTTTCTACTCCGAGGATATCATCGTGGAGCTCTCAAGAAGAAGAGCACACTGTGGTGTATCACCATCAAATCACTTCAAGCAGAAGGAAAAAATTGACCTGCGACTCTTAATAGAAATAGATTTATTTTATACAAGTAGGCTTCCTTAATTTTTGAAACATTTAGCTAACAAATATAATTTCTGAAACATTTAGCTAACAAGATCCTAGTTTTGACTATAACATGCCTCTAGAACCTCAACTCTCAATAGGGATTAAGCCTTTCCCCTTTAACAAAAAAGTTGGGAAGAAAAAAGAGAAAAGATGAATACATAAAGCAGTACATTAATGGTTACTATGACATGACAAAAAAGAAAAATAAGAAAAAGAATGAAAAAGAAACAAGAAAAAACAAAAAAAAAGAATAAAGAAAAGTTATCAAGATTCAGTTGTGGTCTCAAAACCACTCGTGAAATGTATATACGGGCTATATGAGACGGAGGTCTGATATAGAAGAATTAGTTAGATGTATCTTGTAGTAGATGACTAAGAGATAAAGGATAGAAAACTTATATAAAATGAATATTACTTTGAACACGATTAATGGAACGGTCAGTACCACGACTATCTGAATGACTATTATAAGATTTTCAAAAACTTGTCTTTAAACTCCATGCATTGAACGAAATGGTTTTCAATACAGATTTGCATAATTTTAAAGATTTTCATTGTTATCACAAACTTAACTTGAATTTAGAAGCATTTCTTATTTTCTCAAAAGAATTTGATGCTGCTTCCCATGATATATAGGTTGGCCCATCGGGAGGATGTGCAGGTTTGGTGGGGGGAGATGTCAGAAGGATTTCATCCTTTGACTTCATATACAAGAAATTTAAAAATTTCACTTCTACGGTGGATATAACTTAACTCTCACAAACGCTTGTAATAAGCTTCTTTTATGTGTAAAATCTGTCTCTAGTACCTAGAGGTCTGAATTGATTAGACCTCCTCATATGAATTCTTGTGTTTATGAATATGGGAAAAAGACTGCCTAGATACCTATGAGTGTGAAAGTGCTATATACCCTACATATGCATGCGTGTATTAGGTTTTACCCTAAGTGTCTATGTAGTTGTGTGTTTGTGTGTATGGTACCCATTTGTATGTGGGGATATGGGTATAAACCTATGTTTCTATCTATATATATATATATGAGTATTTAAGTAAGTGTGCTATGTAAATGTGTTAAGTGGTTAAGTATGCATATGTATGTCTAGGTGTGTGATGAATTACATATATGTGATGTGTATAAACCTTTGGGTTATAGGATAATATTAAAGTATTTAATTAGTATTTAATTAGGTTATACTTTATTAAGCTTAAATGAAAAAGAATTATAAAAATATAATAATAATAAATGAAATTAAAGAAAAAACATGTGAATTATATGTGGTGTGTGAGTGTAAGATAAAGAGTGGAGTCTGTGGGATATGTGATTAAAGTGAGAACTAAAAGTGAGGTGAGTATGAGTGTGAGTTAAAGAGTGGTGTGAGTGCATTGTGTATGTAAAGTGAATATATTAAAGAATGTTCTGTGTGAGTTAGTGGTGTGTTTGTCAATTGAATAAAGTGTGGTATGTGTGTGTGTGGTGTGCATGAAAAGGTGAAAAATGTGTGCATGCCTTTGTGTATGTATGAGTGACTATATACATACATACACACACACACACACATATATATATATATATATATATATATATATATATATATATATATATATATATATATATATATATATATATATATATATTTATATATATATATATATATATATATATATATATATATATATATATATATATATATATACATATATATATATATACATATATATATATATATATACGTGTATGTGTGTGTGTGTGCAGTCTAAGTGTCTTTTCTAATGGTTTTTTGGTAGGTATCTATTTTTCTTCTCGTTTCTTCCCCTCCGATTGCTGTAGAGAAAAAATGAACTTGCCTCTGATGCACAAAGAGAGAGAGAGAGAGAGATCCGCTAAGATAGTTTCGACGGTTGGAGATCATCGAGGATCCATCTGGGGGGGAAGAGAGAGAGAGAGACAGAGAGAGAGAGAGATAGAGAGAGAGAGAGACTCCCTTAGCATAGATGCAATGTGCATGGAGAGAGAGTTTTGATGGCTGAAGTTACTGAAGTATGCTAGGGGAGAGAGAGAGAGAGAGAGAGAGAGAGATAGAACCATCCGATTGCTGTGGTCTGACATGAGAGCAAAGAGAGAAGCATTGATGCGCTACTCTTGAAGATTGCAGTCTAACACACACACACAAAGAGAGAGAGGGAGAAAGGAGATTGGTGCATCTTTTTTTATCTTTACTGTATTGATTAGTGCTAATAATAGGAGGCATTTGATGGTGGTCTCGAGAAGGCGACCCTAGATAGGTTTGTTGATTATTACACGTATGCAAAGAACATAGAAGAGGGGCTATTTTTGGTCTGCACGAATTCAAGGGCTGCTAACTCACATTGAGGGAGGAGATCATGGGCTAAACAAGATAAATGGAGAGAGAAACACACAGGTCTACACTACTATTGAGTCACTGAGAGAGAGAGATTTAATGATGTTGGTGGTTTGTTGTGTGGAAACAATCACTAATCGAAGACTAGAGAGAGAGAGAGAAAGAGAGAGAGAGAGAGAGAGAGAGAGAGATGAGATCTTTCTCCGGACCAAAGAGTACTAATGATTGATCAGATTCGCATAATGCTTGATCTTTACATATTCTGTTGATGATGATGCGCACAATGGATTTTCTCTTTTGTAACTTGTATTATAGCTTCTGTTGTTATTTTGCAACCGGAACACATATTATATATCGCCATGGCTCAGTTTAAGAAAACAAAAGCAAAGTGTGCTTTATCATGGAAGCCTGCTTGTACTCTTCTGGATGGTACCGGTATATAATGTCACACTATATCATACATCACTCTCAACTGTGTCATCGTGAATAAAGTTGAAGCAGAAGCTATCATTTGCATCATAAACAAGCCCATTGACTATAACTCATTGCACCACTCCTGCCATCCATTATATTCACTAGAGCATCTTAGGAACGAGAGAAAGAAGCTTAATGATTTTCCACGTTGGCTTAGGCATGTGTGCTTACACATCTTGGAACACTTGCTATCAATGGAATGAAGCTTGGTTTTTTTAAGCAACAGGGAGAGAAAACTTGTATCAATGAAGGATATTTTATATGTATTTGTATGAATACAATTGATTACATTAGCGATACATCAAGCTAAGATATTGAAGAGACCATCTGATTTTCTTTGCATGTTGTCAGTCAGCCTCAGAGCCATAGCAACTCTGAGAGAGAGAGAGCGAGAAAGAGAGAGAGTGAAAGAGAGAGAGGGAGAGAGAGAGAGGGAGAGAGAGAGAGAGAGAGAGAGAGAGAGAGAGAGACAATGAGAGAGGGAGAGCGATAGAGAGAGAGACAGAGAGAGAGAGAAAGGGAGAGGGGAGAGGGAGAGGGAGAGGGAGAGGGATAGGGAGAGGGAGAGGGAGAGGGAGAGGGAGAGGGAGAGGGAGAGGGAGAGGGGGAGAGAGAGAGAGAGAGAGAGAGAGAGAGAGAGAGAGAGAGAGATAGAGAGAGAGATAGAGAGAGAGAGAGAGTCAAAGAGAGAGGAGCCTGTATGTAAGCATTTAGACATGAATGTTTATGCATCCATGAATGCCTAAGTGTATGCATGTGTGTAAGCATATGAGTGTATATGCATATGAGATGAGTGCAAGTAATCATGAATGCATGTGTATGCATATGAGAGAGATGCATGTGTGTATGAGAATGCATGTATGCATAATGTGATGTTAGAAGCATGTGCATGTATGTGAGAATGTATATGCATGTGAGGATGCATGTGCATGAGAGAGCATGGATGTGCATGAGTGCATGTGTATGTAGGAGAATATGTTAGCATGCATATGAGGATGTGTGTTAGCATGAGTATGCATTTATGAATGTGTGTTAGCATATGCATGAGAATGTATGTTAGCATGCATGAGAATGTGTGTTAACATGTGCATGAGAGTGTATATTAGCATGCATGAGAATGTGCGTTAGCATGTGCACCAGAGTGTGTGTTAACATGTGCATGAGAATGTGTGTTGCATACATAAATGCATGTCCATAAGAAAGTTAGCATATGTATATAGAATGATGTCAACATAGGTATGAGTGAATGAATGAGCATATACATATATGATAAGAATTGAAAGTAATAAGTATGTTTTATGTTTCATCAAATGCACTTATGTTTTTTCTAATGGTTTTTTTCTATAGAGAGCATTGACGAGCATTGATGAACATTGACGAGCATTTACAAGCAATTGAGAATGGGAGATTGGAGACACGCCACTTCTTCCACTTTAATTACATTTTGGTTAATCTTGTATTAGGATTTTGGCAATTAAGCCTAGCATTTGTACTTATAGTTGTATGAGGATATTGAAGTGGTTTTCATTCATTAGCATTATCAAGAAAATAGTTTTAGAATTATTCATTGATCAATTGGCAATTTATATTGTTCTATATTTGTTTCGGATGTGTGTGAGTAATGAGTCTATGAATGAGTTCGTGAGTAAAGAGTGTACGAATGACAAGAATTAGAAGAAAAGGAGTCATCAAAGATCGCATTACTAGTGAAACCTTAGTCTGTCATTCATACCAATATGATGTATCTATGTATCAAGCTGCACAACCATAAGGTCAATAGTTAAATAGGTTGATCTTATATATTCAATAGCTTAGGCCATTAGACCATAGATATACACTTATCGCAATAGTGAAATACATCCTACATCCTAAAGTATGCTAAAAGAACAACATGCACGTAGTCACACAATGAGGCCATAGCACGTTCTGTTCTAAACTACCCATTGGCATCCATTCACACCCCTCGACAGTGGCATAGCACCGACCACCCCACCACATGGATTTCATTTCAAGAAAAGATCAAGGAATCCTTCCTTCCTCCCTAGTTCCACTTACATGCTCGTCGATCATGGACAATTATTCGATGGAAAGATGGGCATACTGTATCTACCTACACTGGACGCTTTTGGCAAGGACTACCACTTATTCGTTTGCTTGAAACGATTCCTACAGATACCTTGCAACGAAAGTATGAAGATGGTTTGGAGATGGGAATTGAAGCCAACACTATCTCCTACCACCCTTTATGAAGCTATCACTTTTGCACATGATGCCAAAAAGGAGTTTCAGTCCGTCATCAAGTCCATTCACTTACAACAAACGCATCAACGACAACAACCAATGAAGCCCAATTTTCCTTTCAAGCACCCTTTCACTACTTTTCACCACCCTCCTCAATCTAATTTCTCACGAGTCCACAAGCCAACCCCCTTACAACCTACCAAACCTCCAACACTTCAAACATTGATGATGGATGCTCAACAAAAGAGGCCCCATATCACTTGTTCACATTGTGGGAAGTTTGGTCATACTGAAGCTAAATGAAGGTTGTGAACTAATGATATGAAACCTATCAAAGCTCAGTACACAACATGGAGGTGGTTCATGAAGACACTCAACCTGATTGGACTAAAGAAGCATTGGAAAAAGATCTACGTACCTTGGGTAATGAAATTTCTATTCATTCTTTACTTTGCATGAAAGGTACTATTAATGGTAAAGCTGTTAATATTTTACATGATGATGGTAGTTCAAATGATTTTATTTCTTATACACTAGTGCAAGATATCCAATTAACATGACTTCCTTCTATGTATAAAGTTAAGGCTTCATTCCAAGGAAATTGATATAATGTTACAAGTGAAGTGAATAACATTCAGATTTGTATAGGTTCATACGTAGATGAACGCACATATTTAATTACTCCTTCGTAGTCCTATGATGTTATACTCGGCATGCATTTTCATCATCATTATAATCATGCATTGATTATCATACACATACAATAAGCTTTAAGTTTAACAATCAAGATATTTATTTGCCTACAATGCATGAGTTCCAACCATTTCCATTAATTAGTCATACTCAAGTATAACATGCATTTAGGAAAGGCTACAACTCATGTACTGTTTTTGTCAGTAACATAGTTGATTACACACATACACTTCCTAATGCACATAAATCATTTATGGCTTCTTATAAGGATTGTTTTATGGTTGATTTCCTTCTAAACTATCACCTAGGGATCTCTTGACCACAAAATGGACTTAATTCCCGATATTTCTCCTCCCCATAAAACACCTAATAAGATCACAATTAAAAACAAATATCCTATTTCTAGGATAGATGATTTTCCATATAAACTTTGTGGAGCATGTGTCTTTAGCAAAATTGATAGGTCATTTTGAACTCATGGTAATGCCGTTTGGACTCACCAATGCACCTGCTACATTTGTATGTATGATGAATAACCTTTTTCTGGATTACCAAGCCTTTTTCTTGTTTTTCCCCATTATGATCACTTTATTTTTGCATATCATTCATAGTCATATCGATCTGGAGTTTTCCATTTCCATGCATGTGTTTTTACACGGAACATGCTTATCATTGTTCAATGATGGGACATGTGACTGGCCATCCATGTATATTTTACTCTTATCAATTGAGGTCAGTTGCTTGGCGATAGAGAGGCATGCTATAATCTATGGAATAATGGAATGTTATATGGATTTTAATGTCTTGAGGTTTCTAATGTGCTTGCGTTTTGATTTAGTAGGTGAAGACTCATGAGGGCATGAACGAACTTGGACTTATTCATATATTTTTGAAGATAGTTAAAAGATAATATTTTAGATATTTTTTGTAAAAATAATAGATCACTTTAGAAAGCAACATTTTTGTAAAAATAATAGATCGCTTAGAGAGCGAGTATTTTGCAAATAAAGCAATTTTTGTAAACACACGCTTTTTGAAGCACCACCCTCATGTATCTTCTTTTCATGTTGTAATAAAGAATACTTATAAATACACATGCTCTGACAGACTCGTCCATTAGCGCATGTGGGGGGAGATTGTACCCTATCTTGTGTTCAGTCTCTTGTCTGTTTCTATTATATTTATGTTTTTGTGAGATTTTATTTCTATACTATCCTCTGCATATGTGTGTCTGCAAGATCCGATCAACACAATAGAATAGGTTCTCCATTGTGGAACTCTTTGAAAAAGCCTTAAAAATTGCTTCAACTTTGTCTTAGGTTGAAGTAGTCCTCCAAAAAAATACTTTTATGGGAAAAAATGAAGGATTCTCAAGATAAAATTCTCCCAAATGCAAGAAAAACCCTTTAGCTTATTATAAGCTACATTGAAAAAGCATTTGGAGCAACTTTATTGTGATGGAACAATGCAAATCTCTAATAAAAGATGAAAGAGGCGATAAAGATCTATGTGATGGTGTGCTTGATTGCTCCAAACAGTGCGAGTGGACT
Organism: Ceratopteris richardii; assembly: GCA_020310875.1. Classification (NCBI taxonomy): domain Eukaryota; kingdom Viridiplantae; phylum Streptophyta; class Polypodiopsida; order Polypodiales; family Pteridaceae; genus Ceratopteris; species Ceratopteris richardii. Next base: position 66,774,335 of record CM035418.1, read on the forward strand.
ACTGTGTGAGGAGAGAAAAACCTACCTAAAACTTTGGAGAAGAAGATGGAGAACCTAAAGTTGAAGAAGTCCCAATCAAGTTATGAGAGATTTGGGACCAAGTCTTACTGATAAGTGACTTTTAGGTCATTTGGGCATGTTCACACATGGCCAATGGCCAAAAGGCATAAAAATAATGTAAATGCGTATAGCACCTCATTTTGGGGTCCAAAAATATGTATGGAAAGCTCTTGAAGAGAGCTTTCACATGGAAGGATTGAAATATACAAAAAGGGAGTCCTTCAGGCCTTTAACCCCAACAACTATCTCCATGGAGTTTATAGTAGGATTACCTAGGACACAAAGGGAGAAAAATTTAGTTTAAGTTACTATGGATAGGTTAACCAAGATCTCAAGGTCTATTGTGACACAAAATATAGGGAACATCCCAAAATCAACTATGTAGAGAACCTAATCTTTCATTATACATAGTTTTAGATATGGATATGAAGTTCACTAGCCACTTTTGAGAGAACTTTGCAAATAGGTTGAATAGTAAAATTAGCATAAATTCAATCTATTCTACATGAGCCAAAACGAATACTACATACTTGAGAGAAATAGATTAGAAGTCACCTATATAAAGATCTCCTAGTAAAGTGTAAAGACAATTTAGAGCATAATGCTACATGGGAGCTCATGAACGTGATTCATAGATGATTTCACAATTTTGAGTTACCTTTTAAAGTGGATTATCAATAGAAAGGACATATGGAAACAATACATAAAGATGACCATGTGCATGGGGTACATAAAATTCAGTTGAATTGTCTTATCATAGTCTATATCGTTTTTTCTCCTCAACATCTCAAGAAACTTTTTGAGGATAAACAATGTAGAGAAACAAACCTTACATAAAGCATGAATATGTACGAACGTGGGAACCTCCCCTTGGGACTCATAAACATGGGCTCTCACATGAGAGCCAATTTGCACTCATGTGAGGGTCCACTTATGTGCTCTATTTAGAAGTCACAAAAACTTTTGATATTCAATAGCCATGGCCTAAAAGAGAGGTTCTTTGAAATATATACGACACAAATAACTGCTCTTACACACACAGACACAGACACACACACACACACACACACACACACACACACACATGTATATATATATATATATATATATATATATATATATATATATATATATATATATATATATATATATATATATATATATATGTGTGTGTGTGTGTGTTTGTGGGTGTGTACACATACATATGCACATACATGCATGTATACAAACATATGTGCATACGTACATACATACATACGTACATACATACATAGATTCATACATACATACATACATTCACACACACATACATACATACATATATATGTAGACTCGTACATTCATTCATGCATACATACATACATACACACATACGTGCAGACACGCATGCACATACACACACACACACACACACATATATATATATATATATATATATATATATATATATATATATATATATATATATATATATATATATATATATATATATATATATATATATATATATATATATGTGTGTATGTATATATATATATATATATATATATATATATATATATATATATATATATATATATATATGTATATATATATATATATATATATATATATATATATATATATATATATATATATATATATATATATATATATATATATATATATATATATATATATATGCATGTATGTATGTATTTATGTATGTTTATATATATATATATATATATATATATGTCTCTATGTGTGTGTGTTTATTTATCATTATTATTTTTTTCTTTACAAAATCTTTGATTAAATAGAAACGAGATACATGAAAGTTAAGAACATATAAAAAGAAGATTAATAAATTTGTTATTTCTTCCAAGGGATCCATTATTTGTTTAGCTTATCTCCTTTGATTAGAAGGATAATTAGATAGGAGACCACCTTCTTTGAGGATGGAGGTACGTTGACAGGGAACAAAGCTCTAGAGGCACAACATGAACACTTTTATAATCCTTCGGAAGGGAACCATTAGTGAATCGAAAGAAGAAGAAACAAAAATAACACTTAGGAGAGGCTATCTCCCATGATCTAGAAGGTCGTCCCCTAAAATGATCACTCATCCATGGCCAACATGAGAGAGCCTCTCCCAAGGACCCCACGCTACGCCACAACCATGGTCCACCCGACTTACGTAAGTATGATTCTATAGGGGTTCAAAGTAATGGACATATGGTAAAAAAATAATTCCTTGTTGGCCACACACAAAGCCAAAGAGCTAGAACCCTCAAAGTCAAGACATGTATGTGTGCCCTAGCTGAAAGGAGGGACTCCCTATCAAAGGAGGGACTCCCTACCAAAAGTAGGGATTTCCTACCAAAGGATGGATTCCCTACCAAAGGAAGGACTTCGTGCCATGTAGTATGCAATTGCGCTGCACGTCACGACTAAAAGGAAGGGCTCCCAATACGATTGCATGATCAATGAATCTCTTAAAATATGGTGCCTCTTTCGCAAACACATTGGCCTAGCACCACTGGTTTCGCCAATCGAACAATGCACATGCACATACCTTAAGTCCTCGAGGATTGAACAATTTTCTAGAGTGACTCGACAAGGTCCGCCTATCATCCAATACGTGCAATATTGTGTTATGAACATCTTGATCTTGAAGCGAATAAACTATATCAACCGGAGATAACAAAGACACTATCGAGACTATAGTTGCATTGCGGATCAATCATGGCACTAATCATGTTTTGCATTCCGTTCTTGAGATGAGTCCAGTACAAGGGAGTTGTTCATCTAGCATGGCATGGATATGGCCGTCATGACTATCATGATAAGTATCCACTAGCATACACAAGGTCCTTAGACATTAAGAGCGCTTTCATAACACACATCAAAAGAAGAGCTAAGAAGTGGAGATAGTATATAGACTCAAACATTCTCCCCAACTATCAAGGTTGACGAGATCCCTTAAGACAAGGCTATATGCTCTCATCTATTCCTATCAAATTAACATACACACACAAGAACGTATAATGAAGAGACTCTTCAAGTAGATGATTTATGAGCAATGAACCTATGTTTATATGGACTTTGAAGTTAACCGTGGAAAATCGGAAAAGACTTCCAAATAGCATACTTTTGGAATTTGTGGTGTGAATTTTGAGATATCCTCTCTCTCTCTCTCGCTCTCTCTCTCTCTCTCTCTCTCTCTCTCTCTCTCTCTCTCTCTCTCTCTCTCTCTCTCTCTCTCTCTCTCTCCCCCTCCCTCCCACTCTCTCTCTCTCTCTCTCTCTCTCTATATATATATATATATATATATATATATATATATATATATATATATATATGTGTGTGTGTGTGTGTGTGTGTGTTTAAAATCATGTCTTGCTTATTTTTTGCTTTTGCACCGAAATTGATAAAATTCTTCACTTGTGAACTGATGTTAACCTTAAAATATGTTTTTCAAACTTTGTATTAGATCAAAATATTTACTATAATTGATAATCTTCAACCTAGTTGATAGGTACCCTCTCATAAGTACAATATTGGTTATCCCTATACATTGAAATTTGATATAGCTATCTAAGATTGCACATAACTAAAACCCAAATCTTAATATAAAGGAAGCCAATATAATGGCTCAAAAAACGTATATGGATTAAATAAAATGGATGCTTGAGGTATGAGAAATATTGATTTGAACTCAAGGCTTGGAACGTATAAATCATGGAGACTAGGACATAAGATATGGCTACTAAAACTCAATGTGGAAGAAATAGGTCGTATAGGGCCACCTATGAGGTACGTCCTCAAGCTAAGAAAATTACGACTTTTCTTAATTTTTACAATCTTAGGAAAGAAAAATGAGGATCCTTTTATATAGGATTTTAGATGGTCCAAGAAGAGGTGAAATATCTAGAAGTCAATATCTTTCCTACAATATGTAGTCCATTTGCACTCTGTAATATCCACGTAGCTTTTCCTAAACATAAGTCCTTGCTCTGATTGACTCTACATCCACCTTCCAAGGGGTTCCAAATCTTTGAAATTGGCATGCAAAAGGAGGTCCTTTTTTTATTGTCCTTGATATTGTATGGCCATATACTAAGCTTTTGAGCTTGTACTTCTCGATAATATGCTTTTTCTGCAAGTTCTTATATCTCACACATTTTTCCAGAATTGTAATACTTCTCCCACGTGTTTCTATATCTCACATATGATTAGGTGTACTCTTGGATATCTTTCTGAGCTCGTAAAGTTCAAAACATGCCTTGATAGGTTCAAAACATGCATATGGTTTTGGATATCACAACAATACTTGTTAGTTATTCATTTTATAGTCAATTCATATCCTATACATAACATGTGCGTTGTGCTTATAATATGATATGTTGCCTTGTATTGAACGTTATAGACAAAAAGTGACTAAAAATCATTTAGGCGACTAAGCAATTAGCCATTACACATCACTAAATTACTGAGAAACTACCTTCTTATCAATTGTTAAGTTATCAATTTGTTCTGAATAGAAGTATTAGGACTACTATTTGGCTAATCACTTGAACACATTATTCACTAAAAGGAGTAACACTGTGGGTAGAAACTAGGACTTCCTCTTGTTTTTGCTACAGTGTTTCTAAGCTTTTCTCGGAAAAGAAAAAACAATGGTGAAAATGGATAGGAGTAATGGTTCCAAGTGAAGTTAGAGGTGTTCGAAATTTAGAATCGAATTCGCGAATGGAAAACTACCTTCCAACTTGTCAAATGGTAAATTACTTTGATTCTCCTTGATTGGACCTTCATTTGGTATAATATGATGTTAGATTCCATGCATTTTCCTCAAAATGTGTGCCACTAATGGAACCCCATAATTTCTTTCCTATGAGGAAACTACAAACTTCTTTTTTCTTTTAGTTATTGTATGCTTATTGAGATCAAATTAGAACTTTCAAAACTCAAAAAGCCAATACATCCAGTGCATACTATCAACGATCTTCACTTGGTGCCCTTAAGGTACTTCAAAATCCTTTTGGCAGCTTCCAAATGAGGTGCCCTAGGTTTGTGCATAAACTGACTTAGAAGACTTACTCCATAACCAATATCAATCCTTGTCATTGTAGAATAGTTCAAGCTTCCCACTATGCTTTGGTAACCTGCAATGATGTCAAGCATATTACTTTCATGGGCACTTAATTTTAGGTTTACCTCCATTGGAGTACTTGCAACTTTGGCACCCTACAAACGAAATTTTTTCAACATGTCCTGTATATACTTTCTCCAAGTGACATAAATTCCAAAGTTAGTATAGAATAACTCAAGTCCAAGAAAATATTTTAGTGATCCAAGGTCACTAATTTAGAACTCCTTCATGATCTGATCCTTAATCTATTTGATGCCATTAGCATCATTACCTGTGAGTATGATATCATCAACATATACACATAGATATATTACCTCTGTATTGCACAAACAGAGATGTAGCTACTTTGCTCATGATAAATCCTTGATCCTGAAGGTATGTAGTCAACCTATGGTTCCATGCCTTAGGTGCCTGCTGCAATCCATAAAAAGCTTTGTTCAATTTACATACATATGTTACCTTGTTTGGATCCTCATAACCAGGAGGTTGAGACATGTACACCTCCTGTAAAATCCAGCTATTCAAAAACGCATTTTTTAAATCCAATTCATACATGTTCCAATTCTTTGATGTAGCCACACTTACCAATACCCTGATGGTTGGCATTTTGGCCACAGGTGAGAAGGTTTATAATCACAAGTCTAGCTTTGTACCTACTTATTGATCCATCCGAATTCCTCTTGATTTTATAAATCCATCTAGAACCTATTACCTTCATATACTCCTTCTTTGGTACTAGTTCCCAAGTATCATTCTCCTTGAGTGCTTCAATTTCCTCATCCATAGCTTCCTTCCATTCTACCTTGTTCTTTGCCTCTTCATATGATGATGGTTCTTCAAATGACAAGTCTTTTGCAAGAAAAACAGAGTGCTTAGTAACTAGGGAAGTGTCATACCCATATCTGATTGGCTTCTTGGTCTCCCTTTGTGATCTTCTAATGGCTTGGTTGAATGATTCAGGTATATGCTCCAACTTCTTCATTTTGACTTTGCCTTTGGACTTCCATGCCAATTCTTCTAGGTTGATAATGTGCTCATCATCTAAGTTGATTTCTCCTTTCTGAGTATGCTCCTCCTTAGTGAGGCTTGGAAACTCCTCTTCTAAGTCATAAGGTAGTTTTACTTTCCTCCATTCACTATCAAACCAAGAGTCATTCTCATCAAAGACAACATCTCTACTGACCATGAGTCCTTTGTTTCAAGGATTGTAGAACTTGTACCCTTTCTGATTTAAGTCATACCCTATAAAGATGCACTTATCTACCTTAGGGTCTAGCTTACCTCTTATGTGAGAAGCGATATGCACATAAGCTACACATCCAAAGATCCTGCAATGATCAAATGAGGGTCTTCTACCAAGCCATGCTTCATATGGGGTCAACCCATCAAGTGATTTGGATGGCATCTTGTTTACAAGATAAGTGGAAGTAGATACACTCTCTGCCCACAAGTAGTTAGGTAATTTTTTCTCATTTAACATTCACCTAGCTGTTTCAACCATTAATCTATTTCTCCTCTCTGCCACCCCATTTTGTTCGGGGGTATACCTTGTTGTAATTTCTCCCTTGATTCCTCTGTCCTACAAGAATACATCAAAATCATTTGAGAGGTACTCACCTCCTCCATCTGACCTTAATCTTTTTAGGATTCTCCCTGTTTGGTTCTCCACAAGTGCAAGATATTTCTTAAAGCAACTGAACACTTCATCTTTGTGCTTCATAAAGTACAATACTGATGGTGATTAGTGTAGGTTACAATGTAGACCTCACTCTGTTACAATATGGTAATGGAGAACTCCGGAAAATAGAGTCACACACCACAACTTTCTATAAGTCACTTTTATGAGTGCTACATTCAAATTTCAATTTGAATTCAACTTTTGGCTTTCTCTAAAAATAATCTACCAATCTAGGAATTATTCTCTTCAACATAAAGTCATGACTTTTCATCTAACAAACTCCACGAGTTTGTAGGTAGCTACAAATATTCTTTCAAGTTAAATAAGCTTTTACACATGGTAAGAGGTAAAATCTTCATAGCAATGATTTCCATGGAGCTTCAAGTGTTCATGAACTTCTAGCCAAGTCTGAAGACTTGAAATTTGCACCAACACCAATGGCCACATCGGATGCATCAACAAGACATGGAAAACATGATTCCCCTTTGCAGCCTGCAACATAGGTGTTGCAGTTAAAAGCACGGTAAGCCTCTATAAGGCCAAATTCCACCAGACATCCAATTGCAAATCACCAATTTTGACATGAGCCAAATGACTGAGGGGTATGACAATATGAGCCAAACACTGTAAATTTTGGCCATGCCATTTAATTGGACCCAACAATCAAAGAACTACATTCCACAATTGAGGCTAAGGATCTTGCAATATACTTTGAATTTGTTGCGATCCATCATTATACCTTCCTTTTAAAGTATATGACCTAAAAGAATTTTGCATTTTACCCTGAATAGGGATTAGAACGGTTGTAAGAAAGATGCACTTCTCTACACTATGTAAACTAGATCTATAAATGTAACAAATGGTCCATCTACTTTTTTGAAAAAAAAAATCTATAAAACTTGCATAAATCTTGTCAAGTATGCAGCAAAAGTTGAATGCATACAATTTCTTAAAAGATATAGGAGCATTTCCTAGTCCAAAACAGATCACAATACAAGCAAAGCCCCTAGTCACTGATGAAAACTATTTTAAGTTTATGGGCACAGTCTTTTTGTCTCATTTTTTTTCTCTTGTTCTGCAACTAACGAATGGTGGTTTTAAATTAATGCCACTAGAGAAGGTCTTGTAATAATTTTTTTTTTCTATAATCCTCATGTTTCTTAAAAAATGCAACCTTCCACATACATTACAGACAAATTAGAATTCAAAAGATGGTCAAAATCTAGCCATCAATGGTTGAAATAATAAAGCATTGAGAAACATTAGTATGCCATATTCTGATAGTATTTGTCAACAACTATCGACCAATGGTATATAATGTATAGTCATTTGACAACTACTTGTACATCAAAACACTAATTTGAAGGTTGCGTCTTAAACCCAATTAAAAACAGACAAAGAGTGTGCAACCTTGTCAAATATGCATTAATTTGAGGAATTGACTCATTTAAAACATAAGATAGAAGAAAAAGATAAAAATTATTATAAAAAGCTTAAGATTGGGATTTCCATGGTTTCCATAATTAGGTTTTCTAAAATAATGCACTTCGAGATTATCTTGTAACGACATTTTTCCTGTAGTGCTCCTAATTTTTGTTTGAATATGTAAACTTCCACAAGGGTAGTAGAGAGAATTCGAATTCAATAGATGATCAAGGGCTACTCAACAACCCTTAAAATTTGACAATCATTATTATGGCATATTGAGATAGAACACATTTAGAGCCATCAAATGGTACACAAGGCTTGGGAATTTGAGAATTACTAGCCAAGTTAGTGGCTAGAATCAAATCCTCGATTGGAAATCCAATTTTCAACTTGTCAAACGGTAAACTACTTCAATTCTCCTTGATTGAACCTTCATCTCATAAAGTATGATGTTAGATATCAGAAATTTTCCTCAAAATTCATGCCACTAATAAATCCCCATAGTTTCTTTCCTATGAGGAAACTAAAAACCTTTCTTTAAGTTATTGTTTGGTTATTGTGCTCAAATTAATACTCTAAAATCTCAAAAACACAATACATCCAATACGTTATCACCTGTGATCACTAGGTGCACACATAGTGACCACTAGTTACTCTTGCCTACAATTCTCTTAGAATATGTAGAGTTGATAGCGGAGCTCTAGGAGAACTTTACAACACCACATTAAATTTTTAGGAAGCCAGAAACTACAGGACATGGATAACATATGAAAAAGGGACCTTGCTCTTAACATTAACCTATTTTACTATTTTATCATCGAAAAAGAGAAGTAATTATGTCTACCTAAATATGAAAGCCATCACCTAAACAAGCATGGGTCTAGCTTTTCAAGAGGTGTTATTAGGTTATTCAAACTTCCTAATTACTATGAAGCATAGGATCATGGAATTTTGAGTTGATCACGGTGTATATATAAGTTGAAAATTTTCCTTAAATGGCACGTGATCCTTTTCCTACATTTGACAACCCCACACTCCTAAGGGTAATAGATAGTTTAATGAGATCACTAAAGGGGAATTTATTTTCAACACTCCCCCTCACACATGTATTGAACCTACCTCCAACATTTGAATGCCTCCTTGAAACTTGATATCTTTGTTGACTCTAATAATTTGGTAAAATTTCAAGATATTGATCCTTGGGACTTCTATGTTATACTTGAATCTCATTAGCCATGAGTGTATTGTTGATGTAGTGATAGTGTACCTCTATCTGCTTGAATTTCAAAGACAGAAGTATCTACATCACATACAAGAAAGAGATTAACATGTACGAGTCCCAATATCTATGGAACTTTGGTGTCATACTTTGGTTACATTTTAGGACTTCAAAATGCAATAGAAGACTTCGACTTCAATTAACTTAAAATAGCTACCCAATGAGAGATTTATATGTCACACCAAGTTTGTAGAAAAGAGAAGCCTAAAAAGATTTCTGACATCTTTCTCAACCATTTCTTATTTCCCCCTCGCATAAAATTAGTATTTAAGAGGAAAATTCTTAAAAATAAACAAATAAAATCCTAAGTGTATAAATATTAAGTTAAATTCTTTGAATTGTTCTATATATTCATGAACACTTTGATCAGTTTGTACCATAGGACAAAATTAGATTTAGGTCATAAAAATTGACTTTAAGGAATCAACCACATTGTTGAGCCCATCAAAGACATATTGGTCAAAGTCAACATGATCAAAGTCACAAAAGTCAAGGTAAAAGTGGTCTACGATCAACATGGTCAAAGTCAAAGGGTTCAAAGCTCATTTGTCAAGGTGCACAAGTAGTTATGTTTTGTAGAAAGTTGGATGCAAGTTGCAAATTGTCTTTCTGTAATTTCTCTAAGGTTTAAAGGGTTTTTATGTGTTTGGAAGGTTCAGGTGAACCCTTCCTTAGGTACACATTTGAAGAATTGAACGGAAAAATGTGAAGTCATGTGAAGAGGAACCATATGCAAAAGTGAAAGTATGGCCCTCGTTTAAATTTTTGTGGTTGTCCTAAAGTCACTAGAGGACAAAGAAAGGATTCCTTGGCAACACCCATTTCGAGACAATCTTGGGACACAAAAGTGAGCTCCAATATACTCTATCAATCAGGAGCGTATGTACGTGAACCGACACTCAACTCACGGTATGCATTATTCTTGGTTGGACTAGCAAGGTGAGATAGACTACACTAAGAGAGAGAAGAGCAAGAGACATTCAGAGAAAGTGTGCAACATGGAGAAGCAATTGCAAGGTGTGCAAGAAGAGTAACTTAGGTGTGTGCAAAGGAGTGCTAAGCAAGGCAATCATGGGTCATGAGGTCCCACTGAAGTTGTGTGTGCATCGATAGAAGGTGTCCATCCCTCCTCTCCTATTGGAAGCGTGAGTGCAAGGTGTGCATAAGTGCAAGCTCTTGGAGAAGGTGGAGGTCTGGTGCAAAGAAGGTCGGTGATAGAATGAATAATCTTGCTTGATTGTGTACTCTTTGGGATTTTGCAGAGAGCATTTGGCTTATGCTATACATTATCATTGTACTTTTCTATTCATAATCAATCTACAAAAACTGTCAATGTCTATATTTCTCTTCTTATCCTTCTTCCTTCTCCTACAAACACTCAAGTCCCTTTCTGCACAAGAATCCCCCAAAAAAATTTGGCACTCCCAATGGGACCACAAGGAGGCTTGAGCATAGGAGAAGCAATATTTGCAAAGTGTAGAAGAGTTCAAGGGTATCGACCGTACTATAGTGGCATAAGAGGTAATCTTTCTTCTATTGGAATTCTCTTAGTCAAAGAGGAGTATGAGCAGCTCATCACCACAACTGGGTCTTAAACCTTGAGGGTTCCTTGCAAAGCAACAAGAAGGAAGGTTATTCAAACATCAAACAGTCCATTGTTATCAACATCATCAGCAAAGAATACGGCAGCCCAGCTAGACTTGAAAACTTTACTTTCTAGATTAAATATCAAATTTCCATCCTTCAAAGGATTAGCACAAGAAGACCCAGATGAGCACATTAGGAGATTATTAGCCTTATGTAATACAAGGGGTGTGATGGGAAGAGAAGATGCATTTTTTATCCTTTTCCCTACAACATTAGAAGGGCTAATAGACAAATGGTTTAGTCAATTTGTGGACAACCATTTCACCACATCGGACTTGATGAGGCAAGCATTTAGGACACAATTCCAACAAGGGATCACAACTAAAAACATTATTGAGGAGTTAGAAAATTTAAGACTAGGTCCTGGGGAGACCTTCCTAGAATTTGTCACTAGAGCCAAGGCATTGATGGCTAAATTGCTAGATCCTCCCCATGCTTTTTTCATCAAGAAATGGCTGGCTAAACCACTAACAATATCAACACAATGTAAAATAAAGGAGTTGGTGTTATCGACAGTGACAATAGAAGAGTTTATTAATACAGCCACAAGATTGGAGCAAATTAGGCATTAGTATGGGATAAGCTCTTCCAATTTATCATATCCTATAGAACCTGAGGACCCAGTAATTTAGGTAAGGAAAGAAATTGAAATCTTGAAAAGGAATAAACCACGCAAAGAGAAGGAAAGTGCAGCAACTCAGTTGAGGAGAGAAATTGAGGCATTAAAGCTATAGAAAGAAGAGGAAACCCAAGTTGAAGAGTTGGCATGACTTAGACAAGAGCTACAAGAACTGAGAGGATGTGGCATAAAAAATGGATTATGGTGCACCATGTGCTGCAACCAGGGCCATGTGGTAAAGTGAGTGTGCACTTTTAAGTGTAACTTGCCAATTATGCAGGAAAGCTGGGCATGAGGCCCAAGAGTGTCATTCAAGAGGGATGCTTACACAACCATACTAGGCATAAGCAAGAGCTCATCCTCCAACTAATGTGATGGTAGCAACACCCACTCAAGGTAACAATCATAACCAATAGCCTAGGAGTAATTTTGGAAATTGGCCTAGAAGGCCAATTATTTGTTTAATGTGTGGAGAATGTGGGCACTACTGTAGTAAATGTACTCTACCAAAGAATGCCCCCCCTTGCAGAAATTGCCCAGAGGCCAATGACCAATATACTAATTATTGTCCTAAGAACCAGGCATCTTCATGTCGGCCACACATTCAAATGATTTGTGCATGAAGAAAAGAGGTTGTACAGCAAGTCAATGTGTCATCACCATCTACCAAAGTGGTGCAATTAGAAGAAATTGACTCTTTTCGAGTGCAGACAAGAAGTAAGGGGAAGGCTCAATTAGACATAGGGCAAGAGTCAAGAATTAATGGGCTGAACAGAGACAGAGACATATGAAGACAAAGCCCACACATATGCAGATGCAAAGACAAATGACGATCTCATAGGTACGAATGATGACATTGGATATGCATTCAGCAAGGCTCATGAAGAGTTTGATAAGTAAAATAGAGCCCATGCTCTCAAGGAATCAGAAGCTTGAAGGCTACTCAAGTCCATGAAAAAGGAGTTTAGTATTTTTTATTTAATAAAGATGGATGTGAAATTCATGTTAGAGCTTTTGTAGATAATTGATGAGACTTTCATAACAAGCTTAGTGGCCAAGGCTGTTGTTATGCATAAAGATAGAATTGGAGGAAGCTCCCCTCACACATCATAAGAGCCCTAGGCTAACAATCACTATTAGAAGAAATGAGTTTCAAGGAGTTGTTGTGGATGGAAGTTCTGGCATTAACTTGATCCCTGAATATACCATGAAAAAGATTGGACTAAAACCTTCAAGACTTGCCAACTTCATTGTAACGTTGGCAGACCAAAGCATAGTGAGGCCTATGGGAGTGGTCCTTGGTATCATTGACAAGGGAAACCATCCTGAATCTCAGATTCCATGTGAAGCCTATATCTCATGAATGGTTCAGAATTTGGGGAAAGTAATGCTTCCATTGTGTGCGGAACGTGCCATAACCCTAAGATCCACTATCTTCTTGCTTCATTCTGACATCTAGAGACCATGCTTCGAGTCGATGACATCATCAAGTCCCAACTACCCTTGGGAACCGCCCTTGAAAACCTATATAAGGAGGGGTTGGCCACATTCATAATCATTCTTGCCAATACCAGTCTTGGGAGCTCAAGGAGTCGTGACCACCAAGTATGTACTCTCCAAGTTCTAGTTCCTGTTCTTGTCTTGTTCCTTGTTCCAGTCCTGTCTAGTCTTGTATCCTGGCCATCTAGTCTTGTCCTCTTGTAATCTCGTAGTACGAGATCTTGTCGAGTTCTTTCTTGTATCTAGTTCGTCTCCCAGAAGGGAGTTCTTGTAATTGAGAGATCTTGTTTCATACTTACGATCCCGGGTTGTGGGATCTCCTACATCATCTCTAGTCGAGTTATTCATACCTATCAGTCCCGGGTTGTGGGACATCTTGTATCAGTCACGTATTCTTGTGTCATTTCCCCTTCGTGGGTGATCTTGTAATCAGAAATGTATTTCCGAAATCTTGTCTATTGTAGTCAGAGAGCACAATCTAGTGCTCCCCTGACATTTTGGCAAGACTATCGTCTATCCAAGACCAGGCATCATGGAGAACGCTTATGAACAGATTGTAGCATCACTTCAAAGTCTCCAACAACAAGTCGAAGACCTAAGTCATCGACAGACACAAGTCGAGATGGGACATCGATTGCATGTAGGTGCACTCCTCCAAGAATTACAAGAACAAATCTGGAGTCTTCAAGCAAATCAAGGGAGTATTCAAGTGAATGAACGGACTAAAGGAACCCAAGATCTGCATGCCAGAAAAGTTCGATGGTGATAGCACAAAGTTCCGAGGATTCTTGCAACAAGTCAAATTGTACATCCGCATGCAGCCTGATGGATACCCTGATGATGCATCCAAGGTCGGTTTTATTGGAACCTTGCTATGTGGTCAAGCTTTATCATGGTTCGCCCCAATCTTGGAGAAGGATATGGCCGTACTTCATGACTATGAGGGGTTTCTTAGAGAGCTCATCGCTGTGGAGGTGATCGCAATCCGGGTGGATCGGGTCCGGTCGTGGCACACACAGGGTGTATGAAGCTAATGAATGTTGGAAGGTTTAAAGATGTGAAGGTGAAATTAATGTTGAGTATGGAGAAGAGAGAGATGTTGAAATAATTATGGGAATGGGAATGTAGGTGTGCAAGTTAGATTGATGACATGAATGATAAGAATGAAAGAGAACCATACACACGAATCAAATTTGGAAGGAAGAATGGTCCATTGGAGGAGCTTCTTGAACACTTCCTAATTCTAATCCATATGTATAGCCTTCTTTGGATGATATGTATGCATGATGAGAATAGATGGAATCCTTACACATAAATCAGTTTCGAAAGGAAGAATGGTCCAATATTGGAGCTTCTTATACACTTTCAGAAACTAATAAATATGTATGGATTATATGCATGCAAGTGAATTATGATGATGGATTTTACTCACAAGCTCAAAGAAACATCCTCACTGGTTCAACGCAATACTGCGGAGCCTTCTCACACATAGAAGAAATAGAAGACATGTAAAAATACTTAAGAGACTGAGAGAGGTGACAAGAGACAAGTGACAAGTGACATGAATTAAAAGAATTTGAATTAAGTTACATGTAAAAGATCGTCGTGGTACGTCATGCTAAGCAGTCTACTGATCAAAGGTGGTTCCGACCCTCAAACCATGACAGTTCAACCGAATGTCACACGTAAGAAGGTGAGTTCCACTCCAGTGACCCTATGTCTGTCTAGGCTCGTAACGTCTAACTAAAGAAGTCTAAGACTCATTAAAATCAGCTCTAACTCACTCACACGCTCCACCGAGGGTGAGTCAAGATAGAGATGCTGGTTTCAAGAGCCTATCCTAAATTGGAGTTCTAACTTAAATTTGAAACTAGGTTCTATACTCATACTAGCTCACCTTGGATCCTCACTCGCTCAACCGAGGGTGATCGTCTCAAGGAAACCGTAAGCTAGCATGAGCCCTATGGATGCCTAACAATGATGCTCTAGGAGTTTGGAGGGGGGTTTATATAGTTTTTTGAATGAATTTGGGCCCTTGGATCTAGAGAAATCAACTCTCAACTCTAGGATCACTACTTTTGATTACAACCATTTGATTAATCAAATCAATGGCTTGGAATTGTTCTTTCTATCAAATCTAGTGTAAAGGAGTGAAATTTAGGCGCCCTCATTCTCCACCATTGGATCTGGGGATGATCTGGACCGTCGGATCAGTGCTGACATCAATTCGGATAAGATAAGCCACTATTTTTGGAGAAATGCTGCATTATTGATCTTTGATTGTAAAAAAGGTCTTCTTTTATGGAAAAAATTCGTGGATCCTCCTTCCTTTATGCTTTAGTGCATCTCCACCCTTGAATATGAGCTCATCTTGACCGTACAGCATGGTTCAATCATATTTTGACATGTGGCAGACATTCAAGCCTTCAATTTTCTTAAACTAGAAAACTGCGGTGATCCTGAAAACTGGACTTTGTACTCTTTGACCCTCCAAACAGGCTTTGATGAAGATGAAACATTGTAGGACTATATTTCCAAAGATCTCCTTCAGGAATATGCAGAAAAAACTCCCATCTGAATCTAACTTGTACAAGTTTGACTACATTTGGAAGCTTGCAAGGTGGCATTAAGGTGTCTAGGAAGCTCGGATAGCCTTGAAACTTTATACAAATATGTAGCCACATATGGTCTTTATACATGCCAAACCATATGGCTAACATAATTTTCTATACAAGAATTTGTAGGGTCAAACTAGAAAAATTACATTTTTACAAAATGAACATAGCATATCAATGTGCTACAAAATCTATTTTCTGCTGAAATTTGGGCTATAGACTGCCTTTGACAATCGTTACAAGTATATGGATTTTCATCTAATTTGGTGACAATGAAATTTTTGCCCTAATTTCCCAACTTTGACCAGCTTTGACCAGCTTTGACCGCTACCATGGACTTTCTTGATTTCTTTGAAACTTTGTATGTGACCTTCCTTTGACATCCTTGATGCATCCTGGACTTCTCGGGGAATTCTGGCTACCTTCACCAAATATGTTTTTTGTAGGCCTTCACAAGTGAGAGAGGAGAGAAATCTCGATGACATTCGCCCCCACTAAACCTGTGATTCCTCCGGAAGCGCCACTCTAGCATCTCTGAAAAACAAAATGTTCCAGGCATCAAATTCTTTTATAGGCAACATAAGAAACATGGAAGGAAAATTGATTATATGCATGAATAAGTAGGTAACGCGACATGAAGCAAAATTTGCATGAAAGAAAGAATTGAAACAGAAAACATGAATATGCATGAACAAATAGGCAACATATATGCAAATGAACAAGCAACATTGGGAACAAGAAAGAAAAAAAACAAGCATCAATATGAAGTGGAAGTGGATGTATTGAGTCGTTTTAAGCATCAGTTCCTCTCATCTTGAAGAAAATTTTGTACCTTTTTCATAAAGCAATCTACCTTAAATATGATTATAAACAAAGATTTAGGATTTTCAAGAGACATCTTTCATCTTTAGCTTATTTTAGATCAACTCCTTTCCTACATAAATATGAATATGCTCTTTCTCTAATAACATGCAAGGAAATCTAACTAAACTCCACTAATGCATAAATCTGCCTATATAGCCCGTGATTTATTCTACTATGCCTCTTTATCCTCCTTTGGCTTGCCTCTTTTTTTTTTTTTTTTTTGATGATGATGATGATTCGGCAACTTTATGGTTACGAGCACTTTTTTGGGGTGGAAGAAAGTGTAAACTTCTTGGTAACATGTAGCTTTTTTTTTTTTTTTTTTGACGAGGAAAAATTAAACCCCGATACAAGGTACAACCATTTTTGATGACGGAGAACAGTCGTTTAAACTCCGATACAAGTGCTGTGAGATGGACTAAGGATGTAGAAACATGCAATAGCAGGAGCTAGGATTTCAACAATTATGCTTTCGATATAGGATACATATGCATGTTTATATATGAAAGTCATGTCACCAAAATAAACCTCCAAATCTACATGCCCTATCTTTCCACACATCCTAGATTATAATCAATTCCTTAGTAGATAAGTTACTACTTAAGATACAATTTTACACAAGTAGAGAAATCATCATTTGCCTTTTTTGACTCAAGTGATGTGGATATGCAATGCAATGCAAAGACTGAAAAAAAACATGCATGAAACAAGCATGGAAAAAAAATAGAATGAACTTGAAAAAAACCAAAGCAACATGAACTTGAAAATTAATATTTTTTTTTTTTTTTTTTAATTTTATAACATGGATACTCCTGTTTATGAATCGGCCTCATTGTTGTCATCTTCTTCAATGTCCTCATCCAAAATGTACTCGTCATTATCACGCTTCTTGAATAACTTTATCCTTTTACCTGCTTTTAGTGCAACACCATTTAATTCACAAAGAGCATACGTACCATTGTTGTTGACTTTTGATACTATGTATGGCCCAAACCACCGTTGAGTGAGCTTTTTGCGTGCATCATATTGAGAGTCAAATGTACTATCATAAATGAGCACCCAATCTCCTACTTCAATTGGCTTAGGACGCAATCGATGAGTTTTATCAAAATAATGCTTGTTCTTCATTCTAGATTCTCTTAATTTTTCAACAGCATCATCAAGTCTTAATTTACCTTGTTCTAACTGTTTAATACGCAAACTCAAAAAATCATCAGTAGACATGTTTTCAGACCAAGGAAAATTTGACCATGCAGAAATATGAGACTGAATTGGAAACAATGGTTTTTGACAGTACATGAGTTCAGCAGGCATATATCCAGTAGTACGTGCACATGTCATTCTATCTGCCCAAAGTGCAAAAGGTAAGAATTTAGGCCATTGTTTGATGTCACCATTACATGCTTTAGATATGGCTTTCACAATAGGTGGATGCCCTCTCTCTATTTTACCATTGGCCTCTGGATTATATGCAGTAGTGAGAGACAAACGAATACCGTGACGCTCAAAGAACTCTTTAGCTTCTCTCGCATTTAACTCTCCACGATCGGCAACTACTTTCTCTATGTACCCAAAGCGACTTATGACATCTTCAAGCAAGAATTTGCAAACATTGTAAGTGGTCTTAGATCGTAGTGCACGTCCCTCTACATGATTAGTTAAGTCTTCTCTTGCAAGTACAATGTAACGCATTTTGTCGATACCTTTAGGCATAGTTACAAGATCTACTACCCACTTGTAGTGAATACAAGGTGGATAAGTAGGATGCAACGGATCGCTATGTTTGACTGATGAATGAAGTTGACAAGTAGAACATGTAGAAACATAGCTACTAATGTCAACATACATCCTAGGCCAATAATAGGTACTTCTAATTTTTTCATATGTTCCAAAAAATCCTTTATGACCTGCCCATAATGTCTCATGCATTTCCTTCATTACTTGCAATTGAAGACCTCTCTTTCCTAGGACTCGTTGTGGATTCTTAACCTTACCCTTAGCATGTCTCCAAAGATAACCATTACATAGGAAAAAGTTATAAGCTCGTTTCCTAATGTTACGGAATCTATTCGTAGTCCAGGTAGGTAATGGTTGTAGTGTACTCAGATACTTTCCTATGTCTCTCCATTCATCTTCGTACTCAGACTCGTGAAATTTCTCATACTCATATATATGTGGAACATAGTCAACTAAATTCACATTCTTTATTAGATCACTTTCAAGATCATCATCAAATCTAGCTCTCGATAACATATCAGCAACTGAGTTTGACTTACCTGAAATATGAACTAACTCAGGATTTATGAACTTAATATATGAGATCCATCTAAGCATGGCTATATCAGGAGATGAACAATTGGCTATCATTCCAATGAGAGGCAAACAATCAGTCTCAACTTTGACATTTGCACCAATGAAATATTCTTTGTCTGTTTTCAAAGCTGTTACCATACCCCATAGTTCTCGTTTGATTTGTGGATATTTTCGTTGTGTTTCATGTAGAATTTTGGCACCAAACCTAATTGCATATCTATTCCCTTCACTATCATCTTGACTTATGACCCAACCTATACCAATAGGACTAGTATCAACAGTCAATATAATAGGTTTGTTAGCAGAATAGTCTACACGCTTAAGGATGGGAGCTTCAAGCAATAATTTCTTCAATTTACGCATAGCTTGAGTGTGTTTGTCAGTCCAAATAAATTTTCGTTTCTTCCTCAACAATTCATAAAGACAATCAGCAACATGAGCAAAGTGAGGGATCCAAATAACATAAAAGATGCAAGCACCAAGAAATCTACGTACCTCACTCACGTTGTTACATGTTTCAGAAATCTTGCTAATGGCATCAACTTTTTGTGGGTATGGCTTTCGACCATAATGGCCACATAAATGTCCAACAATAAGTACCTCGTTGACACCAAAAACAGATTTCTCTATGGAAAATGTGAGACCTACCTCTTCAAATCGTTGAAATATTCTTTCACAATCAGAGATATGGTCAAGAACAAATTTACGACATCCCGATGAATCTAAAGTAATGTCCTTTACACGTTCCTCACTCCCTTTAATTGGAATATCATCAATGAATGGCATAGTTATATGAGGGATAAAGTCATGTAAGACCATATTCATAGCACTCATCATATGAGCCACAGAATTAGTCGCTCCTTGAGGTAAAGATTCGCACTAAGCCTAAA
Organism: Ceratopteris richardii; assembly: GCA_020310875.1. Lineage (NCBI taxonomy): Eukaryota > Viridiplantae > Streptophyta > Polypodiopsida > Polypodiales > Pteridaceae > Ceratopteris > Ceratopteris richardii. The sequence continues at coordinate 66,794,365 of CM035418.1, forward strand.
GGAGTTTTCATTGTGGTTATGTCACGACTATCAATTGCTAATTGGAATTGGTCATATCCAGAATATAGATCACCCATTGAATAGATAGAATGTCCTGAAAATGATTCAGCAAACTCATCTACAATGGGTCCTGTTCCTACATTCCTTATGGTGACTTTATTGACGGGTTGGAGATCTTGAATAAAACGTAGTTTCCCATTCTTTTTAGGCACAGTGAACCATCTGTTTGAGTAAGGTGCAAAAGATGGCTCTAAAATTCTCATGTGTATCTTCTCCTTAAGTAGTTTCATTAGCTCAAGTAAGTGAGCCTTTGGAACAGGTATAGGACGAAGATTCCATGGAATATGTGGAATAGTAAAGATTATCATGGGTGCAACTAGCTTAGGATCTACACAACCAATCTCATGAGGATACATAGTAAAGGCTTTTCCATGGCTCCGTATAACTCTCTCAAATTTATCTCTCTCTGCTGGCAAAAGAAAGTCATCATCTCTACCAATTTTCACCTGTTTGATTGTCTCATCCGTGAATGTATGTCCTATGTTTTTCTTATCCCGAAGAATTGGATCATTTTTCACATCAATAATTTTTTCATTACTTCCTTGAGGTAATGGTTGAGCTATGGGTTTGATTTTTTTGTCTGTAGTTTTGTACTTTGTTTCAACTAAGGCATCATGTGTTTGGTTAAATTTCGAGCACTTGTCAATATTGAGAGCATACTCTTGGATTAGAGCATACTCATCAAGGGAAGAAATAAGAATAATATGGGAATTAGAATTTTGTTGAAGGCATAACTCTAACTCCTCAAGAGTAGAGAAACAATGAGATGTCTCAATCACATGCTCAATGTTCTCATCATGTTCCATGATTTTGTTGTTTTTATAATTTTTTTGGGTTTTTTGGATAAAAGACTTGGACAATTGACTCTTATGAAGAAAATCTAATCTAGAATGTGGAAAACAAAGTGACAAACTATTGTACATGTTGGTTGGATGCGAGATGTCAAACCAATATCCACTATTGTCCTGCTCAACAATGGATTCTATCCGAAATTTTGATCATATGTACCTCCAAACATGAATCGAGGTGCACAATCACTACAAGCATGCTCATGACCCTGAGTAACAATAGGTTTCTTTCTAATTGACAATCGATTCCTAGGATGATTCACTCCTACTGTCATGACTTGAAGTGATTGCATTCCATCCTTAGACTTAAATCTAGCATAAGTAGACCCATCATCCATGGCTTTAGTTTCCATACGACTCTCACAAATAAAGGGTTGACCTAAGAGAACTTCATAGGAGCAATTATCTTGAATAAAAAAGTGAAACTCTTCTGTGATTCCTCCTATGGATATGGGCACACTAGCACAAGCTCCATACAGGGTACCTACACCATTATCTGCAGTTCTCATACGCCATCCACAATCTTTATCTATGGGCCATCGAAACTTATCATAGACTTCTCTTGAAATCACATTGATTTCAGAGCCAGAATCTACTAATGCATTTACAGTGATAGTGTTCTTATCATTTCCTATTTTAACATGCATCTCTGATGTACCTCTAGACCAAAATGTTCTTTTAAAGTGACTTTCAGGATTGTTTTCATGATTTTCATGGTCAGGTTGAATAGGTCCTAAGAAATTTATATTAACATTTACTTCATCATCATCAAAGTCCTCTTCATCAGATTCATCAAAGTTTAAGGCTTCATTCATAGCTTCATCTTGATCTAGAGAATCTTGCATCTCAGTATCTAGATTAAGCGGAAACCTCTTCCTTTTAATTAGGCCGATAAAGTTATCTTTAAAAACAGGCTTTGCAATAGAGAAAACTTGTTCTAAAGACATAGTCACTTGACTCTTAAGCAAAATGTCATCTAAAATCTCCATAGGATCTATTTTTCTCTCAATTTCTGAAATCAAGATGGCTTTAGGTTTTCTCTTCGGTTTCTCTTGTTTTTGCTCAGGGTCTTGTTTTTGTTCATGTTCTCGTGTTTGGTCTTCAGTTTGTTTTGATTGTTCTTGTTTATCTAAAGGCTTTGGTTCTGTTTTTCTTTGCTTTGTCTTCTTCCCTTTTTGTTTCTCCTCTTGTTTTTGTTCATTGGGTTCTGATTCTTGTTTTTTATCTTTGGATTGTGATGTTTCTCCTTGCTCTATGATTGTTTCTATTCCCTCTGAGGTTTGTTTTCGAGTCACTCTTCTTTCATTATGCTCAGCTTCATCTCTTTTTCGTTTTTCTTCTACATTGGATATGTGAGAAATAAGAGATTGATCTTCTATTGGTGACTCCCAAGCCGTTATTCTCCTAATCTCATCCCGTGCTCTTACTAAAGCCTCTATGGAAAAATCACCTTCCTTTGTGGGTTTACTTGATTCTACTTGTTGTTCATCAAGAGCTTCTAGTTTCACTCCTCTAGTTCCTACGTCCATTATGGTTATATTTTCATAATGTTTTTTCATTCCTCCCTTACCATAATTTCCTTGCAAAGGTAGCCTAGATCGATAGTCACAGATTTTCTTGTCTATGTCTATTACTAGTCGTTGCTCCTTAGCAGCCTTCAATAATTCACAATCTCTCAAAAAGTGCTCTAACGAATCACACCAAGGACACCTACGAGGGCCACGCACAAAACCATTTTGATTTTGAGGATTTTGATTAACTTGTGGTGGGAAATTTTGAAATTGAGGATTTTGTTGATAAGGTATTGCTTGAACAGGATAATTAGGATTTTGATAAGGCAATTGATGTATTTGAAGAGCTTGGGGAGCAACATGTGGTACTTGAGGTGCAAGAGGAGCTTCCATATTATACGGTTGATGATTTTGAAAATTTTGATTTTGAGGATTTTGAAAAGCTATTTGAGAAGCTTGAGGATACATGTTTTGATACATTTGAGGATTTTGCACATGAGGATGAGGATTTTGCATTGAAGGATTATGCATTGGAGGAACTTGATATGCTTGAGTAGGAGCTACTTGTGGATTTTGATTGGTAGCTATAACATGTTGATTAGGCTCTTGAAAAGTCATTGGGTTCATTTGATTTTGGAAAGTTTTGGTATAACTAGATTGTAAAGCATCTATAGTCTTGGCCAAATTGGATTGTGTAGCAATAAGACTTTCCATTTGCTTAGTGAGAATATCCACTTGAGATTGTTCAACTACACTTTTATTTGGCTCTACTTTAAAACCTTGAGTAGGCTCCATCATTTGAGGAATAGGAGTAGAGTCAAAAAGCATAGCATGGGATTGTTCTCTAACTTGCTCCTTAGTTTGTGGAAGGCTAGCTTGAGGAAGACTAGTTTGCTCATAAAGCATGGATTGTCTTTGATGTCTATGGGCTACAGCCTCTACTACTTTACGCACTTTTTGCCAATTGTCAGTAAGACCATAGCGCTTATCTGGTTCTTCTAATCGCCGTTCAACTTCCCTACGAGTTTCAGGATGAAGAAGCTTAAGAAAATTGATCACAAGATCAGGTTCCAAAGTTATCTTATCCTCATCAGGAAGTTGTTCATAGCGTCTAATATACTCATTTTGTAAGTGAGTAATAGAGCTACTAGGCTTTGGAGAATTGACCCATCGTAAGAATCCATCTCGATTATGTTGGCTATAATCTTCAAGATAGAATTCTTTGAGCATCTCCTTTCTAAAATCACTCCAAGGAAGACTATCATATTGAGTGACACGGTTTATGATAGAGCTATCAACAATTCGTTCAAAGAATGATATCAAAAGATCTTCGGGAAGACCAAAAATCATAGCTTGCTCTTCAAATAAATCTAAGTAGCTTGTGATGTTGATGCCATTGAATTTTCCCTTCTCTCTCAACATAGAAGAGACTATTCTTTGGCCTTGTTTCTCAACAATAAGGGATTTGAATCCTTCCTCCATCTTATGTGAATAAGCAAGTGATGCACGATGCTCTAGATCTCTCACAAATGCGTTTACTTCACGATGAAGATGTGCACGATACTATGAGAAATCCAGTGCAACACTCAAGACTGATGATGATGATATGATGAGGATGAAAAATATGAAACAAAGGATATGGATCACAACCTCCCAACAAGATCAGAAGCAAATGCCTCGAAGTGTTTCACGTCGGGTTCAAATGTGGAGGTGATCGCAATTCGGGTGGATCGGGTCCGGTTGTGGCACACACAGGGTGTATGAAGCTAATGAATGTTGGAAGGTTTAAAGATGTGAAGGTGAAATTAATGTTGAGTATGGAGAAGAGAGAGATGTTGAAATAATTATGGGAATGGGAATGTAGGTGTGCAAGTTAGATTGATGACATGAATGATAAGAATGAAAGAGAACCATACACACGAATCAAATTTGGAAGGAAGAATGGTCCATTGGAGGAGCTTCTTGAACACTTCCTAATTCTAATCCATATGTATAGCCTTCTTTGGATGATATGTATGCATGATGAGAATAGATGGAATCCTTACACATAAATCAGTTTCGAAAGGAAGAATGGTCCAATATTGGAGCTTCTTATACACTTTCAGAAACTAATAAATATGTATGGATTATATGCATGCAAGTGAATTATGATGATGGATTTTACTCACAAGCTCAAAGAAACATCCTCACTGGTTCAACGCAATACTGCGGAGCCTTCTCACACATAGAAGAAATAGAAGACATGTAAAAATACTTAAGAGACTGAGAGAGGTGACAAGAGACAAGTGACAAGTGACATGAATTAAAAGAATTTGAATTAAGTTACATGTAAAAGATCGTCGTGGTACGTCATGCTAAGCAGTCTACTGATCAAAGGTGGTTCCGACCCTCAAACCATGACAGTTCAACCGAATGTCACACGTAAGAAGGTGAGTTCCACTCCAGTGACCCTATGTCTGTCTAGGCTCGTAACGTCTAACAAAAGAAGTCTAAGACTCATTAAAATCAGCTCTAACTCACTCACACGCTCCACCGAGGGTGAGTCAAGATAGAGATGCTGGTTTCAAGAGCCTATCCTAAATTGGAGTTCTAACTTAAATTTGAAACTAGGTTCTATACTCATACTAGCTCACCTTGGATCCTCACTCGCTCAACCGAGGGTGATCGTCTCAAGGAAACCGTAAGCTAGCATGAGCCCTATGGATGCCTAACAATGATGCTCTAGGAGTTTGGAGGGGGGTTTATATAGTTTTTTGAATGAATTTGGGCCCTTGGATCTAGAGAAATCAACTCTCAACTCTAGGATCACTACTTTTGATTACAACCATTTGATTAATCAAATCAATGGCTTGGAATTGTTCTTTCTATCAAATCTAGTGTAAAGGAGTGAAATTTAGGCGCCCTCATTCTCCACCATTAGATCTGGGGATGATCTGGACCGTCGGATCAGTGCTGACATCAATTCGGATAAGATAAGCCACTATTTTTGGAGAAATGCTGCATTATTGATCTTTGATTGTAAAAAAGGTCTTCTTTTATGGAAAAAATTCGTGGATCCTCCTTCCTTTATGCTTTAGTGCATCTCCACCCTTGAATATGAGCTCATCTTGACCGTACAGCATGGTTCAATCATATTTTGACATGTGGCAGACATTCAAGCCTTCAATTTTCTTAAACTAGAAAACTGCGGTGATCCTGAAAACTGGACTTTGTACTCTTTGACCCTCCAAACAGGCTTTGATGAAGATGAAACATTGTAGGACTATGTTTCCAAAGATCTCCTTCAGGAATATGCAGAAAAAACTCCCATCTGAATCTAACTTGTACAAGTTTGACTACATTTGGAAGCTTGCAAGGTGGCATTAAGGTGTCTAGGAAGCTCGGATAGCCTTGAAACTTTATACAAATATGTAGCCACATATGGTCTTTATACATGCCAAACCATATGGCTAACATAATTTTCTATACAAGAATTTGTAGGGTCAAACTAGAAAAATTACATTTTTACAAAATGAACATAGCATATCAATGTGCTACAAAATCCATTTTCTGCTGAGATTTGGGCTATAGACTGCCTTTGACAACCTTTACAAGTATATGGATTTTCATCTAATTTGGTGACAATGAAATTTTTGCCCTAATTTCCCAACTTTGACCAGCTTTGACCAGCTTTGACCGCTACCATGGACTTTCTTGATTTCTTTGAAACTTTGTATGTGACCTTCCTTTGACATCCTTGATGCATCCTGGACTTCTCGGGGAATTCTGGCTACCTTCACCAAATATGTTTTTTGTAGGCCTTCACAAGTGAGAGAGGAGAGAAAATCTCGACGACATCGCCACATTTGGAGATGCAGACACACGTCGAGTGGCCGGAACAAAACCTCGAAAGCTACGTCAAGGTAACCACCCTGCCTCTACCTTTGCATTAGAATTTAGGCAGTTGATATGTGACCTCACTTGGCACGAAGGTTATTTTATAAGCCAATTTAGATGGGGTTTAAGAGATGATGTGAAGGACCTTCTACTCACGATGCTAGAGGTGAAGACATTGAATGAATACATCAACCAAGCTATTCAATGTGATAACTGCCTTTTTGAAAGGAAACAAGAGAAACAAGTAGAAGGAAGACCTCGCCAATGGAAACCTTTCCAGCCCACTCCTAGAGATGAGTCTATGCGCGAACCTAAGCAGATAGATGTAACTCGGTTCCAGCCTCTAACACCAAAAGAGAAACAAAGAAGGAGGGACAACAAGTTATGCCTGTATTGTGGAAACCCTGGCCACATTGCAGTTAATTGTCCCAACAAGAGAACAAACTCCAAAGTCGCAGCCACCCTTGTAGAGCAGGGAAACGAGGAAGTCCAATTGTAAAAGAGACCGTACAGCCGGACCATGATATAAGAAAGGGTCTCATAATTCCAACCACACCCATAGAAACATGTCTTACCCCTGTCAAGTTAATCATGTCTGAGAAGACCCTTTCCCTTATAGCTCTGGTAGATTCAGGAGCCTCCTCATGTTTCATCGATGAAGGACTCGTTAAGAAACATGGAATTCGAGTACTTCGGAAGAACAGATCAGTAGTAGCTGAAGTAGTAGATGGACGGCCTCTAGCATAAGGGAATATAACCATGGAAACCATACCACTAAGAGTACACCTTGGTGACCATGATTCACACATATGTTTCAATGTAATATCAAGTCTAGTAAACATGGTTATCATCGGAATGCCGTGGTTAAAGAAACATAATCCAGAAATTAATTGGGAGAATAATAAAATCACCCGTCGAGATATCCTAAAGAACCCAAAATATGTTGGAGCCAAAGCGTTCATACATGCAGTAAGGAAGGAACCGACATATATGATCTATGCCATACCAACTCAAGAGCCCAAGAAAGATGATTCAATGAAGCTACCTGACCAATACCAAGGGTTTGAAGATGTCTTTGAAAAAAAGAATGGAGATATGCTCTCGGAACATAGACCTTCTGATTGTGCCATAGAACTTCAAGAGGGAGCACAACCACCCTTCGGGCCAATCTATAGACTATCCCAAGAGGAACTTCAAGAATTACGTAAGAATATTGATGAGAATCTAGCCAAGGGGATTATCAAACACTCGAAGTCCCCTGCTGGAGCCCCTATCCTATTTGTAAAGAAGAAGGACGGAACTCTTCGAATGTGTGTGGACTATCGTGGTCTGAATAAAGTTACAAGAAAGAACACATATCCTTTACCACTTATATCAGAACTCTTGGAATGCCTCGGAAAAGCAAAGTTCTTCACTAAGATTGACCTTCGAGGAGCATAAAATCTTGTCAGGATCAGAGAAGGAGACGAATGGAAGACAGCATTCAGAACAAGGTATGGACACTTTGAATATGTAGTTATGCCATTCGGTCTCACTAATACTCCAGCAGTCTTTCAACAAATGATGAATGCTGTCTTTCGAGAGTATTTACATGATTTTGTGGTAATATATCTTGATGATATCTTGATATTCTCCAAAAATCTAGAAGATCATGAATTTCATGTGAAGATAGTCCTAGAGAAACTAAGAGAAAAATGGTTATATGCAAAATTGGAGAAGTGCTATTTCCATCAGACAAAAGTAGAGTTTTTAGGGTACATTGTATAAGAGATAGGAATATTTATGGACCCTACGAAGATCGAGACAATCCTTGATTGGCAACCACCTTCATGTGTTCGAGATGTACAATGTTTTCTAGGGTTTGCCAATTTTTATAGGATATTCATTAGAGATTACTCAAAGATTATGACACCTCTTACCAAGCTTACAGGAAACTCAAAATTTTCATGGAACGAAGAAGTAGAAAAAGCCTTTCAGAATTTGAAATCAGCATTCACCACTGCCCCAATTCTAGTTCATCCTCATTCGAGGAAGCCCTTCTTCCTAGAGACAGATGCATCAGATTTTGCCCAACGGGCCATTCTTTCCCAATATAGAGATGATGGACACCTACATCCAGTTGCATATCATTCAAGAAAATTTTCTCCTCCAGAAATTAATTATGAAATTCATGACAAAGAGCTTCTTGCCATAGTGGATGCCTTTGATACATGGCGCCACCATCTGGAAGGAGCCGCTCATAAAGTTATCATGTATACAGACCACAAGAACCTAGAGTATTTCATGGTCACCTGCATCCTCAACAGAAGGAAATCTCGATGGAGTAACTTTTTATCTAGGTTAGACTTTGTCATCACATATCGTCCAGGACGGCAACAGTGTCAGTCAGATGCCTTGTCAAGAAGATCTTACCTTGCACCAAAGAAGGGTGAAGAGGCCTTTGATCAACAGGAGAGCGTATTACTCAAACCTGAGCATATCCAGTTAGCAGCTATCTCTTCAAGCCATCATGAAGATTCAGCCTTGAATCAGTTGATCCGTGAGAATCTACCATAGGATGAATTGTTTTGCAACGTTAAGCAGAAAGCTCAAGAAGGAAAATTCCAAGAAGTAAATGAATTTCGGGAAAAAGATGGGTTATTACTCTATAAGAACCTATGACAACCTTGCAGTAGGACATTTTGGAGTGAATAAAACAATAGAACTCATATCAAGGGACTTTTGGTGGCCTCAGATGTGGAAGCAAGTTAAAGAATACATTCGAACCTGTGATACTTGCAATAGATCTAAGGTACCCTGACATAAACCTCATGGCCTCTTGCAACCTCTACCTATTCCAAAAATGCCATGGGCTTTATTGTCTATGGATTTCATCACAGATCTACCAAAGTCAGATAATTATGATGCCACTACCAAGGCAATCACAGGTGTAGCCACTGTTAGATTTTTTCTGAGGTATATATTTAGGCTTCATGGATTGCTTGATGACATTGTCAGTGATCGAGGTCCATAGTTCATATCCAACTTTTGGAACAGTCTTTGCAAGCTCCTTGGCGTTCAAGTTAAACTATCCACAACAAATTATCCACAGACTGATGGACAAACATAACGGGTGAATCAAGTCCTGGAGCAATATCTCCGTTGCACTAGCAACTCTCATCAAAATGATTGGTTTGAGCTTTTACCCTTTGCAGAGTTTGCTTATAACAATAGTGTTCATGCATCTACCAAGCAGACTCCCTTCTTTGCAAATTATGGACAACATCCTAGGATGGATATACAACTCTCAAATCATGTTAAGAACCCGGCTGCTAGAGACAAGGCCCAGTACCTGATGTGTTGGTGCAGGACAATCACCAATTGATGTTTTGACATGAAAATGAAGTCAAGTGATTTGAGAAGAGAATAAGTTGTGAAGCATGAAGGAAGGATACATTCAGAATTTGGAAGATGTGTACACATATGTACATTAGTTCAGATATAGATCACTTATACTTTTGATTAGTCATAAGTTTGTAAATATTTGCCTATAAATACTATGGAAAATGTCGGGGCAAGTATGAGAGAGTATGAGAATAGAGAAATGAGGAGTTTTAAGAGTGATTAGATACATTAGAAATTGGTTGAGTTCTCTCTCATCATTCAATTGTAATTTCCTTCAGAAATGACAGAAATTTTGCGCCCGAAGTTTTTGAGTTTTCTCCTTCTGTGTTAGATCTTTTGTGAAATGCTTTTGTACAAGTCTAAGTCTATAGGTGATAGACTTCTGTATAAGTTTTCAGCTTCTAATTGTAATGAGGATGAGAGAATTGAGTGTAGGAACATTTACATGTGTTAATGAAAGAAGAGAAACTGCAGAAGGTGCATTTTCGATGGTCAATGATTTGATCATTTCTCACTCCACAGTTTAAAGTTTTGAGCAAGCAAGCACTCAATATTTAAGTTGGAAGGTAAGCTACTTGTGACTAAAAGCATTTGCTTAAATGGGTTCTATTCTTGGAGAACCATGTCTTAGAAGTTGTAGGTGTCAAAATTGATTCTACAGAGTGATGGTTTTAGACATAGGTAACTTGTTGAGTTGATTTCTCAAGTTATACTACATCTTTTGGAGTAATTCAACTTGGAGGAGGTGCTCAATCTTTATGCAACACCTCGTGCAAAGTTTTATCAAAAACTTTACACATTTGATAAGTCAATGTGAGAGATATGTGCAACAGACTTTCTGTGTAGTCATCTTCTTCACAGAATTTTTAAACTTTTGATAATTGGTCATTGATCCTCTAAGTTGATGAAGGTTTTGACTTACTCTTGATCTAGAGGTGCTCTAATTTCAAGAGTAGATTGTTCTTTTGGAGATTAACATTCTCCATCAGTGGTATCAGAGCAGGAAACATCAAAATTGAGAAAAGGAGGATCCTGACTGCTGCAGTTGCAAAGAATTCAACATCTGAAGGATTAAAAGATGAAAGCTTGAAGGCAAAGCTTGAGGAGGAGATCATACGACATCAATAAAGACAGAAGGAGTATTATTCCAAGTAAAGGTACATCTATTACTCATAAAGTTTGAAGAATTCAATACACAGGTGAAGAAAAGATGGGAGATTCTCTTCAGATAGAGAAATTGGATAGAGAAAACTATCCTGCATGGTCAATGAGGATGGAAGCTCGTCTTATGAGCAAAGACTTGATAGCTTACATTACAGGAGAAGAAGAAAAGCCACAATTCACAGTTCCTAGTGTTCCAACTAGGGAGGAATTATCAGATTTGAAGAATTGGATGAAAAAGGATGCTCAAGCTAGGAGCATTATCTATATGGCAGTCAATGATTATTTGCTACCTCACATTAGAGGTCTTGAAAGTGCAAGTGATATATGGAATGCTTTGGAGGAGCATTTCCAAAATACTACAAAGTCAAGGAAGGCATCCTTGTGGGCAGAATTTACCACTTTCAAGAAGAAGGCCTCTCAATCCATCTCAGATTATGTAACAAGGATGAAAGACATTGCAAATGCATTAGGAGATGTTGATGAAGACATTGAGGAGGATAAATTGGTAAGGCAAATACTCGTAGGTTTGAGAGGTGATGACAAATGGAAGCCATTCATTTTGTCTACAGAATTATCACTTGATCATTTCACTCCTAATTTAAATCAGTTGTTAGGTCATATGCTAACATTTGAGCAGGATGTTAAAGGAGAAGGTGACAAGAGTACAGGTCATGCAATGTACTCAAAGGATAAGAAGAAAAATAGCAAAGGGAAACAACAAGAAAATGAAGATGAAGGCACAACTAGTCAAGCCAACTTCCTAAGAGGAAGAGGAGGTGGCAAAGGTAGAGGAAGAGGCAGGAATAACAAAGATAGAGTCAAAGCTTGTTGGATTTGTGGTAAGAAAAATCATTTAGCTAATGATTGTTGGCATAACAATCAGAGTAATGGTGGATATAATCAGAATTTTAATTCAAGAGGAGGAGGTGGCAAAAAAAAAATGCCCACGATAGCTGATTTTCTTTTATTTTTATCTGTTTCAAAAACCAATCTCTATCCCTCTCTCTACTCTCTCTAATCTCTCTTTATGCTCTCTCTAGCCTCTTCCTCCTCTCTCTAACCTCTCTCTTTCCTCTCTCTCTTTCCCCCCTGCCCCCCCACCCCCCAACCTTGGCTTGCTTTCATTCCCCCCTTCTCTCCACCCCCCCCTTTCTCTCCCTCCCCTGCCCCCTTCTTTCCCCCCTCCCCCCCCCCCCACCTCGACGCGCACTCACCAAACCCCCACCCCGGCGTGCTCCCACCCCCCCTCCCCTCCCAAAACCTCCCTCCCCTCCAAAAACCCCCCTCCCCCACTCGGGCATGCTCTCACCCCCCCCCCCCCCACGGCCCCCCCACCATAGGATAAAAGTTTATCTTATGGTGGTTAAAATAAATTTTATTTTTCTCGGAAACGAACTTTTGGCTCTAGATTGCACCTTAGATGATCGTTTTTTTCAAATTTGGAGTCATTTTCATGTTTGTTGAATCAGATAGACTCAGTTTTGGAATTAGTTTTTGCAAAATCCAACCTTGATATCTCTCTTTGGTCCCAAACCACATGTTTTATGCGCATTTTTTATGCGTTCTTTTTATTTTGCACATGATCCACATGGTCTATTCTCACCTTATTTTACCATATGTTTCTCATTTTTCCTATGTGCCCTCTATAGATTTCATGTTTTATCATTTTGGCCATCTCTAGAGCCCCCAATCCCATTCCCTGCCCTCCCCTTATCCTCCTTCCCAGCCCCACCCTTGCCCCTCCTTACCTTACCCTATCTCTCTCAGCCCTCTCACACATCCCTAATACTTCCTTTTACCATCCATTTTACATCATCTACTCTTCAATGAAAAATTTCCACTTTTGGTACTTTTCTAGTGATTGTTCTTTGCTGCTCTTGGTGGACTTGGTAACTGCTTAAGTGTCCTTTCAAATATTTTGTAGAACACTTATCATGGTGACATCTCTGCTTAGAGTTTTGGTTGTTGGCTCTTTAGGTCGAAGAGCCCATTAGGTGGTGGGCAACTCTTGAGCCCATGAAAGTAATATTCGTCAAATTCAACATTCTCAAAGTCAAAATAGTCAAAGTAAAAGTGGTCTATGGTCAATACAATCAAATTCAAAGGGTCCAAAATTCAGTTTTCAAGGTGCACTGGTAGTGCACAATCAATTATTCACAAAGGTTATGTTTTTCACAATGTTGGATGCAGGTTGCAAATTGTCTTTCGGTAATTTCTCTAAGGTTTAAAGGGTTTTTAACGTGTTTGGAAGGTTAAGATGAACAGTCCCTTAGGTACACATTTGAAGAATTGAAGGGCAAAATGTGAAGTCATGTGAAGAGGAACCAATTTTAATTTTCGATAATACACATTCCTGATCCAAAATTTGTTTGGGTCACGTAGTGTCTTTAGTTCAAAATGTACTTTTATCCAATTAGACCAATGGTTATGAAACATTCCGAATAGGTGTAGGAGACCATTTTGAAATGGTCAATCGTTGATGTACTAATGCTCTACCATTTATGAGCTTCCAATCCAATCATTTTAGTATACATTCTATGCCCTCTATAGTATAATCATATCTTAAATCCCTTATGATATATAATCCTCTATAATATAATTGTCCCAAATCCTCCATAATATAATCTTGATTTCTTTCCCCTAATATTGTAAAAACTAACAAACATTGTAATTCTGTTAGCTCCAAAACATGGATCATAGATGCTCCTACAAAATTCATTTCTTCCAACTCAAGTTTGATCAGCCATATCTCATAGGCTAGTTTGCGTAGTTTATATCTTACTTATAGTGCAAAGTTCGAAGCAATGTTTTTCCTACTTCTAGTATCCATTTTATGTACTTCGTATTTTTCTACAATCATAATATCTTGCTCCTAAGTAGTGTTAAGTGTCATGTTTGGGCTCTATATGAACATGGATAAATATATCAAAATTCAATGTCAAGAGGAAACTAAGAGTTTACTTATGAGAGAGTATCTATCAAAAATCAAGGGATATGTGGAGAGTTGGAGGCTTGTAAATAAAGGAGGAATGCAAGAGATTCTTGAACCATTTTTTGAATTTGAATCCACCTCGATTAGCTCATCAAACCACGTACCATATGTAGCTATGAAGAAGATTGAATGATTGTAATCAGGAATGCGTTTTATCAAATCAAGCTCCTACCTAAGTAGCTTATAGATCAAGGATCTATGGAAAATAGTAGCCTCATAAAGAAACGAGTAATGCAAGGGATTTTGGAGCCACAATTTGAATTTGAATCCTCCTCAATGATTGAATAAAATTACCTAGCACACTTGGGTATGATGAATAATGTCAAATTATTAGAACCCATTGTAAGGTGGACTCAATATCAAGAAGAGGAAAGATTTCATATTTTTGGAAATGCTACCTATATATTGTGGTGTGAAATTCCACTACATATTCTATGAAATGAGATCTATTTTATGATGAGTTTTTTTATGGATCATTTGATTACACTTGGTGTCTCATAAGCTAAAGAGTAGCTCAAAAAGGAATCCTCCTACTTCGTAGTTATAAAAGGCCTCTGTTTGCCTTGTGACCATGGGTAGATCACCATGAGACATTTTGCCGATGATATGAATGTGTTTGTCCACAATGATAGTACAAGCCTAGGGACATTCTGGAGGTGCCTGGATACCTTCTGTAAAGCCTCTCGATCCAAAATCAACCACTCATCTTTAGTGTGATTAGAGAGTCCACATATATTGCATGGGGTAGAGTTGAAAGATCTTCCCCAGCCTTGCTTACCTCCTCTGCCCCTTCCTCTTGAGTTCGAACCTCTTCGTGCATAGTTAGCTTGAGAAGTAGTACCTTCATGCTCTACTTTCTTGCTCTTCCATTTATCTTTAGACTTTCCTTCATCTATGTATACGGCAAAAGAATTGTTACCTCTTGATGGTTCTCCATTTTTGTTGAGCTTGGCTTCATGGGTAAAGAGTTGTCCCATGAGTGTGCTAAGATCTGGAATCTACATGTCCATGTAAAGGTCCATGGCAGTTGTGAAGGCTTCCCAGTTGTCATCTGCCTTGATGCCATTGATTATTTGTCTCACTATTTCCTCCTCTTCAATATCCTCTCCTAAGCTTGCCAATTGATCAACCACATCTTTAACCTTGTTCACATACCTTGAAACATTCTGCTTGGGTTCCTTTCTTTGAGTGGTAAACTCAATCCATAATTGTTTTTTTCTACCTCTTGTGTTGGAAGAAAAATATGAAGACAATGTGTCTCTTGGGAAGTTTTACAATTCCTAATGTGTGGAAGAAGGAAGTCAGAGATAGAATAAAGTAAGTATGACCTTGCTAAGGCATCTTTGGCACACCATGAGTTGAGTCTTTCAAGCTCCTCTCTTGTAGGTTGTCCTTTGCTTCTGAAAATGGGCATCTCCTCATGTCTTGATATGTATCCATAGAGACTCCTTCCTTGTAGATATGTCTTCATCCTGAAGGAACATGCTAGATAACTCTTCGTGTCCAATTTGTAAAAAAAAACAAGGGAAACCATCTCCCATTTTACCTCAACTTGCTCTGATACCACTATTGGAAGAGATGGATGTATGCCTCAGTAGAATGAGTTGGTACTGCTAATACGTGCTTTGTTCGTGTGCTATCAAACCTCAGACATTTCTTGTAGGCCCTTTTAGCTTCCAAATGACACCAAAAAATGCCCATGTACTTTGGACTTGATTCCTCAAACAATTGAATCAAAATAGATAACTTCACAAATAGCTAGTGATAAAAAACTTGCTGTTTTGGCCTTGATACCTACTGGATCTTTTGCTCAATGCTCACAGTACATTAGAAATTAAAAACTTCCTTTTGTGGGAATAAAATTAGTTTAGATAGCTGATGATTACAAGTGGAATCATCTAAAATGATAAACCATACACTGAGAAATCAATTTAGAAACTGAATGCTTATCCCCAACTTTTTAGGGATTGAGCAGAGAATGAGAAGAGTACTTCGATGCCGATTTCTCCAATTGGCTGAAGGAAATACCTTGAACTTTACTAGCATAAACTAGACTTTAACTTGGTTCCAACAAGCTATAGAACATGCAAAATGGTTGAGAAATCATTGTAATATGGTCATGCAAAGTTCACTGTTCTATGTACTCATAGCAGAGAAGTAGACAGAGATACTCAATGATGTATATGTATTATGGCACATGATTTTAGAAGATTATTGGAACTACAATAATGCCAAATGATAGTGAGATGAGTAGGATAAGGTGTAGACCACTCAAAATCAATAGATGATCAAGAGAAGAGCTCTACAAGAGGCATATCCACTACAACTTTCTAAGTTTGAGTTTCAAATTCAAACTTCGATCCATTTGAAAAGGAGACTCCTCTAAATGAGGATTGATTCTACCAAATGAAATTCAGAGCTCTTATCTCTCATAACTCCACGAGATATATGGGCTTGCAATATTCTCTCAAGTAAAATAACTTTACAAGTGGTAAATGATAAAGCAAGTACAAGATATGGTTCATATGATCCATCAATGCTTCCTGTTGTAGTCTTCATTGCTAAGCCAATATGTGAAGTCTTGTGTACTTGTACCAACAGGGATGTTATATATAGGTTAGTGAGGGATCAAGGATAGAAGAGGTGGACAAGATAACACTAGAAAAAACTTGGATATATTCAAAACTTGAATTCAATTGAAGAAGGAGGAGGTATTATATCCAATAATAGAGGAGCAAGAAGATGTCATGTTGGAGGTAGAAGATAGATTGAAAAAAGGGACAACAACCCAAATGGGTGTTACACATGTGGGGGACCTATGCAATAGGCAAGAGAGTTCTACCAAGGAGTTAACCCAAATGCATAAACTGAGATTTACAATGCATCCTACAAAAAGGAAAGGTAATTATGCATCAACATCCTCAACAAATGATACTAAAAATTTGTGAGCTATGATTCAAATGAGTGACAATCAGTAAAGTATGGATATTTTATGGTACATTGATAGTTGGTGTAAGATCCATATGAGATACAACAAAGATTTCTTTTCAAATTGAAGGTCCCACCCAAAAAATGGCATTTGGAGATACGATATGTCACATAGCATCAAATCACACATATTGGGAATGTGATTTTCTGGAGAGAGCTTAAGAGGATTAAAACAACTTTGTATGAGGAATATTTGAAATATTGAACTATGCCACAAAAGAATGGGTCATCTTCATGTTTACAAGATGAGAAATATGGGTAAGAAGAGGTTGATACAGGGTTGACCAAGTTTTAACAAACATGTTGAAACAATTATGTGAAGTGTGTCAAGTGAAAAGGCAAGCAAGGTTGAGCTCAAAGAATAACCAAATTAATAAGTCTAGGTATTCCTTGAGAGAAAATAGACATTCTCGTGCCTTTACAAATGATTTCTTTAGGATGCTATAATTAAATTGTATAAATAACAAATATTATACTTTTTATCACTAGAAGAGGTTCAAAGCTATGGTAGAAAGATAGAAATGAAGGTATATCAAGTAGCCAAGGTTAGATGAAGAGGGAGATTATTTCTCCCACGACTTCTCATAGTTCTTAAGAATCAAAAGATAAAATGGAAATTAAGCTGCATCTACACACCCAATGAGAATGAGGTAGTAGAGAAAAAGAATAGGTACACAACTCAATGTGTATTGGGGATGCTTAAAGAAATGCATATTTGTATGATGTATTGATGAAATGCAAAAACCTATATTCCAATGAATTTCCATCTCATTCACTTGAAAAAAATGTTAAAAAAGTCTCTTAGAAAAGAAGGTCATATTTTGTACCCACACTATGTCTGCTTTTAGCTGGTAATGTGGTCAGGTGATCAACCAAATAACAATCCTGATTTACTTCTATTGAAAGTAAACCCACCATGAGTTTGCAAATCGAAGACTTCATCTCCCCAAACTCTAAGATATATTCCATTTCATCTAAGGTAGGTATTCATATATGTTTTCTCATGTTTTAATGTTTTTTAATGTAGAAGTTGATTTAGTGATATATGTAGTCCTAAAGAAACTAGAAATTTCATTTGTGGTTGGAGTGCTTCCACAATACATGTAGGCACCTAGCATACCAAATTTACAAGCATGCAAAAACATTTTGTTATCTTATGTAGAGTTGTACTTAAGGATTGTACTTTCATAATGATTTGTAGTTCAAGGCAAATAGTGATGTAGATTGGGATAGGCAAGATTGATAGTTTGATGCTCGGAAGGAAAATGATTTCTTGGTGTTCAAAGAAGAAGACCATAGAAGCCTTATCATCAACTGAAAATCCTTGCAATGAACCTTATGCTTAATGCTAGAGTGATTATCACTATCCTTTTGTGATAATAAAGGTACATTCCAAGGTTATGTAGGTCTACTACATAAATTCACATATTTATGTTCATGATCGTTTTGAGATACTAAAGTTATTGTCCAAGGAAATGTAGGTCTACCACATAATTCCTAAAGACCAATGCATAGATGTGTTCTTAAAGGATTTGACTTACACAAAGCTATCAGATCTAAAAAGGAGCTAGGATAAAGCTTGATCGGGAACTTCAAAAGTAACAAGCCTTTCTTAAGAGGATCATCGCAACTGGAAGTCAAAGGTTAATGTAAATGGTATAATATAGTATTGAGAACTTCATTATCATGGTATATAATCTAAATGGATACAGGGAGCCAAAAGAAGGCATTCTAGTAAAGGATGATCAAGAGGAACTATCACAAATCAACATGGAACAGAGTGCTTCAAAAGACACAAGCATGGAAATCAATGTAAATGGACATTCATGATGGAATGAAACACTAAGAGGTAGCCCAAAAATCAAGTGAAGGTAATTATGGAAGGACCATAGGCAAAACAAAGCAGACATATATTAAATATAAGAAACAAATGTGAGTAGGCGTAGATGGAGAGCAACACAAGGGACACTCAATGGAGCAAGGGAATCTATAAAAATAAAGAAGCTTTTTTCAACCTAAGGGTTAGGAAAGGAAGTTATATAGATAAATGTATCTAGTTGAAAGGTTGAGATATTTGTGGGTTTTGATGTTTCAGTAGTTTGCAAAAGCCCAAGCCTTATCTTATACTATTTGATAGCTCTAAAAGAGTACTATAATAATATGTAGGTCTACCACATAAGTTAACATATTTAAGTTCATGATTCTGTGAAGCTAAAGTTACATTCCAGGATGATCTAGGTCTACCACATAATTCCTAAAGAGCAATGCATAGATGTGCTCTTAAAGGATTTGACTTACACAAAGCTATCAAAGCTGAAAAGGAGCAAGGATGAAGCTTGATGGGGAGCTTCAAAAGAAGCAAATTGTTTTTATGACGATTACAAAAAATGGAAGTTGATCTTTAATGTAAATGGTATAAGATAATATTGAGAAATTCATTATCATGGTATACACTATAAATGGGGACATGCAACCGAAAGTAGGCATTATTGTAAAGGTTGATCAAGGGGAACTATCACATATCAACATCGAACTGAGAGCTTCATAAGATGCAAGCATTGAAATTAATGGAAGTGGACACTCATGATGGAATGAAAGTCTAAGGGGTAGCCCAAAAATCAAGTGAAGTTAATTATGGAATGATTATAAGCAAGGCAAAGCACACATATATTAAATATGAGGAACAAATGTGAGTAGAGCTAGATGGAGAGCAACCAAAGGGACACTCAATGGACCAAGGGAATCTATAAAATAAAGAAGATTTATTTAACCTAAGGTTGACATGTTTGTGGGTTTTCATGTACCAGTAGTTATTGAATGCCCAAGACTTATGTTATACCAAATGATAGGTCTAAATGAGTACTATCACAATACCCATAATAATGTTTGTCAATTTTTTACTATTGTTAAATAGCCTTTGACCATCTATTGAATTCGAATTCTCCCTACTACCCTTGTGGAAATTTGCATATTGGAACAAACATTTGGAGCACTAAAGGAAAAATGTCATTACAAGAGATTATTGAATCGCATTATTTTAGAAAACATAATCACGAAAAATTTGGAAACCCTAACTTTCAATTTGTTATTATAATTTGTATTGCATATTTCTATTTTTTACGTTTTAACTAAGTTTATTGCTTGATTTAATGCATATTTGTCAAGGTTGCACATTATTTTTCTTTTTTTAACTGCCTTTAACACACAACTTTCAAATTAGGGTTTACAAGTAGTTGTCAACTAAGCATGCATTATATACCATTGCATAGCTCTAGATGAGTACTAGCACAATATGACATAATAATGTTTGTCAAGGTTTTATAATTTTGACCATTGTTGGCTAGATTTTGACCATCTTTTGACCTGAAATTTTGTCAGTTATGCTTGTTGAATGTTCCATTTTCTAAGAAACATGAGCGCTAAAGAAAAAATATAATTACAAGATCTTCTTTAGTTGCATTACAACCACCATTGGTTATTTGCAAAACAAGAGAAAAAAAATGAGATGGAAAAGAGTGTGCCCATGTACTTAAAACAACTTTAATCACTGCATAGGCTCTCTTTGCTTGTATTGTTAAGTGTTTTGATATAGGGAATACTTCTAGTACTTCAAAGACATGTATGCATTGAAGTTTTGCTCATACATGACATGCTTTATGGACGTTTTCTAGATATTTGTTTGATTTCCAGAAAGTAGATGAACCATTTGCAAGATTTACAACTCTATTTTACATGGTGTAGAGAAGTACATCTTTGTTTCAACCATGTTAAATCCCTATTCAGGATAAATGCAAAACGTTTTAGGTCATATGATTTCCAAGGAAGATATAGTGGTTCATCCCAATAAATTGAACGTATATTGCAAGATCCTTTGCCGCAATTGTCGAATGTCCTTCTTTAATTTTTGGGCCAAATTAAATGGCATGTCCATCATTTACGGTGTTTGGCTCTTATTTTCATACCCCTCAATCATTTTGCTCATGTCAAAACTCGTGATTTTCAATGGGATTCCCAATGTGATTTGGCCTTCCAAAGGATTAAAGTGCTTTTAACTACAACACCCGTGTTGCACGCTCCACATTGGAATTATTCAATCCATCTGTTGATGCATAGGATGTGGCCATTGGGAGTGTTGTGATGCAAGACATAGCTTGTTCTAGGTATCGACCAGATTATTATGCCATCTAAAGATTAACAAATGTAGAAAAGAATAAGTCGATGAATGTGAATGTTTAGGATTGATTTACTCCACTCAAAATCTTTGTTGTCATTTAGTAGGTTGATAGTTCACTTTCTATGTGAATCATTTTGCTTTGTTGTACTTTTTGAAACCTGAAATTTTAGCAGGTGAGATTGCATGGTGGATATTACTGTTATAAAACTTTCATTATGATCTTCTCCATCAGCCAAGTTTGTCTCATGTAGTAGCAAACTTCAACAAGCCACATGAGTTTATATAGCTCAAGATGCTTTTGATTGATTTAGATTTGCCGTTTAATTGATCTTCAATCATATGTGAGAACATACATAGCGTGTACCTATCTCCAAATCTTATGCTCCATGCCCGGACCAAGCATATGAGAGAGCCTCTCCCAAGGACCCTACGCTACGCCACAACCATGGTCCACCCGACTTACGTAAGTATGATTCTATAAGGGTTCAAAGTAATGGACATATGGTAAAAAAATAACTCCTTGTTTTCCACACACAAAGGCAAAGAACCAGAACCCTCAAAGTCAAGACATGTATGTGTGCCCTAGCTGAAAGGAGGGACTCCCTACCAAAGCAGGGATTTCCTACCAAAGGATGGATTCCCTGCCAAAGGAGGGACTTTGTGCCATCTAGTATGCGATTGCACTGCTTGTCACGGCTCGGAATACGATTGCATAATAAATGAATCCCTTAAAATATGGTGCTTCTTTTGCACACACATTGGCCTAGCACCACTGGTTTCGGCAATCGGACCATGCACATGCACATATCTCAAGTCCTCGAGGATTGAACAATGTTCTAGAGTGAGTCGACAAGGTCCGCCTATCATCCAACACGTGCAATATTGTGTTATGAACATCTTGATCTTGAAGTGAATAAACTATATCAACCGGAGATAACAAAGACACTATCGAGATTATAGTTGCTTTACGGATCAATCATGTCACTAATCATGTTTTGCATTCGGTTCTTGAGATGAGTCCACTACAAGGGAGTGGTTCATCTAGCATGGCATGGATATGGGCGAGATGAGAATGATCTCGTCAAGGGATCTTGGTGAAACAAAATTTAGGGCCGTCATGACTATCATGATAAGTATCCACTAGCATACACAAGGTCCTTAGACATTAGGAGCGTTTTCATAACACACATGAAAAGAAGAGCTCACACATTCTCCACTCTTCTCCACTAAGTACTCCTTAAAAGGATAGAGACAAATATAGGATGCTAAGAAATGGAGATAGTATATAGACTCAAACATTCTCCCCCAACTATCAAGGTTGGTGAGATCCCTTAAGACAAGGCTGTATGCTCTCATCTACACCTATCAAATAAACATACACACACAAGAAGGTATAATATTTCCATCATAAAGCCCTAAATGTAGAGATAATACCCTTGCTTGCTCACATAAGCCTTCCTCCATGACCACCGAGTTGTAGATGCAAGCTCCCACATATTGAGTGACAAACCCCAAGGAGCACAAGACTATAAGGCTGAACATCACTTCACAGAAACACAAGGAATAATTCTTCTCAATCTGCAAAACCATATGCATCATCTACAAATCCAGCATAACCAACCCATATAAAATATTTGTTTCCTACAATATTAGCTTCTATTTCAAAATCTGATGTGACCTTTCTTGGAGTGAACTTCCCTTCAATCCTATATTTAGCATCTCCATCAAGTTTCAGCTTTTTGTTGTTGATATGAAACTAAGCTTGATCTCCATCTTGATGAACATTATGAAAAAACACAACTCCACCTCCTTAAAGTTGAAGAAGAACAACTCCTCTCCAAGAGCTCTTGAAGAGACTCTTCAAGTAGATGATTTATCAGCAATGAACCTATGTTTATATAGACTTTAAAGTTAACCGTGGAAAATCAGAAAAGACTTCCAAATAGCATACTTTTGGGATTTTTGGGTGTGAATTTTTAGATATCCTCTCTCTCTCTCTCTCTCCCTCTCTCTCTCTCTCTCCCTCTCTCTCTCTCTATATCTCTCTCTCTCTCTCTCTCTCTCTCTCTCTCTCTCTCTCTCTCTCTCTCTCTCTCTCTCTCTCTCTCTCTCTCTCTCTCTCTCTCTCTCTCTCTCTCTCTCTTTCTGTCTCTCTCTCTCCCTCCCTCCCTCTCTCCCACTCTCTCTCTCTCTGTATATATATATATATATATATATATATATATATATATATATATATATATATATATATATATATATATATATATATATATATATATATATATATATATATATATATATATATATATACACACACATATATATATATATATACATATATATATGTGTGCGTGTGTTTTTGTTTATAATCATGTCTTGCTTATTATTTGCTTTTGCACCGAAACTGATAAAATTCTTCACTTGTGAACTGATGTTGACCTTAAAATATGCTTTTCAAACTTTGATCTTGAGATTAGGCTTCGAATTCTGATCTTGAATCTATTGCCAATATACTATAGTCATACATGTGGTTCGATAGATCTCTTTGACCACTTCAAGAAGATTAATAAATTATTTCCAATTTTTGTCGAATTTTGACGAGTTTGATAAGCCTTTGACCATCTTTGAGCGTGCAATTTGGAGGGGCAGTAATATCTAGGCTGAGTCCCCTAGTGGAAGGTTGGCTCCATAACATCATTTTTATCACAATTTTGTCATGCTTATTTACCCCCTAGAAGAGTTGGATGCCTTTTATTTATGCTCCTTATATAATGAATATAGTTTGGGTTTGTAAAATTTATTTCTAATATATTAAGTGGGATAAACATTCCTTAGTACCCGAAGTAGCTAATCATGTTTTCATCATAGAGAGGTTACTTGCTTCTATTATAATGAACTCTTATTTGGAAGACACTCCAAGTAGATGATTTATGAGGTATGAACCTATCATTATATCATTGTGCATTGCAACGCATTGCGATGCATTGGTAATGTTTGCAACGTGTTGCAATAAAACACAATTTTTTTGTTTCGCTCAAATGAGGTTTTTTTGTTGGGTCGGCCTCATTGACTCATTTTGAACAGAAACCCGAGAGTGGATTTTGGCAAGTACGAGCAAGGTGCCAACGAGGAGAAGAAGGTGAAATCTTACCTTTGTGTGTGCTCTCTCTCTCTCTCTCACACACACACACACACCAAGCAATCCCCTCCTATCCCCACCAAGCCTCCTTGCCCTCCTCCCCCCTCCTATCACCATGCCAAAAGCAAAGCAAGCTTGTTGGCAATATGTCATAAGCCAAGGCAAGTTGGGTTCAGGGGGAAGTGAGATTCCCTCTTTATAGTTTTTGCATCCCTCTAGAAAACCACATAGAGAATCCCAAGTTTCTTCTATGAATTCGATGGGAACTAGTATTAAACTCATGTGCATCCCTCAACACCAAGTCGCTAGCCAATTTGAATCACCACCAAGAGCAAGCTACAAGGGCTCACCAATTATATCAAACATAGGAGATTCTAGGTATAGCTGGATATTAGTTCCACGCATAACCATGCATGATATTGCAATGTCTGTGAGGTAAATAACCAGGGAACCACCATCATTGTGAGGCTATTTTGAGTCTAGCTATTATGGGAAATATCCCCAACAGAATCTTCAACATAATCATGATCCTTCTTAGTTTTGTTTTCATAAATATCTTGAGCTATGCCATTTGTTCCCTCTACTTCAAAGAGGTATATGGTCATCATCTTTTAACATGATCTTGATCGTCTCAAACATGTAGTCAAGTCTCATTTTACGCTCTTAAGACAATGTGTAAAGTTCTTATACATAGGTAATACCCTATCAAAGATCGCTTAGACCACTAATAACTACCTTCTAGAAGGGCATACCACATAATGGAGTAGTTTCCATGAGAAGAAGAGCAACATGCTCATGAGCTCTCATTGTGGAGCTTGAAATTAGGACCCTCCTAATTACACATAAGATAAGTCGACAAAACAAGGCTTCCAATGAATCATAATCCTTGTAGGATCAAAAGATTATCTCATGATAGAGTGAGTGGTCCTAGCTCTCCAATAATTGTAGACTCAATAAGAGAAAGTATACATGCATGTTTTGTGTGCTAAGTCTCACTAGGCATAGCTTCTTGTGAGTTCTTGCTCGTGGCTTGTGTTGTAGGGGATGTGTTTGAGCATGTATTCATTCTTAGCTCTATACCCACTAGTGGGCATTGAGGACGTTAGTGGGGATGTCATAATACTGAGTCAATACTATGCATAATGGAGCTAATATGATATATAGTCTTGTGGTTGACTATCATGAACTTATAATTGCGTGTTCGTTTGAGCATGAATTTGGGGTTTGCATGGATTCATTCTCGTATATATGAATGTCGTATTAGCTGACATAAAGATTTCACTTGTGGATTCTTTGTCCAAATCATGACCAATTGATAGCTATGTGTACCCTATCAACTATGCACTTTTTGTATTTTTTGCCTATCTTTTGTTTGCATTTTATGCTAGGCTTCATTATGGCTGAGTTTATCCATCACTTTTGGAAGTGATTGAAACTGAGATTGTAGAGCTTCTTGTGAGTTCATGCTCATGAGGGGTGTGTGTGTCTTGCGCTGTTCGTGCATGAGCATGTACTCATTTTTAGTTATACCCACTATTGGGCATTGATGACGTTAGAGGGGATGTCATAGTATGGAGTCAATATTGTGCAAAATGGAGCTCATTTGCTATATAGTCTTGTGCATCTATATAGTGTTATGGTTGACTACCATGAGTGTATAGTTGTAGGGTTCTCCTCGATTCATTGTGGTATATATAGCACCACACACACTCAGATGAATATCTTCAAATGGAGGTTTCTTTGCTATGCATATACACGTGCCAAGTCTTAGTTGTCATTGAAACTCATGCATCTCTATGGATGTCTTGTATAGAGGGCTACCTGCATACAATGATACAACAGGCACTTTGAATTCACGGACTCACAATTGTAGCTTGCACAAAGTTCCATAACTCTCAACAAACACTCATAGCTCTACATTTTTTGTTTAGTTATAAACTTGTTCAATGGTAAATTTCTTATATTCTCCTACATTGGAGCTTCATTTCCAAGAATATTAACATAAATGAACAAAAACAAGAAGAAATGGGGTTTATAATGAAGCAAGTCATACAACTGACAAACTTATAATATTGTTTGACTCTTATGACATTGAAATGATTACTTTTAATCATCTTAGGAAAAAACAAAGATTATATATGATAGATTGAAGCTATTTGATGATGTTTAACCACATTTGGAATTTGTATATAACTAGGAAGTAAGAGGATTCCACTAGATCTATTCTTTAGCCCATAAGATACTAAGAGGAAGGAAATGATTAATGGAAAGGAGCATTTAAAAAGAGGTCACTTTATGTAGCATATGCAGTAAAATTCCACTCTCTAATATCTATGCACCTTCCCTAAGAAGAAACGGGATGTAATATAATGAAGTAAGTTATAGAGCTAACAAAAATAAAATTTGTGTTGATGCTTTATGATATTGATTTGATAAGGTTTTACAATATTAGATCAAAATATTTACTATAATTGATAATCTTCAACCTAATTGATAGGTACCCTCTCATAAGTACAATATTTGTTATCGCTATACATTGAAATTTGATATAGCTATCTAAGATTGCACATAATTAAAACCCAAATCTTAATATAAAGGAAGACAATATAATGGTTCAGAAAAATATATGGATTTAATAAAATGGATGCTCGATGTATGAGAAACATTGATTTGAACTCAAGGCTTGGAGCGTATAAATCATGGAGACTAGGACATAAGATATGGCTGCTAAAACTTAATGTGGAAGAAATAGGTCATATAGGGCCACCTACGAGGTACGTCCTCAAGCTAAGAGAATTACAACTTTTCTTAATTTTTACAGTCTTAAGAAAGAAAAATGAGGATCCTTTTATATAGGATTTCAGACGGTCCAAGAAGAGGTGAAATATCTAGAAGTCAATATCTTTCCTACAATATGTAGTCCATTTGCACTCTGTAATATCCACGTAGCTTTTCCTAATCATAAGTACTTGCTCTGATTGACTCTACATCCACCTTCCAAGGGCTTCAAAATCTTTGAAATTAGCATGCTTCATACGTAGAGGCTGTGAGAAGGCTGTCCGAACCAGCTTGATGCGATGTACTACTCATACGTATGACGCCCAATGAATCCGAGAACTTCTGTAGTACTGCAGCTGTACACAACGAATATCGAAGATGGGGCCAAACATGCTTGCCTTCGAGTGGGCCTATTCAGCCAACGTGCTTGGCAACCGCTGATCTCCTGTTACAGCATTATGCAGATACGCGAAATCGTAATCTCCTTGGTAACACACATACCGAATTCTGGGATTGAATACCAGGCCGTGTTTTCGCAGAAGACTACCAAGCGTCCGTGACGCAAGGCCATCTCGACGATTTCGCTCAAAGTCGATGCCGCTGTTCCTCAGCAGTTCTATGGAAGACTTGACGTATCGGTCCGTTCTCAGATCGAAGTTACGCAGATTGAATTGCCATATACAGTATGCGCCGTCAATCATGGGAAGCTGCCCACGGTTATCAATAAGGGTAATGCCAACTTGAATGAGCTTCATCATATCAACGTTCGCCATAAGGGCTCTGTATGTGCTGTTCTTCTGAGCATAATGAATCAAACCTGAAGCTTCCAGGGAACTCTGAATCAATGGCGACTGTCGAGAACTTGTGCTTCAATTTGCCGATGAGATTGAACTCTGCGACGGCGTTATGACCCCACACTTCGCGGATGCGAACAGAAGTGCCATGCGAAACTGCAATTACAAGAGCTTCCGAGAGAAGGTGCTTGCGCTTGCACAAGAGGAAGCTGGAGGAGCGAGCAAGGACGAGAATGACGAAACAGGAGGAGAGCTTGCTCTTATATATAGTTTTTCCATTCTTTGTGATTAAGCTTTTCAAATTAGCCACACGTGTCCGGATTGCCTCTCCCACGACAGAGACAATGTTTTTCATTTTTGTCTTGTTTTGTACAACACATTTATTTGTTTATCTTGTTTCGCGCCGACAAATGATTGATTTTGTAGCCCTAACGCAATTAGAGTGAAATAAGAGGTAGTCAACGAAGAAAGGTTAAGGCTTAGATTTGTAATCCAATAGTTTTGTTCTGAATAGAAGTATTAGGACTGCTATTTGGCTAATCACTTGAACACATTATTCGCTGAAAGGAGTAAAACTGTGGGTAGAAACTAGGACTTCCTCTTGTTTTTGCTACAGTGTTTCTAATCTTTTCTCAAAAAAGAAAAAACAACGGTGAAAATGGATAGGAGTAATGGTTCCAAGTGAAGTTAGTGTCGCAGTTTAGAATCCAATTCGCTAATGGAAAACTACTTCCTCGATTGGACCTTCATTTCGTATAATATGATGTTAGATTTCATGCATTTTCCTCAAAATCTGTGCCACCAATGGAATCCCATAATTTCTTTCCTATGAGGAAACTACAAACCTCTTTTTTCTTTTAGTTATTGTATGCTTTTTGAGCTCAAATTACAACTTTCAAAACTCAAAAAGCCAATACATCTAGTGCATACTATCAGCGATCTTCACTTGGTCCACACATAGTGACCACTAATCCCTCTTGCCTACAATTCTCCTAGAAAATGTAGAGTTGATACGAGAGCTCTGGGAGAACTTTACAACACCGTACTATAGTTTTAAAAAGCCAACAACTACAAAAAAAGGGTAACATATGAAAAACAAACTTTCCTCTCGACACCAACCTATTTTGCTATTTTAACTATCAAAATAGAGAAGTAGTTATTCCTACCTAGATATGAAAGTCATCACCTAAACAAGTTAGGGGCTAGCTTTGCAAGGGGGCAATTAGCTTATTGAAATTTCCTAATTACTCACAAACCTAGGATCATCGAACTTTGAGTTTATCGAAGTCTATATACAAGTTGAAAATATTCCTTGAAAGGGACCACACTCCTTTGCTACATTTGACGACCACACACCCCTAAGTGTAATAGATAGTTTCATGAGATCATTAAAGGGGAATCGATTTCCAAGACTCCCCCTCAAGCAAGTATTGAACCTACCTCCGACATTGGAATGCCTCCTTGAACCTTGATAGCTTTGTTGATTGTAGGGCTTTGGTAAAAGATTCAACACATTGATCCTTTGGACTTATATGTCACATTCGAATCTCCTTAGTCATGCATTTATTGCTGATGTAGTGATATTATACCTCTATATGCTTGGTCCTAGCATGTAACATAAGATTTTGAGATATGTATGCATTACATATGTTTTTGCATATGATTGAACATGGATTAAACTGCAAATCTAGATCAATCATAAGCCTCTTCTACTACATGTACTCATTTGGCTTCTCGGATTTTGCAAATAACGAATGGTGGTTTTAAAATAATGCGACTAAAGAAGGTCTTGTAATGGTTTTTTCTCTATAATCCTCGTGTTTCTTAGAAAATGCAACCTTCCAGATATATTATAGACAAATTGGAAGTCAAAGGATAGTCAAACTCTAGCCATAAATGGACAAAATTGTAAAGCATTGACAAACATTATTATGCCATAGTCTGATAGTATTCGTCAAGAGCTATCCAATGGTATATAATGTATAGTCATTTGACAACTACTTGTACATCAAAACACTAATTTGAAGGTTGTGTCTTAAAGCCAATTAAAAAGTGAACAAGAGTGCACAACCTTGTCAAATATGCGCTAAATTGAGGAATCGTCTTATTTAAAACATAAAATAGAAGAAAAAATATAAAAATATTATAAAAAACTGAAAATTAGGGTTTCCATGGTTTCCACAATTAGGTTTTCTAAAATAATGCACTTCGAGATTATCTTGAACAACATTTTTCGTTTAGTTCTCCTAATTTTTGTTTGAGTATGTAAATTTCCACAAGGGTAGCAGAGTGGTGTCATTTGCAAGCTAAAAGGGCCTAAAACACAACTCTGAGGTTTGATAGTGTAGGTACAAAGCAGGTATTACCATTACGAACTCATTCTCTTGAGGCATCCATCCATCTCTTCCAACAGTGGTATCACGGCATGTTGAGGTAAAATGAGAGATGGTTTCCCTTCTTTTATTGATAAATTGGAGAGGAACAATTATCCACCATGGTCCTTGAGGATGAAGACATATCTACAAGGAAGAAGTCTCTATGGATACATATCAAGAGATGAGGAGATGCCCATTTTCAGAAGCAAAGGACAACCTACAAGAGATGAGCTTGAAAGACTCAACTCACGATGTGCCAAAGATGCTTTAGCAAGTTCATATTTACTTAACTCTATCTCTAAATTCCTTCTTCCACACATTAGGAATTGTAAAACTTCCCAAGAGACTTGGGATACATTGTCTTCATATTTTTGTTCCAACACAAGAGCTAGAAAAAATCAATTATGGATTGGGTTTACCACTCAAAGGAAGCAACCCAAGAAAATGTTTCAGGGTATGTGAACAAGGATTAAGATGTGGCTGACCAATCGGCAAGCATAGGAGAGGAGATTGAAGAGGAGGAAATATTGAGACAAATAATCAATGGCATCAAGGCAGATGATAAGTGGGAAGCCTTCACAACTGCTATGGATCTTTACATGGACATGTAGATTCCAGATTTCACCACACTCATGGGACAACTCTTTACCCATGAAGCCAAGCTCGACAAAAATGGAGAACCATCAAGAGGCAACAATTCTTCTGCCCTATACACAGATAAAGGAAAGTCTAAATATAAAGGGAAGAGCAAGAAAGTAGAGGATGAATGTACTACTTCTCAAGCTAACTAGGCACGAAGAGGTAGGAACTCAAGAGGAAGTGATAGAGGAGGTAAGCAAGGCATGGAGAGATCTTTCAACTCTACCACATGCAATATATGTGGGCTCTCTAATCACACTAGAGATGAGTGGTCTATTTTGGATCCAAAGGCTTCGTAGAAGGTGTCCAGGCATCTCGAGAATGTCCCCAAGCTGGTACTATCATTGTGGAAAAACACGTTTATATCATCCACAAAATGTCTCATGGTGATCTGGCAATGGTCACAAGGCAAACGGAGGTCTGTGCAAGGTAGTTTTATGCGCTCATTGAGCAGGATTCAAATTCAAATTGTGGCTCCAAAATCCCTTGCATTAATCCTTTCTTTATGAGGCTACTATTTTCCACATATCCTTGATCGATAAGCTACTTAGGTAGGAGCTTGATTTGAGATATTTATTTTATAAATCATTTAATATCATTATATTATAGAGGATTATATAGTTGTAGTTATGATAAAGTGTGAGACAATGTAATATAATTTTATTATATTGAGTTATATATTTACTCATGTATGAGCAACCGTACTTCTCATACGATTTTGAGCTTGTACATTTCCAAATCTGCCTCAAAAAGGTGCATCTCGTTTCATAGAGAGCCCATTCCAAGATAAAACGCATTCCTGATTACAATGATTCAAGATTCTTCATAGCTAAGTTAACACTACTTAGGAGCAAGATATTATGATTGTAGAAAAATAGGAATTACATAAAATGGATACTAGAAGTAGGAAAAACATTACTTCGAACATTGCACTATAAGTAAGATATAAATTACGCAAACTAGCCTATGAGATATGGCTGATCAAACTTGAGCTAGAAGAAATGAATTTCTTAGGAGCATCTATGATCCTAGTTTCGGAGCTAACAGAATTACAATGTTTGTTAGTTTTTACAATCTTAGGGGAAAGAAATCAAGATTATATTATGCAGGATTTGGGATAATTAGATTATAGAGGATTATATATCATGGAGGATTTAAGATATGATTATACTATAGAGGACATAGAACGTATACTAAAATGATTGGATTGGATGCTCCTAAACGTTAGAGCATAAGTACATCAACGATTTCCCATTTCGAAATGGCCTCCAACAGCTATTTGGAATGTTTCATAACCATCGGTCTAATTGGATAAAAGTACATTTTGAACTAAAGACACTACGTAACCCAAACAAATTTTGGATCAGGAATGTGTATTATCAAATAAGAAAAGGTGACGATGATACAGCGGGCACTTTGAATTCACGGACTCATAATTTTTTTTTTAATGTAAAGGAAGTTCGGCAATAGCCTACTCTCCCGGACTTGAATTAAATAAAGAAAAGTACAAGAGAAGGGGACTAGTGCCCACGGGACCCTCCAAATCCCACAAAGCAGGGGAAGCTTTTACAGAGCATAGATGACATTACAAAGAAGGTTAATTACCCTCTCATCACCCTCATGTGGGGCCCACTTGGGTTTAAGCTTGTTATCGATCAAAAGGAGTACTTGATGATGCCTAAAGGGGGGGGATTTTTTACAGTTGACAATCCTTTTGCCAAGGAGGAACATCGATTTCTCAATTGACCACTCCTTTGGGGAGTCACCGAAGTTGAAAGCACATCTTTCCCGCCAGATTTTCCATAGAACCTCCCCTCTGATGGCGTTCCAGAGAGTCGCGGAGCAACCGATCGCTTCTCCCAGCAGGGCTTGCTACCAACTGAGACGTTTTTGAAGTCTAATTTTCTTTCCAACCACCTGCCAGAGTCTGTTGTAGTTGGGGCATGTAAAGAAGATGTGTGAAACATCTTCGATAGACCGGTGGCAGCGGTTGCACCAGGCAGGGATCCCAAAAATTTTGCTAGCCTTAAGGTTGGTCCAGATTCCGTGATGAAGAATTTGCCATAAGAGGACAGACTTTTTGATTTCTATGAGGGGGTGCCAGATGGCCATGAACTTCATGTCCCACCGAAGCCGCGTCCATGACAGGCACCACTTTTTGTTGAGGTTAACCTGAAAGTCGATCGTTTCTTTGATGTTCGGGATTTTTGATAGACTATTTCCATTGTGCCATTTGAGACCAAGCGAGCTTGGCATGTCGTGTCCCATGAGAAGACGAACTTTGTGTCGGTCCCAGGCGAGAAATCTGCTTTGCAAAGTGTTCCATTCTTCATGCGAAATGTTGATGCTAGGGTCAATATCCTCAAAGTTGATCCATCGGTAGGTGTCTTGTTTCCAGAGATGTTTCCATTTTTTGAAGCCTTTGTTCCATAGCTTCTTGGCGTTTTGAATGTTCCAAGATTCCACACTCCGGATGCCATGGATCGGAAACCAGATAGAGTCGTTTTGTCTGATACCAGCAGCCCACTTCCAGTCTTCACTAATTCTTGTGAAGCTTTTGACTTTATTCCAACTCTTCCAAAGGGAGCACACCAGATTAGAGCCTTTCGGGAAGACGGGGATCGGGGAAAACAGCAAGGTCAAGGTGTCAAGATTCCTCCAATTTGGGAAACCCATGAGCGCCAACTCATTCTTGTTTCTGAAGATCAGCTTGGCCCACGAGGCCTCCCCGTTGCACCAAGCCTTAGTCATCCATTTGGCCGACAGTTTGTTAGCCATGCACCCAATGTCCAAGATACCAAGTCCCCCACTATCTCTATGGCTGGTGCAGATGGACCATAATTGCAGCTTGCACAAAGTTGCATTAAAACCCAAAACTTAATGGTTCAAAAAAAGTATATGCATTAAATAAAATAGATGCTCGATGTATGGGAAACATTGATTTCAACTCAAGGCTTGGAACGTATAAATCATGGAGACTAGGACATAAGATATGGCTACTAAAACTCAATGTGGAAGAAATAGGTCATATAGGGCCACCTATTTGTTGCGTCCTCGAGCTAAGAAAATTACAGCTTTTCTTAATTTTTACAATCTTAGCAAAGAAAAATGAGGACCCTTTTATGCAAGATTTCAGATGGTCCAAGAAGAGGTGAAATATCAAGAAGTCGATATCTTTTCCTACAATATGTAGTCCATTTGCACTCCGTAATATCCAGGTAACTTGTCCTAAACATAATTCCTTGCTCTGATTGACTCTACATCCACCTTCCAAGGGGCTCCAAGTATTTGAAATTATCATGCAAAAGGAGGTCCTTTTTTTTATTGACCTTGACATTGTGTGGCCAATATACTAAGCTTTTGAGCTTGTACTTCTCGATAATATGCTTCTTGTGCAATTTGTTACATGCTTTTTTAGGTGTACTTTTGGATACCGTTTTGAGCTCGTAAAGTTCAAAGCATGCCTTGATAGGTTCAACACATGCATATGATTTTGGAGATCGAACCGTGTCAAGGGAAATTACAACAATACTTGTTAGTTATTTATTTTATATTCAATTCGTATCCTATACATAACATGTGCGTTATGCTTATAATATCATATGTTGCCTTGTAGTGAACGTTATATACAAAAAGTGACTAAAAAACATTTAGGCGACGGAGCAATTAGCCAGTACACATCACTAAATTATTGAGAAACTACTTTCTTATCAATTGTTAAGTTATGATACCTCCATTTGTTATATATATATATACTTAGAGTTATTTTGTTTAGTACTAATAAATGCAAATAGAGCTGAACATGGTGTATTCCTGAGACAATAAAATATTTTTCTTTATGTTGGAAACATCACGAACATGTCTCAGTTCATGAGACAAGTGGTGCTATTATTGGTGAAAAACAAACCTTCCTCTCGACACCAACCTATTTTGCTTTTTTGACTATCAAAATAGAGAAGTAGTTATGCATTCCTAAATATGAAAGTCATCACCTAAACAAGTTAGGGGCTAGCTTTGCAAGGGGCCGATTAGCTTATTGAAGTTTCCTGATTACTCACATACCTAGGATCATCCAACTTTGAGCTGATCGGAGTGAATATACAAGTTGAAAATATTCCTTCAATGGCACCACACTCTTGTGCTACATTTGACGACCCCACACAACTACTACATTTGACGACCCCACACACCTAAGTGCAATAGATAGTTTCATGAGATCACTCAAAGGGAATCGATTTCCAAGAGTCCCCCTCAAGAAAGTATTGAACCTACCTCCGACATTCGAATGTCTCCTTGAACCTTGATAGCTTTGTTGATTGTAGGGCTTTGGTAAAGGTTTCAACACATTGATCCTTTGGACTTATATGTTACACTTGAATCTCCTTCTTCATGCGTTTATTGCTGATGTAGTGATATTATACTTCTATATGCTTGGTCCTAGCATGTAACATAAGATTTCGAGATACGTACACACTACATATGTTCTTACATATGATTGAACATGGATTTAACTACAAATCTAATTCAATCATAAGCATCTTTTGCTACATGTATTCATGTGGCTTCTCGGATTAAGCTATTGCATGAGACAAACTTGGCTGATGGACACTATCATAATAAAATTCTTGTAATAGTGTATTGAACACGCAATCTCACCTACTATTTTTTTTTTTTTGTTTACAAAGTAGAAGAAAGTCGAATGATTCACATAGAAAGTGAATTGCCAACCTAATAAAAAGTGACAAAACATTTTAATGGACTAAATCAATCCGAAACATTCACAATCATCAATTTATTCTTTTCTACCTTTTTTAAGCTTCAGATGTTGTAATAAACTAGCTGATACCAAGAACAACCTATGTCATACATCACAATACTCCGAACTATTGGGAAAGATGGATGGACACTCCAAGAAGTGAGTAGCAATTGCCAGATCCTGCTTTCTACCAGCCCCTTCTAGCTTTAGAGTTGATTTGTGGGCACTCTTAGCTCTTCAATGACACTATACAAGTGCCTATGTACTTTGGAAAGTATGTGAGAAATGATTGAACCAAAAATAGACTACTTCCAAGTTGAAGATTCAACAAAAAACTTCTAATTTTGTTCACACACCTGCTGCTTGTTATGCTCAGTGCTACCAGTACAGTAAGAATTAGAATTTTCTTTTTTAGATGTACCTAACTAGCTTAGTAAGCTAATGATTCCAAGTGGAATCACTTAAAATGATGCACTATACACAGAGCAATAAATTTAGCAATTGAATCATTACCCCTGATTTTTTAGGACCTTTGCAGGGTTTGACCAATGAGTGCTTCGATGTGCTTTTCTCTCAATTTGCTGAATGGATTCCCTTGCAAATTTGTGGGCATGTACAAAACGTGGAGTTGATTCCAACAAGCTATAGATCATTGAAAATGATAAAGGAATGACTGAGATATGAGTAGTACAAGTTGATTATTATGAATGACTATGATAGAGATACCATAGATGAGCAATGTAGATCTATTGTATTAATGAACAATGTTGTACAAGATCATAGGCTGGACAATCATAGCGTAATGATAGTGAGTAGTGTAGGTTACAATGTAGACCTCACTCTCTTACAATATGGAAATGGAGAGCTCGGGAAAACAGAGTCACACATCGCGACTTTTTACAAGTCACTTTTATAAGTGCTACATTTAAATTTGAACTTGAATTCAACTTTTGGCTCTCTCTACAAATAATCCACAAATCTAGGAATTATTCTCTCTAACATAAAGTTTTGACTTTTCATCTAACAAACTCCACGAGTTTGTAGGTAGCTACAAATATTCTTTCAAGTTAAATTAGCTTTTACACATGGTAAGAGGTAAAATCTTCATAGCAATGATTTCCATGGAGCTTCAATATTTCATGAACTTCTAGCCAAATGTGAAGGCTTGAACTTTGCACCAACAGCTCCCCCTCAAGCCATACATTTTGACTTGGTCTTCTTCTTCACTCTTCATGAGTGTGCTGCAATCCAATCATTGACTTAAACCTACAAATTTTTGTATGCTTTAGTCAATAAGTCTGCACATTGCATATTAGCTGATACATATGCCAACTGAATTTCCTTGCTCAATAGCTTCTCTCTCACATAATGATAGTGGATCTCTATATGCTTGGTACTAGCATGATAAATAGGATTTGCTGCAAGATGTAATGAGCTTGTATTATCTCCAAAAATCATTGGAGATGTAGTATGAAAACCTTAATCCACATACAACAATCTGATCCATATGGCCTTTTGAGTAGCATTGGCTAGTCCTCTATACTCTACCTCTGTTGAAGATAAAGAATCAGTAGGTTGCTTCTTTGAAGACCATGATATAGGCTTATCACTTGTAAAGGATAGGTATCGTGAGGTACTCCTTCTATCATCTTTGCATCCTGCTCAATCTACATCTAAATATATCTGGATGTCCAAGTCTAGCACAATCCATGATTTTGAGTGCCCCTAAGGTACTTCAAAATCCTTTTGGCAGCTTCCAAATGAGGTGCCCTAGGTTTGTGCATAAACTGACTTAGAACACTTATTGCATAAGCAATATCAATCCTTGTCAATGTAGCATAGTTCAAGCTTCGCACTATGCTTTGGTAACCTGCAATGATGTCAAGCACATCACTTTTATGAGCACTTAATTTTAGGTTTACCTCCATTGGAGTACTTGCAACTTTGGCATCCTGCAAATGAAATTTCTTCAACATGTGCTGTATATACTTTCTTTGAGTGATATAAATTCCAGAGTTAGTATAGACTAACTTAGGTCCAACAAAATATTTTAGTGATCCAAGGTCACTAATTTTGAACTCCTGCATCATCTGATTCTTAATCTGTTTGATGCCATTAGCATCATTACTTGTGAGTATGATATCATCAACATATACACATAGGTATATTACCTCTGTATTGTTTCATTTCACAATCAGAGATGTATCTGCTTTGCTCATGGTAAATCCTTGATCCTTAAGGTATGTAGTCAACCTATGGTTCCATGCCTTAGGTCCCTACTGCAAACCATAAAAAGCTTTGTTCAATTTACATACATATGTTACCTTGTTTGGATCCTCATAACCAGGAGGTCGAGACATGTACACCTCCTCTGAAATCCAGCCATTTAGAAATGCATTTTTTACATCCAATTGATACATGTTCCAATTCTTTGATGCAGCCACACTTACCAATACCCTGATGGTTGGCATTTTGGCCACAGGTGAGAAGGTTTATAATCAAATTCTTGGGTTTGTGCAAAACCCTTAGCCACAAGTGTAGCTTTGTACCTACTCATTGATCCATCCAAATTTCTATTGATTTTATAAATCCATCTAGAACCAATTATCTTCATAGACTTCTTCTTTGGTACTAGTTCCCAAGTATCATTCTCCTTGAGTGCTTCAATTTCCTCATCCATAGCTTCCTTCCATTCTGCCTTGTTCTTTGTCTCTTCATATGATGATGGTTCTTCAAATGACAAGCCTTTTGCAAGAAAAACAGAGTGCTTAGTAACTAGGGAAGTGTCATACCCATATCTAATTGGCTTCTCGCTCGCCCTTTGTGATCTTCTAATGGCTTGGTTGGATGATTCAGGTATATCCTCCAACTTCTTCATTTTGACTTTGCCTTTGGACTTCCATGCCTTGAATTCTTGTAGGTTGATGATGTGCTCATCATCTAAGTTGATTTCTCCATTCTCAGTAGGCTCCTCCTTAGTGAGGCTTGGAAACTCCTCTTCCAAGTCATAGGGTAGTTTTACTTTCCTCCATTCACTATCAAACCAAGAGCCATTCTCATCAAAGTCAACATCTCTACTGACCATGAATCCTTTGTTTGAAGGATTCTAGAACTTGTACCCTTTCTTATTTAAGTCATACCCTATGAAGATGCACTTATCTACCTTAGGGTCTAGCTTATCTCTTATCTGAGAAGCGATATGCACATAAGCTACAAATCCAAAGATCCTGCAATGATCAAGTGAGGGTCTTCTATCGGGTCATCCAATCAAGTGATTTGGATGGCATCTTCTTTACAAGATAAGTGGCAGTAGATACATTCTCTCCCCACAAGTAGTTAGGTAATTTTTTCTCATTTAACATTGACGTAGCTGTTTCAACAATTAATCTATTTCTGCTCACTGCCACCCCATATTGTTCGGGGTTATACCTTTTTGTAATTTCTCCTGTGATTCCTTTGTCCTGCAAGAATGCATCAAACTCATTTGAGAGATACTCACCTCCTCCATCTAACCTTAATCTCTTTAGGATTCTCCTTGTTTGGTTATCCACAAGTGCAAGATATTTTTTAAAGCAACTGAACACTTCGTCTTTGTGCTTCATAAAGTACAATAAAGCCACCTACTATAATCATCAATCAAAGATACATAATACCTTGATCCAGAGATTGAGGGATCCTTACTTGGTCCCCATACATCTGTATGGAGAAGCTCTAGGTAGTCCTCATGCATGTAGCCTTTCCTTGAGAAGGGTAACCTGTCAGATTTTCCAAACTGACCCACATTTATAAATCATGTGTTGCTTGGATACATTAGGTATCCCAAGCACACATTCTTCTCTACAAATTTGTTTTAAGGTTCTTTCACCAACATGCCCTAATCTCTTATGTCAAATTTCAAGCTCTAATAGTGTTTGATCTTTGTAGCTATAAAGTGCAATGTTCCTTCTATCTTCAAGTTCAAAAGTGAATAATCTACCTGTCTTTTCTCCTTTGACGATTGTCTTGAATCCATGTTGAGGATCCTCCACAAATGCTCCATATTGATTGAACCTAACCTGCAAACCCTTTCCCACAATTTGTCCAACACTCATTACATTCTTGGTAATTGTAGGTACATATAGAATCCTACTCAAGAGATTCTTGTTTCCATCAGACGTCTTAACATTTCCTCCTTTAATCACTGAGTGCTTGGTGCCATCACCTATTTGTACATGATGTTTACCCTTTGGTTCCTCAAGGTCAAACATAAGACCTACATTGCCTACCACATGGTTTGAGCATCCTAAGTCAATGTAGAAGAGATGGCCATCATTTATACCTAGTTTTGAAGTCATCTTCATTATCAGAAGAGAATTTTCTTGCTCCTCTGTGTAGTTGTTGTAATCCTTCCTTGATTTGTAGCCTCGTTGGTAGTTACTATTGTAGTTGTTATTGTAGTTGTTATTGTATCCTTGATGGTGATTGAATCTTCCTCTTGATTGTGTATATCCACCTCTTTTATATCCTCTACCTCTCTAGTTCTTGAAGTTCCTGTAACACTCATCTGTAGTATGATTTGACAATCCATAAATATTACATTGTGAGGAGTTATAAGATCTCCCCCTACCTGTCTTACCTCATCTGCCCCTTCCTCTTGAGGTTCTACCTCTCCATGCATAGTTGGCATGGGAGGTAGTTCCTTCATCTTCAACCTTTTTGTTCTTCCGTTTCTCTTTGGACTTACTTTTATCAGTGTAGAGGGCAGAAGAGCTATTACCTCTTGATGAATCTCCATTCTTGTTGAGCTAGGCTTCATGGGTAAATAGTTGCCCCATGAGTGTGGTAAGGTCTGGAATCTGCATGTCCATGTACAAGTCCATGGAAGTTGTGAAGCTCTCCCATTTGTCATCAGCTTTAATACCATTGATTACTTGCCTTACAATCTGCTGCTCTTCAGTTTCTTCTCCTATGCTTGCCAATTGATCTGCTACATCTTTGACTTTGGTCACATACTCTCAGATGCCTTGCTTAGGTTGCTTTTTTTGGGTGGTAAACTCAATCCACAATTGGTTCTTCCTAGCCCTTGTGTTGGAAGAGAAATAAGAAGAAAATATTTCCCAAGTCTCTTGGGATGTCTTACAGTTCCTTATATGTGGAAGAAGAAAATCAGAGATTGAGTTAAGTAAGCAAGACCTTGCTAATGCATCCTTGGCACATCATGTGTTGAGTCTTTCATGCTCCTCTCTTGTAGGTTGTCCTTTGCTTCTGAATATAGGCATCTCCTCCTCTGCTCAGATGTATCCATAAAGGCTCCTTCCTTGCAAGTATGTCTTCCTCCTCAAGGACCATGCTTGATAGTTGTTCCTGTCCAATTTATAAATGAAAGAAGGAAAACCATCTCCCATTTTACAAATGTTGTGAGAAATGATTGAACCAAAAACAGACTACTTCCAAGTTGAAGGTTCAACAAAAAACTTCTATTTTTGTTCACACACCTACTGCTTGTTATGCTCAGTGCTACTAGTACAAAAGGAATTAGAAAATTACTTAAAATGATGCACTATGCACAGAATAATCAATTTAGCAATTGAATCATTACCCGTAATTTTTTTGGACGTCTGCAGAGTTTGACTAGTGAGTGCTTTGATGCACATTTCTCCAAATTGGCTGAACGAATTCCCTTAAAAATTTGTTAGAATGTACAAAACTCAGATATGAGCAGTACAAGTTGACTGTTATGAATGACAATGAAAGAGATACCATAGATGAGCAATGTAGATCTTTTGTATTAATGAACAATGTTGTACAAGATCATAGGTTGGAAAATCATAGCCTAATGATGGTGAGTAGTGTAGGTTACAATGTAGACCTCACTCTCGTACAATATGGCCATGGAGAACTCAGGAAAATAGAGTCACACACCGCAACTTTTTATAAGTCACTTTTATAAGTGCTACATTCAAATTTCAAGTTGAATTCGACTTTTGGCTTTCTCTAAAAATAATCCACCAATCTAGGAATTATTCTTTCCAACATAAAGTCATGACTTTTCGTCTAACAAACTCCACGAGTTTGTAGGTAGCTACAAATATTCTTTCAAGTTAAATAAGCTTTTACACATGGTAAGAGGTAAAATCTTCATAGCAATGATTTCCAAGGAGCTTCAAGTGTTCATGAACTTCTAGCCAAGTGTGAAGACTTGAGCTTTGCACCAAGACCAATGGCCACATCCGATGCATCAACAAAGACACGGAAAGCATGATACCCCTTTGGAGCCTGCAACATAGGTGTTGTAGTTAAAAGCACTTTATGCCTCTACAAGGCCAAATTCCACCAGACATCCCATTGCAAATCACCAATTTTCACATGAGCCAAATGATTGAGGGATATGAAAATATGAGCCAAACACTATAAATGATGGCCATGCGATTTAATTGGACCCAACAATCAAAGAACTACATTCCGCAATTGCGGCAAAGGATCTTGCAATATACTTTGAATTTATTGCGATCAACCATTATGCCTTCCTTTTAAAGTATATGACCTAAAAGCTTTTTACATTTTACCCTGAATAGGGATTAAAACGGTTGTAACAAAGATGCACTTCTCTACAGTATGTAAACTAGATCTATAAATGTAACAAATGGTCCATCTCCTTTTTTTTTTAATTCTATAAAACTCGCATAAAGCTTGTCAAGTATGGAGCAAAAGTTGAATGCATACATTTCTTAAAAGGACTGGAATCATTTCCTAGTCCAAAACAGATCACAATACAAGCAAAGACAGCCTAGTCACTGATGAAAACTATTTTAAGTACATGGGCACACTCTTTTTGTCTCATTTTTTTTCTATTCTTCTGCAACTAACGAATGGTGGTTTTAAAATAATTCCCCTAAAGAAGGTTTTGTAATGATTTTTTTCTCTATAATCATCATGTTTCTTAAAAAATGCAACCTTCCACATACATTACAGACAAATTAGAATTTAAAAGAGGGTCAAACTCTAGCCATCAATGGTTGAAATTTTAAAGCATTGAGAAACATTAGTATGATCAAACTATGGATGAGGAAGAAGCAAATAAATCTAACCATCCATTAGCTCTACAAAGACTTCATACATGAGACTAAAATGACGGAATACAGAGATGAGAAAGTATCGTGGAAGCTGAAGGAGAGGAAGCAGCGACATTGAGTGCGGGTCGGCAAGCTTTCTTTCAGCAACAACATTAATTGTTGTTGGCTCTGTCGTAGGCAACAGGCTTCAACAGATTTGTTGGAAGATCTTCTTCTGGAGAAGCTGACAACGACGATCTTCAGGAGCCTTTGTAGCGTGCAACCGTGGGTACCTAAGTGTCAGTCATCGCTTTGTCAGTCGTTGCTCATGGAGGTTTGCTGATTGACACTCGGGTGTCCATCGTGATTGACGACACCTTTGTGTCCATCGGTGCTCGTCAATCGTCAATCGCGAGAAGTTGAGTCAGTCGTCCGTGGTTCGTGGAGTTTGGCGATTGACACACGTGTCCCGAGCCGTCTCGGTTCTGGGTGTGGTGGTCCATCCATCGTGTGGTGGCCTGTCCTTCGAGGGGTTCTCTGTCCGTCGCGCTCCCGGGCCCTTCACCGTTGCTTCAGTTCTCAGTCCGTCGCCAGTTCCTTGTACATTGTTAGTTCGCTCTAAGGCCTCCTGTTCAGTTTCTGGACGTGTTAAGTTGCCCTGGATCCCTCTGTTCTCGCCGCTCAAAGTGGAGTTCCTCTCACTTTTTCCTTTTAGTCCGCCAGGTAGATTTAAGTTATGCTCCATTCCAACGGTTGTCGTCGAGTCTCCAGATTTAAACCCAAAATGGTTTAAAGGATAGAAAGAGATTTTGTTTAAAGAAGTAAAGCGAGGGGAATGGACCCCAGACAATTGACGAGCGAAATGCGCGTGTGTGCCTTTTAAATCTCTTTTGAAGTTTTTCTACTTCGTTTCCTCCCACCTTCTTTTGCGCTCGTGAAAAAAAATGAACAGTGAACAAAGTGAGGTGCCTTGAGGAGAAAGACCGTTGAAAGTTCCAAGTCAAAGCTTGTAAAATTTTGTTTGCTTCGGTGGCACGCTGAGGTGACTTGAGGATAAAGACCGTTGAAAGTTCCAAGTCAAAGCCTCTAAAATTCTGTATGCTTCGGTGGCACGCTATGAAGGAACAGGGCAAAGGACGCTGAAGCATTGGTGATGCCTTTCTTCTCTACACATGCAGCTTTAATTGAGCTTTTAAAAGTTGCCTTTCTCCTCGCAGCTAATCTGTTGCCTTAGTCTTTCTTGGGTGCAACTTCCGTAGTTGTAGGGGAACTTTCTACGCCAACTCCATTGCCGTTGGGTCAGGCTTTCTTGTCTCGTGTGCGCATCTTCGTCTATGGCTTTGGCAACCCCCTCCTTTGTAAGAAGTAACCTAGCCCCTCCTCCGAGGGAGGCCGGTAACCTGGCCTCTCTGTTGGAGGGGGGATCTTGTGCCGCCCTTGGGGCCTCCGAGAGTGTTGAACGCCCCCTTGGTCCCTCAGTAGATCCGCAATTCTTTCAACTCAGGAGGAGCTCAAGAAAGTTTTCCTAGTCGGCCAAATGTTTGGCCCTAGGCCCCTGCTCGAAACCGTGCGACAATGGCTTCGCAACGAGTGGTTCCTCCGAGGGCTAATTGTTTGTAAGTGTCAGTTCTTACGGGCAAGCCACATGTTGCTAGTCTTTGAAAATGAAGATATGTCGTTTTGTGCCCTAAGTGTCGGAACCTGGCAACTCGACTGAACGACCCTGTGCCTATTCAAATGGTCCCCTGATTTTACTCCCAACAAATCAAAATGGCTTCGGTACCCTCTCTGGGTTGAGCTCCCTAACCTGCCATACGTCTTGTACAACTTTGTGTGGGACATTGTTTCTCCTATCAGCAAGCCGTTGGCCTCACGCGAGGACATTGGTGGTCTCATTTATGAAGGTGTAAGACACTCGTTCAACGCTCGGTGGCACCCTCAAATCTGTGTCGAGGCTGACCTCAGCATGCCGCTTCCATCAAAGATCAAAGTGGACTTGGGCGAAGGGGATGTATGGGAGCAAGACATCATTTACAAAACCCTTCCCAACGCGTGTTTTCGTTGTGGCCAACAAGG
This sequence comes from Ceratopteris richardii, assembly GCA_020310875.1. Taxonomy (NCBI): domain Eukaryota; kingdom Viridiplantae; phylum Streptophyta; class Polypodiopsida; order Polypodiales; family Pteridaceae; genus Ceratopteris; species Ceratopteris richardii. The sequence goes on from CM035418.1 coordinate 66,838,950, forward strand.
TCACAGGATTAAAGATTGCCCTTTGAGACAAAAAAGCAAGCAAAATCAAGAAGCCACCAGAACACTCAAGACAACAAAGGGGCATTGACGAAGGAAGAGGAGGTCAAGGGCCCCCGTAATCTAGAAGCTGATGCAGATGGATTCATGGAAGTCAGAAGAAGATGGAAAAGAAGCCCTAGGGAGACTTCTGAGCGAAACAACATGTCAGTCACCCCCTCCAGCAACTTGTATTGCAATCTGGAAAAGGAGATCAATGAGTTTGACTACCCATGTGGGAACCAACTTGAGGTAGACACCAACGACAAAGCCCTAGAGATCCCTAACTATAAAGAAATATCCGAGGAGGGTTACACTACAAGCAAAGAGACGGCTTTACTACTAGTAACGAAGATAACATGGATAGTGAAAGTTCCATCATCGGATTGACTATTCCGGAAATGGTGTCGAAAACGGTGCCCAGTTCTTCCCAGCAGGAGGCATCCCGCAAAGGAAAATAACCTATGGAGTTACCCTGGAAAAGCCCCCACAAGAACCTATTGCTAATTCGGGATCCGATCCAAGCAAAAAATAAAGATGAATCCAAGAAAAGAAAGGATAAAGCTCCCTCCCGCAAAGAGGGCGCACTACGACAATGATCATCATCTCGTTAAATGCTAGAGGGCTAACCGACCCCTCAAGAGCGACCATCATTTGTCAATGGCTTTGCAACATTAGCCTAAACCCAGAATTTATATGTATTCAAGAGATTAAAATTAACGGAGAAGACCTCCAGAAATGGCTTACACATGTCTCCTCGACCCATGTTTGGATCTCAACGGCGCACCGGCGCAGATCCGGTGGAACGATAATCGGTATTAATCAATTCTGATTTGAAAAGCTTGAGAACTCTATTGAAGATGAATGCCATCGATGGACTGCTGTTTCTTTTGGTGCTCCTTTTTGTTTTACTTTAGTTTCTTTGTATGCCCCTAATGGGGAGTTAGAGAGACTGAACACTTGGGCCTCCTTGGACTCGCTCCCCCACAACGTGCTTATTTGTGGTGACTTCAACATGGTGGAGGACCCTATGGACAGATGGATGGGCAAGGGCAGGGTCATCGATAGTCGGGAGAAAGAAACATGGGACAGAACCAAACTTCACTTGGATTTGGTGGAATTCAAAGATTCGAATGGTTTTTCTTGGTCAAATCTCCAAGCGGGCGAGGACCTGAGGAAAGCTAGACTTGATAGATGCTACGTTTCTTAGAGTTTAATTCATCAGTGGGGCCACCCCTCCCTCTCGCAACGTACCGATCTGACCATCTTTGATCACTACCCGATGGTTATCACTTTCCAACCTTCCACTAAGATCCGTAAGGCTCCTTGGTTCCACGCCAGTGCGCCCTCCTTCTCTCTCCCCTCCGTCCACCAAGAAATTGCTGACGTGTGGAAGGAGACGTTTGCCTCCAGCTTGTACCCAGCCAAGTGTTGGAGAAGTGCGGTCGATAAGTCACGACAGATCATGATCAGATCGAGGAAAATGCTCGAGACTGTGCAGTGGGCTCGTAGAGAAGCTCTATATCATAGACTCTAGAGGCTTGAGGAGGAAGTGAACAAAGGAAAATCTCAAGCCCAGAAAGGCCTTTGAAAAATCAGAGTGCTGCTAAGATACGAGCAAGAAATACAAAGGAAAAATTTGCAAATGTTCTTCAAGGACTGGTGGGCTGGCAAGGCCGACAAACCCACCAAAGAGATGTGTCGTATCCTTAAAAGGAAACATAACAGAGAATCGATCCCCTTCCTGCTAGACTTAAATGGCAATGTATGCAATATGGAAGAAGATAATTTTGGGATCCTTGAGGGGCACTTCACGAGACTCCTGGGGACCTCGAACCCCCTCTCCCACCATAGAAGGGACTGTATGGCAGCCATATCTAGGATTCCCCCCACAGGATACCTCTCAACCTTCGCTCCGTGCTACATGCCCCTATCTCTGAACCAGAAATCATTGAGGTCATTGATGCCCTCCCTTCTGGTAAAAGCTCGGGACCCGACAGGCTCACTAATGAGTTCTTTAAATCCTTCAAGTTGGTGGTTTGTCACCCCCCTTCGTCTTGTTTGGCAAGAGGCGCTCAAGTTTAGCATGCTTCCTTCTTGTCTCAACAATGGCATTATCAAGTTATTACACATCAAAGGGGAAAAGAATAGAATAGAGAACTGGCGTCCTATTACGATGCTTCAAACAGGATACAAGATCATTGCCAAAGTCATTGCGAACAGAATCTCCTACCACTTGAGAGCGTGGTTAAGCGAGGACCAAAAAGGTTTCATCAAAGGCAGGTCAATTTTGGAAACCATTATAGATATCTGGGAAGGTCTTGAATTTGCAAATGAGTCTAAACAAGACGTGGTCTTCCTCAAGATCGACTTTGATAAAGCCTACGACAGGTTAGAATGGGACTATATTCTGCAGTCGCTCCAAGATCTCGGATGTAGGCAGAAATTCACCAAGATGATCGCGACCCTTGTCGAAAACGCATGGACCAAAATTAACATTAATGGTTTACTTTCGAAGGTGATCAAACTTAGAAGATCTATCAGACAAGGGTGCCCATTGGCTCCCCTTCTCTTTTCCATTGCCACGGAAGGGCTTAGCAGGCTGGCGGAGCACCAGGTGCAAGCTGGTAATATCAAAGGCCTCCGTTTGCCTCATGACGAGAGTCAGATCACCATGAGACTTTTTGCCGATGATATGAACGCGTTTATTCACAATGATAGTATTAGCCTGGAGACGTTCTGGAGGTGTCTGGCTACTTTTTTGAAGCCTTTGGTTCCACAATCAACCACTTTAAGACCGCCTTTAGAGCTATTGTTGGGTCACTGCCCGAACTTCTCATTGATCATGGCTGTCAAATCATTCTAGAGGGCCAAATTTTTTGGCTTCTTGGGATTCCCTTGGGGTTTGGTGTCTCTATGGAACAGCGCTGGAACTGGGTGCTGGCCAAACTCGGAAACAAGCTTAACTATTGGAGAGGTATGCAAATCATTCTTGCTGGTCGTGCAATGGTTATCAACACGTTCCTCTTATCATCTACCATTTATTTCCTTTCTTGTTGGAGACCGAAAGAGCAAGATCTGTCCAAATTGGATAGTATTTGTAGAAACTTCCTTTGGACGGGCAACCACAATAGGAGGGGGGTGCCTAAAATCAAATGGTCTATCTGCACCAACCATAGAGATAGTGGGGGACTTGGTATCCTCGACATTGGGTGCATGGCTAACAAACTGGCGGCCAAATGGATGATTAAGGCTTGGTGCAATGAGGAGGCTTTGTGGGCCAAGTTGATCTTCAGAAACATGAATGAGTTGGCTCCCATGGGTCTCCCAAATTGGAAGAATCTTGACATCTTGACCCTGCTGTTTTCCCCGATCCTCGTCTTCCCAAAAGGCTCTAATCTCGTCTGCTCTCTATGGAAGAGTTGGAGTAAAGTCAAAAGCTACACAAGAGTAAGTGAAGACTGGAAGTGGGCAGCCGGTATCAGATAAAACGACTCTATCTGGTTTCCGATCCATGGCATCTGGAGTGTGGAATCTTAGAAAATTCAAAATGCCAAGAAGTTATGGAACAAAGGTTTCAAAAAATGAAAACATCTCTAGAAACAAGACACCAACCACTGGATCAACTTCGAGGATATTGACCCTTGCGTCAACATTTCGTACGAAGAATGGAACACTTTACCAAGAAGATGTCTCGCCTGGGACCGACACAAAGTTCACCTTCTCATGGGACACGACACGTCGAGCTCGCTTGGTCTCAAATGGCACAATGGGAAATGCCTACCAAAAATCCCGAACATTAAAGAAAGGATTGACTATCAGGTTAACCTCAACAAGAAGTGGTGCATGTCATGGACGCGGCTTCGGTGGGACATGAAGTTCATGGCTATCTGGCACCCCCTCATAGAAATCAAAAAGTCTATCCTCTTATGGCAAATTCTTCATCATGGAATCTGGACCAACCTTAAGGCTAGCAACATTTGTGGGATTCCTCCCTGGTGCAAACGCTGCTACCGGTCTATCGAAGATGTTCCACACATCTTCTTTACTTGCCCCAACTCCAACAGACTCTAGCAGACGGTTGGAAAGAAAATTAGACTTCAGAAACATCTCAGTTGGCAGCAGGCCCTACTAGGAGAAGCAATCAGCTGCTCCACGACTCTTTGGAACGCCATCAGAGGGGAGGTCCTATGGAAAATTTGGTGGGAAAGATGTGCTTTCATCTTTGGTGACTCCCCCAAAGAGTGGTCAATTGAGAAATCTTTGTTCCTGCTTGGCAAAAGGATTGTCAACTGTAAGAAATACCCCCCCCCCCCCCCTTCAGGCATCATCAAGTACTCCTTTTGATCAATAACAAGCTTAAACCCAAGTGGGCCCCTCATGAGGGTGATGAGAGGGTGATTAACCTTCTTTGTAATGCCATCTAAGCTCTATAAAAGCTTCCCCTGCTTTGTGGGATTTGGGGGGTCCCGGGGGCACTAGTCCCCTTCTCTTATACTTTTCTTTATTTAATTCAAGTCCGGGAGAGTAAGCTATTGCCGAACTTCCTTTATATAAGAAACATTAGTATGCCATATTTTGATAGTATTCGTCAAGAGCTATCCAATGGTATATAATGTATAGTCATTTGACAACTACTTGTACATCAAAACACTAATTTGAAAGTTGCGTCTTAAACCCAAGTAAAAAGTGAAAAAGAGTGCGCAACCTTGTCAAATATGCATTAATTTGAGGAATTGACTCATTTAAAAAATAAGATAGAAGAAAAAGATAAAAATTATTATAAGAAGCTCAAAATTGGGGTTTCCATGGTTTCCATAATTAGGTTTTCTAAAATAATGCACTTCGAGATTATCTTGTAACGACATTTCTCCTGTAGTGCTCCTAATTTTTGTTTGAATATGTAAATTTCCACAAGGGTAGCAGAGAGAATTCGAATTCAATAGATGGTTAAAGGCTACTCAACAGCCTTTAAAATTTGACAATTATTATTACGGCATATTGAGATAGTACACATTCAGAGCCATCAAATGGTACACAACCGCTTGGGAATTTGAGAATTGCTAGCCAAGTTAATGGCTAGAATCAAATCCTCGATTGGAAAACCAATTTTCAACTTGTCAAACGGTAAACTACTTCAATTATCCTTGATTGAACCTTCATCTCGTAAAATATGATGTTAGATATCAGACATTTTTCTCAAAATTTAGGCCACTAATAAATCCCCATAGTTTCTTTCCTATGAGGAAACCAAAAACCTTTCTTTAAGTTATTGTCCGGTTATTGCGCTCAAATTAATACTCTAAAATCTCAAAAACACAATACATCCAATACGTTATCAGCTGTCATCACTAGGTGCACACATAGTGACCACCAATTTCTGTTGCCTGCAATTCTCTAAGAATATGTAGAGTTGATACCAGAGCTCTAGGAGAACTTTACAACACCACATTAAATTTTTAGGACGCCAGAAACTAGAGGACATGGATAACATATGAAAAAGGGACCTTGCTCTTAACAACAACCTATTTTACTATTTGATCATCGAAAAAGAGAAGTAGTTATGTCTACCTAAATATGAAAGCCATCACCTAAACAAGCATGGGTCTAGCTTTTCAAGAGGTGTTATTAGGTTATTCAAATTTCCTAATTGCTCTGAAACATAGGATCATCCAATTTTCAGTTGATCACGGTGTATATACAAGTTGAAAATCTTCCTTAAATGGCATGTGACCCTTTTCCTACATTTGACGACCCGACACTCCTAAGTGTAATAGATATTTTAATGAGCTCACTAAAGGGGAATTGATTTTCAACACTCCCCCTCACACAGGTATTGAACCTGCCTCCAACATTTGAATGCCTCCTTGAAACTTGATATCTTTGATGACTCTAATAATTTGGTAAGAATTGCAAGATATTGATCCTCGGGACTTATATGTTATACTTGAATCTCCTTAGCCATGAGTGTATTGTTGATGTAGTGATAGTGTACCTCTATATGCTTGAATTTCAAAGACAAAAGTATCTACATCACATACAAGAAAGAGATTAACATGTACGAGTCCCAATATCTATGGAACTTTGGTGTCATACTTTGGTTACATCTTAGGACTTCAAAATGCAATAGAAGACTTCCACTTCTAACTTAAAATATCTACCCAATGAGAGATTTATACATGACACAAAGTTTGTAAAAATGAGAAGCCTAAAGAGATTTTTGACATCTTTCTAAACCATTTCTTATTTCCTCACCCCAAAAAATTAGTATTTAAGAGGAAAATTCTTAAAAATAAACAAATAAAATCCTAAGTGTATAAATATTAAGTTAAATTCTTTGAATTGTTCTATATATTCTTGAACACTTTGATCAGTTTGTACCATAGGACAAAATTAGATTTAGGTCATAAAAATTGACTTTAAGGAATCAACCGCATTGTTGAGCCCATCAAAGACATATTGGTCAAAGTCAATATGGTCAAAGTCAAAAAAGTCAAAGTAAAAGTGGTATATGATCAACATGGTCAAAGTCAAAGGGTTTAAAGTTCATTTGTCAAGGTACACAAGTAGTGCACAATCAATTATTCACAAAGGTTATGTTTTGCAGAAAGTTGGATGCAAGTCGCAAATTGTCTTTCTCTAATTTCTCTAAGGTTCAAGGGTTTTTTATGTGTTTGGAAGGTTCAAGAGAACCCTCCCTTAGGTACACATTTGAAGAATTGAAGGGCAAAATGTGAAGTCATGTGAAAAGGAACCATACGCAAAAGTGAAAGTATGGCCCCCGTTTAAATTTTTGTGGTTGTCCTAAAGTCACTAGAGGACAAAACAAGGATTCCTTGGCAGCACCCATTTCGAGAGAATCTTGGGACACAAAAGTGAGCTCCAAATACTCTATCAATCAGGAGCATATGTACGTGAACCGACACTCAACTTACGGTATGCATTTTTCATGGTTGGACTAAGCAAGGTGAGATAGGCTACACTAAGAGAGAGAAGAGCAATAGACATTCAAAGAAAGTGTGCGACATAGAGAAGGAAGCGCAAGGTGTGCAAGAAGAGTAACTTAGGTGTGTGCAAAGGAGTGCTACTCAAGGCAATATTCATGGGTCAGGAGGTTCCATTGAAGTTGTGTGTGCATCGGTAGAAGATGTCCATCCCTCCTCTCATATTGGAAGCATGAGTGCAAGGTGTGCACAAGTGCAAGCTCTTGGAGAAGGTGGAGGTCTGGTGCAAAGAAGGTCGGTGACAGAATGAATAATCTTGCTTGATTGTGTACTCTCTCGGATTTTGCAAAGAGAGCATTTGGCTTATGCTATACATTATCATTGTACTTTTCTATTTATAATCAATCTACGAAAACCATAAATGTCTATATTTCTCTTCTTATCCTTCTTCCTTCTCCTACAAACACTCAAGTACCTTTCTATAGAAGAATCCCCCAACAAAATTCCGCACTCCCAATGGGACCACAAGGAGGCTTTAGCATAGGAGAAGCAATATTTGCAAATTGAAGAAGAGTTCAAGAGTATCGACCGTACTGTAGTGGCATAAGAGGTAACTTTCTTCTATTGGAATTCTCTTAGTCAAAGAGGAGTATGAGCAGCTCATCACCACAACTCGGTCTTAAACCTTGAGGGTTCCTTGCAAAGCAACAAGAAGGAAGGTTATTCAAAGATCAACCAGTCCATTGTTATTGACATCATCAGCAAAGAATACGGCAGCCCAAGTAGACTTGAAAACTTTACTTTCTAGATTAAATATCAAATTTCCATCCTTCAAAGGATTAGCACAAGAAGACCCAGATGAGCACATTAGGAGATTTTTAGCCTTATGTAATACAAGGGGTGTGATCGGAAGAGAAGATGCATTTTTTATCCTTTTCCCTACAACATTAGAAGGGCTAATAGACAAATGGTTTAGTCAGTTTGTGGACAACCGTTTCACCACATCGGACTTGATGAAGGAAGCATTTAGGACACAATTCCAACAAGGGATCACAACTGAAAACATGGAGTTAGAAAATTTAAGACTAGATCTTGGGAAGAACTTCCCAGAATTTGTCACTAGAGCCAAGGCATTGATGGCTAAATTGCCTGATCCTCCCCATGATTTTTTCATCAAGAAATGGCTGGCTAAGCCACTAACAATATCAACACAATGTAAAATAGAGGAGTTGGTGTTATCGACAGTGACAATAGAAGAGTTTATTAATACAACCACAAGATTGGAGCAAATTAGGCATTAAGATGGGGTAAGATCTTCCAATTTATCATATACTGCAGAACTTGAGGACCCACTAATTTAGCTAAGGAAAGAAATTGAAATCTTGAAAAGGAATAAACAACGCAAAGAGGAGGAAACCCAAGCTGAAGAGTTGGCAGGACTTAGACAAGAGCTACAGGAACTCAGGGGAGGTGGCATAAAAAATGCATCATGGTGCACCATGTGCCGCAACCAGGGTCATGTGGTAAAGTGAGTGTCCACTTTTAAGTGTAACTTGCCAGTTATGCAGGAAAGCTGGGCATGAGGCCCAAGAGTGTCATTCAAGAGGGATGCTTGCACAACCATACTAGGCATAAGGAGGAGCTCAACCTCCAACTAATGTCACGATGGTAGCAACACCCACTCAAGGTAACAATTATAACCAATGGCCTAGGAGTAATTTTGAAAATGGGCCTTGAAGGCCGATTATTTGTTTCAGGTGTGGAGAATGTGGGCACTACTAGAGTAAATGTACTCTACCAAAAAATGCCCCCCTTGTAGAAATCCCCCAGAGGCCAATGACCATTATACTAATTTTCTTCCTAAGAACCAGGCATCTTCATGTGGGCCACACATTCAAATGATTTGTGCATGAAGAAAAGAGGTTGTAGAACAAGCCAATGTGTCATCACCATCTACCAAAGTGGTGCAATTAGAAGAAATTGACTCTTTTCTAGTGCAGACAAGAAGCAAGGGGAAGGCTCAATTAGACATAGGGCAAGAGTCAAGAATTAATGGGCTGAACATAGACAAAGAGACATCTGAAGACAAAGCCCACACATATGCAGATGCAAAGAAAAATGACGATCTCATAGGTACTAATGATGACATCGGATATGCATTCACCAAGGCTCATGAGGAGTTTGATAAGTCAAATAGAGCCCATGCTCTCAAGGAATTAGAAGCTTGAAGGCTACTCAAGTCCATGAAAAAGGAGTTTAGTATTTTTTATTTAATAAAGATGGATGTGAAATTCAGGTTAGAGCTTTTGCAGATAATTGATGAGGCTTCCACAACAAGCTTAGTGGCAAAGACTATTGTTATGCATAAAGATAGAATTGGAGGAAGCTCCCCTCACACATCATAAGAGCCCTAGGCTGAGAGTCACTATTAGATGAAATGAGTTTCAAGGAGTTGTGGTGGATGGAAGTTCTGGCATTAACTTGATCCCTGAATATACCATGAAAAAGATTGGACTAAGACATGTCAACTTCATTGTAACGTTGGTAGACCAAAGCTTAGTGATGCCTATGGGAGGGGTCCCTAGTGTCCAAGTCAAGATACAAGGTACCATCTTTAACTTGGATTTTGTTGTCTTAAGGCTGCCATAGGTAGAAGGAAGTTTTCCCTTGTTGATCGGGAGACCTTCGTTAAGGCATGCCAATGTGCTAAATGACTAGGGTAAAGACACAATTTGGGTAAAACAAGAGGGAAAAGAGTTGCAGTAGATATTTTTAGAAGCAGGACGAGACAATCAGAGACATACCAGCATGATGCAGACAATTAGTATTTGTATGGAAGAAGAATTGTTGGACAACCTAGAAGCATATCTATATGAAGAAAAAAATTGTATGAAGAAGAAAACATGTTAGCTTGGCTCCACGCACAAGATCCATCTTCGTGCTATAGAATTTTTCCTAACCCAAGTAGAGAGGAAGTCTATGAAGGAAAAGAGCACATCACTCATGTTACTGATTCGAGTGAAAAAGTCTCACTCAAATGCTATAGAAGAGAGAAGAAAAGAAAAGCGGGCCTTAAGTGTAGCAGTGATGAAGCTACTTAAAATCCTATATTAATGGCCGCTTTGTTATGGATTTTGGTATGGATATCATCCCTTATGTTCATTTTTATGGTAGTAAGTTCAAGGCTCTACAAGGATGTGGAAGGAGTACCTGCATATTTTTGGAAACAGAGAATTCCATTGGCTGAAGAAGCTCGAATAGAAACAATGAAATTTTGTAGATTAAGTCACACAGTAGCTTAAACAGAGATACAAAAGATGGATTATGTGGACATATTATTCCAATGAAGGATGTAGGGTGCCCCTATCAAATGGTTAGTGTGCCCAAAAGGAAGATAGATCAAATGAAGTGGCGCACAATTGGAGATTATGGAGGGCAAAGAGTTTCAATTACTCATCATATCAAGGCTCAACGCCTATCATCAGCACAAGTGAATATTTCTAGATCACCTGAAACTTCCAAAATCTGTCCAGGTTGTACATACCCTTCTCGTACCATTTCTTTTACTTAAGTTTTATTAGTTTATATCCATTTTCATGCTTGTTCTTTGAGTTTTTATGCAATTTAGAAGCCATATCACAGCCCTTTGCATGAACAATTATTTTGGAAATTGTCTTTTGGAATTTTTAAACATTTTTTGAACTATTTTTACAAATTTTTCTAGCTTTTTTCAACTTTATTCAAATGTCATTTTCTTGATAAAATGGAAGAAAAAAGGAAGCTCTTTGTGGTTTGAGTGGGATAAGTGGCCTAGAAACTTTGGGAATTTTTTGAGATTTTTTTATTTTTTGGATTTTATTTTACTTTTTTAATTTTATTTGTATTTTTATCTATTTTTTGGTATTTTCCATAAAAAATGCCCACGATAGCTGATTTTATTTTATTCTTATCTATTTCAAAAACCAATCTCTATCCCTCTCTCTACTCTCTCTAATCTCTCTCTATGCTCTCTCTAGCCTCTTCCTCCTCTCTCTAATCTCTCTCTTTCCCCCTGTTACCCCCACCCCGCAACCTTGGCATGCTTTCATCCCCCCCTTCTCCCCCCCCCCTCCGTCCCCCCCTCCCCCCCCGCCACTGCCCCCCACCATAGGATAAAAATTTATCTTATGGTGGTTAAAGAATTTTTTTTTATTTTTCTCGGAAACATACTTTTGGCTCTAGATTGCACCTTAGATGGCCATTTATTTCAAATTTGGGGTCATTTTCATGTTTGTTGAATCTGATAGACTCAGTTTTGGAATTATCATTTGCAAAATCCAGCCTTGATATCTCTTTTTGGTCCCAAACCGCATGTTTTGTGCACATTTTTTATGTGTTCTTTTTATTTTGCACATGATCCACATGGTCTATTCTCACCTTATTTTACCATATGTTTCTCATTTTTCCTATGCGTCCTCTATATATTTCATGTTTTATCATTTTGGCCATCTCTAGAGCCCTTAATCCTACTCCATGCCCTCCCCTTATCCTCCTTCCCAGCCCCACCCTTACCCCTCCTTACCTTACCCTTACCCTCGCAGCCCTCTCAGACATCCCTAATCCTTTCTTTTACCCTCCATTTTACATCATCTACTCTTCAATGCACAATTTCCACTTCTAGTACTTTCCTAGTGTTTGTTCTTGGCTGCTCTTGGTGGACTTGGTAGCTGCTTAAGTGTCCTTTCAAAGATTTTGCAAAACAGGTATCATCGTGACATCTCTGCTTAGAGTTTTGGTCATTAGCTCTTTAGGTCGGAGAGCCCATTAGGTGGTGGGCAACTATTGAGCCCATGAAAGTCATATTGTTCAAATTCAACATTCTCAAAGTCAAAATAGTCAAAATCAAAGTGTTCTACAGTCAATATCGTAAAAGTCAAAGGGTCCAAAATTCAGTTGTCAAGGTGCACAGGTAGTACACAATCAATTATTCACAAAGGTTATGTTTTGCAAAAAGTTGGATGTAGGTTGCAAATTGTCTTTCTGTAATTTGGTTTAAAGGGTTTTTAACATGTTTGGAAGGTTCAGATGAACAGTCCCTTACGTACACATTTGAAGAATTGAAGGGCAAAATGTGAAGTCGTGTGAAGAGGAACCAATTTTAATTTTCGATAATACACATTTCTGATGCCAAATTTGTTTGGGTCACGTAGTGTCTCTAGTTCAAAATGTACTTTTATCTAATTAGACCAATGGTTATGAAACATTTGGAATAGGTGTTGGAGACCATTTTGAAATGGTCAATCATTGATGTACTAATGCTCTATCATTTATGAGCTTCCAATCCAATCATTTTAGTATACGTTCTATGTCCTCTATAGTATAATCATATCTTAAATCCTCTATGATATATAATCCTCTATAATATAATTATCCCAAATCCTCCATAATATAATCTTGATTTCTTTCCCCTAATATTGTTAAAACTAACAAACATTGTAATTTTGTTAGCTCCGAAACTTGGATCATAGATGCTCCTACGAAATTCATTTCTTCCAACTCAAGTTTGATCAGCCATAACTCATAGGCTAGTTTGGGTAGTTTATATCTTACTTATAGTGCAAAGTTCGAAGTAATGTTTTTCCTACTTCTAGTATCCATTTTATGTAATCCATATATTTCTACAATCATAATATCTTGCTCCTAAGTAGTGTTAAGTTTCATGTTTGGGTTCTGTATAAACATGGATAATTATATCAAAATTCAATGTCAAGGGGTAACTAAGAGTTTACTTATGAGAGAGTATCTATCAAAAATCAAGGGATATGTGGAGAGTTTGAGCCTTGTAAATAAAGGAGGAATGCAAGAGATTCTCGAACCATTTTTTGAATTTGAATCCACCTGAATTAGCTCATCAACCACGTATAATATGTAGCTATGAAGAATATTGAATGATTGTAATCAAGAATGCGTTTTATCTTGGAATGGGCCCTCTATTCAACGAGATGCCCCTCTTGGAGGTAGATTTGGAACTATATAAGCTCAAAACCTTATGAGAAGTATAGTTGATCATACATGGCTAAATATATAACTCAATATAATTTAATTATATTACATTGTCTCACACTTTATCATAACTACACATATATAATCCTATCTAATATAATTATATTAAATCCTTTATAAAATAAATATCTCAAATCAAGATCCTACCTAAGTAGCTTATAGATCAAGGATCTATGGAAAATAGTAGCCTCATAAAGAAACGAGTGATGCAAGGGATTTTGGAGCCACAATTTGAATTTCAATCCTCCTCAATGATCACATAAAACTACCTAGCACACTTGGGTATGCTCAATAGTCCAATTATTAGAACCCATTGTAAGGTGGATTCAATATCAAGAAGAGGAAAGATTTCATCTTTTTGGAAATGCTACCTATTATTGGGGTGTCCACTACATATTCTATGAAATGAGATCTATTTTATGATGAGTTTTTTTTATGGATCATTTGATTACACTTGGTGTCTCATGAGCTAAAGAATAGCTCAAAAAGGAATCCTCCTACTTCCTAGTTATAAAAGGCCTCTGTTTGTCTTGTGACCATGGGTAGATCACCATGAGAAATTTTGCCGATGATATGAACGTGTTTGTCCACAGTGATAGTACAAGTGAAAGAACTTGGAGAAGCTTGTCGAAGGTAGAAAAGTGCGTTTCGAAGCGACAAAGTTTGGTCAAGCCTACCGGCACAAGACAAGCCTTTGATCTTATGGAGACTCAAATAGACCTTATAGGCATGTGATAAGTGCAAAGAAATGCACTATGTACTTTGGAGCATCAAGAAGAATGAGTCGATACAAAACAGATAGGTTCGTGGGTTGACTAGCTCAGAAAACTTACTATCTATGGAAGAGACAATGAACTTCAAATGCCCGAGTAAGACAATGATGGTCACAAGTGTATGTATATTGCTTTCATGTAATGTACAAGTGACTTAAAGTCTTTCTATAGACTCTAAGAGTGTTCCACGACTTTTAAAAGTTGAATTTGAATTCAAATGAAGGTGGGAATGGTTCTTAGAGGGAATCAATTCACTTTCCTACAATCTAGGAAAAGTGAAGATCTAGTTTGATCTACTTTTAGGTGATTGATTGCTTGATTGAATGCAACTTCAACCACCACAAATTCGTGGGATTTGGGCTCTATATTTCTACCTTTACATGTGTAAAGCTCAAGGCTTTTAGAACGGTAAATGAACCATCAAATATCTCTCAGAAAATACAATAAATGAGCATATGAAAAAGAACTCTCCAACGGATATTCTTTCGACGCGATAGCCTTTGATGTAGATCAAATCCACCTCAAGCATAGTGTAATCTTGATGTTCCAACAGCTCCCCCTCAAGCTAAAGTATGCTTGAGTCTTCATTCTTTGATAGGTTGAATACCTGCCATAGCTTTGAATCTACAAAGCTTTATTCCATCAAGTGCCTTCGTCATCATATCTGCTACTTGCTTTTCAGTAGGAACAAAAGAAATGTTGATCTCCTTTGCCATGAGCTTCTCCCTGATGAAGTGGTAATGGACTTCTATGTGCTTGGTTCTCACATGAAAAATAGGATTTTTCGCTAAATGCATGGAACTTACATTATCTCCAAATATGTGAGGTTTGGAACTCACTAGTCCCAAATCTCTATACAATGCTTTTAACCATATTGCTTCTTGAGTTGCTATGGTCAAGCCTCTATACTCTACTTCACTTGAAGATAAAGAAACTGTTGGTTGCTTCTTGGAACTCCATGACACTAGCTTCGAACCTGCAAATGCTAAGTAACCAGATGTACTTTTTCTATCATCCTTAGCTCCTGCCCAATCTGCATCTGAGTAGATTTTGATATCCAAATCTGAAGAGTAAGGATAGAATATACCTTGTTGATTGTACCTTTGAGATACTTAAGTACTCTCTTAGCCGCATCCATGTGTGGTCTTCTCAATGAGTGCATGAACTGACTAAGCACTCCCACACTATATGAGATGTCTTCCCTTGTATGAGTAGCATATATCAAGCTACCTACCAAGCTTTGGTAATCTTTAATGTCTTCAATTTTCTCACCTTCATAAACACTTAGTTTATGATTCATCTCCAAAGGTGTACCTGCACGTTTAGCGTTGTCCATTTTGAACTTGAGAAGAAGATCATGAATGTATCTTCTTTGAGTCAAATACATTCCTTCATCTGTATATATCACTTGCATACCTAGGAAATATGTGAGCTCACCTAGGTCACTGATTTTGAACTCCTCTTGCATGTGTCTCTTGATCCTTTGAATGCCATTTAGATCATCACCTGTCACAATAATATCATCTACATATACACATAGATAGATCACCTCATTGTGATCCCTTTTGATGAATAAAGAAGGATCTCAGCTGCTAGCTTTGAAGCCTTGATCTTGAAGATATGTAACCAACCTGTAATTCCAATGCTCTAGGACCTCTTGTGTAGGTCCTCCTATGGATCTTGGAATAGGCATAGCTTCATCACCTGCTACAATTCCATAAAGATTTCTACCTTGCAAATAGGCCTCCATTCTGATTTGTCAAGCCGCGTAGTTGTGTCGATCAAGCTTCTCGATCATTGAGGGAAATCCGTCACCCGTCTTGATCTAGCTCTGATACCACTGAAAGAACTTGGAGAAGCTTGTCGAAGGTAGAAAAGTGCATTTCGAAGCGACGACGTTTGGTCAAGCCAACCGGCACAAGACCAGCCTTTGAGCTTATGGAGACTCAAATAGACCTTATAGGCATGCGATAAGTGCAAAGAAATGCACTATGTACTTTGGAGCATCAAGGAGAATGAGTCGATACAAAACAGATAGATTCGCGGGTCCACTAGCTCAAAAAACTTACTATCTATGGAAGAGACAATGAACTTCAAATGTGCAATGTAGCGACCAGTGTGATTAAAATTAGAAAAAATCCTTTTATGTGAGTACTTCCTATTTTTCAGGAATACGCAGAGATTGACCCCGAGACAAAAAAACTGAGATTTCTCCCAATTTAATAAATCAAATGCTATGAAAATTTAAAGGCATAAGCTAGACACTTAAACCTTTCCAATGACTCATCTTTCACTCATTTGGAGCTCTGGAGAGAGAGCAGCAACCTTTGCAAGATTACTGTTGGCAAAGAAGATGATGCAGAAAATTGAAGGAGCAAGACAATGATGGTCACAATTGTATGTATATTGCTTCCATGTAATGTACAAGTGATTTCAAGTCTTTATATAGACTCAAAGAGTGTTCCACGAATTTTACAAGTTGAATTTGAATCCAAATGAAGGTGGGAATGGTTGTTAGAGGGAATCAATTCACTTTCCTACAATCTAAGAAAAGTGAAGATCTAGTTTGATCTACTTTTAGGTGATTGATTGCTTGATTGAATGCAACTTCAACCACCACAAATTCGTGGGATTTGGGCTCTATATTTCTACCTTTACATGTGTAAATCTCAAGGCTTTTACAACAGTAAATGAACCATCAAATATCTCTCAAAAAATACAATATGAGCATATGAAAAAGAACTCTCCAACGGATACTCTTTCGACACGATAGCCTTTGATGTAGATCAAATCCACCTCAAGCATAGTGTAAGCTTGATGTTCCAACAACAAGGCTAGGGACATTCTGGAGGTACCTGGATACTTTCTACAAAGCCTTTGGATCTAAAATCAACCACTCATCTTTAGTGTGATTAGAGAGTCCACATATATTGCATGGGGTAGAGTTGAAAGGTCTCCCCCTACCTTGCTTACCTCCTCTACCCCTTCCTCTTGAGTTCGTACCTCTTCATGCATAGTTAGCTTGAGAAGTAGTACCTTCATGCTCTACTTTCTTGCTCTTCCATTTATCTTTAGACTTTCCTTTATCTATGTACAAGGCAAAAGACTTGTTACCTCTTGATGGTTCTCCATTTTTGTTGAGCTTGGCTTCATGGGTAAAGAGTTTTCCTATGATTGTGGTAAGATCTGGAATCTACATGTCCATGTAAAGGTCCATAGTAGTTGTGAAGGCTTCCCAGTTATCATCTGCCTTGATGCCATTTTTCTTGGGTTCCTTCCTTTGAGTGGTAACTCAATCCATAATTGTTTTTTTCTACCTCTTGTGTTGGAAGAAAAATATGAAGACAATGTGTCTCTTGGGAAGGTTTACATTCCTAATGTGTGGAAGAAGCAAGTCAGAGATAGAGTTAGCATCTTTGGCACACCATGAGTTGAGTCTTTCAAGCTCCTCTCTTGTAGGTTGTCCTTTGCTTCTGAAAATGGGCCTCTCCTCATGTCTTGATATGTATCCATAGAGGCTCCTTCCTTGTAGATATGTCTTCATCATGAAGGAATATGCTGGATAATTGTTCGTGTCCAATTTGTAAAAAGAAAAACAAGGGAAACCATCTCCCATTTTACCTCAACTTGCTCTGATACCACTGTTGGAAGAGATGGATGGATGCCTCAAGAGAATGAGTTGGTGCTGCTAATACATGCTTTGTTCCTGCGCTATCAAACCTCAGCCTTTTGTTGTAGGCCCTTTTAGCTTGAAAATGACACCAAAAAAATGCCCATCTACATTGGACTTTATTCTTCAAACAATTGAATCAAAAGAGATAACCTCACAAATAGCTAGTGATCAAAAACTTGCTATTTTGGCCTTGATACCTACTGGATCTTTTGCTCAGTGCTCACAGTATAGTAGAAACTAAAAACTTCCTTTTGTGGGAATCATTAGTTTAGATAGTTAATTATTACAAGTGGAATAATCTAGAATGATAAACCATACACTGAGAAATCAATTTAGCAACTAAATGCTTACCCCCGACTTTTTAGGGACTCAACAGAGAATGACTAGAGTACTCCAATGCCGATTTCTCACAATTGGCTGAAGCAAATAACTTGAAACTTTAAAAGCATAAACTAGACTTTAACTTGGTTCCAACAAGCTATAGAACATGCAAAATGGTACAGAAATCGTTGTGATATGGTCATGCAAAGTTCACTGTTCTATGTAGTCATAGTAGAGAAGTAGACATAGATACTCAATGATGTATATGTATTATGGCACATGATTTTACAAGATCATTGGAACTATGATGATGCCAAATGATAGTGAGATGTGTAGGATAAGGTGTAGGCCACTCAAAATCAATAGATGATCAAGCGAAGAGCTCTACAAGAGGCATATCCACTACAACTTTTTACAAGCCATTGATATAAGTGTTTGATTCTAAGTTTGAATTTCAAATTCAAACTTGGATTCATTTGAAAAGATGACTCCTCTAAATGAGGATTGATTCTATCAAATGAAATTTATAGCTCTTATCTCTCATAACTCCACGAGATATATGGGCTTGCAATATTCTCTCAAGTAAAACAACTTTTACAAGTGGTAAATGATAAAGCAAGTACAAGGTATGGTTCTATGATCCATCAATGCTTCCTGTTGTAGTCTTCCTTGCTAAGCCAATATGTGAAGGTTTGTGTACTTGTACCAAAAGGGATGTTATATATAGGTTAGTGAGGGATCAAGGATAGAAGAGGTGGACAAGATAACACTAGAAAAAACTTGGATATATTCAAAACTTGAATTCAATTGAAAGAGGAGATATCATATCCAACAATAGACGAATAAGAAGATGTCATGTTGGAGGTAGAAGATAGATTCAAAAAAGGGACAACAACCCAAATGGGTGTTACATATGTGGGTGACCTATGCAATAGGCAAGAGAGTTCTACCAAGGAGTTAACCCAAATCCATAAACTGAGATTTACAATGCATCCTACAAAAAGGAAAGGTAATTATGCATCAACATCCTCAACAAATGATACTAAAACTTTGCGAGCTATGATTCAAATGAGTGACAATCAGTAAAGTGTGGATATTCTATGGTACATTGATAGTGGGTGTAAGATCTATATGAGCTACAACAAAGATTTCTTTTCAAATTGAAGGCCCCACCCAACAAATGGCATTTGGAGATACAATATGTCACACCGCATCAAATCACAGATATTGGGAATGTGATTTTCTGGAGAGAGCTTAAGAGGATTAAAAATATTTTGTATGAGGAAATAAAAAGGAAAGCAATATTTCACTTGAGCTACCTATTTTACATATGGAAAGAGGAATATTTGAAATATTGAACTATGCCACAAGAGAATGGGTCATCTTCATGTTTACAAGATGAGAAATATGGGTAAGAAGAGGTTGATACAATGTTGACCAAGTTTTAACAAACATGTTGAAACAATTATGTGAAGCATGTTAGACATTCTCGTGCCTTTACAAATGATTTCTTTAGGATGCTATAATTAAATTGTATAAATAACAAATATTATACCTTTTATCACTAGAAGAGGTTCAAGACTATGGTAGAAAGATAGACATGAAGGTATATCAAGTAGCCAAGGTTAGATGAAGAGGGAGATTATTTCTCCCACGACTTCTCATAGTTCTTAAGAATCAAAAGATAAAATGGAAATTAAGCTACATCTACACACCCAATGAGAATGAGGTAGTAGAGAGAAAGAATAGGTACACAACTCAATGTGTATTGGGAATGCTTAAAGAAATGCATATTTGTATGATGTATTGATGAAATGCGAAAACCTATATTCCAATGAATTTTCACCTCATTCACTCGAAAAAAATGTTAAAAAAGTCTCTAAGAAAAGAAGGTCATATTTCGTACTCACACTATGTTGGCTTTTAGCTAGTAATGTGGTTAGGTGATCAACCAAATAACAATCTTGATTTACTTCTATTGAAAGTAAACCCACGATGATTTTGCAAATCAAAGACTTCATCTCCAAACTCTAAGATATATTCCATTTCATCTAAGGTAGGTATTTATATATGTTTTCTCATGTTTTAATGTTTTTAATGTAGAAATTGATTTAGTGACATATGTAGTCCTAAAGAAACTAGACATTTCATTTGTGGTTGGAGTGCTTCCACAGTACATGTAGGCACCTAGAATACCAAATTTACAAGCATGCAAAAACATTTTGCTACCTTGTGTAAAGTGGTACTTAAGGATTGTACTTTCATAATTATTTGTAGTTCAAGGCATATAATGATGTAGATTGGGTCAGGCAAGATTGATAGTTTGATGCTTGGAAGGAAAATGATTTCTTGGTGTTCAAAGAAGAAGACCATTGAAGCCTTATCATCAACTGAAAATGCCTGCAATGAACCCTATGCTTACTGCTAGATTGATTCTCACTATCCTTTTGTGATAATAAAGGTACATTCCAAGGCTATGTAGTTCTACTACATAAATTCACATATTTAAGTTCGTGATCGTTTTGTGACACTAAAGTTATAGTCCAAGGAAATGTAGGTCTACCACAAAAGTCCTAAAGAGCAATGCATAGATGTGTTCTTAAAGGATTTCACTTACACAAAGCTATCAAATCTGAAAAGGAGCTAGGATAAAGTTGATGGGGAACTTCAAAAGTAACAAGCTTTTTTTAAGAGGATCATAGCAACTGGTATATTAAAATATTGAGAAATTCATTATCATGGTATATAATCTAAATGGATACATGGAGCCAAAAGAAGGCATTCTAGTAAAGGATGATCAAGAGGAACTATCACAAATCAACATGGAATAGAGTGCTTCAAAAGACACAAGCATGGAAATCAATGTAAATGGACACTCATGATGGAATGAAACACTAAGAGGTAGCCCAAAAATCAAGTGAAGGTAATTATGGAAGGACCATAGGCAAAGCAAAGCACACATATATTAAATATAAGAAACAAATGTGAGTAGGCCTAGATGGAGAGCAACACAAGGGACACTCAATGGAGCAAGGGACTCTATAAAAATAAAGAAGCTTTTTTCAACATAAGGGTTGTATCTTGTTGAAAGGCTGAGATATTTGTGGGTTTTGATGTGCCAGCAGTTGCCAAATGGCCAAGCCTTATATTATACTATTTGATAGCTCTAAAGGAGTACTATCATAATATGTAGGTCTACCACATAAGTTAACATGTTTAAGTTCATGATTCTATGAAACTAAAGTTACATTCCAAGGACATTTAGGTCTACCACATAATTCTTAAAGAGCAATGCATAGATGTGCTCTTAAAGGATTTGACTTACACAAAGCTATCAAAGCTGAAAAGGAGCTAGGATGGAGCTTGATGGGGATCTTCGAAGGAAGCAAATCGTTTTTATGATGATTACCAAAAATGGAAGTTGAACTTTAATGTAAATGGTATAACATAATATTGAGAAATTCATTATCATGGTATACACTATAAATGGGGACATGCAGCCGAAAGTTGGCATTATTGTAAAGGCTGATCAAGAGGAACTACCACATATCAACATCGAACTGAGAGCTTCATAAGACACAAGCATGGAAATATGATGGAATGAAAGTCTAAGGGGTAGCCCAAAAATCAAGTGAAGTTTATTATGGAAGGATTATAAGCAAGGCAAAGCACACATATATTAAATATGAGGAACAAATGTGAGTAGAGCTAGATGGAGAGCAACCAAAGGGACACTCAATGGAGCAAGGAACTCTATAAAATGAAGAAGCGTTATTCAACGTAAGGGTGAGGAACGGAAGCTACATAGATCAACGTATGTAGTTAAAAGGTTGACATGTTTGCGGGTTTTCATGTACCAGTAGTTATCGAATGCCCAAGCCTTATGTTATACCATATGATAGGTCTAAATGAGTACTATCACAATACCCATAATAATGTTTGTCAATTTTTTACTATTGTTAAATAGCCTTTGACCATCTATTGAATTCGAATTCTCCCTACTACCCTTGTGGAAATTTGCATATTGGAACAAACATTTGGAGCACTAAAGGAAAAATGTCATTACAGGAGAATCTTGAATCGCATTTTTTTAGAAAACATAATTATGAAAAAATTGGAAACCCTAATTTTCAATTTGTTATTATAATTTTGATTGCATAGTTCTATTTTTTACGTTTTAACTAAGTTGATTGCTTGGTTTAATGCATATTTGTCAAGGTTGCACATTATTTTTCACTTTTTAACTGCCTTTAAGACACAATCTTCAAATTAGGGTTTAGAAGTAGTTGTCAACTACGCATGCATTATATGCCATTGCATAGCTCTAGATGAGTACTAGCACATTATGGCATAATAATGTTTGTCAAGGTTTTATAATTTTGACCATTGTTGGCTAGATTTTGACCATCTTTTGACCTGAAATTTTGTCGGTTATGCTTGTTGAATGTTCCATTTTCTAAGACACATGAGCATTAAAGAAAAAAAATATCATTAGAAGATCTTCTTTAGTGACATTACGTGAAAACCACCATTGGTTGTTTGCAAAACAAGAGAAAAAAAATGAGATGAAAAAGAGTGTGCCCATGTACTGAAAACAACTTTAATCACTGCATAGGCTCTCTTTGCTTGTATTGTTAAGTGTTTTGATTTAGGGAATGCTTCTAGTACTTTAAAGACATGTATGCATTGAAGTTTTGCTCATACATGACATGCTTTATGGACGTTTTTCTAGATATTTTTTTTGATTTCCAGGAAGTAGATGAACCATTTGCAAGATTTACAACTCTATGTTACATGGTGTAGAGAAGTACATCTTTGTTTCAACCATGTTAAATCCCTATTCGGAATAAATGCAAAACGTTTTAGGTCATATGATTTCCAAGGAAGATATAGTGGTTGATCCCAATAAATTGAACGTATATTGCAAGATCCTTTGTCGAAATTGTCGAATGTCCTTCTTTGATTTTTAGGCCAAATTAAATCGCATGTCCATCATTTACGGTGTTTGGCTCTTATTCTCATACCCCCCAATCATTTGGCTCATGTCAAAACTCGTGATTTTGAATGGGATGCCCAGTGCAATTTGGCCTTCCAAAGGCTTAAAGTGCTTTTAACTACAACACCCGTGTTACACGCTCCACACTGGAATTATTCAATCCATCTGTTGATGCATAGGATGTGGCCATTGGGAGTGTTTTGATGCAAGACATAGGTTGTTCTAGGTATCGACTAGATTATTATGGCATCTAAAGATTAACAAATGTAGAAAAGAATAAGTCGATGAATGTGAATGTTTAGGATTGATTTACTCCATTCAAAAGCTTTGTTGCCATTTAGTAGGTTGACAGTTCACTTTCTATGTGAATCATTTTGCTTTGTTGTACTTTTTGAAACCTTAAAATTTAGTAGGTGAGATTGCATGGTGGATACTACATCATCCAAGTTTGTCTCATGCAGTAGCAAACTTCAAGAAGCCACATGAGTATATTTAGCTCAAGATGCTTTTGATTGATTTAGATTTGCAGTTTAATTGATCTTCAATCATATGTGAGAACATACATAGCGTGTACCTATCTCCAAATCTTATGCTCCATGCTAGGACCAAGCAGATAGAGGAACACTATCACTACATCAACACTAAACTCATGGCTAAGGAGAAGTATAACATATAATTCTCAAGATCAATGTATTGAAATTTTTATCAAAGCAATAGAGTCAACAAAGCTATCAAGGTTCAAAGAGGCATTCAAGTGTTGGAGGTAGGCTCGATACTTGATTGAGGGGGAGTGTTTAAAATCACTTCCCCTTTAGTGGCTCCGTGAAACTATCTATTACACTTAGGTATGTAGGGTAATCAAATGTAGGAAAAGATTGTGATGCCATTTAAGGAATATTTTCAACTTGTATATACACTTCAAACAACTCAAAATTGCACGATCCTATGTTTTTGAGTAATTAAGAAATTTGAATAAGCCAATATCCCCCTTGCAAAGCTAGCCCCTTGCTTATTTATGTGATGTCTTTCATATCTAGGTAGACATAACTACTTCTCTTTTTTGGTAGTCAAACAATAAAATAGGTTGGTGTTTAGAGCAAGGTTTCTTTTTCATATGTTATCCATTTCCTGTAGTTAAGAGCAATGCTTTAGTGGGACACCTCTTAAGTAGATATGCTGCTCACATAATAGCCTCAAGCTAGAAACTATTTGTTAAATGTGACTTTTGACCATAAAGCTCACCATCTCCATGAGTGATCTATTCTTCATTTCAACAACTCCATTATGTTGAGGTGTATACAACACTGTATATTGGGTTTTTATCTCATGTTCGGCAAGAAATTCACTAAAGTTAAAAGACATATATTCCCCCTCCCCCCCCCTCCCCGATCAGAATGAAGGGTGCCCAATTTACATGCTGACATATTTTCAACCAAAACCAAAAATTGTTTGAAGCACATAAACACTTCAAACTTTTCTTTCAATGGATATATCCATGCAAGCCTAGAGAAATCATGAATGAAATTCACAGAGTAAATATAGTTTCCAAAAGAGGGTGTCTGCATAGGACCACAGAGATCAATATGAAAAAGCTACAATTTTTTAGTAGCTTGAACTGAATCATATTTTGGGAATGAGCAATGCTGCATTTTTCCCAAAATACAACCTTCACTAACATGTTTTCGAGGTGCCTCAAGTTTTTAATTATTATATATCACCAATCATTATTGTATCTAAAATGGAATAAGCCACAAAGAGTGGCTAGTGTTGAAAGTGACAATGGATTTTTCTTGATCCCTCACACAAATAAAGCATCTAACAATGTGAAAGAACTACCATAAGCTGTAGTCAAAATGATCTTACCAAATCCCATTACAGGATAAGAGGAGTCATTAGCGCATGTGAAAGTATTTCTTATCGGGTAGGCTCAAGTGAACCAAAGAAGCTGCACTACGAGGTAATATGTTGGTTTCCCCATTATCAAAGTACCAAACATCTAAGTCAACTATAGACATACACTACTAATGAGAGGATGCATCATAGAGCAAGTTATTGATTTTTCATTCAAAATATCTTATTTTTTGAGATTTAGAAACATGTATAAACATGAAAAAGATCATTCCTTACTTCAATGTCTATCAAAACAAGATATCAGAGCATCCTTAACTTGAATATATATATATATATATATATATATATATATATATATACAACAAGAAAGTTTGAAATCTGATAATTCCTTGCTTCGATAGATATTCAAGTTAAGGATGCTCTGATAGTCCTTGTCTTGATAGACATGGAAGTTAAGGATCATCTTTTCCTATTTATACATGTTTATTAATCAGATTTGAAACTTTCTTATTGTATATATATATATATATATATATATATATATATATATATATATATATATATATATATATATATATATATATATATATATATATATATATATATATATATATATATATATATATATATATATATACACATACACACCAAGAGACTCAGAAACCTCGATTTAGTATGCCTGAATGTTTTCTACCTTAATAAGCACATGTTGTTTAGTGCAATTTATTGGGGTACAATAGAAAGTAGGCAAGGGCCACTGTCATGGCTTGGAGGGTGCTACAATCGAATCTTACATATAGGATGACGTTTTGGAAAATTCTCTTTGCCCAATTGATTGGGGCTAGAAAACATTCGAGGAATAGAGAGAAAAATTACATTCAATCTATAGCAAAGAAAATTATTTGTTTTTAGAAAAATCTAATAAATAGCTTTTGAAAGAAAAATCTAATAAATAGCTTTTGAAAGTCAAATCAAAGTAGAAAAATATAATCAATAGCTTTTGAAAGATGTTGAAACAAAAGAAAATCTAATTCATTTATCGAATCAACATCAAATGTTTTTGTTTTATGAGGACACAAATATCAAAAGTCTTTAATGGCTCCACGAATAGATTTAAATATTATTCTACCTATTTACGTCCTCCAAAGGCATTTGTACCAAAATGGATACAAACGCATTTACGTGTATAGGAACACCATCTAGGTGTAGTATATCATTCCGAGTATCTACTTATCATAACCCAATAGTTGGAGATGTATCTCGAATAAGAATAGCAGATCACGTCTTTATCTTTATGTTCATAAGAATCTCGAAGGAGGTTAAATTTCTAAGAGTTCATGGGTTTTCCTCTCCACTAAGCATAGCTGTATTGCTAGCCACAGGGTACCCATTTGGAGCAATTGAAGTTGAAGCTGAGGTTGCTCACGAGTACAAGCACCTCAAAGTACTGTTCTACAAGTATAGTAGAGGTTCATAGGGTGTTTCTCTTCAACTTTCTGAGATACAAGCATTTTTCTACATTAGGGTATTTAATCAATGGCCATGGTTGAAAGCAATGATGTATTCTATATGTTGGCTATTGAGGATAAGTTGGATGTTACTAATTACCCATTGTCGGCATACATGATGTATCATGTATTGGCAGAAAAAGGAGTGTGGAATATTGTACACAGTGTTGAAAAACATCCTACTACACCTATGAATACAATTATTGAAGGTGATGTAGTTCATGATGCACCTAATATAGAGCAACTTTGTTGGCACGCCAGAGATGCTCAAGCACATGTATTGATAGCTTTGTCTTTCAAGTGTGAAATTACCCCTCACATTTGCTCCTACAAACAACAAAGGATGCTTGGGATACATTTACCACTTTATATTAGACAAGAAATGAGGCTTGTGTTTCTTACCTTCCAAAAACATTGCAGAGTTAGCATATGAACGAAGAAGAGTCTAGGGAGAGTTTTCTGACAAAAGATCTAAGATTTGGAGGAGCAATTGATTTAATCTAATGAAGTCTTACCGAATAGTTCTGTTGTGGGAATCGCTCTTAGCAATATTCTAGATTCATATCGAAGTTTTGCTTCTACTCTTTGATTGGTGATGAAAGGCAGCCCAAACGCCTTAACATTTGAGATTAGTCTTTATTTTAATATAGGAAGATTAGTCCAAGTAGAACAGGAAAATTATGCCTGTTTGCAAATAAATATTTCTTAGCTAGTCAAAAGGGCAAAGGTTAATGGAGCTCATCTACTAGAAATTAGAAATCTTGTATTGTTGTAGAGTTGAGGAGGGAAGACAAAGATGAGAAGATGATAGAAAAGCAGAAATAATTTTGCAAATACTATAAGGAAAATGATCATGTCATAAGGAGTTCCAAAACTCACTACAAAAGAGGCAAAGAAGATAGAGGTTAGAATGGTTGTTGCAAAAGCATCTACACCTAAAAGAGAGTTTCCTAATCTTGTTTAGAATGAATAATGGCCATTTACTATTGCTTGTAGCTATGACCCATCCTCACATGAGTAGTGTATTTGTGTAGTAGACTCATATGTTTGGTACCTTGAATGTGGGGCAACCAAACCTATCACCCTACAACATACTTTCTTTAGTTCACTTGAGCTTGCCCCTATAGGGAATACTATCACATGTGCTAACATTCCAATCAACTCAAAGTTGGATGATCCTAGGTTTGTGAGTAATTAGGAAATTTGAATAAGCTAATAGCCAGCTTGCAAAGCTAGCCCCTTGCTTGTTTAGGTGAGGTCTTTCATATTTAGGTAGAAATAAAAACTTCACTATTTTGATAGTCAAAGTAGCAAAATAGGTTGGTGTCGAGAGGAAGGTTTGTTTTTCATATGTTACCCATTTCTTGTAGTTTTTGGCATCAAACATATCAGTGGTATATCGCATCAAGCTGGCTCCGACAGTCTTCACACATCATCTACGTATGAAGCACTCAAAAGCACACTCTACAACAAGAACAACAACCACAACAACAAAAACCAACATTACTTCGAAAAAATACTTGGGCATTGGAGGTTTTCCTCTGCCATGCCGAAGTTTTTCATCCCCGAGCTTGAAGTTCTTTTCATCAAGTAGTGATGTTCCATTTGCTTCACTAAAGTGCAAAAACTTTGTAATATATACAGAATCTGCTTCTTGTACTACTAATGCTTTGTATTCTACATGGAAATAAATCATTGAAGTGTTGTATTCTACAACAACCATCACTTTGAAAACTGCTCTTTATTGTTCAACTTCAAATTTGTTCTTTCCATTACTTGTGTACTATCAATTCCTTATTCTGATAATATACTGGCATGATTCGGTCTATATAGTTAGAATGGCTTTCACGCTTCTCTTTTTGATTGACCTTCTTGACCATTTGTGGCATTGTAAGA
This sequence comes from Ceratopteris richardii, assembly GCA_020310875.1. Lineage (NCBI taxonomy): Eukaryota > Viridiplantae > Streptophyta > Polypodiopsida > Polypodiales > Pteridaceae > Ceratopteris > Ceratopteris richardii. Next base: position 66,866,990 of record CM035418.1, read on the forward strand.
AGTTTTCAAAATACAATAAATAGTTTGTGGGGGCAATCTTTAGATGATCATCTGCTGAATGGAACATATGCTGTAATTTTAGTCCTCCCCTAACCCTGACCACAACATAAAATATTTTGAGCATAGGTTTTAATCAAATGTGTTTTATGCTGCAAAACAACAAATAATGATATAATGAAACTCATGCATCAATGACATTGTTGAAGATCCTATCCCGCAGAGCGCATACGCAGAAAATAAACAAGAGACAAGAGCCAAGAGACAAGAGAGAGAAGAGAGAGAAGAGAGATGACACAAGATTGGGTGCAATCTCACCCCACATGCTCTCATGGACACTCTATGAGAGCATGCGTATTTATAGGCAATTCATATTATGTCCTTGATGGAAGATACATGAGGGCCACACTAAAAATAGTGTGCTTTTGCTTTATTTACAAAAATAACTAAAAATAGCTAAAAATAACTATCTTCTAAAAATAACTCCAAAAAGTATGTGAATAAATCCTCTTCCGTTCACACTCGTTCACACTTGAACTTGTTCATATGCTCATGAATCTCCACGTGCTAAATCAAAACACAACACACATTAAAATCCTCAAGGAATTAAACCTTCATTCCAAATATTCCATAAATTATAACATGTCCTCCAGTTCTCGAGCAACTGACCTCACTTGATAAGAATAAAATAGAAAATTGTTGATAGATTTAGTAAACAATCATATTTCATTCCTTGTAAAACAACTCTTTCTGCACCTCAAGGTGCTAAGTTATTTATTAAATTTATTTTTCCACATCATGGTTTCCCAAAAGTAATTTTATCAGATCATGATGTTCGTTTTTGTAATCACGTTTGGGTTGCATTATTTAAAAATTTAGGCTCTAAAATAGATTTTAGTTCTCCATTTCATCCTGAAAGTAATGGGCAAAGTGAAGCTACGAATAGTACTATTTTGGATCTATTAAGTTGTTATTCTTTAGATAATCCAAGTAATTGGGATGAGAAACTTCCTTTACTACAATATTTCGCATATAATAACACAACACATACCACTACAAGACGCGCACCATATGAAATTGTGTATGGTAAAAAGCTTCCCACTCCCATGTCTATCACTCAAACTAACATACCTATGGCTGATTCTTTTGCACAAGATCATATTTCTATACTTCATGAGGTTCATGAGCATATTAAAAAGAGTCAGGAACGTTACACACGTAATGTTACTAAGAAACGAGGAGCTAAATAATTTAATGAAAATGATTTTGTATGGTTATGAATAATTAAAAGGCGTCTGAAAAATATTCCACAACATCCTAAGGTCAAACTTGCACCATGTTATTATGGACCTTTTCGTATTATTCAAAAAATTAATGAGAATGCTTTTAGATTAGATATACCTTCTCATTGGAATATTCATAATTCTTTTCATATCAGTTTATTGATAGAATCAAAACCATTTAAAGGAACTCTACCACTCACTCCTATTCTGGATGATCCTCCTTTGTTAGAAGAGGATGCTGAAATTTGAATTCCAGAAAAAATACTTGATTATGATGTTACTACTACACGCACAAGTAATCAATATCATAGATATTTGATTAAATATAAATATCATTTACTTGAAGAATCGCAATGGATTCACAAAACATCACTAATTCCACATTATGATCATTTGATTTCTGCTTATCATTCACAATCACATTAAATTCCAGTTTTCCACTTCAATGCATGTGTTTTTACATGGAACATGCTTATGATTGTTCAGTGATGGGACATGGGATTGGCCATCCATGTCTATTTATTATTATCCACTAAGGTCAATTGCTCGACAACTAGGGGCCATGTTATACTTTATGGAATATTTGGAATGAAGGTTTAATGCCTAGAAGATTTTAATGTGTTTTGTGTTTTGATTTAGCAGGTGAAGATCCATGAGGGTGTGAACACGCATGGACTTGGAGATATTTAGAAGAATACTTTAAGAAGACGATTATTTTTAGAAGAAATTATTTTTAGTTATTTTTGTAAAAATAATGGATCGCTTTAGAAAGCGACGTTTTTGTAAAAATAGAAACTTACGAACTTGTAAATAAAGCAAAAACACGCTTTTGGAAGTGTGGCCCTCATGTATCTTCTATTCAGGACGTAATATGAATTTCCTATAAATACGCATGCTCTGATAGAGTTGTCCATTAGAGTATGTGGGGGGAGATTGTACCCAATTTGGTGTCATCTCTTATCTCTTTCTATCTCTAAGTACTTTTTGTGTGACTGCCCTGTGTACTATCCTCTGCGTTCGTGCGTCTACGGAATCTAGGCGTCAATCGACATATGATCAAATAATTATATGACCTTTTCTTCAATTTCAATCGATCAAATGATGCACTCCTTTTGTAGAATGCCTAATTGCACTGCAGCGTATCTAGCGATGGCATATTCATGCTCCTGATGAAATAACGAAGCTCAATGGATTTTATCTCATTACTTTAGTGGTGTGTCATGGATAATTTCTCACTCTCCAAAACAAACGGCTACCAAGTATTGTAGTATATGTTCTATTTCCTCTATAGTATAATCATATTTTAAATCCTCTATGATATATAATCCTCTATAATATAATTATCCTAAATCCTCCATAATATAATCTTGATTTCTTTCCCCTAAGATTGTTTAAACTAACAAAGATTGTAATTCTATAAGCTCAAAAACTTGGCTCATAAATGCTCCTACGAAATTCATTCTCTACAACTCGAGTTTGATCAGCTATATCTCATGTGTCAGGATCTTGCTCACGCGCATACAAAAATTACGGGCACAGAAAACACACAGAGAATAGACGCAACAAGAGACGAGACAGAACGCAGTATTGGGTGCAATCTCCCCCCATGCACTCTGTTTCGACAGTCCATAGAGCGCATGTATTTATAGGAATTTTGATTATGTCGAAAAGAGTGGTTACAAGAGGGCGGCTTCGAAAAGCAGGCGTGAAACTAAAAGTTGATAACTTTTACGGAAAGCCATTGCTTTCAATAACAGAAACTACGGTCTTCAATGACCCTTATTCTGACCATTACTTTTCTAACAATAGAACCTTCTACGCGGGTTTATTTACAAGCTAAATAATAATTATTCCGATTATTGATGTTCGCCCTTTCACGCCTTGCACGCTCCTCACGAACCTTCAGCTGCTATATTAAAAACATCAAAAACATATTAATACAGTAATAATTTAACATTTTAACAATGCCTTGTTCAATAATATACAACATGCCTCTCAGTTGACAAGCAACTGACCTCAGTTGATAAAATAATTCAACACTCTAACATTTATAATGCAGTGTTCAACATATTCCCTGTTACTGTTACAATCCAACAATGCATTGGCTATTCCATATTTCAATCCAACAATGCATTGGCTAACATATTCCATGTTACAATCCAACAATGCATTGGCTATTCCATATTTCAATCCAACAATGCATTGGCTAACATATTACATGTTACAATCCAACAATGCATTGGCTTTCCATATTTCAATCCAACAATGCATTGTTCAATATATTCCATAAGGTATAACATGCCCCTCAGTTGAACAAGCAACTGACCTCAGGTGATAAAATAATAAACATGGATGGTCAGTCACATGTTTCATCACTGAATAAAGAAAATAGGCATGTGCCATGTAAAAATACATGCATGGAAATGTTCATGGAGCTGGTACATTAATGTGTTTGTGTATGATGTGCAGAAATTAAATGGTCATAATGAGGTGTTAATTGTGTTTTATGTATCCATTGACATTCTTCAATAGAGTGATTTTTGTACTTAACCAAATAGCGATGATATTGAGTACCTGTGCGTGTAGTAGTGACATCATGATCAATGATTTTCTCAGGAACTAAGATTTCTGATTGCTCTTCAATCAAAGGAGGGTCATCAAGAAGTGGAGCAAGTGGTAAAGTTCCTTTAAAGGGTTTAAGTAAACTAATATGAAAAGAATTATGAATGGTCCAATGGGATGGAATATCTAATCGAAATGAATTATCATTAATTTTTTCTATAATGCAAAACGGTCCATAATAGCGTGGTGCAAGTTTAATTTTAGGATGCTGCAAAATATTTTTGAGACGTCTTTTAATGATACGCAACCATACAAAATCATTTTCCTCAAGCAGCTTGAGGTGCAGTCAAAGTTTTTCTACATGGAATGAAATATGCATATTTACTAAACCTATCAACTATTGTCCAAATCATATCATTATGTGATGAAGTGATAGGAAGACCTATGATAAAATCCATAGAGATTTGTTCCCATGGTTCATTTGGAATAGGAAGTGGCATTAATAATCCAAATGGTTTGATGATGTTTGACACGCTGACATACAATGCACTGAGAAACATAATGTGCAATGTCTTTTCCCATGTGTGGCCAAAAGAAGAAATCTTTGCAAACAGAAATAGTGCTCTGTATGCCTCTATGACCCATGTAAGATGGTTCATGCATTTCTTTAATGACAAAATCTTTAAAAGCTTGGGTTATGCACAATCTATGTTGAAAATAGAGAAAACCATTATGAAATGTATAATGTTCATCAGATAAAGATGCAGCATTGTTGAAGTCATGCCATGCACGTGAAAAATACAAATCAGATGCATAAGTGGAAACCATTTCTTGAAAAGAATGAATTTGGATGGCAGAAATATTATTCAAAACAACAGAATGCAAAGGAAAACGGCTAAGAGCATCAGCTACGACATTAGCTTTACCTGGCTGATATTGTATCATGGGTTGGAAATTTTGAATGAATGATGCCCATTTAAGATGCCTATCAGAGATTAAGGGCTGACTTAATAAATGCTTAATAGCCTGTTGATTGGTTTTGATTAATACTTCAGAGCCCATAAGATAGTGTTTCGAAATTCGCAAAGCATGCACAACTGCTAACAATTCTTTATCATACGTACTATAATTCTGTTCTGAGGGCTTAAGCTTTCTACTCTCAAATGCAATGGGATGGTCATTTTGCATTAAAACAGCACCTATTCCTGAACCGATAGCATCAGTAAGAACATGAAAGGGTTGTGAAAAATCAGGTAATTGTAAAACAGGTGCATGTGAAAGTGCATGTTTAAGTTTGTCAAAGGACTGTTGTTGGGTAAGTCCCCATGCAAAATTTATTTTCTTTTTCAACAACAAGGTAAGAGGTAATGCTAAATAAGAAAAATTTCGAACAAACTTCCTATAGAAACTAGCCAACCCAAGAAAAGAACGAACATCATTGACTGATTGTGGTGTAGGCCATTCTATGATAACTCTAATCTTTTTCGGATCCACATGCACACCTTCACTTGAAATAATATGTCCTAAATATTCTAGCTTACGCTGAAAGAAATAACTCTTTTCAAGATTAGCATAAAGTGTGTTCTCTCGTAACAAATGAAAAACTGTTTCAAGATGCTTTTCATGTTCACGATCATTCTTACTGTAAACAAGAATGTCATCAAAGAATACAAGAACAAAAGCTTGGTAATCAAGAAAAATATTGTTCATCATTTGCGCAAATGTAGCAGGGGCATTAGTAAGTCCAAAGGGCATTACCATAAATTCATAATGGCCATTTTGAGTTCTAAATGCAGTCTTAAAAATATCACTTTGTGTCATACGAATCTGATGGTAACCCGATTTAAGATCAATTTTACTAAAGACACGAGCTCCTCGTAACTTATCTAAGAGATCATCTATTCGAGGAATAGGGTATCTATTCTTGATCGTGATCTTGTTAAGGGCTCTATAATCAATGCACATTCGATAAGTTTTATTCTTCTTCTCTACTAAGAGAACTGGTGCTCCAAATGGGGAAGAACTAGGCCTTATAAGTCCTTTTTGTAGTAGGTCTTTTACTTGATTTTCTATTTTCTTTTGATGTAGTGGGCCATGTCTATAAGGTGCTTTATGAGGAGGAGAACTACCAGGTACTAAGTCTATGCTATGGTCAAAGGATCCTCGAGATGGTGGTAGTTCAGAGGGATATTCAGACATAAAACAATCCTTATAAGTACTCATGAAAGGTTTATATGCATCTGGAAGTGTATGAGTATAATCATTGATGACATTGACAAAAACAATGCATGAGTTGAATCCTTTCCCAAATGCACGCTTTACTTGAGTGTGACTAGTCAATGGAAATGGCTGGAAATCATGCCGTGCAGACAAAGTAATGATTTGATCTTTGAAAACAAACTTAAAGGTATGAGTGTGGTAGTCAATACGTGGGTTATAATGGTGACGAAAAGGCATACCTAGTATAACATCATAAGATTGCAAAGGTGCAATTAAAAATGTTCGTGAATCAACATAAGGGCCTATGCTAATCGTAACATCTTGCACTTCTCGTGTTACATTATAACGACTACCTTGAAATGCAGCTTTCACTTTATACAAAGAAGGAAACGTTTGTAATTTAAGTTCTTGTACTAATAAATGTGAAATGAAGTCATGTGAACTACCATCGTCATGTAGAATTTTAACCATTTTGTTATTTATTGTACCCTGCATGCAAAGAAGAGAGTGTAGAGAGATATCGTTACCTCAAGGTACTTAAGTCCTTCTCCAGTGATTCCTCTGTCCAAACAGCAGGAATTTCTTCATTATAGACCTCCATGTTATGCAATCGAGTTGTAGCCTGTTTCATATGAAGAGGTTGCAATCTGCACCTTATTCTTGTATGTCCAAGTTTACCACAATTCCAGCAAGTGATTCGTGGTCGCTTCTGTTGGGCATTCACTGCTGAAGTTTGAAGGGTAGGTGGTTTGGTTGGTTGGAGAGATGAAGCAACGGTTGGAGTAGAATAATTGGATTGTGGAGGACGAGGAAAACTAGGGTAGGATGGGGTATTAAAATTACGCTTCATAGGAAATGAAGGTTTAACAGGAAATGGTCGTGGACGTGGTTGTTGTAGACGGAGTGACTTGGTTATGGACTGGAATTCTTTTTCTGCATCATAAGCAAAAGATATAGCCTCGTTGAGGGTTATAGGTCGTAGGGTGTGAAGCTTCGCTTGGATACCGACCTCCAAACCATCTTCGTATTTCTGCTGCAAGATATCCTCTGATACATCTTCAAGCATTCGTACAAGTAGTAAATTTTGCCAGAACCGCTCTGTGTAGGTAGTAACCGTATCACCCTCCTTCCATGTAAGGATCGTCCATGCACGTCGAACATGCAAATGGTATTGAGGAGGAAGAAATGAATCCTTCGCGTTTTCTTGAAAAGCCTTCCAAGTTGTTGGACGCTCCATACTGTGCCGCAGGACATTCCACCAGAGTTGTGCTTTACCTACTAGATAGTTAGTGGCAAATTTAACTTTTTCACTTTCAGCATACATTTCATCGGTATAAAAATCATCAAACTGCGACAACCAAGAAAGTACTAAAGGCCCATCCTTTCGGCCATCAAATCGTAGAAACTGGTAGTTTCTATTACGAATCTTTGAATGAGTAACATCAGATTGGGCAGACACAATAGCTTTTACTACTCCCGTAAGGTTGTCTTCCTCAGCTTGCATCTTTTGGAGGATTTGATCACGTAAAAACATTCATATTGAAGAACTTTACTTCATAGTACTTCTAGTTCTGCTCTGAGTTCTACGACTTCTTCTGAAGTGTCGACTGTTGTTGTGACCTTGCTGGGTGACTCCTGTTGAGTTGCGAGTTGCTTTAGTAGATCATCTCTTTCTCTTTCTAATGTTGTGTGGGCTTCCAGGAGGTCGGCATGGGTTTCCAAGATGATTTGCATATTTCCAGATGGGATAGGCTTGAAACTCTCTGGGTCGATTTCCTGTGGTGAACCCTCCATTGCTGCTTCCAAGTTTTCTTTATTCTATTTCTGTAGTCTCTTATTCTCTTTGAGTGCTACGGACATGTGCTTCCATAATAAGGCGAGATTGCGTCGAAGCTTGAGATTATCTATGATTTGAGCATGTAACATGTCGTCGAGTTAATGTTTTTCTTCACTATCTGACTGGGGTGGATTGGCGACTAATTCATCATGTTGTGCTTGTAATGTAGTATACTGCTGTTGTAATAGCCGCTTCTCCTTCTCTAACTCAATGAATCTTGCTTGGAGCTATTCATGGCTTCTAAAGAGACTCGTATGCTGTGCGTGTAGGTGCTGGTAATGCTGTTGCAGTTGAGACATACATTGGTACATATTATTAAATACATTATTAATGGGAGTGGATGCAGGAAAGGTGTTGAATGCAAAAGGGAAGGGAAAAGGGAATGGGAGCGTGTATGCTGTGCTTGAGAAGGGTGAAGTTGGTGGTGGGGGAATGGGAGATTGTGGACGTATGGGGGGAGGGAGAGGTGCGGAGGTGGGTGATATGTCCATGAGATCAAAAGTGGATGCGGTCGTGGGAGTGATTGTGAACATGGGAATTGTGGGTGCGGTGATGGTGGTGAAGGTGTAAAGTGGTGTGTGTAGTTGTGAATATGAACCACCAGAAAGTATGATCGGGGGAACAGGGTTTTCCGTGGCTACAGTTAGAATTACAGAGTCAGTAGTAGTGTAAACAAGAGAGGTGGAGATCGGTTGTGTAGGTTGTGTGGTTTGACTAATGATCTGTGCTTCATTATGGGAAGTTGACCCTCGGGCTATGACGGTAGTGGTTACACTGGTAGTGGGAGGTGAAGGTGGTGGAGTTGGAGGGAGAGGGGGTAAGGGGGTGATGGGGGTGCACTGGATGTGTGGGCTTCCTCAGTGTCAAGAATTGTATGAGCAGTGCCAGTGGTCGTGGATGTAGTGCCCTAGGGTTCTAACACTAATACATTCATTTGTTTTCTTGATCGAGGGGGGCGTCTGTCGTATCTTCGCTCTGATCTTCTCGAGTGTGCAAGAGTTGTATGCACCATCTCAGGTACCCCCAACGCATCACATATCATGTCAAGGGTTGCGCGGTATTGCTCATCCACACCTTCCTCCTCAAGGATTTGGTTCATGAGGGCTTTTCCTGCTGCCAAGGATAGTTTGTGCTGTTCTTGAACTCGATTGATAGTATCATATAGCTTTTTCAATTGCTTCGTATAAGCCGGGGCATCCTCAAGTTCCTGTAGAACTTCTTACTCGTATTCATACTCTTCTTCATCAGACAGTCCTTCTTGTTCCTCCTCTTGTTCCTCTCCTTCATCATCCTCCACTTCGACTACGGTTGGTTGGACCGGGTGGGGTTGGACAGTATCTGTCTGCTGCCCGCTTGCCTGCTCTGCTTCCACTTCTAAATTCGTAGCATTGATTATTCTGGCCACCTCCTCATCCGTTAGATCTTCCAATGTAAAGCCATGAGGGAATTCTAAGTCAATTGGTACTGGTGGAAACACTAGGTTCGGGCCTTCTGTGCTGTGCCTTGATAACCTTATAGTGAATGGTTGCACTCACCTGGGAAGCCGTGGGGTGGTTTCTGGTGTTAGTGTCGCACCACGGGCCTGTGCACAGGGCATCTGAATTCTGCCTCTCATTTTCTTGGACGGAGGCCCTGCGGTGGATAGTCTACGTTAGAATTCTTGCACCCTGGTCCAAATAAGTGCCCTTTGAACTGGCACATCATATGCCAAGCATCTGTACACAATCCTTGTGAGAGCACAACATCCATACAGTACTGACTTTTGCTTCTTATACCACCGTTGATGAACCAAGTGGATTTGGTCAATAATCCAGTGAGGCATGTTGATTGTCAAATCGAAGGCATCTACTAAATATAGACTGAACCATATCTTCTTGGGTGGCATTGTGAACCTCTCTTGCACGGGGAATGCGAAATGCTGCATGCACATCCGAAGATGAATGGCAATAGTAGGTGTCATTGCCACCATATCCTTTAGTTTCGTCAGATTCCTGTTCTTCATGTTGTCGGGGACCATAGTCTCTTTCTCGGTGGGAATATGCATACCTTTCATGTCGAGAGCTTCCCTCACCAGGTTGTTTGTCAGTCTGAACCATTTCAGCTCATTGCCCCTTGTGAGAGATGGGAGGACAAAAGTGTTGTAGCTCTTTTTCTCTTTGCTCGGAGTGAGGGTGCTAATCAAATATGATCACCTCAGAAAGTCGGGCTTCGGTAATTGGGCTTTGAAGTAATCGTACAGTCCCACCTTCTTCCATATCGGTTTCAGCCCTTCATTATTCTGCAGTCTCTCAAATTCCCTGGTGAAGAAGTGATACCTACCCCAGCGCCCATTGAACTCTATCTCTGCCTCCCATAGGTAAGTGCCTTCCCCCAAAGGTCGTGGCACGTCACTGAACCAATGTGAGTTTTTGCTGACTGGCATTGTGTGCCCTTGTGGAGGATTCTGCACCGGTATGGCATGTAATGCGCTCAATGCCACTGGACGTTCCTTCAATTCCTCCTCAATAGGAAGACTTTCAATATCCACAATCTGAGGGCTGGTGCCCGCCTGGGAGCTCGTTCCTGCCTTGGCCATATCGGGGAAAATGGTCACCAGTTCTGTGAGAATATACAAAGGGATGTTAACATTGCAAATGGACACCAAGCGTTCATGTGTCCCCATTACAATATTAACATGATTTTAGTGAGAGGTTAGTAGGTCAACAAGTGCTCGGTAATCGTGTGTGTAGTTAGGGAATGGATAATCCTAAGAGCTAAATGGAAAGGTGTGGTATATGGGTGATGTAGTTAGTAAGTGGGTATGGATTTACAAATGAGGGTCGGGGGGTTTATTGCACGTTTTGGGCTGCCAAACAAACAGGATGGCTGTTGGTCTTGAATTTGTGGAGACTCTAGAGGGCTTTATAAGTGTGTCTACTTGGAAATGAGGCTTTTTAGGGACCCATTTACAAGTGATTCTACTTGTGCCCATGGAAGAATATGTGTTCGTGCGTGATGTGCAAGAATGGGTATCAGATGTTCGATTGGGTGAACCATGTTTTACAGGGTGTGGCCTCTGTGTAGCTATTTGAGCCCGCAAGCAAGCCTTAGGCACCCAAATTTGTCTTGATCGTGGGCTAGCCTTCATCGACTTCTTGGGTACCCAGATAGACTTCATTTTCGCAGAAGAATTTCTGAAAGACTTCTTATTAGTGTCGTGTTGTTGATTACTAATAAGAAGTCTCGCCCGTGTGGTTGGCTTGATCGCAACAGGCTATTCGCCTTTCCGCACACACACTTGTTTCAATGGCTGAGACATCCTGCTTCTCACGTTCTTTTGGCCTCCCGCATAGGTAGTCTTCTGTATTTGATCTGCCGTTGGTTGCTACATCCCTCTGTCCTTTGGAAAAGAAGGGAGTTCCATTGTGTCCTTAACACTTTATTGAAATCATCATTCCTCTGCATCACATAGTTTTGGACAAGAACAGCATGGTCATCTTCATGTGTACTCCTAGAAGGACCAGGAGTGTGTGCCTTGCCTAAGTCCTTGAGTGCTTCACTTTCTAACTCAATTGTAATGCGTTTCTCATTGACCCAAACCTGAAGAAGTCCACTTCTTAGGTTTAAATTGACTTCATGATCATAGATCCAGTCTTGACCCAAGACCAGAGGCTCAGTGAGGTCCTTATCTTGACACACTAGTACTTTCACTGTCATTAAAACATCTTGAATGTGGAGGGGAAGCTCCACCTCGCCCATGCAAGGGGTTTCCACACCTCCCAATCCTATGAGATATGCCTCTATAGGATTGACTTTTAATTTCAATTCTTGACAGTAAGAGAGTCTCACCGCACTAGTGGTTGCACCTGAGTCAATCAATGCTCGCACAGTTTTTGCACTAATTCCTTGTCCTAGCTCTAAGGTCATAAAAGGACGCCGATCAATTATTCTATGAGATCTAATACCTGAAGCTTCACACATTGCCATATGATATCCTCGGTCTGTGTAGTCATCTGCCCTGGGTTGTTCCCTACCCTATCGTCTCAACTTGATTCTTCTGATACGTTCTAAAGCTTCTGCTTGAGCTTCTTCTCGAATTCTCTTTTCTTCCTCTTTGCGTCTCTTGGCAACGTTGAGTCGATCTAGCATCTCTTCAGTCAGAGGTTCCTGATATAACTTGACTCTACACCCACTTATGTAGCTAGGTAGAATATCGCCTTCTAGTGTGGCTAGTTGTACTGCTCCGCTCGTTGAGATCCTATTTATGATCATAGGTCCATAGCCATGCTTCTCTAATTTCTGGGCATGTTGCTTCAGGGTGTAGACTAAAACTAAATCTCCTGCCTTCAATCCCTTATCCTTAACATGGGCATCAAAGTACGCCTTCTGTCGTTTCTTAGCTGCATATATTCCTACGGAAGCCCTCAATCTTGTTTCTCCTAATCGCTCAAGGTCAAAGATCCTAGAGGAGAGCTCATGGCCCGTCCACTCATGCTCTTATGCTACCTTTAGTGTAGGTATCAAGAAGTCCAATGGTAGCACTGCATTTTGGCCAAATACCATCTGAAAAGGAGTGGCTTGGAGTACCGTTTTGTAGGCAACTCCGTATGCCCAAACAGCATGGTGTAGCTGTTTGTCCCAATCAGAGGGTTTATTATTGACTAATTTGGTAAGCACATTGCATAGAATCTTGTTTGTGCTTTCGGCTTGCCCATTAGCTTGTGGGTGATAGGGGGCAGACTTCTTGTGTACCACCAAGAACTCTTGGAGAAGATTTTCGATAACTTCATTCAAGAAGTGAGTCCCTCTATCGCTGACTAGCTCTATAGGTAGCCCGTATCTCGTGAATACATTCTCAAATAAGAACTTAGCTGTCATTTGAGCATCGTTCTTTGTGGTAGCTTTCACTTCTACCCATTTGGTTAAATAGTATGTGGCCACTATGATATATTCAGCATGTTAACCCTTGGCTGGGGGATTAATAGGACCTACAAAGTCTATCCCCCACTTAGAGAATGCACGTCCACTCATTATAGGTTTCAGGGGCATCTCATCTTTGCGTATAGGATATTAAGTTCACTGACAAACATCACACCTCTTCACATAGGTACGTGCATCCATGTGAAGGGTCGGCCACCATAAGCCTGCAAATAGGATTGCCTTGATCACCGGATCTGGCCCAAAGTGTCCTCCTACTACACCTTGGTGAGAAGTTTCCAAGATCTTGATGTATTCACTCTCATGGACACATAGTCTCAGGTAACCATCTTTACCACACTTGTATAGATTATCACCAATGAGTGAGTAATCTAGGGCTTCTTGTTCTAGACTTCTTTGTCTGGCCAGTGTCATATCTTGAGGGAATGTTCTCGTCCTCAGGAAAGCTACTAATGGTTCACTCCAATCTGGCACTATGGACACTTGATAAAGAGTGGCATGCTCCACCGGTTGTTTAGTGCAACAGATTGGGCATTCCTTGCACAACTTATGGACATCTGCTTCCATAGTTGGCCAATGCACTCCGAGTCTCCTTAGTGTCTGTAGGGTTCGTTGCTTTGAGTAGTGTTGCTCTAATGCACCTACATGTGCTAATTGCAACCATTTAGCATACTCATCCTCTTCCACACAACAAGCTACGATTCCTTGATCTCTGTGCTTGTACATAGTCCTTGCCATGATCTGGTATTTTTGGGCTCTTATTACCTCTCTATCTTGAGTGTTTATGACTGGGTGGTTGGGCCCGTATGTCAATACTGGCACTAATGGCTTAGCCCACTGAGGTACAACTTCCAAATTGAACAAGTAAGCATCAGGAAGGTCATCCGACACTCCTTGTGGGGATTCTCCAGATGTGAGCCTAGAGAGATGGTCTGCTCTCAAGTGAGTCTTCCCTTTCCTCACCACCACTTCAAAGTCATATTCCATTAGTAAGAGAAACCATCTTACTAATCGGCCCGTATTGCATGGTTTGTTTACCAAGTACAATAATGCCTGATGATCGTCAAAAAAATTAAACTTATTTGCAAGCAAATAGTGTCTAAACTTTTTAACTACATATACAATGCCTAATCCTTCTCGTTTGGTGGTGGTATAGTTCCGTTCAGCTGCATTCAACTGTCTACTAGCATAGGCAATTGGAAGATCCATATTACCTTCGCCCGTAGGTTGTGCGAGTACACATCCAATAGCATAATTGGATGCATCCACGTGAACATGAAATGGCTTATTCCAATCTGGTGTGGTCAAGATTGGTGCTGAACACAATCTTCTTTTGAGCTCATTGAAGGAGTCCTCACATTCATTAGTCCACTCAAAGTTAGTCAAAAGCCCATACAGAGGCTTTGCTATGATGGCATACATGTGTATAAACCGTCGATAATAACCACAATGCCCCATGAAAGCTTGTACTTCCTTGACATTCTTTGGCCTAGATAACTCTGCTATGGCTTTTACTTTCTCTTCATCAGTGGATATGCCATTCTTTGACATGTGTCCTAGAATCTTGCCTTGCCTGACCATGAAAACACACTTTTCTGGGTTCAGGCAGACTTGATACTCCCTAAACTTGTCAAAGATTTGCATCAGTTCTGGTATATGTGTCTATCTAATATTGGAATGAGCATAGAGATCATCAACATAGACCTCTAAATTCTTCCTCATGAACTCTTTAAATACGTTACACATCAATCTTTGGAAAGTTGCAGGAGCATTGGTAAGCCCAAATGGCATTACTCTAAAGGCAAATATGCCCCACTCTGTGGCAAAAGCTGTCTTATGCTGATCTTCTAGAGCTATGCCTACTTGATTGTAGGCCAAAAATCCATCAAGGAAGCTGTACACTTCCTTGCCTACTACTCTTTCTAGCAGATGCTCAGTGATAGGAAGCGGATAGTTGTCTCGAATAGTGGCTGCATTAACCTTCTTCAAGTTAATGCACACACGTAGCTTTCCATTCTTCTTGGGCACCACTACAATGGGGGACACCCACTCGGTGTGCTCGATTTCATAGATGAATCCAGCTTCTACCAATCTATCTATCTCCTCTTTGATCTTAGCAGCATAATTATCGTTATATGTATATGGCTTCTGTTTAGAGGGTTTCGCGTCTGAGGTCATGGGAACTGTGTGTGAGCATATGTCTGGGTCAACACCTTTCAAATCCTTGTAACTCCAAGCGAATACATCTCCGCACTCTCTTAGCAAGGCTATTTACGCATGCTCTTCTTCCTCTGTTAAGTCATGGCCTATGTACGTGCATCTCTCCTCTCCTTCTTCGAGGGATACCACTATTCTCTTGGTGGTTTCTTTCTTATCATAGGCCTCTCCTGATTGAGCCTCACGTTTTGGCATCCTTACCATGACTCTTCTATCATCTACCTCATACTTTTTAAAGTTTTCAGGGACCTCAAACAAAGATTCTTCCTCGTCTGGTGCGACTTCTCTCTTCTTTCTTTTCTTTCCTTCATCCTTAGGGGTCACTTGTGTGGCTAACCTTACATCATTTGTAAGCTCTCTGTGTCCCTGGGGTTGAAATTCTACTCCATAGAAGTATTCTTCATCTGATGCAAAAGGTGGATCTATAATGATTGACTCTAGATCGGAGTCACTTGCATCCTCAAATGCATCAGGGCTAGGTTCGCATTCTTCTAGAACTGCCTCTCCCATGATGGGCTCTATGGAGAAGACTGAAATGTCATAGCCATCCTCGTCACAATGAGGTGTCCATTGTTCTTCATTGATGGCTACATCCATTGTTGCTAAAATTTTTGCCCAGTCATGAGGTTCAAATTCTTCATCAGGGAATACAACAGATGCATAGGCTAGGTCTTGAATTGATCTATGTGTCTCTTTCGCACCTACTTCTCTTGTTTTTTCTCTCTTCTCTTCTTCTACTGCTACTTTGCACATCCATAAGTGGGTGTCTTCATGCATCCATGAGGATCCTGATCCTATGGAATGCACAGACTCTGTATCATCTTTGGCTCTATGGATGGGGTTCCATTGGATGGGAGAGACATCTCTATGGGAGTAATCTTTGAGATTCACTTTGGTCATAACACCTAGGTGTTGCAAATACAAGGAATTCGTTCCCCAATCCTGTACCACTTGCAACTGTCGCATAAATGGTCTACCCAAAATCATCTCATATGCATGGTTCTTGCTAAAATCACAAATAGAAAATGTATGCTCAAACTCTACGCCACATGTAGTGAGAGTTATTCCTTCTAGCAAGCCTAAGGTTCGTTCTATGTGACCATCAGCCATCTGCAATTTCATTCTCGTTGGCCTGAGTGCTCGTTTGCCCCATCGCTTCCATAGGGAAGTGGTAGCAATGGCAACTCCTGCACTGGAGTCTAGAATGGCCTTGGTTGTGTATCCTTGGTGGGTGATGGGAAGATAGGTGTTTCCTTCTTCACCTTCACTCATATCTCCTATCTTGTCTAGAGGAATTTCTAGCACTGTCCTATGAGAATCTACTTGGGAACACAGTTTGGCTATCTCTGGTACTTGTTTGGCTACATGTTTCCATAGTTTCGGCCTTACTTTGAGTAGCTCTTCTAAAGTGACGTTACACTACACTTTAGTGTTTTTCACTACCTCAGTGTTCCTAGGTATGACAGAGTCTTCATTTCTTACCATGAATGTGGGTGCTCTCATACACGTGGACTTTGTTTCCCATGGGCTTGTGAAATGGGGTAGTTCTTGTATGGAATTAGATTCGGAGTCTAATCTCTCCTGAGATTGAGTGCTCTCCTGCTCTTCATAAATGGATGGGATGTCTTGTGGGAATTGGTCATGTGCATCATCCACAAGTTCAATGGGAGGAGGGACTTCACTTTCTTTAGCCCATTTGTCTTCTTGAATCTCTCGTAGGAATTCTGGTGTGAACCGATTCATAGAAGAAGATGTGTCTCGCTCCGTAGAGTTAGGCACATAGGCTTCCTAGGCAGGAAGGCTTGCCCTCATACTTGCCTTGCCCTTACTAGGAGGGGTGGGTTCCTTTTCTGATTGTGCAATTAGCCTCTCCAACCTTTCTAGCATTCCATCAAAGTGCAACTGCGTCTTAACTGAACTAGAGATGTTAAAGAGGCGACTGGCTTCAAACATGGTTTGGGCCAATTCCACCATCTTAGCACAAATTTTGGTTCGTTCAAGCTCTAGTTCTGCTCTAGGGTAACATTTTTCATGATCGGTTACGTTTGGCCCTTCTTGGATTCTGGCCTGATATGCTTTGAGCATCATATCTAGGTCCTCAAGAGTGGGATCTGCTAGAACGGATCCTACTCTAGGGGGTGGTGGGGTCGTATGCGGTGGGTTGGAAAGGGTTGGATCGGATGGAGATGGGAATGGTGGTGGTGGTGTAGTGTGAGAGGGAGTTTGAGATGTAAGTTCAACTATCCTGGCTTTTGTTTCTCTTAGACTTTCCTCGAGCTCACTCATTTTCTTAGCCCATTGCCTCTTCATTCTTTCTCTACTATCTCTCTAGGCACTAGTCCTCTTCTTGGTTATGCTCTCAGCTTCACTAGCCTCAACATTTTTTCTTGGCCTAAACTTTGGTTCTGCTGCAAGGCTTGAGCTCTAGTGACTACTTGTACTGGTGCAGTGGAAGTGACACTCCATGTGGAGTCGACAACTAATCCAATAACGTTTATAGGGGTGATTTTTGGCATATGATTGGGGTTCTTTGGGCAATCTCCTAAGAGATGCTCCTTGCCACAATCTTGACAAAAGCCCTGGATTGTTACTGACTGGGGTTGTGTGGGTGCCGGCATGGGGCAATCACGAATGAGGTGATCTCCCTGACATCTGTAGCATGGCCCTCTAGGGAATGGGGGTCTTACCTACCTAGGTTGAGGTCTAGAGTTGGGGTTTGCATACATGACATTTGTGTAATCTGGCTCCCAACTAGGTTCACTCGGTTCTTCACTATAGTAGAACTCACCATGTTCAGGAGACTACATGTAGTAAGCCTGTGGACTATCTATGTGAGTAGAATCAAAACTATGATCACTCGGGTCACTTTTTGAAAGCAATGGAGTCACTCGGACTACAGGTCAACAGGTAACTAGGCTTTTTTCCAGATCACTAGTGTATAGGCCTCACAATACTCTAAATGTGTGATTTTTGTGTCCCCAATTACTCAAAAAAATTGGAATTAAAAACCCTAAAATTTTGGCCGAAAAGCCTGTCAATCGCGATCGATAGGTATGTCAATCGTGATTGACAAAGGTGTCCGTCGGGGCCTGTCGGTCGCGATCGACACGTCAATCGTGATCGATAGAATCGGTCGTGAGTCCTGTCAATCACGATCGATTGTGTCAATCGCGATCGATTGTGTCAATCGTGATCGACACTTTTTGCGCAAATTTCGGCAAGATTTTAGTCGATCGGGGTCCTATCCATCGTGAGGGACACGTGTATGCGTGAATTTTTCTGTCAATCGTCAAAATTCAGTCCGTCGCGATCGACGGTGTCAATCGCGACTGACAGAGGTGTCGGTCGTGGCTATCGATCGCGATCGATGGTGTCAATCGCGATTGATAGGGTCTGTCGGTCGCGATCGACTGAACCTGTCTTCATGGTTGTCGATCACGATCGATGGTGTCGATCGCGATCGACAGAGAAACACGGAATTTTTTAATTTTAAGTGATGATTTGGAATGTGCTCCTCATTTGTGTCCTTATAGTGTGCTTTGTTTTACCAAAAGATGAAATTTTCTGTCGGCGACACAGAGACAGTTCTGAACTTTTCCGTACCTACACAGCGTGCTGGACACGATGATACAACAAGATCCTGCAAGAGTGCTCAAGAAACAAGCAAAAACAATACACACAAGTCGCTCTCTCGCTCTCTCTCACAAGTGAAATGAAGGAAATGGAAAGGAGAAAGTGATATGATCAAAAAACTGAAATTTTCGCGATGATGGAGATGGAGACCGGATATGGTGAGGATGATGATGGTGATGATGATGCTGATGATGATGGTGAGGTAAGAAAGAGAAAAATGAGAAAAGTAAAGAAATTACCTATAACACCAATGTCTCAATTCTACGTCTTACCATCACACGCTCGTCCTCAAAGCTCGATCCCTGACAACGGCACCAAAATTTGGTGTAGCTCAGTGATGAGTAGCACCTCCTTTAATGTCAATCCGGGAAGACGTGAGGATGGTATGATGACCTCGAGCAAGTGAAGGCACAAGTGCGTGAGTGAGGAGCACACAAACATGCACACACATACACACACACGCGCACACAAGGTAAGACAAAGAGAGAGAAGCAATGGAGTTCTTTTAGATTACTTCAAGAGTGCTCATACAAGTTCAATTCTATTATCAGCTAGCGTCAAAAATGAGCTCTCTAGCTCTATTTATAGTTGTTGGCTAGTTTTTGGTCTTGTCCAGACCTAGTGTCCAGTCTAGTTAAAAATTAGGTTCTCTGGCCTATTTGGAGGTTCAAACGGAGTCTAAAAAATGTGAAAATTGCTAGGTAGGTGCTTCTAAAGCTCCTCAAGCTCAAGGACTCCTTGGCTTGCACAAAATGGAGCTACAAAAATATGAAATGGTATTTACAATGGTTTTTATTGATGAAAATCACTATTTTTGTAGGGATTTCTTCTAACATTTTGACATACATTTCCTGGAGCTCCCTACTTGCTCCTTCTTCTTGTGTGCCCACCTCTTTGATGCATGAAAAATTTAGATGGCCTACTTGCCAGATCATCTTTAACTACTTTGTCTGCTTGTACCTTCTCTTCGCTCTGACTCCCTTTGTTGACTTCCTTGTCTTGTGAGTCCTTCAGTTCCTTGACTGCCAACATGCTATTAGATCACTTTCTGCTTCATCACATGCGATAAAGAGTAAAGATTAAAACTTGAAGTATTAGGAACTAGATCATAGTCAGAAAGTAAAGAAAACCTCAATTTGAATCATGAATGTGAAGCACATTCAACATACAGTCAAGGAAGCAAGTACACATACAAAAATATTGGAGTATCTATTGTTAATATTCAACCTTTTTATCATGAAAAGGATCCACCACACTTAGGACTCCTCTAAAGTTAGTATAAAGGAAGATGACAATGTTTGGAGTAGAGATTGATATGCTTGATAAGAAAAACTATCAACCATGGATATCAAAGTCTCTATGTTCCTCATGGGAGAGGGATTCTGGTGGCTTACTAGGGGCACAGAACCAAGAAAAATGTTTCATTAAAGCCCCATGAATTAATAACTAATATCTTCCAAAGGTTGGGATGAATGGCATGAGAAAGAAGCACTCATTTGGTCTCAAAATATTAACAATAGCGTAATAGGTTATATCCAAGTTGTAGACACTAGCATGAAGATATGGGAGATCACCCTCAAGTATTTCATCAAACTACCTAGCACACTTACTAGTGATGAATCATTTCAAATCATTAGAACTAGTTGAATGCGGATCCAAATTTTTAAGAGAAGCTACACAGATATTAGGAGTGAAATATTACTACATATGCTACAAAAACTAACCCCTTTGTGAATGTCTCTTTACATTAATCATGTCTTTCCTCTTAGTATCTCATGGGCTATAGAATAAATCTAATGGAATACTCTTATGTGGAAAGATATAAGAAAATATGAGATATATAAATTTTGGAGAGATATGTAAGATAGAATAATCTCTATAAACCATACTATTTTACAGTACAAGCTCAAAACCTTAATATATGAACATCTTATGTCAAGGCTAATAAATAGAGACTTATTTTCCAAGTTCATTTGAAATTATTTTAATATGTGGAAAGGTGGATCAAAATCAATAAGATCTAGAAATTAGTCTATAGACAAGCTACCTTGATATTAGGGATTGCAATTCATCTACATATGCTTGGTAAAGAGATCCATTTTTGGATACATAATTACTTGAATCATTTACTTCCTCTTGGTGTCTCATGGGCTCAAGAATAACTCTAACGGAATCGTCTTATTTTCTAGTGATATAACAATTTCTCTGTTTGGACAACTAACTAGTAAAATAGTTGTGTATTGAGAACAAGGTTTCCTCTTTATATCTTATTCGTTTCATGTAATCTTTGGATGGTAGCAAGGATAGTATAATTCTCAATATTGAAACCAAATACCTACTCCCAATTCTACACATTCTAAGATATGTGTTGTTTAGAGTGACGAGCAATCATTATGTGTGCATCTAATGAAAGTAGCTAGTAGTTTGGCTTGGTGGCATTATTTATGTAAGTGTGTGAATGTATTTTAAGTTTGATAACTTGAATTGGAAAGGATTTTGAGTTATTGAGTTTGAAAATTTCTTTCTCTCAAACCTTACGAGCTCTAATAAATAAAAGTCTCAATGCATGGAGGTCAAAAAAGGTAAACTTGTGAGGTCACTCATGCTTCATAGCTACTAGGGAAGGTGTCAACTCTCACATCAGTGGTATAAGAGCTATTTAACACATAGATACATTATAAGAGATTAGAGGAATATATTCAAGACACTCGAAGCAAGGGGAGCCTTTGGATCAAGAATAAGTTTTCACAAGGAGCAAAAGCAGAACGTCTAGTGAAGAGTAACACATCAAACACATTTGTTTGGATACCCTTGAAGTATAGAGGTGAAGTTCTCAATTCAAATAAAAGATAGTGAATTAATTAAATCTTAGAGGATTGCACTAGCAAGGAGAGAACAACTTGTATGAATATAGCACTTAGATTGAAAATATAAACAAGAACAACTAGCAACCTTGGAATTTTATGATGTCTATATTCCTCATGGGTAAGGGCTAATGGGGGACCCATTAGTGACACATATTCTAGACTGAGATTAGGTTATATTCCAACCCATGATAAGTTTAGGGTCTTCAAATAAAGGAATGAAAGGGATAAGATGGTTATCTTTATTTTATCTTAGCATATTAGCAATGTAGTGATAGGGCATATTCAAGATTTGGATAGACCTAAGAAGATGTGGGAAACCATACAAAGGATATATCCAACCTCTCTTGAATCAAGACAATCCAATTCAAAAATGAACTTTTTAATCTAAAGAAGAAATCTGAGACTAACTATCAATGATTTTATTTTAAAGATGACTGATTTAAATAATGGATTTAGACCCACATATTATCATATAGTTGATGATGGACTATTTTCATGTATTTTTAATGTACTAAGGGTGATGAGAAGTGGAACAATCTCACCACCTCATTATATTTTATGGAGAGATGTTGGAATAGGATAAGAAGGGAAGACTAGGATAAGGAAGAGGAAAACATGGAGACTCAGATTGAGAAAAAGTGTGAAAATCTTCTTGATCTAGAGGAAGAGGAAGGCATAGGGCAAGAGGAGGAAAATATAATCAATCAAGAGACAAAGAAACGTGATGGATACTATATGTGTGGCAAGTATAGTCACTATGCAGGAAAGTTTTACCAAAGTAATAAAGGACACTCCTTATTCAAAGGAAAAGGTAATTATGCATCTACCTCAATTGAAACTGAAAGTACAGTGGCGATGATGTAGATGCGTGACAACAAGGCTCAAGGATCAAACATATCATATATTGATAGTAGTTGAACCATACGCATGAGCTCTAATAGGTACTTCTTTTCAAATATGTAGGTCCATCAAATAAGGGCATGCAATGATCAGAGATGATGTTTTTCATGTTATTACACATATGTGTGATGCTATTCTAGATGGTTCTCATAAGGATAAGTGTTTGAAAGATGTTCTTCGTGTTATCACAACAAAAGATAATCTTGCTTTTGTGAGTCAAATGGTTGAAAAGGGTTTATAGGTTAAGTTAAATGAAAAAGGATACTTTGTGGAGAAACCCAAGGAATAGTATAGATTGGTGTCCAAATGCATAAATGAAGGAAGGTTATTCACATTGGATGTGAAGCTAGATATCAACCACACCATTGACTTCACCTTTGAAAGAGGGACAAAGAAAAAATTACCAATGGCACAAGAGGTATGAACATATCAATGTTAGAGATTTAACTACATGGAGAAGAAGAGGTTACTACATTGAATACCCAGATTTCATAATCAAACAGTAAAGAACCTACATGAAGCTTTCCAATTGGGTGAAATCACCCCTCACATTGTTCCT
Organism: Ceratopteris richardii; assembly: GCA_020310875.1. Taxonomy (NCBI): domain Eukaryota; kingdom Viridiplantae; phylum Streptophyta; class Polypodiopsida; order Polypodiales; family Pteridaceae; genus Ceratopteris; species Ceratopteris richardii. The sequence goes on from CM035418.1 coordinate 66,889,982, forward strand.
ACAAAACAAGAAAGGATGCTTGGGAAGCACTTACCACTTTATATTCGGAAAGAGAAAAGGCTTGTGTTTTTTACCTTGCAAAATAGTTGGAGAGTGAGCATATGAATGAAGAAGGTTCCATGGAGAGTTTAGTGACAAAGATCAAAGAAGTGAATGAGCAATCGATTTATGCTAATGAAGTCTTGCCAAATAGTTCTGTTGTGGGAATTGTTCTTAACAGTATTCTAGATTCATATCAAAGTTTTGCTTCTACTCTTTGATTGATGATGAAAGGCATCCCAAATGCCTTAACATTTGAGATAAGTCTCTATTTATCATAGGAAGATTAGTTCAAATAGAACAGGACAACTATCCATGTTTGCTAATAAATATTTATTAGCTAGTCAGAAGGGCAAAGGTAAATGGAACTCATCTACTAGAAATTAGAAACATTGTAATGTTGTAGATTCAAAGAAGGAAGATAAAGATGCAATGATGATAGAAAAGTAGAAATAGTTTTGCAAATACTATAAGGAAAATGATCATGTCATACAGAGCTCCAAAACTCGCTACAAAAGAGGCAAAGAAGATAGAGGTTAAAATGGCTGTTGCAAAAGCATCTACACCTAAAAGAGTGTTTCCTAATCTTGTTTAGAATGAAGAATGGGCATTTACTGGTTCTTGTAGCTATAGCCCATCTTCACATGAGTAGTGTATTTGTGTAAATGACTCATATGTTTGGTACCTTGATTGTGGGGCAACCAAACAAATTACCCTACAACATAGTTTCTGCAATTCACTTGAGATTTCCCCTATAGGGAGTACTATCGCATGTGCTAACATTCTGATCAACTCAATGTTGGATGATCCTAGGTTTATGAGTAGTTAGGAAATTTGAATAAGCTAATAGTCCTCTTGCAAAGCTAGCCCCTTACTTGTTTAAGTGAGGTCTTTCATATTTAGGTAGGCATAAATAGTTCTCTATTTTGATAGTCAAAATAGCAAAACAGGTTGTGCCAAGAGGAAGTTTTGTTTCTCATATGTTACCCATTTCTTGTAGTTTTTGGCATCAAACGTATCAGTGGTATATCGCATCAAGCTGGCTGAGATAGTCTTCTCACAATGTCTATGTATGAAGCACTCAAAAGCACACTCCACAACAACAACAACAAGAACAACAACAACAAGAACAACAACAACAGCAAGAACAACAACAACAACAACCATGATTACTTCAAAAGAATACTTGGGCATTCGATGTTTTCCTGTGCCATGCTGAAGTTTTTCATCCCCAAGCCTCAAGTTCTTTTCATCAAGTGGTGATGTTCCATTTGTTAGTATATGATCAATGTCTACCCCTCATGATTGTATGCACATTTTGTAAGGCCCCCGTTATGAGGAGAAGCCAAGCGTGCATTACCCAATTGATGGGAATCCCAACTTGCATGTTGAATGAAGGTCATATTGGACCATGTAAGGTATTGTAAGGAAAGGGAGTTACCAGGGTCCCCAATTGGTTAGAGTCAGAAATCATTTATATTTGTTAGGTCGGTTCAACCGCTCTAAGCCGTGTATGATAATTACGCGGGCGGTGGCCGCCCACGCTCTATCGCCCATGTATAGCCGTCCACGGAAGGCCACCCATGATCCTATATATACATGACTTCTGCACTACCTGAGACATCGAATTGAGCCAGCATACCTCCACCTTGTATCTCCCTATCTAGAGTTGTCTAGATCACCATTTAAGCTCTATCTTGAGAGCGCACGGGTGGACAACGCCATCATCTTTGTACTTGGTGCTAGTAGAAAATTGTTGAGATTCTCCTATATCTCTTATCTTCTCTCTTACTGCTCCTATGTTATATTGCGTAACTATTGTCTTACATGGTATCTGAGACGTAAGGCTCGAATAGCTTGAGAAGTATCACTATTTTAGCCTACTAGTAGACCTCGGTTCCATGAGACTTGGTGAATCTTACTAGTGTGATGTTGTAGGGATCGGAGACGTGGTTGTACAATTCATTGATGGTTGAAAATTTACTATGCATAATGTACATCATGTACCTCAGTTATCACACAATTTGATGTCAGTTGGTCAACTTGTTGGCCTTGGTTACAAGGTGGTCTTCTATGCTCAATCCTTTCTCATATCAAAGGGCAATATGGTTATTGCAAAAGGAAGCAGAGTTGGCTTACTTTATCCTTTATTTGTATCATAGAAGAACACTTGTTAGCTGTTATTAAACAGCCCATGGCTTCTATTTGGTATCGTAGTTTGGGAAATATATCACGTAGTGGAATGGAAAATATTTCTCATTGTGGCTACTTCCTTGTGTTATCTTTCTCTGATTTTTCATTTTGTGAGCATTGGCAATATAGAAAGCAAACTAGGAATGTGCACAAAATGCACATTGACCTCTGGAAGTTCAAAATTTCTGCAATTTTGGACTCCTATGAATTACTTGATACTATCATGGGACCGATGGGATTGGATCCAGAGCCTATACCAGTTGAAGATCCAGCTAATTCAAGATTGATGATTCAGCCAGATCCAGATCTTCTACGAGCTTGGAAAAGGCGGAATGCCGATGCATTATGTGCAATTGTCACTAGTGTAAGTGATTCTGTGCTTACTTTAGTTCAACATACTACTAAAGCACATGAGGCTTGGGGCATATTGGCTCGACAATATGAGACCAAGAACCACACTAGGATACAGAATTTAGAAATTCAGTTGGCAAATGAAAAGCATTCTGATTCTGAAAAGGTTGAAGATTTTATCAAACGTATAAAACAACTTCAAGACCAATTGGTTGCCGTTGGTGTTGTTATAACACCAGAAGAGCTAGCTCGAAGATGTGTACGTGTTCTTCCAGCAAAGTATGATGGATTAGTAATAGCCCTTAACACTCAGGTAAGACCAACTCCCCTCACATTTGAAGAGTTTTGTGCTATGCTTTTAGAAGAAGAGATATGGTTGAGGAATCAGCAAGGCACAAGTGATGCTACATTTTCAGCAAATGCAAACGGTAAAGGCTCTTCTGATGTATCAAAGAAGAAGCCAAAGAAGAAAAAGTTCACAGGAAGTTGCTTCTATTGTGAAAAGAAAGGCCATGACATCAAGGATTGCAGAAAGAAGCAAGCTGATGAATAGAATGGGACTGTAAAATCATCGTGGATGAACAAAGAGTCTGCAAACAATACAGAGCTGGAACTTTGGGTAGCTATTGAAGAGGTATGTTCATCTGCTCAAGCTCGTGTTGATGAACCATGGATTTTAGATAGTGGAGCTTCTTGCCATATGACCTGTAAAAAGGATTGGTATAGTTCCCTAGTGCCTCTGCGGGAATCCATCAATGTAGTGGTGGGAAATGACTCCAAGTGTCCAACCGAAGGAATTGGGACCATCTCTTTTATCACTTCTCCAGGAGTTGAGAAAAAGTTATCTGATGTTCTCTATGTACCTACACTTAAAAGAAATTTGTTGTCAGTTTCTGCAATAACAGATCGTGGACTCGAAGTTCACTTCAATAAGAGTGGTGCAGAAATCATGGATTCATCAGGTAATGTTGTAGGTAAACGCATACAACGGGATAACTTATATGAGTTAAGTGCTTTCACTGCTACAAAAGATAAAGATGTAAGCTGGTTATGACACCAATGATTTGGGCATCTCGGATGTGCAGTTTTGAAGGAGATGCAAAGAACAGGGATGGTTGCTCATTTGCCTGCATTTTCAGAGTTGCAGGAACCTTGTGAAGCTTGTATGATGGGCAAGCAACAACGAAACGCATTTCCAAGAGAGACCAGCAATCGATCTCAAGCTCCTCTAGAGTTTGTACATGCTGATCTCTACGATAAAATGTCTACACCTGCTTTAGGAGGATCTTTCTACTTTTTGTTGATAGTCGACGATTATAGTAGAAAGATGTGGGTTTATTTCATTCGAGAGAAGGCTAATGCTTTTGAAAAATTTAAAATGTGGCATAAGTATGTGGAAAATGAGTCAGGAAGGAAATTGAAGAAATTCATAACAGATAGAGGAGGTGAATTCTTGTCAACAGAATTCAATAACTACTGGAAGGAGCATGGTGTGAAAAGGAGCATGGTGTTGAGCGCAGGAACAGGACAATAGTTGAAATGGCTTGTTGTATGTTAAAGGCTCAAGACATGCCTAATTCATTATGGGCAGAAGTAGTGAATACAAGAGTCTACATCCTCAATCGAAGCTACACAAAAGTACTGAAGGGGATGACTCCTCAAGAAGCATATTCTTTTAAAAAGCCTTCAGTTTTGCATTTCAGAATTTTTAGTTCTTTTTGTTATGCACATATTCCTGATTCAACAAGATCAAAGTTGGATTCAAAAAGCAAAAAGTGTGTCTTCCTAGGATATAGTGAAGAGTCTAAAGCATACAGGTTGTGGGATTAGGCAAGGAAGATTTTTGCCAGCCGAGATGTGGTGTTTGATGGACGACCACACTTAGTAGAAGATAAAGGTAAATCTACTATCTCATCAAACAGAGAAATATCTCACCTTTTGCCTATCAAAAGACAGGTTAAAGTTGAGGAGGAGGAAACATCTGATGGAGAAATTTCCTCAATAAAAAGCTAACCAGTTGTAGCTACACAACGTAAGCCACTACCGAAGTGGGCACAACAGCTCTTTGATGATCACAATCCACATGTAGATGTACCAGAATCATCATCGGATGGATTACAAAGATTAAAGAGAATAGAGGAGCAAAGAAGAGCCTCAAAACACATTGTTAACATGGCTCTAATGGCAGATATCATGGGCTTGATAAAGGAACCTACCACCATTGAAGAAGCCCTTGATGATCCAGGTTGGAGAGTGGCAATGCAATCGGAGTATGATAGTATACTCAAAAAAGATACATGGGATCTAGTCGACTTGCCGCCAAAGAAGAAGGTAATAGGTACTAAATGGATTTGGAAAGCTAAGTATAAAGCAGATGGAACATTAGAAAAGTATAAGGCAAGATTAGTTGCACAGGGTTTTTCATAGATCAAAGGATTTGATGTTCAAGAAACTTTTGCGCCAACAGCACGCATGACAACTATTCGAACGGTACTTGCAGTCACTGCACAAAAGGCATGGCCTATTTTCCAGATGGATGTCAAATCTGCATTTTTGAATGGTCACTTCAAGGACGAGGTATATGTATCTCAACCACCAGGTTTTGAGGTGACCAATTCAGAAATTAAAGTTTGCAGGTTGAAGAAAGATTTGTATGGACTTAAGCAAGCTCCACGGGCTTGGAACCAACGAATAGATCATTTTTTCAAAAATATGGGTTTTGAAAGAAGTACTTCTGATGCTAACTTGTATGTAACAAAAAGGGATAGCAAGCTAGTTGTTGTCATTGTATATGTAGATGATTTGATCATTACAGGAGATCAACAGGAACTCATCAATCAAACTCGGATCAGCTTGGGAACTGAGTTTGAAATGATAGACTTAGGTCTACTCCATTTTTGTCGAGGAATTGAAGTATGGCAAAGGAAGGATGGCATTTTGATCTCACAACAAAAATATGCCAAAGAGATTCTCAAGGCATTTGGAATGATGGACTGCAAACCACCTAGCACACCTATGGAGGTAAATCATAAGCTATGTATGGATGATAACATGCCTGATGTAGATGCTAAGAAGTATAGGAAGCTCGTTCGAAGTCTTATTTTTCTGTGCAACACTAGACTAGACATTTGCTATGCTCTTGGAGTATTAAGCAGGTTTTCCAACAAACCTAAGGAGAGTCACTGGAATGCAGGAATGCAAATTCTAAGGTATATTGTAGGAACCTTGGATTTTGGTATTTTTTTATACCACGGGTGATAGACTCCAAGGATATTGTGATTCAAATTGGGCTTGAGATTGTGATTCTAGAAAATCAGTTTCTGGATATTGTTTCTCACTTGGTTCCGGAATATTTTCTTGGGTAAGTAGAAAGCAACCACCTCTCGCACTCTCCTCCACTGAAGCATAGTACAAAGCAGCTTGTTTTGCTTCTTGTGAGGCAGTCTGGTTAAGGAGAATTCTTGCAGATCTAGGCTTTCCATCAAATATGGCGACTGTACTCAAGTGTGATAATCAAAGTTGTATGGCTATTGCAAAGAACCCAGTATTTCATGCTCGCACCAAGCACATAGAAGTACAGTACCATTACATTCGTGAGCTAATTGAAGATGAAATTGTGGAGCTAGAATATTGCCCAACAGAGGAAAATTGTGCTGACATATTCACTAAAGCACTTGGAAGAGAGCAGCTCAATAGAGATCTTCAACAGATGGGCATAGGACCAAAACCTACTTGATTTTTCATCGGTAAACATTGAGGGGGGGTGTTAGTATATGATCAATGTCTACCCCTCATGATTGTATGCACATTTTGTAAGGCCCCCGTTATGAGGAGAAGCCAAGCGTGCATTACCCAATTGATGGGAATCCCAACTTGCATGTTGGATGAAGGTCATATTGGACCATGTAAGGTATTGTAAGGAAAGGGAGTTACCAGGGTCCCCAATTGGTTAGAGTCAGAAATCATTTATATTTGTTTAGTCGGTTCAACCGCTCTAAGCCGTGTATGACAATTACGTGGGCGATGGCCGCCCACGCTCTACCGCCCATGTATAGCCGTCCACGGAAGGCCACCCATGATCCTATATATACATGACTTCTGCACTACCTGAGACATCGAATTGAGCCAGCATACCTCCACCTTGTATCTCCCTATCTAGAGTTGTCTAGATCACCATTTAAGCTCTATGTTGAGAGTGCACGGGTGGACAAAGCCATCATCTTTGTACTTGCTGTTAGTAGAAAATTGTTGAGACTCTCCTATATCTGTTATCTTCTCTGCTACTGCTCCTATGTTATATTGTGTAACTATTATCTTACACCATTTGCTTCACTAAAGTGCAAAAACTTTGTAATATATACAGAATCTGCTTCTTGTAGTACTAAAGTGTTGTAATCTACATGGAAATAAAACATTGAAGTGTTGTATTCTCCAACAACCATCACTTTTAAAACTACTCTTTATTGTTCAACTTCAAATCTATTCTTGCCATTACTCATGTACTATCAATTCCTTGTTCTGATAATACACTGCCATGATATGGTCTCTACAACTAGAATGGCTTTCACACTTCTCTTTTAGATTGATCTTCTTGACCATTTGTGGCATTGTAAGAAGTTTTTGAAATATAATAAATAGTATGTGAGGGTAATTTTTAGATGATCATTTGCTGAATGGAACATATGCTATAATTTTAGTCCTACCCTAACCCTCATCACAACATAAAACATTTTGAGCACAGTTTCTAATCAAATGTGTTTTATGTTGCAAAACACCAAATAATGATATATTACAACTCATGCGTCAATGACATCTCATCAAATAATTATATGACCTTTTCTTCAACTTCAATCGATCAAATGATGCACTCCTTTTGTAGCATGTCTAATTGCACTGCCGCGTATCTGGCGATGGCATATTCATGCTCCTGATGAAATAACAAAGCTCAATGGAATTTATCTCATTACTTTAATGGTGTGTCATGGATAATTGGTCACTTTCCAAAACAAACGGCTACCAAGTATTGTATTATACGTTCTATTTCGTCTATAGTATAATCATATCTTAAATCCTCTATGATATATAATCCTCTATAATATAATTATCCTAAATCCTCCATAATATAATCTTGATTTCTTTCACCTAAGATTGTAAAACCTAACAAAAATTGTAATTCTGTTAGCTCTGAAACTTGGCTCATAGATGCTCCTAAGAAATTCATTTCTTCCAACTCAAGTTTGATGATCCATATCTCATAGGTTAGTTTGCATAATTTAAAGCTTACTTATAGCACTATGTTCAACGTAATGTTTTGCCTACTTCTAGTATCCATTTTATGTAATTCCCATTCTTTTACGACATAATATTTTGCTCCTAAGTAGTGTTAAGTTTCATGTTTGGATTCTATATAAACTTGGATAATTATATCAAAATTCAATGTCCAGGGGTAACTAATAGTTTACTTATGAGAGAGTATCAATCCAAGCGGAAGGTAGCTAATATAGAATTAGAAGAAAAGGAGTCCATCAAAGATCACATTACTAGTGAATCCTTAGTCTGTATTACTAGTGAAACCTTAGTCTGTCATTCATGCGAGTACGGTCTATCTAGGTATCAAGCTGCACAACCATATGGTCAATAGTTAAATAGGTTGATCTTAGATATTCAATAGCTTAGGCCATTAGATCATAGATAAGCACTTCTCGCAATACTGAAATACATCCCATATCCTAAAGTACGCTAAGAAAACACCCTCCATGCAGTCACATAGCGAGGCCATAGCAAGTCCAGTTCTCAATTGCCCATTGGCCTCCATTCACGCCCCTCGACATTTGGTGAACATGACTTGAATCGTGACAATTGCATGCTTAGGATTATTAGGTGTGTTTAGTATTGATTAAAGAATTTTTAACCTTTACTTTCTTCTTGCTTGCAGGTGAGTGGAGAAAGGAGCTTAGTCAATCGAAAAGACAAGTCGAGACCTTGCTGACACATACCCTTTTCCCTAGTTGTTGAGGGATCTTCTCTGGAGAACGGAGCACCTCCAGGCCAAGAGGGGCATTGAAGATGGAGGAGCCTTGTCACTTCTGTTGGTGCAATTCACAAGCCTACACATTTGGCTTGTAGTGCATACACATATGGAGATGCATAGGAATCACTGCTAATGGTTAATTACCATTTTATCTTTTTTGTAAGAGTCCCATTTGACTTGGAATCTTTGTAAACACCTACCAAAAAGAACTTGTGGAAGAGTTAGCTTTGATTGATGGAATATGTCCTATAATGGATGATCACCTTTTCTAGAGAGAGCCAAAATTTGAATTAAAATTCAAAATGGAAGTGAATTCTTATATATAAACTTCTAAGAAAAAGTCGCAGGTATGTAGAATCATCATCTGAGCTTCCATTGTAATTTCTGAGTGTGTGTAAAGTCTATACTCTAGCCCACACCTATCTACACCATTAGGCAATGATCTTCATGCCTATGGCATTGTACAACATTGTTCATTAATACATATATCTACATTGTTCATTTCTGAGTTCTCTGTCATAGTGACTGAAAGTCTATCAACTTGAGGAGATCATATCCCACTCATTTCTCAACCAAATTCAAAGCGCTATAGCTTGTTGGAACCACGGCAAAGTTTTCTACATGCTCTCAAAACTTGAGGGATTTCTATTCAGCCATGTCAGAGAAACGTTCGTCAAAATGATCACTGGTCGAGGTCTGCAACAATCCTAAAATATCGAGGGTAAAGGTTTACTTGCTAAATTGATTTCTCTGAGCATAGTTAATCTTTTTACGTAATTCCACTTGGAATAGTTAGCTTGCTAAGCTAATTAGATACTGCTAAAAGGAATGTTTCCAATTCCTACTGTGCTGGTCATACTGTGCAAAAGAAGTAGCAGGTGTATTGCCAAGAATAGAAGGTTTTCTTGAAGACTTGAAGTTTAAAGTTGTCTGTTTTGATTCAACTTTTTCATACATCATTTCCAAAGTACATAGGCCATTTTATGGTGTCATTGGAAAGCTAAGAAGGTCCACTTATAAACTCTGAAGCATCAAAGGTTGGTAGAAAGCAGGATTTGGCAGTACCTACTCATTCTTTTGAAGTGTCCATCCATCATTCCCAATTGTGGTATTAGAGCAAGTTAAGGTAAAATGGGAGATGGTTTACCTTCATTTATTGATAAATTGGACAGGAACAACTATCAGGCATGGTCTCTAAGGATGAAGACATACCGACAAGGAAAGAGTCTTTATGGATACATCTCAGGAGATGAGGAATTGCCCTCATTCAAAGCCAGAGGAAAACCAACAAAGGAAGAACATGAAAAGCTCAACACATGGTGTGCCAAGGATGCTTTAGCAAGGTCTTACTTACTAAACTCCATCTTTGATTTTCTCTTTCCACATATTAGAAACTGTAAGACATCCCAAGAGACTTGGGAAACATTGTCATCTTACTTCTCTTCCAACACAAGGGCTTGAAAAAACCAATTGTGGATTGAATTCACCACATTAAGGAAGCAACCTAAGCAGGCTATTCCAGAGTTTGTGACTAAGATTAAAGATGTAGCAGATCAATTAGCAAGCATAGGAGAAGAGATTGAAGAGGATCAGATTGTAAGGCAAGTGATCAATGGGATCAAAGCTGATGACAAATGGGAAAGCTTCACCACTACCATGGACCTATACATGGACATGCAAATTCCAGATCTCACCACTCTCATGGGACAATTGTTCACTCATGAAGCCAATCTTATCAAGAATGGAGATACATCCAGAGGTAATAGCTCTTCTGCCCTATACACTGATAAAAGTAAGGCTAAAGATAAAGGCAAGAACAAGAACATAGAGGGTGGAGGTACTACCTCTCAAACCAACTATGCAGGGAGAGGTAGATCATCAAGAGGAAGGGGCAGAGGAGGTAAGCAAAGTAGGGGGAGATCCTATAACTCCTCACCATGCAACATTTGTAGTTTATCAAGTCATACTACAGATGAGTGTTTCAAGAACTACAAGAATCAGAGAGGAAGAGGATATCAAAGTGGTGGATACTCACAGTCAACAGGTAGATTCAACCATCATCAAGGGTACAACAACAACTACAACAACAACTACAACAACAACTACAACAACTACAATGGCAACTACCAAGGAGGATTCAAATCCAATAAGGATTACAACAACTACACAGAAGAACAAGATGATTCACTTTGAGTTCAAAACGAGTTACAAATGATGACCATCTCTTCTACATTGACTCAAGATACTCAAATCATGTGGCTTGCAATGTAGCTCTACTCTCTGACCTTGAAGAACCAAAAGGTAAGCACCAAGTACAAATAGGTGATGACACAAAGCACTCAGTAGTTAAAATTGGAAATGTTAAGACGTGATGGAAATCAAAACTTGTTGAGTAGGGTACTACATGTACCAACCATTAAAAAAACTTGATGAGTGTTGGATAGATTGTGGGAAAAGGTTTGTAGGTCAGATTCAACCAATTTGGGGCATTTGTGGAGGATCCAAGGCATGGGTTCAATAGAATAGCTAAAGGAGAAAAATCAGGTTGACTTTTACATTTGAGCTAGAAGATACAAAGAATATTGCACTATACAATTTTAAAGATCAAACACTTTCAGAGCTTGAGATTTGGCATAAGAGATTAGGGCATGTAGGAGAAAGAACCTTGAAGCAAATATGCAGGGATCAATGTGTAATTGGAATACACAATGTTTCCAAACAATACATGATATATAAATGTGCTGCTTGTCAGTTTGGGAAGTCTCACAGGTTACCCTTCTCAAGGAAAGGCTACATGCATGAGGACTACCTAGAACTTGTCCATACAGATGTATGGGGACCACGCAAAGACCCCTCAATCTCAGGATCAAGGTACTATGTATCTTTAATTGATGATTATAGTAGGTAGACTGTATTGTACTTTATGAAGCACAAAGATGAAGTGTTCAACTATTTTAAAAAGTATCTTGCACTTCTTGAGAATCAGACAGGGAGGAATCTAAAGAGGCTAAGGTCAAATGGAGGAGGTGAGTACTTCTCCAATGAGTTTGAAGCATTGTTACGACACAGAGGAATCAAGAGAGAAATCACCACAAGGTATACTCCTGAACAAAATGGGGTTGGTGAGAGAAGAAATAGGTTGATTCTTGAAACAGCTAGGTCAATGTTAAATGAAAAGAAATTGCCTAACTACTTATGGGCAGAGAGAGTATCTACTGACACTTACCTCATAAACAAGTTACCATCTAAGTCCCTTGATGGGATGACTCCTTATGAAGCATGGCATGGCAAGAGACCCTCACTTGATCATTGCAGGATATTTGGATGTGTAGCATATGTACATATTCCTTCTCAAATAAGAGGTAAGGTAGACCCTAAGGCTGAGAAGTGTATCTTTATTCGATATGATCTAAATTAGAAGGGATACAGGTTCTACAACCCTTCAAATAAAGGATTCATGGTTAGTAGAGATATTGTCTTTGATGAAAATGATTCTTCGTATGAGAATGATTGCAGGAAGTTTAAACTATCCTATGACTTGGAGGAGGAGTTTCCAAGTCTTGCTAAGGAGGAACCTACTCAGAATGAAGAATCCACTTCACATGATGAAGACATTATCAATCTTGAAGAATTCAAGGCATGGAAGTCCAAAGGCAAACTCAAGATGAAGAAGTTTCAAGACATACCTGAGTCTTCAAATCAATCAATCAAAAGATCACAAAGGGAGAGCAAAAAACCTATCAGATATGGGTCTGACACCTCTCTTGCTACTAAAAATTCTATTTATCTTGCCAAAGACTTGTCAATTGAAGAACCAGGATCATTTAAAGAAGCAAAAACCAAGACAGAATGGAAGGTAGCTATGGATGAGGAGATTGAAGCACTCAAAGAAAGTGACACATAGGAACTAGTACCAAAGAAAGAGTCCATGAAGGTAATTGGATCCAAATGGATCTATAAACTCAAAAGAAATTCTGATAGGTCAATAAATAGGTACAAAGCGAGATTGGTGGCCAAGGGTTTTGCACAAACCCAAGGCATTGACTATGAAGAAACATTCTCACCCGTAGCCAAGATGCCAACCATCAGGGTATTGGTAAGTGTGGCTGCATCTAAAAATTGGAACATGTATCAGCTAGATGTAAAAAATTCTTTCTTGAATGGATGGATTTCAGGGGAAGTATATATGTCACAACCTTTTGGCTACGAGGATCCAAACAAGGTAACATATGTGTGCGAATTGAATAAAGCTCTTTATGGATTAAAGCAGGCACCTAGGGCATGGAATCACAGATTGACCACTTACCTTCAAGACCAAGGTTTTGTGATGAGCAAGGCAAACACTTCTCTATTCATCAAGAGAAGTAATTCAGAGGTAATATACCTATGTGTATATGTTGACATGTCAATGGAATCAAACAAATCAAGAACGAGATGATGAAGGAGTTCAAGATCAATGATCTTGGTTTAATCAGGTATTTTCTTGGACTTGAGTTAGTCTATACTAACTCTGGAATCTATATTACTCAGAAAAAATACATACAAGATATGTTGAAGAAGTTTCATTTGCACGATGCCAAAGTTACAAGTACTCCAATGGAGATAAACCTAAATTTAAGTGCCCATGAAGGTGATGAAATTGATGATATTACAGGTTACCAAAGCATAGTGGGAAGCTTGAACTATGCTACGTTGACAGGAATAGATATTGCATATGGAGTTAGTGTGCTAAGTCTGTTTATGCACAAGCCAAGGGTACCTCATTTGGAAGCTGCCAAAAGAATTCTAAAATACCTCAAGGGTACACAACATCATGGTTTGTATTTCCCTTACACTTCAGACTTGGATATCAAGATTTATTTAGATGCAAATTGGGCAAGATGCAAGGATGATAGAAGGAGCACTTCTGGATACATTTCATTTGCAGGTGATAAACCAATATCATGGTATTCAAAGAAGCAACCTACTGCTGGTTTATCCTCTAGAGAGGCAAAGTATAGAGGATTGGCAAATGCCACTCAAGAATCCATATGGATCAAGTTATTGTATACAGAATTGGGTTTGTATACTAGGTCACCATTGATCTTTGGAGATAATACAAGCTCACTTCACCTTGCAACTAATCCTATTTATCATGCTAGGACCAAGCATATGGAGGTCCATTACCATTATGTGAGAGAGAAGCTATTAAGCAAGGACATTCAATTAACATATGTATCAACCAACATGCATTGTGCACATTTATTAACCAAAGCATTGGATGGAACCAAAATTTGGAGGTTCAAATCAATGATTGGATTGCAAGACATACATGAAGATTGAAGATGAAGATCAAGCCAAAATGTTTGGCTTGAGGGGGAGCTGTTGTTGCAATTCACAAGCCTACATATTTGGCTTGTAGTGCATACACATATGGAGATGCATAGGAATCAATGCGAATGGTTAATTACCATTTTATCTTTTTTGTAAAAGTCACATTTGACTCGGAATCTTTGTAAACACCTACCAAAAAGAGCTCGTGGAAGAGTTAGCTTTGATTGATGAAATATCTCCTATAATGGAGGATCACCTTTTCTAGAGAGAGCCAAAATTTGAATTCAAATTCAAAATGGAAGTGAATTCTTATATAAACTTCTAAGAAGAGTTGCCGGTATGTAGACTCATCATCCCGAGCTTCCCTTGTAATTTCTGAGTGTGTGTGAGGTCTATACTCTAGCCCACACCATCTACACCATTAGGCAATGATCTTCATGCCTATGGCATTGTACAACATTGTTCATTAATACATATATCTACATTGTTCATTTCTGAGTTCTCTGTCATAGTCGCTAAAAGTCTGTCAACTTGAGGAGATCATATCTCACTCATTTCTCAACCAAATTCAAAGATCTATAGCTTGTTGGAACCAGCGCAAAGTTTCTACATGGTGTCAAAACTTGAAGGATTTCTATTCAGCCATTTTAGAGAAAAGTTCACCGAAGTGATCATTGGTCGAAGTCTGCAACAGTCCTAAAATATCTGGGGTAAAGGTTTATTTGCTAAATTGATTTCTCTGAGCATAGTTAATCTTTTTAAGTAATTCCACTTGGAATAGTTTGCTTGCTACGCTAATTACATACCCTTAAAAGGAAATTTTCCAAGTCCTACTCTATTGGTCATACTGAGCAAAAGAAGCAGCAGGTGTATTGCCAAGAATAGAAGGTTTTCTTGAAGACTTGAAGTTTAAAGTTCTCTGTTTTGATTCAACTTTTTCATACATCATTTCCAAAGTACATAGGGAATTTTATGGTGTGATTGGAAAGCTAAGAAGGTCCACTTATCAACTCTGAAGCATCAAAGGGTTGGTACAAAGCAGAATTTGGCAGTACCTACTCATTCTCTTGAAGTGTCCATCCATCATTCCCAACAACTTCCCCCCCTCCCCCCCCCTCCGATCATCGACATACAAGAAGATCATCATTGCACAATCAATTCTAGTTTTGTACTTAGGATTTATTTATTAAATTTTTTTGTAAAAAAAAAACAAATATTACTATGCACATTTAAGCTTCTGCATCGAACAACTTAATGCAAAGAGTTTTCAAGTTCTTTCACCTTAGTACAAACAGATCACAAGAAAGAAAGGATTGTTTTCATTTCATATTGCATTAGGAAAGAGTCATTTCATTTGCATTTGCAAATCATTAAAACATCATAAAAAAGACTATTTCTGTTTAGCATTGCATAGATCATAGGTTTTGTTAAAAAACAAAGGAAATCTTTATAATATGCATGAAAAGATTAACTTTATTATTGCACAAAAAGATTTTTGTTCTAGAAAGATAGTGTTGATTTCTCAATTTAATTATTTGCTATTAGTTCCTGTTTTTCCTACTATGTAAAATTCAAAACAAAAATCAATCTTTATAATATGCATGAAAAGATTAACTTTATTATTGCACAAAAAGATTTTTGTTCTAGAAAGATAGTGTTGATTTCTCAATTTAATTATTTGCTATTAGTTCCTGTTTTTCCTACTATGTAAAATTCAAAACAAAAATAAAATTAAGAAAACTTACTAAAAGTATATAAAAATACAATTTTCATAAGAGTAAAATTTGGGGTAAAAACTCAAAATACAACAAAAAATATTAATTTAGACTAGAGTAATTACAATCTCAAGACCAAAGGAAAGAAATTAAATATATTTATAAACAAAAATATAAGAAAAGCCTAGGTTTGAATCAAGTCAATATTCCTAGGTCTTAGTTAAGTCGATATTTATGGCTTTGTCTTCTAGAGATAGTTAAAGAAAATTTAGAGAGCTATTAGAACCCACTATTATAGAGTTGCTACTCCATTCTAGGCGATATCAAGAACACAAGACAGAGGAGGTGTTTAAAAATAGAATGAAAGAAAAACAAGGGGCACAGACTATGCAAGCAATCCTAGGAGAAAAGGGTAAATTCACAGGGTTAAATATCATTGAATACTTGGATGCATTTGAAGAGCAAGTGCAGATCCAAGGATAAACTGACAATGTACTAGTAAAGTACTTTGGCCATGTAGTCACCAGATCCATATTTGAAAGCATCCATGTGCATGCTAGTAAACCTAGGGCTGAATCTAGGAAAGAGCTTCATAAAATGGTTTTTCTTGAGGGAAGTTAGTCAGCATAGCCAAGAAGGATTTTTGAGATGGGTGAATTCCCCTAAGATTAATGACTCTCTAATTCATCTTCATGGAGAGTTTATGAGATGATTTTCTCAACTTCCTTAGGAAGATAGGAATGCATTAAATCCTGACCTTATTATTCACTTCCTCAAGATATTGAGTCTAGAGGATAGAGTAGAAGTAGAGTGAAGAAGAGAAGAGCCTCGTAAAAGGTATTGTTTGACTAATGATTAAGAAAATGTAAAACGAGAAATAGAGGATGTAGCTCAAATGAGACAACAAAAATCTGTTCTTTATGAAAAACCTATTTCTACGCGGCCTAGGGATTTACCTACAACAGGGCACACTAATATGCCAATGCTTGCAATTGTGGTTACAACTAATATTGCAGCTGCTTGTAAGGCTTCAATCAAATTTCAATTAGATATTTTGTGTAAAAAAATGGAAAATGTAATGAATATGCAAGCATCTTGTTCCAAAGAGGTTGCTCAATTAATCAATAAAGTGTATTCCATGAGTTTGCATGATCCTGGAGCTAGCAGTATTTGCTTGGGCCAAGCACATATGACAACACCCATATAGCCTACTATGCCACAATTTCCTCCTCCTTAGCCAGCTTATCAGCCGGTTCCTCCTAATCATTCCTCTAATCAGCTAGCTACATTCATACATACATACATTCACACACACATACATACATACATACATATATACATAGATTCATACATTCATTCATGCATACATACAAACATACACACATACTTGCAAACACGCATTATATATATATATATATATATATATATATATATATATATATATATATATATATATATATATATATATATATATATATATATATATATATATGTGTGTGTGTGTGTGTGTGTGTGTGTGTGTGTGTATTTATTTATCATTATTACTTTTTTCCTTTACAAAATCTTTGATTAAATAGAAACGAGATACATGAAAGTTAAGAGGATATCTAAAAATAAGATTAATAAATTTGTTATTTCTTCCAAGGGATCCATTATTTGTTTAGCTTATCTCCTTTGATTACAAAGATAATTAGCTAGGAGACCACCTTCTTTGAGGATGGAGGTACCTTGACAGGGAACAAAGCCCTAGAGGCACAACCTGAAAACTTTTATTATCCTTTGGAAGGGAACCATTACGGAATGGAAAGAAGAAGAAACAAGAATAACACTTAGGAAAGACCATCTCCCATGATCCAAAAGGTCCTCCCCTAAAAAGATAACTCATCCATGGCCAACATGAGAGAGCCTCTGCCAAGGAGCCTATGTTATGCCACAACCATGGTCCACCCGACTTACGTAAGTATGATTCTATAAGGGTTCAAATTAATGGACATATGGTAAAAAAATAATTCCTTTTTTTCACACACAAAGGCAAAGAGCGAGAAACCTCAAAGTCAAGACATGTATGTGTGCCCTAGCTGAAAGGAGCGACTCCCTACCAAAGGAGGGACTCCCTACCAAAGCAGGGATTTCCTACCAAAGGATGGATTCCCTGCCAAAGGAGGGACTTCGTGCCATGTAGTATGTGATCGCAGTGCTCGTCACGACTAAAAGGAATGGCTCCTAATACGATTGCATGACCAATGAATCCCTTAAAATATGGTGCTTCTTTTGCACACACATTGGCCTAGCACCAATGGTTAGGGCAATCAGACGATGCACATGCACATATCTCAAGTCCTCGAGGATTGAACAATGTTCTAGAGTGACTTGACAAGCTCCGCCTATCATCCAATACGTGCAATATTGTGTTATGACCATCTTGATCTTGAAGTGAATAAACTATATCAACCGGAGATAACAAAGACACTATCGAGATTATAGTTGCATTGCGGATCAATCATGGCACTAATCATGTTTTGCATTCCGTTCTTGAGATGAGTCCACAACAAGGGAGTTGTTCATTTAGCATGGCATGGATATGGGAGAGATGAGAATGATCTCGTCAAGGGATCTTGGTGAAAAAAACTTTAGGGCCTTCATGACTATCAACAAGCGTGTCCAACATTGCCATGTAGAATAACCAATAATTTATGCGTACGTGCATGTGCACATATTTATGCATGCAATCAATCTATATTTGCATAAGAGAATCTATACGGATGCACACATACATTTATGAGGGCTCACGTTTGGCCATAATTCATCTTTCTATTGGATGTTCATTTATTAGCCAACCCTTTTTCTAAGAAGAAAAGTTTGGAGATTTTTGTTCTCGTTTTAGAAATTTTGCTATTCATTGAGATTATTTTGCTCTTTGCGATTGTGGACTTTTGTTGGTTTTTAGGTCTACAATCAATATACAAACAAAGAGAAAGTAGAGCGCATACCTTGAAGATGATGAACAAACTCAATTCCAACCCCTTCAAGTTGAAGAAGAAACCCTCTTCAAAAGCTCTCTAAGAGACACTCGAGGTAGATGATTTACAAGCCTATGAACCTATGTTTTATAGTCTTTGAAGCTATCCATGAAAAATATGAGAAAACACCCACAAAGCATGTTTTCGAAATTCATGGCGCAAATTTTGGGATGTGCTTTTTTTCTTTAGATATTTTTTTATTTGTTAAACATGTCTTGCTTTATTATTTGCTTTTGGACCTAAACCAAGAAGATTTTGCTGCTTGTTAATTGATTTTGACCCTAAAATATGCTTTTCAAACATGGACGTTGAAATTAGGGTTTCACTTTTGATGTCGAATCTGTTGCAAAATACCATAGTGCTATATATGGTTCGATAGCTCTCTTTAGGCTCTTCAAGAATATGTTATAGTTTTTTTTCCAAAATTTTGACCAACTAACCTTTGACCATTTTTTACCATGCAATTTTGACGGACAATGACTTGTAGGTGGGG
>CM035418.1:66914136-67211636 GCA_020310875.1 Ceratopteris richardii
TCTCTCTCTCTCTCTCTCTCTCTCTCTCTCTCTCTCTCTCTCTCTCTCTCTCTCTCTCTCTCTCTCTCTCTCTCTCTCTCTCTCTCTCTCTCTCTCTCTCTCTCTCTCTCTCTCTCTCTCTCTCTCTCTCTCTCTCTCTCTCTCTCTCTCTCTCTCTCTCTCTCTCTCTCTCTCTCTCTCTCTCTCTCTCTCTCTTTCTCTCTTTCTCTCTCTCTTTCTATTTATAAAAAAGAACAAAACAGTCACTTACATCGATGTAATTCTTTTTATCACTCTCTTCAAAGCCCAATCGAAGTCGTTTCTTTCAAATTCCAATGAAACCATGCCAAAAGCTCTTGCAAAACAAGAGAAAAGAGAAATTAAAAAAGATATATGTAAAAGCCAAAAAGCTCTTGTGTGTGTAGGGAGAGAGAGAGAGAGAAAGAGATGTGTGTGTAGGGGGATAGAGAGACAAAGAGATGTGTGTATGCATGTGTATATGCATGCATGTGTTTATGTATTATGTGTGTATATGAGAAAAAGTCAAAAACCATAATCCTAAAACCCTAACCCTAAAACATGTATATGTGTGTATGTGTGTATGTGTGTATGTATGTGTGTGTGTACATGCATATGTGTGTGTATGTATGTATGAATATGCATGTGTGTATGCACATATGTGCGTGTATACATATGTGAGTGTGTATTTATATGTGTGTGTGTGTGTATGTAATATGCATGTGTGTATGTATGTATGTGTGTGTACAATCAAATATGTGTGTATGTATCTCTCTCGTTCTTTCATCTCTCTCTCTCTATATCACTCTATATCAATTGAGAACAAAACAATCACTTACATCAATGTAATTGTTTGGAGCGTTGTCGTCAAAGTCCACTTAATGTTTTCCTTCGTCAAATTCTAAAGAACTGATGCCGAAAATCTCCTACAAAACAAAAGAAAAGAGAAATTCATAAACCCTAATCCTAAAACCCTAACCCTAAAACATGTATATGTGTGTATGTGTGTATGTATATGTGATGTGTGTGTATCTGTATGTGCATGTATGCATGTGTGTGTATACATATGTGAGTGTGTCTACATATGTGAGTGTGTATATATATGTGTGTGTGTATGTATTATCCATGTGTGTATGTATGTATGTGTGTGTGTACATGCATATGTGTGTGTATGTATGTATGCATATGCATGTGTGTATGCACATATGTGTGTGTATACATATGTGAGTGTGTATGTAATATGCATGTGTTTATGTATGTATGTGTGTGTGAACATGCAAATATGTGTGTATGTATGTATGCATATGCATGTGTGTATGTATACATGTGTGTGTGTACATGTGTGTATGTATATGTGTGTATATATGTATGTATGTATATGAGTATGAGAATGAATATGTGTGTGTATGTATATGCATGTGTGTATCTAATATGCATGTGTGTATGTAATATGCATGTTTGTATGTAATATGCATGTATGTATGTATATGTATGTATGCCTGTGAGTATGTAATATGTATGTGTATGTATATGCATGTGTGTATGTAATATGTATGTGAGTGTGTATGTAATATGCATGTGTGTATGTAATATGTATGTGAGTATGTGTATGCATATGTGTGTGTATGTATGCATGTATGCATCTGTCTCTCTATCTCATTCTCTTTCTATTTCATCTCTCTCTTTCATCTCTCTCTCTTTCACTCTCTCTCTATCTTTCTCTTTCATCTCTCTCTCTCTCTCTCTCTCTCTCTCTCTCTCTCTCTCTCTCTCTCTCTCTCTCTGTCTCTCTCTTTCTCTCTCTCTGTCTCTTTATGTTTCTCTAGATCTCTCTCTTTCTTTCATCTCTCTCTCTCTATCTCACTCTATATTAATCGAAAACAAAACAATCACTTACATCGATGTAATTCTTTAGAGCATTGTCCTCAAGGTCCACTTAATGATGCCCTTCGTCGAATTCCAAAGATTTGATTCCAAAAAGCTCCTGCAAAACAAAAGAGAAGAGAAATTAGAAAAGGGAAAACACAAAGAAAGACAAATGGTGCTACAGTATGTGCAACTCTTAAAAAACTTTCAGATCTAGAGAAACAGAGATGTAGAGAAAGAGAGAGAGAGAGAGACAGAGAGAGAGAGAGAGAAAGAGAGAGAAAGAGTGAGAAAGAGAGAGACATGTGTACACAATAGGCACAGAATGTAGTTCGCACGTGCAAACTCGACAGTAGCAAATTTTGGTTCAAAATGCAAGCAAATGTTGAATTTTTGCTCTCGGGCCCGGTTAAAACGTTGCCTTGGTATAAGCATCGGTGTAAGCATCGGTATAAGCGTCGGTATACGCGTCGGTATAAGCGTCGGTAATTTACAGTAAAATACTGACGCCTATACCGGCGCCTGTATACCGACGATTAAATGACCGTCGGTATTGCATCCGTGGTTTTTCAAGCATTTTCAACGGTCATACCGACGCCGAGGTGTGACCGTCGGTATGGGAAACGTCGGTATGCCCCTGATATGTTGTAGTGAAGGGCCTACCTATGAAGATTGGATGACAACAAATCTTAAAAGAACAAAGGAAGCATTACAGAGAAAGCTTGAGCCCATGAAGGAGAGATGGGTAGAGTCCGCACAACTTAACTATCTGGAAAGATTTCATTACAAGAAATCAATTGCTACATTACATCTTTGATCTTTGTCAACAAACTATCCATTGAATGTCTCTCATTGATATGCTCATTCTCTATATATTGCTGGAGCTAACCAACATGAGCCTCATTCCTTGCTTAGTATAATGTTGTAAGAGTATCCAAAGCATCTTTTGCTGACTTGTAAGAGGGAATGTGAGGAATAATGACACGTTCATAAGAAACAAAGCTATCAATACATGTGCATGTGCATCTTTTAGGAATTGAAGTCATGACCTACTCACTAGGAGTCCCATGGGCTAACCACATGCCCAAAATCGATGGTAGAGGATTACTTCCTTAACCTCCCTCTCAAGGTATTGTTTAACCATCTCCTTCTCTTCATTTCTTGAGTCTAAAACTCTCTTTCGCTTATAGAGATCATTATCCTCAAAGATCAATCCTTGATCTCCTCTTGAATTGATGTCCTCACCCTTGCATAATCTCTTGAACCTTCTTGTTCTCAACCTTGATTTCTTGAACCCTTGCTCTTAACCTTGGTGTCATAAACCACCTTTCCGCTTCTTGGCTACTTTACCCATGATAGGTATCCTAGATCCTCAATCTACTTCCATTGAAAAGTTTGTTTTGAGAGCTTTCCAATGGTACCTTACACATCTAAATCCGACCTAAGGATTGGGAGATACACTTGAATTGTTACTAGGTTACGCTCATTTCTGGAAGCACTGCATGCGCTTTCCACCCACATTGACCAAGCCTACTTCCTTAGCTATGTTACCAATCATGGGAATTGAACTCATGACCTATTGTCTAGGAGTCAAATGGGCTAACCACTTGCCTCAAAATACATGGTTGAGGATTACTTCTGAATCCTCCCTCTTAGGGTGTTATTCAACCATCTCCTGTTTGTCATTTCTTTAGTCGAAGAGATCTTTGGAGAGCACCATAAAGACAACCTTGCACTATGTTTTCTTCCTAGCATTGCACTATTCTCCATATTGTTTGCATCATATATGTGAATGTTATGGTCTTGATGGGCACATGGATGTAACTTAGGGGATCCCATGTTTTTATATGAGGTTACGAGATGATTCAAGTTGGCATGTGCATGATCTTATCTTCTCAGTGGTAATTTGTATTTTATCACAAACAAGATAATTGGTGTCTTACAAGTGAGCCCTACCTTGAGGACTCACCATTGTTCCTTGATATTGATAGATCAGTGGGTCACACATGTATCTTGGTCCCATGAGAGTTAACCATTTGGAAACTTGGGCACATATCTTGGTTCCTCAATTGCTCCCTCACTTGACAACTGGAGCATAATAATTTTTTGTAATACCTCTAGAGATCTCAGTTGGGAAAACATTACCCAATGTGTTCTAATAGAGTCCGATTTGATTAAGGAATAGAGGCAAAGGAAGTCTTAGAGGTTTCTTATCCTAAGTTTCTAATCAATGTAGGCATCTATCCAAGTCTATTTTAAATTGGAAGTTAGTTATTAGCCAAGAAAATTGCTTAGAACATTAATTAAAAAAATAAGGGGGAAATTGTTATGTCCCCAAAACAAAAGGACATATTGATATACACTTGTAGTTAAAGTGTTTGACAAAGTGTAAACCGACCACCCAATGTGAACTCGACCTTTTCCTTTGGTAAAGCCTCGTCACTTATACCGGTGGCAAGCTGGTGGTATGGGACACCAATCCTTTAGTTTGGTCACTCTGCCAAATTTGAACAAGCCAAAGTGACAAGAAATCTTCGAGAGACATATAAATTCTTGTATTTCCCAAATACTGGGGGTCAAATTAGTGAGAGTCATTCTTGGGGCTTCTTTAAGCCAAGTAACTCCCACCATTTCATTTGATGCCTGATGTTGTGCCTTGGATAGACACTAAGTGAGAGCATCTACATGATTTTGGTGAAGTATTGACCTTGATCAAAGTGATCTGACCATCCTCTAACACATTTTTGATGCAGTGATATAACACATCAATATGCTTTGTCCAATCATGGAATATGGCTTTCTTTGCTAAACATATGACACGTTGGTATTGCATCCAAGAACAGGTGCCTTTCCAAGCATCCAAACTCACTACACAAGAGGGCTAACCAAATGGCTTGTTTGGAAGTCTTTGCGGCTACGACTGAAACATATTCAGCCTTTGTATTAGATAGTGCAACTATCCTTTGAAGTCTAGAGCACCATGGACCATAATTCTTGGAGGTAAACCTAGCTCATAGGATATCCTTGTTACCTTCTTATGATCCATCAAAGATCATAACCCTTAAAAGATAACTCGCTACATATATCGATTTCAAATCCTCTTAAAATCTCAAGTTGTCCTTAGGTACACTCCATCCTGCCACTCTACAGATCACAAGGCTTGTAGAATACGACGACTTGAAGACAACGTGGTGCAAGGTTTTCATTTGAGAAGGGGAGAAAAGTGCAAGTTCGTCTTTACGCCCTTCCTTTTCCTTTCCCTCTCTATAGTTTCTGCATCCCTCTAGAAAACCACATAGAGAATATGAAATCTCTTCTATGAATTCGATGGGAACTAGTAATAAACTCATGTGGATCCCTCAACACCAACTCGCTAGCGAATTTGAATCACCACCAAGAGCAAGCTACAAGTGCAAATGCTATTCACCCAATCAGATCAAACATAGAAGATTTTGGGTATAACTGGATATTAGTTGGAGGCATAACCATGCATGATATTGTGATGTCTCGAGGTAAACAACCAGGGAACCACCATCATTGTGAGGCTATTTTGAGTCTGGCTATTATGGGCAATATCCTCAACAAAATCCCCAACATACTCATGATCCTTCTTAGTTTTGTTTGCATAAATATCTTGATGGCTATGCCATTTGTTCCCTCTACCGCGTCTATATAGTGTTATGTTCGACTACCATGAGTGTATAGTTGTAGGGTTCTCCTGGATTCATGCTGGTATATATAGCACCACACAACTCAGATGAATATCTTCAAATGGAGGTTTCTTCCCTATGCATATACCACGTGCCAAGTGTCGGTTGGCATTGAAACTCATGCATCTCTATGGATGTCTTGTATGGAGGGCTCCCAACATACAATGATGCAGCGGGCACTTTAAATTCACAGACTCACAATTGCAGCTTGCACAAAGTTCCATAACTCTCAACAAACACTCATAGCTCTAGATTTTTTGTTTAATTATAAACTTGTTGAATTTCTTATATTCTCTTACATTGGAGCTTCATTTCCAAGAATATTCACATAAATGAACAAAGAAAAGAAGAAATGGGGTTTATCATGAAGCAAGTCATCCAACTAACAAAGAGTATTTTTAATTATCTTAGGAAAAAACAAAGATTATATTATGATGGATTGAAGCTAATTGATGATGTTTAACCAAATTTGGAATTTGTATTCAACTAGTAACTAAGAGGATTCCACTAGGTTTATTGTTTAGCCCATAACATACTAAGAGGAAGGAAATGATTAATGGAAAGGAGCACTTAAAAAGAGGTCACTTTATGTGGCATATGTAGTAAAATTTCACTCTCTAATATCTGTGTACCTTCTCTAAGAAGAAACAGCATATAATACATTTGAAATTAAAGACGCTACGCGACGCAAACGAATTTTGGATCAGAAATGTGAATTACCTAAAAGCAAAAGGTGACGATGATACAGCCGGCACTTTAAATTCACGGGCTCACCCTTATATTATCTCAAGACTGTTGTTCAGAAAATCGTAGTATTGATGATATAGTTTCAGAAGTGTTGTTGTGGTGAGGGTTTAGAAGTGTTGTTGTTGTTCAGAAAATCGTAGTATTGATGATATAGTTTCTGCGCTTCAGTGAAGCAAATGGAACTACTCACCACTTTTTCAGTAGATGAAAAGAACTTGACGCCTGGGCATGAAAAACTTCGGCATGGAACAGGGAAACTTCCAATGCCCGAGTATTGTTTCGGAGTAATGTTGGTTGTTGTTGCTGTGGAATCTGCTTTTGAGTGCTTCATACGTAGAGCTGTGAGAAGGCTGTCCGAACCAGCTTGACGCGATGTACCACTGATACGTTTGACGCCCAATGAATCCGAGAACTTCTGTAGTCCATACATGGTCTGTAAGTGCTGCAGCTGTACACAGCGAACATCGAAGATGGGGCCAAACATGCTTGCTTTCGAGTGGGTGTATTCAGCCAACGTGCTTGGCAACCCCTGATCTCCTGTTACAGCTTTATGCAGATACGCGAAATCATAATTGTGGAAGAAACTAAAACAGTAACTTTTGGGGGGTCCCATGGGCACTAGTCCCATTCACTTGTAACTTTTTCTCTTTAATATAATTAAAGTCCGGGAGATTAGGCTAAGGCCGAACTTCCTTTTTTTAAAGAAAAAAAACTTCACAGGCCCGAACAGCAAGACAAGCGTGTAACCGAACGTGTGTATTAAATTATTGATTCAATTGTTTATAATTACAATCACCAGGCACATTCTAAGGGCGCGGCTGTTTTAAAGCGGTGTGTCCTTATGTACACGTGGCATATGAGTTGGCACGCGCCAGCTGTAGAGCGGTGCTGGAGATACGTGGCTCCAACACTCCCCCTTAACTCCAGCATCATTGAAGCTTAAGAGGGTTTCTGAACAACTCCAATATGTTTCCTGCATAAACAAAACTTCTCTGCAGCAAGTGGTTTTGTTAGTAGTTCAGCCCACATAATATGCGTTGATGTATAAGAAAGATGAATCTTCTTTTGCTCTACTAATTCACGTATGAAATGATACTTTATATCGACATGCTTTGTTTTCTCTGAATGTTTGAGATTGCTTGCTAATTGAATGCAAGAGAGATTATCACATAATAGCTTTACTTGAACCTGTGTTTGTGGAAGCAGTTCTTTAAGTACCATACTTAACCAAATACCTTCTTTCGATGTGCGTGCCAAGGCCACAAATTCAGCCTCAGCTGAAGATAGCGCTACAGCACCTTGTTTTTTGGAAAACCATGAGATTGAAGCACCTGCGAAAACAAATACTCCCCCTGCAGTAGATTTTCGTGAAGATATTTCTCCCCCCCAATCAGAGTCTGACCAGCCAGTTAGGTGAAGGGTCGGGCTCGGGTTGGAGGATTTATGATATAAAAGGCCAAAGTGTTTGGTAGCTTGTAGGTAATGAATGCAGCGTTTCAAGGAGTGCCAGTGGGGACGAGTAGGAGCATGCATGAAACGAGATAAAAAGTTCACAGCAAAGCATAGGTCAGGGCGTGTACAAGAAACTAAATAGCGAAATTTCCCAATAAGTGGGCGAATAAGTGCAAGAGTGGTAGCATTGAGGCTGGCAGAGGATGAATTAGCTGAACTATCATCATATTGAATATGGCGTGTCTTAACAGCCAAGGGAGTGGGCATTGGTTTGATGTCAGCAAAGCCAAATGCATGTAGAAGATCAGTTGCATAGCATTGTTGATGGAGGAATAATGTGCGTGAGGAACGATTATGAATAATATGCATGCCTAAGAAGGTAGATATGGGTCCCAAATCAGTTATCTTAAACACAGACCGTAGTTCACTTTTAACCTGATCAATGTCTTCGCAATGGGAGCCAAGGAGGGCAATATCGTCAACATAGAGTGCGACGAAAAGGAGACGAGAGCCAGAATGATGAATGTATATATTTGGCTCAGATAATAACCGAGAAAATCCATGAGCCACCATAATAGTGTTAAACTTTTGAAACCACAAGCGAGGGGACTGTTTAAGGCCATATAAAGAGCGGTGTAAGCGACATACATAATCATGGTGAGTAGTAGAAACAAAGTATTCTGGTTGAGTCATGTAGAGTTCATCCGGAAGGTGGCCATGTAGGAAGGCCGTTTGGATGTCCAAGTGATCAATGTATAGGTCAAACTCAATAGCCAAGGCAAATAATAGCCATAAGGAAGTAAGGCGTATAACCGGAGAAAATGTCTCATTATAGTCAAGTCCAAGGACTTGAGTATAACCACGAGCAACTAATCGGGCCTTATAGCATGCAACAGTTCCATCAGGGTTTAATTTACGACGAAGCAGCCAACGACAGCTAATCAGTTTACGAGAGGGTGGAAGTGGAACCAAGGTCCAAGTGTGATTTTGTAATAAGGCTTCATATTCCTCAGTCGTAGCATGTTTCCATAGGGAAGCATCAGATCCTAAAAGGGCTTCAGCTCTTGTGAGGGGATCAGATAGGTCACTCGGGGAGATATCAGTGGAGTAACCGTCATGCATAGATGTAGGAGTGTCGTTAAAGACATCAGTTAGAGAGCGCCATCGTAAGGATGAGATTTCAGAGTCTGATTTGGAATCAAGCAGGTCATCATGGGAGGGGATGTGAGCAGACCGTTGCGAGCGAGGACCATGACTACCCCAGCGAGGAGGGTTGTCTGAGGAAGAGGATGTGGTGTCATCAAAGCTTAAGGAGCGCTGATGGATATGAGCTCGTTGAGGGCGAGGTTCATCAATTTGGGTGGCAGGGGTAATTGGTGGAATGGGAGCTGGTAATGGTGATGTACGGGCTGGCAATGGGGCAAGGGGCACGGGTGTAGAGAGATCCAACTGAATGGATGAAGAAGGGATGTCAAGCTCACATGGAGGCTGAGATGAGGTAGAGTCTTGTGAAGAAGACATACTACGGCTGGTCTAAAGAGGGGGACTAAGGAGTGAACCTTCGTCAAAAACAGTGTGGGCAAAGAAGAACTTTTTAGTGTTAGGATGGTACAATCGATAACCTTTGACTCCAAAGGATTCGCCATAGGCAACAAAGATCGATTTGATACAGTGATTAGAAAGTTTGGATCGAGTAGGTATGGCTATATAAGCATAGGCCGGGCATCCAAAAATACGCAGAGGTTTATAATTGGGTGGTGATCCAGTCCATGCCGTGTAAGGGATGCCTTGAATCGGTTTACAAAAGGTACAGTTGGTTAAATAACAAGCTGTTATGATGGCATCTTCCCAAAATGCATCAGGGAGGGAAGATGTGCGTAGCAAACAGCGACCCATATCTAAAAGGAGGCGATTTTGCCTTTCAGCAAGGCCATTTTGCTGTCGACTATACGGAACAGTTATGCGATGATGAATACCTTTTTCTTGTAGAAAGGATTCAAAGAGGTTGGAGGTATATTCCCCTCCATTGTCAGTTTGAAGTGCTTTTATAGTTAAGCCATGAAAATTTTCAACATTTGCACGGAAATGTTGAAAGAGGGAAAGAACAGACATGGAGTCCTTATGTTTAAGAAATGCAAGAATTATAAACCGAGTGTAGTGATCGATAAAAGTGATGAAATAGCGATGATCGGAAAGAGAGGTTGTAGGTAATGGGCCACATAAATCAGAACGTATTAGGGCCAATGGTGAATCTGTACGAGATAAGCTATGGGGAAAACTCTTGCTCGTGAGTTTTCCAAAGAGACAGCCTTCACAAAGAGAAAGCTGAGAAGTCTTGGGGAGGCTGAAGTGAGCAGCCAAACAGGATTGGGCAATGCGTCGCATGGTACGAGGTTGTATATGTCCGAGCCTATAATGCCATAAAAGAACTGTTGATTTTGTAACAGAGGAATCTTCAGAATTTAAGGCCGTATGTGGTCGATGAGTTTGGCCAAGGAGGTACAGACGACCAACCTTAGGACAGTGGATTACATTAGATGTCCCAGTGGGTAATTGATGTTTAATAAGACAAGCTGAATCGGTAAATAAGATTGATGTGGATTTATTTGTAAGCTTAGAAATGGAAATCAAATTCCGACTAACTGTAGGTACATAGAGTACCTCATGTATAAGGGCAATTTGACCATTTCATAGTTCGACAGGGGCAGATCCGGTTCCTAATGCATGTTGACATTGATTATTACCAAAGCGGATGGCTAAGGGGTGAGTCAGGGGTGTGTAATTTGATAAAAACTCTTTATGAGCTGTGATATGGCAAGTCGCTCCTGAATCCAAAATCCAGGCGTCACTTGATAGATCACATAGGTTTGTATATGCCATGAAGGCAAGAACAGGTTCCTCATCGCTATCAGAAGGTGTATGGGGGCCATCTGATGCGGTTTCAATAATGTAAGCCTGTTGAGGGTAGGATTTGCATCCACGACACGGTGCTGTAATTGAAGGGGTCCGGCTGGACCGATGGGTGTGATGAGGAGACCTTCCATAATAATGGTATGGTTTCGGAGTTGGAAAACGGGCAGGGGAATGTTTGCGCACGGAAGATTTATGTGGGGACTGCCATTGTCAAGGGCGTGGAGGAGTGAGAGAGTTAAATCTACTTTTATAGGAGGGTGATTTTGTGTCGTTATACATGGCTAACACAGAATCATGAGAGGAAGATGCTGCAGATGCATGTGACGTAGTATGTGCAGCAAGACGAAGTTAAATTTCTTGGATAATTAGAGGTGCAATCGAAGGCACAGTGAGTGTGGCAGTATTACTGATTGTTGAAACAAAGGACTGAAAAGAATGTGGAAGAGTAGAGAGAAGCATGACCGCTTGAACGTCGTCAGAGAGCTTGAGGCCGGAAAGCAACAGGTCATCCATCTTTACACGCCATGATTGGATGAACACCTCAGCAGCATCGGTTTCTCGCATAGTTAGTGCCACTATTTGTTTGAGGAGATTAACTTGATACGTTACAGACTTTGATTCGTAGGTTGATTCCAGATATTGCCAGATTTCGCGTGCAGATTTAAGGAGGCGAATGCTTTGCTTGATAGAATCTGTCATATGCAGCAAGATCTTGAGGCGCGCATTCAAATCCTTCTCATCCCAGGCTTTGACGTTGTTCACAAGATTAGGATCAGTGCGATCAGGGCAAGCTTCAGATCCGTCGATCATTGAGAGTAAGCCCATGCACTGAATGATCATACGCATTGTCAACTTCTAGGGTTGGAAGTTACTTCCGTTCAGTTTATCCACCTTATAGGTGCGCGAGGCAGCATTCTGAGCCATGGTGATCAATCTTGGCAGAGCGCAGCAGTCGCGAAGAGGAGCCTCGTGCTTTCACGCAGGAGCTAACCAGATACCATGTGGAAGAAACTAAAACAGTAACCTCACAGGCCCGAACAGCAAGACAAGCGTGTAAAAGACAAGCGTGTAACCGAACGTGTGTATTAAATTATTGATTCAATTGTTTATAATTACAATCATCCGGCGCATTCTAAGGGCGCGGCTGTTTTAAAGCGGTGTGTCCTTATGTACAGGTGGCATATGAGTTGGCACGCGCCAACTGTAGTGCGGTGCTGGAGATACGTGGCTCCAACAATAATCTCCTTGGTAACACACATACCGAATTCTGGGATTGAATACCAGGCCGTGTTTTCGCAGAAGACTACCAAGCGTCCGTGATGCAAGGCCATCTCGACGATTTTGCTCAAAGTCGATGCCGCTGTTCCTCAGCAATTCTATGGAAGACTTGATGTATCGGTCCGTTCTCAGATCCAAGTTACGCAGATTGAATTGCCATATACAGTATGCGCCGTCAATCATGGGAAGCTGCCCACGGTTATCAATAAGGGTAATGCCAACTTGAATGAGCTTCATCATATCAACGTTCGCCTTAAGGGCTCTGTACGTGCTTTCTTCCTCAGAGTGTTCTTCTGAGCATAATGAATCAAACCTGAAGCTTCCAGGGAACTCTGAATCAATGGCGACTGTCGAGAACTTGTGCTTCAATTTCGCGATGAGGTTAAACTCTGCGACGGCGTTATGACCCCACAGTTCGGGGATGCGAACAGAAGTGCCATGCGGAACTGCCATTACAAGAGCTTCCGAGAGAAGGTGCTTGCGGTTGCAGAAGAGAAAGCTGAAGGAGCGAGCGAGGACGAGAATAACGAAACAGGAGGAGAGCTTGCTCTATATATAGCTTTTTCCTTTCTTTGTGATTAAGCTTTTCAAATTAGCCACACGTGTCCGGATTGCCTCTCCTACAACAGAGACAATGCTTTTCATTTTTGTCTTGTTTTGTACAACCCATTTATTTGTTTATGTTGTTTCGCGCCGGACAATAGATTGATTTTGTAGCCCTAACGCAATTAGAGTGAGTTTAGAGGTAGTAAACGAAGAAAATAGTTAAGGCTTAGATTTGTAAACCCATGGTTTTGTTCTGAATAGAAGTATTAGGATTGCTATTTGGCTAATCACTTGAACACGTTATTCGCTAAAAGGAGTAAAAATGTGGGTAGAAACTAGGAGTAATGGTTCCAAGTGAAGTTAGTTGTGTTCGCAATCTAAAATCAAATTCTCGAATGGAAAACTACTTTTCAACTTGTCAGATGGTAAATTACTTCGATTCTCCTTGATTGGACCTTCATTTCGTATAATATGATGTTAGATTTCATGCATTTTCCTTAGAATTTGTGCCACTAATAGAACCCCATAATTTCTTTCCTATGAGGAAACTACAAACCTCTTTTTTCTTTTAGTTATTGTATGCTTATTGAGCTCAAAGTAAAACTTTCAAAACTCAAAAAGCCAATACATCCAGTGCATACTATCAGCAATCTTCACTTGGTCCACATAGTGACCACTAGTCACTCTTGCCTACAATTCTCCTAGAAAATGTAGAGTTGATACGATAGCTCTAGGAGAACTTTACAACACCATACTACATTTTTAAAAAAGCCAAAAACTACAAGAACTAGGTAACATATATAAACCTACCGTCGATAGTTGAATGCATCCTTGAACCTTGATAGCTCTGTTGATTCTAATGCTTTGGTAAAAATTTCAACACATTCATCCTTGGGACTTATATGTTGTACTTTAATCTCCTTAGCATTAAGTTTATTGCTGGTGTAGTGAAATTGTACCTCTATATGCTTGGTCCTAGCATGGAACATAAGATTCAGAGATAGATACACACTACATATCTTCTCACATATGATTGAGCATGGATTGAACTATAAATCTAAATCATTTATAAGCATCTTGAGCTACATGTACTCATGTGGCTTCTTGGATTTTCCTATTGCATGAGACAAAATTGGCTAATGGACACTAGCATAATCAAATTCTTGTAATAGTAGCATCCACCATGCAATCTCACCACCATGCCTTGGAATGTAACTTTAGTGTCACAAAAGGATCATGAATTTAAATATGTCAACTTATCCGGTAGACCTACATATCCTTGGAATGTACCTTTACTATTGCAAAAAGATAGTGAGCACCACTCTAGCATCAAATAGATAGTACGCATCTATCTAGCATTAAATACAGGGTTCATTGCGAGGGAAACACTATTGATGTTATGAAAAGATTTTATCAGTTGAAATATGCATTTCTAAGTCCTACAATAAACTTTTAACTCACATTTGTTCGCGAAACGATTTGCACCAATGCCTTGCTTATCTTCGAGTGGGTGTATCAGCCAATGTGCTTGGCAACCGCTGATCTCTTGTTACTGCCTTATGCAGATGCGCGAAATCTCAATCTCTTTTGTAACACACGTAATGAATTCTGGGATTGAATACCAGGCCGTGTTTTGGCAGAAGACTACCAAGCGTCCGTGATACAAGGCCATTTGGACGATTTCGCTCAAAGTCGATGCCGCTGTTCTTCAGCAATTCTATGGAAGACAGGACGTCTCGGTCCGTTCTCATATCGAAGTTACACAGATTGAAGTGCCTTACACAGTATGCGCCGTCAATCATGGGAAGTTGCCCACGGTGATCAATAAGGGTAATGCCAACTTGAATGAGTTTCATCATATCAACGATCGCCTTAAGGGCTCTCTACGTGCTTTCTTCCTCAGAGTGCTGTTCTTCTGAGCATGATGAATCAAACCTGAAGCTTCCAGGGAACTCTGAATCAATGGCGATTGTCGAGAATTTGTGCTTCAGTTTGCCGATAAGCTTGAACTCTGTGACGGCGTTATGATCCCACACTTCGCGGATGCGAACAGAACTGCCATGCAAAACTGCAAATACAAGAGCTTCAGCGAGAGACAGTAAAGAAGGAGCTTGCGGCTGCAGAGGAAGCTGGAGTAGCGGTCGAGGACGAGAATGACGAAACAGGAGGAAGGTCTTGAGAGCTTTCCCTTGTATAGTTTCTGCTTTCTTCGTGATTAAGCATTTGAAATTAGGCACACGTGTCCGGATTTCCTGTTCCACAACAGAGACATCGCTTTTCATTTTTGTCTTGTTTTCTAACACATAGAGCATGTCTTTTCGTCTCATTTGTTTATCTTGTCTCGCAACAAACCAATAATGGCTTCACTGTCCCACTTCAACTCTGGATATTTGATTGATTTTGTAGCCCTAACGCAATTAGAGTGACGTTAAAGGTAGTAAACGAAGAAAAGAGTTAAGGCATACATTTGTAATCTCACGCTGTGTTCATTCTAAATAGAAGTATTAGGACTGCCATTTGGCAGCTAATCACTGGACCAATTAAATGGTGAATGGTTCAAAGTCAAGTTTCAAATCTTTTCTTTATCTTAGAAATATCACAAACATGTTTCGTGTTCATGAAACGTGCACCTCCTCTTCACTTTTGTTTAAGTTTCGCACCCTCAAGAGAAAACTACTTTTCAACTTGTCAATCAGAATCAAATACATTTGACGACGCACACACACCTAAGTGTAATAGATAGATTCATGAGATCATCAAAGGGGAATTGATATCCAACACTCCCCCTCAAGGAAGTATTGAACCTACCTTTAACATTTGAATGTCTCCTTGAACCTTGATATCTTTGTTGACTCCAATGCTTTGGTG
The DNA here is from genome assembly GCA_020310875.1 of Ceratopteris richardii. Classification (NCBI taxonomy): domain Eukaryota; kingdom Viridiplantae; phylum Streptophyta; class Polypodiopsida; order Polypodiales; family Pteridaceae; genus Ceratopteris; species Ceratopteris richardii. The sequence goes on from CM035418.1 coordinate 66,929,514, forward strand.
AAAATTTCAACACATTGACCATTGGGACTTATATGTTATACTTGAATCTCGTTAGCCATGGGTTTATTTCTGGTGCAATGATAGTTGACCTCTATATGCTTGGTCCTAGCATGGAACATACGATTCGAAGATAGGTACACACTAGGTATGTTCTCACATATGATTGAACATCGAATGAACTACAAATCTAAATAAATCATAAGCATCTTGAGCTACATGTACTCATGTGGCTTCTCAAAATTTTCTATTGCATTAGACAAACTTGGCCGCTGGACAACATCATAATCAAATTCTTGTAATAGTAGTATCCACCGTGCAATCTGACCTACTAGTTTTTTTCTCACAAATACAACAAAGTCAAATGATTCACATAGAAAGTGAGACTTGCCAACCTGATAAATAATGACATTCACATTCAGCAGCTTATTCTTTCCTTCATTTGTTAATCTTTAGATGGTGTACTAAATTGTTCGATGCTGAGAACAACCTATGTCTTGGATCACAACACTACTAAAGGCCACATGGAATGCATCAACAAAGGCATGGAAGGAATGATTCCACTTTGGAGCTTCCAACACGGATGTTGTATTTAAAAGCACTTTGAGCCTCTAGAAGGACAAATTGTAGGCATCCCATTGCAAATTACGAGTTTTTACATGAGCCAACTGATTGAAGGGTATGATAATATGATCCAAAAACTGTAAATGATGGCCATGCCACTTAATTGGGCCGAAGAATCAAAGAAGTACATTAAAAAATTGTGGCAAAGGATCTTGAATTAAACTTTAAATTTATGGGGATCCACCACTATACCTTCCTTGGAAATGATACGACCTAAAAACATTTAGCATTTTACCCGAAATAGGGATTTAACACAATTTAAACAAAGATGCAATTCTCTATACTATGAATAATAGAGTGTTAAATGTTGGAAATAGTTCATCTACTTTCTCGAAATCAAAACAATATCTAGAAAACTCTCATAAAGCTTGTTAATTGTGGAGCAAAAATTCACTCCATACATGTCTTAAAAGGACTTGGACCATGTCCGAGTCCAAAACAAATCGCAATACAAGAAAAGAGACCCTAGTCAATGAAAACAACTATTTTAAGTACAAGGGCACACTCTTTTGCTCTCATTTTTTTCTCTTGTTTTGCAAATAACCAATGGTGGTTTCAAATAACCATCCACAAGCATAAGGGATATAATTTGAAGTCAAAAGATGGTCAAAGTCTAGCCAACGATGGTCAACATTGTAAAATCTTCACAACATTTATTATGCATATTCTAATAGTGCTCATCAAGAGCTATCCAATGGTATATAATGCATTGGCATCTGACAACCACTTGTACATAAGAACCGTTATTTGAAGGTTGTGTGTTAAAGGCAGTTAAAAAGTGAAAACCAGCATGCAAACTTGATAAATATGCATTAAATCAAGGACTCAACTTATTTAAAACATAAAATAGGAAAAAATAAAAGTTATATTAAAAAATGGAAAATTATGGGTTCCATAGCTTTCATAATTTAGGTTTTCTAAAATAATGCACTTGGAGATTATCTTGTAATGACATTTTTCCTTTAGTGCTCCTAATATTTCTTCGAGTATGCATATTTCCACAAGGCTAGTAGAGAGAATTCGAATTCAATTGATTGTCAAAGGCTATTCAAAAATACTCAAAAAATGACACACATTATTATGGCATGTTGAGATAGTACTCATTTAGAGCTATCATATGGTACATAAGGCTTGGTCATTTGATAATTACTATTCATCAAAACCCACGAATATGTGAACTTTCAACTGGATACATTGATCTATCTAATTGCCTTTCCTCACCCTTAGGTTGAATAAATTGTCTTCATTTTGGTAGAGTCTGTTTCTCCAATGATTGTCCATTGTGTTGCTCTCCATCTAACGCAAATAACATTTGTTCCTCATATTTAATAAATTGTGTGATTTGCTTTGGCTATGGTCCTTCCGTAATTAAATTCACTTGATTTCTGGCTACCCCTTAGTCTTACAATCCATCCTGAGTGTCCACTTCCATTCATTTTGATTTCTATGTCTTATGAAGCACTCAATTCCATCACTACAACATATGAGGGGCATACCGACACTGCATATACCGACGGTCATAGTCGGCGTCGGTATAGCCCTCGGAAAATCTCACTAAGAGATACCGATGGTCAAGTGACCGTCGGTATGACCGTTTTAAACGGATCGTCGGTGTGGCCCGCAGCCGCCGGTATAAGAGTCGGTATAGGCGTCAGTATATGCGTCGGTATGAGCGTCGGTAACTTACTGGCAACTATCGACGCGTATACCGACGTCCATACCGGCGCCTATATCGGCGGCAAATTTTTAAACATACCGCGAACCCGAGAGCAAAACTTCACATTTTTGCGCGTGTTTGAGTACTGCCGGTCTACTGTCGAACTTGCACGCGTAAACCTGCATTGTCTTGTGCACACACACACACACGAATCTCTCTCTCTACACACACACACTCTCTCTCGGCTTAGCTCTCACATCTTGGTAAGTGCTGCGCATACTGTCAGCATTTGTGTTTCTCTATGCTTTAGGGTTTCTAATTTCTCTTTTCGTTGATTTTGCAGAAGTTCGTTGGCGTCGATTGTTTGGAATTGGACGAGAGACGACCTACATTACGCTTTGACGACAACGATTCAAAGAGAGACATACTTGTAAGTGATTCTTTTATTCGCTATTGATAGAGAGAGAAGGAGAGAGAGAGAGAGAGACAGAGAGAGAGAAAGAGAGAGAGAGAGAAGAGAAAGGAAGATACAAATTAATGTACACATGCATACATACACACATACATGTACACAAATGCATGCTTACATACACACACCTATACACACATGCATGCTTACATACACACACACACATATACACATATGCATGCATACACACACACATAAATTTACACACATGCATACATACACACACATGCATACACACATACATACACACACATATATACACATATGCATACATACATACACACACACATACACACATACATATACACATGCATATATACACATATATACACACATGCATGCATACATACACACACATATACCGGCATGCATGCATACACACATATATACACACATGCATACATACACACATATACACACATGCATGTATACATACACACACATGTATACGCATGCATACACATACACACAAATACACATACATGCATGCATACATACACACACGTACACACACATGCACACACATGCATGCCTACACACATACACATACACACACATGTATACACATGTATACATACACACACACATATACACATGAATACATACACACACATATATACACACATGCATACATACACACATATAATCCTATTTTTATTTTGAAGTTTTTGTTTTACATCAAATATATAAAAATAGGATTAGGGTTTTAGGGTTAAATATTTAAGATTAGAGTTTTAGGGTTTAAAATAGGATTAGGGTTTTAGGGTTAAATATTTAAGATTAGGGTTTTAGGGTTTTAGGTCTAGATATTTAAGATTAAGGTTTTAGGGTTTAGTATTTCAGATTTAAGTCTAAGTCTTTCTGATTAGGGTTTTAGGATTTTAATACGTAGATAACATATATACACAAACACACATATACATATAATACATACATACATGTAGATACACTTGCATACAAAAATATACATATTTTAGATTTAAATCTTTAAGATTAGGGTTTTAGGGTTATAACACCTACATAACATATATGCACACATACACATACACATATAATACATATATACATGTATATACACATGCATACAAAAATATACATATTTTAGGTTTAGATATTTAAGATTAGGGTTTTAGGGTTTAGTATTTCAGATTTAAGTCTAAGTCTTTCTGATTAGGGTTTTAGGATTTTAATACGTAGATAACATATATACACAAACACACATATACATATAATACATACATACATGTAGATACACATGCATACAAAAATATACATATTTTAGATTTAAAACTTTAAGATTAGGGTTTTAGGGTTATAACACCTACATAACATATATGCACACATACAGATACACATGTAATACATATATACATGTATATACACATGTATACAGAAATATACATATTTTAGGTCTAGATATTTAAGATTAGGATTTTAGGGTTTAGTATTTCAGATTTAAGTCTAAGTCTTTCTGATTAGGGTTTTAGGATTTTAATACGTAGATAACATATATACACAAGCACACATATACATATAATACATACATACATGTAGATACACATGCATACAAAAATATACATATTTTAGATTTAAATCTTTAAGATTAGGGTTTTAGGGTTATAACACCTACATAAGATATATGCACACATACACATGCACATGTAATACATATATACATGTATATACACATGTATACAGAAATATACATATTTTAGGTCTACATATTTAAGATTAGGGTTTTAGGGTTTAGTATTTCAGATTTAAGTCTAAGTCTTTCTGATTAGGGTTTTAGGATTTTAATACGTAGATTACATATATACACAAACACACATATACATATAATACATACATACATGTAGATACACATGCATACAAAAATATACATAATTTAGATTTAAATCTTTAAGATTAGGGTTTTAGGTTTATAACACCTACATAAGATATATGCACACAAACACATGCACATGTAATACATGTATACATGTATATACACATGTATACAGAAATATACATATTTTAGGTCTATATATTTAAGATTAAGGTTTTAGGGTTTAGTATTTCAAATCTAGAATTTTAAGATTAGGGTTTTAATGAAATATATAAAATTAAATATATAAAAATAGGATTACGTAAGGAAAAAAAATCTGAATATATAAATAAATATATATATAAAATAAGATAATTATATACATAAATAAATATAAAAAGGACTAGTGTTTTAAATAATTTAATTAAATATTTATAATTAAATATATTAAATTAAATATATAAAAATAGGATTACATAAGGAAAAAGAATCTGAATATATAAATAAGTATATATATAATAAGATAATTATATACATAAATAAATATAAAAAGAACTATTGTTTTAAATAATTTAATTAAATATATATAATTAAATATATAAAAATAGGATTACGTAAGGAAAAAAAATCTGAATATATAAATAAATATATATATAAAATAAGATAATTATATACATAAATAAATATAAAAAAATATATATATAAAATAGGATCAATCAAGAAAAAATCCGAATATATAGATAAAATAGGATAGCTATATAGATTAGGGTTTTAAAACTAGGATTTTAAGTTTTTTTAGGTATTTAAGTATTTAGGTCTTTAAGAGTTAGATTTTTAGGTTTAATAAAAAAAGAAATGTTCTAAAATGTCCATATTGTAGCAGATGGCTTCTTTGGATCTTGAAGAGAGAATGGCACGTCCTTGCACACAGTGCAAGTATCAAATTTATCTGAAACGACGGATTTGTACTGCACATGTTAGAGAGTATGGGTCCTTTGATAGGAGTCGACTGGAAAACCTACGCTATCATTCGCATGGTCCCCCAGGTGAGCAGATGGATCCAAACGACATTGCAGCGATAATATCTCGTGGACAAAAGAGAGCAAAAAAGCACTTAGACGTAGAAGCAAGCACTAATAATATTACACAAAATGAATATATGGAAGAGATGCTTGAAGCATTTTATGAGATGGACGAAGATCATGATGGTGAAGAAGGTGTCGAGGAGAGTTTCATGGACACAACAGAAATTCTACGATCAGAAGTTGATGAAGAATATGAAAACATGCGAAGATTAGCTCATTTACTACTTTAGAATGGAGCAAAGATATCTGTACTACGTGCTTCACTCGCGATGCTCAATCTGCAATCCATTTATGGATGGTCAGATAGTAGTGTCACTGAATTGTTCAGGTAAGTGGAGAACAAATTGGCTTTCATTGTTGTATCACAATAACTTCATTTACTAATATCATTTTAATTGCTTATTGCAAGCTTCTTAAAGATCAAATTTTGCCAGAGGGCAATGACATGCCTCCAACACATGGAGATGCAAAAAAACTTTTACAGTCCATTGGAATGGATTATACAAAAATTCATGCTTGTTCGAATGATTGCATTCTCTTTCGGAATGAGTATGAGCATCTCCACGTATGTCCAAAGTGTGGAGCAAATAGATTTAGAGAAGACGTTATAGGCGAAGCAATCCCCGCAAAGGTTCTTCGCCACTTTCCTATCATTCCACGAATTAAGAACATGTTTAGATGCAAATCTCTAGCTGAGTTAATGTCATGGCATACAAAGAGCAGGTCTACAGATAATGTAATGCGAGTGCCAGCTGACTCTGATGCTTGGAAGCACATAGATAGTAAGTGGCCAGAGTTTGCTAGTGAGCCTCGGTCCATACGTCTAGGCCTAGCTATGGATGGAGTGAATCCATTTGGATTACGCAGTTCTTCATGGAGCACATGGCCTGTATGTTTGGTCAATTATAATATCCCACCATGGTTGGCCACAAAGAAAGGTCATTTATTATTAGCTCTTATTGTACCAGGTAAGTATAAGGTAAAAAACGTGGATGTATATCTTGCACCACTTGTAGAAGAACTGCACATTTTATGGGATGGGATCACTGTGCGTGACATGTCTCAACCTATAAGAAGATGAGACGTGCGAGTGCAAGGCATACTTATGTGGACAATGCATGATTGGCCTGGTTATGGTGAATGTTCAGGTTTATCGATTTCGGGTTACCATGCTTGTCCTTTATGCGGACCATGACTCGAAGCACGCTATTCCAAAGCACTACGTAAAACTGTCTATGAAGGACATCATAGATATTTGCCTGATAGGCATGTTTTACGTGAAGGACAAATTGATCGACAAGCACAACACCAAATGAAAGCTAGCGATTGGAAACAACTGTGGGATTCAAAAAATCCAGTTGCTGGCATGAAACGGTTGTCCATTTTTCATGAACTCGCTTATTGGAGTGAATTGGTGATCAATCATTTGGTAGACCCGATGCATATTTTCAAGAATGTGGGAGAGATTCTTTGGAAAACTTTGATCGGAAAGAAAGAAAGCAAAGCACAAAGGGACGACCTAGAAGAGCGAGGTCGTATGCAAGTGTTGTGGGCAATTACTAAGCCCAACGGAACAGTATCGTTACCAAGAGCTCCTTGGGTGCTTCGCAGGATGGAAGAGCAACAAGTGAAGAAAACAATTTCTGAGTTTCGTACACCTACTCGATGCATGAGATGTCTAAAGACTGCTTTCACATGAAAGGACGATCTTGCAGGACTCAAGTCTCATGATTGGCACAAGGTTTTACAGCTTGTGCTCCCTGTAGCCCTAAAAGATTGTCTTTCAGAGGATGTACGAAAAACCATTTATAAAATTAGTTCTTTAGTACGGTGGATATCTTCTAAAGAGATAAATAGAGATAGCATAGAGAGTGTGAAACTCAATGCTATCGAGGTTGTTTGTATGGTAGAGAAATACTTTCCCACAAGTATTCTCACTATTCAACTTCATTTACTAGTTCATGTAGTAAATGAAGTTGCAATAGAACGAACTGTTCATAGTTGTTGGATGTTCTTCTTAGAGCGCTTTATGAAGACATTAAAAGGGTTTGTTCGACAGAGAGCACGTCTAGAGGGTAGCATGGCAGAGGGATGGCTTGTACAAGAATCTCTTGTATTCATTACTGAGTTTCTATGTATATCGGATCCCGAAATGCCTCGCTTATGGAGCGATGATGAAGATGTTCCTCTCGTAGGTGATGAACCACAAGGTAAAGGATTGCAAAGAAAAATGGATGCAGCTTTCAGAGAGAAGGCAATGAAGTTTTGCATAGTTAACTCTAAGCCTATACAAAAGTGGTTAGAAAGGTATGAACTTGCCAAGGAAACTAACGCAAAGGAAAGAGCTCAATTTCGAAGAAATCGTTCCACTCGATTTTTACCTCTTCCAGAAAATCTTCGACCTCTCCCACCTTTTCCAACGAGCAGATGGCTAGATGCAGCGGTTTCACAAGCAAAGGCAGCGGATGAAGATATCTTTGAAGAAGAAGAAGAACTCGCAAAAGGATGTGATTGGGAGTATATCAAATATGGTGCACTATGATCTCATGGACGAAACTTTCGAATCGCACGAATCGATCAAAACCTGTCTACTTTTGAGAGTGGAGTGATGGTGAATTTTTTGCAAAAAAGTAGAGCGAGTGCAAGAGATGATAATGCTCTAGAAGGCGAGTTAGATTATTATGGTGTGATTCAAGACATCTTGAAACTATCTTTGAGAAAGTTTGATTACTTTGTTTTTGACGTGAAATGGTTCAAAGTAGTCACCTCTGGAAGAAACGCAATAGTGAGACGAGATAAGAGCGGTTTGCTTCAAGTCGACTCCACAAGATTATGGATAGATGAAAGGGATACATTTATACTTCCCGAACACTGTGAGCAAGTTGTTTTTATACCAGATTCAAAAGACCCAGAGTGGCTATTTGTTTTACAAGTCGCTCCACGTAGTAGACAAATTTTTGAAAATGCAGATGTAGAAGAAAGTCCATCTCTAGTGGACTCAGAGATTCATTCGATAGTTGAGGAGGAAGAGATCATTGTTCCAGAAGAAGAGGTCATTGAAGAAGAGGTCATTGTTCGAGAAGACGAAGCAATAGACAATGATTAAGAGGAAACCAGCATAGCAAGCGATTTAGAAGCCATCAATTTAGAGATAGATATTCTCGGTGCATTGGATCTTCAAGAGGATGCTAGAATAGAGGACTTTTGAATAAAAGACTTGTACGTACTAATTTTTGGTTTTTTTTTGTTTATTATCTATATTATTTTTCTTATCGCATGCTAATTATTTGAGTTCTTTTATTACAGAGCACGATGGGAGACAGTCCTCCAGTCACTCCACAGTCCATGAGAGAGGAGCAGTTTTTGGAGTTCATCTCTCAGGTTCCTCCTGCGTATATGGCCGCTGCATCACAGTATTGGATCGCTCGTGGTAGCACTCCTCCCGGCCTCACTCCTAGCAGCCTTACTCCTGCCGGCCTCACTCCCGCTGGCCTCACTCCCGCCGGTGTCACTCCCGCCAGTGTCACTCGTACCGGTGTCACTCCTGAGGGTGGTGCTACTCCCGTAGGAGGTATGTCTCCTAGCTTTGTGACTCCACCACGACCATCTTTGCAGCCATCTCCTACTGGATCTACTAGTAGACATGTGCGTTCGACACCTCAGCGCGATAGAGGGTCTGGCCCGTCTCATAGATCGAGGTCATGCTCTGGAGCAGGAGGTTCTAGGAGTGGATCTACAGGTAGGTCTGGAGGCGGAGGAGGTGGTTTTTGTGGAGGTAGTGCGACGGACGTTGTGTCGCCCACTTCTACTCCTAGGACGAGTATCTCAGATGTAGGTACGCCATGCAGTACACCACGCAGTACACCACGTACACCTTGGGGTGCTCATGACCATGATGACTCCAAGGTGTATAGTATCCGAGATGGAGCTCCGATGATGGATGCGGCTGGCAAAGCAATGCGTGCACGCATACGACAGCTTTGCTCCATCCAGTTTGGACACTCCATCATGCAGAAATGGAGTGAACAGGATAAAGATCAGAAGAATTATATCATACAAACGATTTACCAGGAGTTCCGACCAGCCGATGGACAGTCGATTGTCAGTTTAGAGTGGATTCTGCATACCGCACGTGAGGTCATGTCGCATCGACGATCCGAGGCTCGTGATGCATTCAGTGAAGGCTTACCAAAGCCTGTGTGGTTAGATGCTGAGGAGTGGGACATGATTCGTGATGAGCAGCAACAGACTCCTAATCGATATCGCCAGCAGTGAAATGCCGCAGCCACACGTCTAGACACGATTGGACTGTCACATTTGGGCAGCCGCGGATATGACACGATGTGTCATGAGTTTGTAAGTACCATTTCATTTATAGAATTTATTTGTGTTAAATTTCTCATATATATTTCTCTAATCTTTTTATATTTGTTTTAGGAGCTGGCAATGGGTCGTCCTCCAACACGATCGGAGGAGTCTTATGGATATAGTCATGGGTTGACTGCACTATTGCAGGACTTGGAGGGATGCGGTGCGGTAGTTTCATGGGAGCGTTTGCGATGAGGTAATTAATTTATAAAGCTGGTTTTTACTTGTTTGTAATTTTCATGTGAATTTATCTCATTCCATTATTGTTCTTTGTTGCAGGACTGTTGATATGGAACGTTCTTTGCATGTGTATGGTAGTGGAAGACCAATATTTTGTATTTGATTTCCATATGGCAATACATTGCTTTGCCACATTTTGTAAAAGCGTCATATATGACAGTGGTTTACCACACTCTTGTACATGCTTCATTATTAAAATATATAACGTCGTTTGTACATGGTTCATTGTTCATTCTGATTATCGATCTTTTTTGTGTACAATAATACTCTGTTTCATGAAATCATATTCCGGTTGTCATTAGAGTACACATCACATGTACTCGGTTTTTTTTTGGGCAGAGTGTATTGTCTTTTCTTCAGCAACATCATGGTAATGTTGCTGTAGCAAAAGACAAAACATTCTGCCCAAAAAAAATTTTGCAGGTATGGTCGTCGGTATAAGCGACGGTACTCCCAGTATTGTCATCCGAATAACCGTCGGTACACCCAGGAGGCGATGCAGCAAAAACCGGTTACCAACGCATATACCGACGTTTATACCGACGCATATACCGACACATATACCGACGCTTTTACCGACGTCTAGACCGATGCCTATACTGACTCTTTGGTACCGAGGCGGAAACCGACCTTTACACCGGCGTCGCGGCAAATAAACCCGCTGTCGTCGAGATTTTCTCTCCTCTCTCACTTGTGAAGGCCTACAAAAAACATATTTGGTGAAGATAGCCTGAATTCCCTGAGAAGTCCAAGATGCATCAAGCATGTCAAAGGAAGCTCACATACAAAGTTCCAAAGAAATCAAGAAAGTCCATGGTAGCGGTCAAAGCTGGTCAAAGTTAGGAAATTAGGGCAAAAATTTCATTATCACCAAATTAGATGAAAATTCATATACTTGTAAAGATTGTCAAAGGTAGTCTATAGCCTCAAATTTCAGTAGAAAATGGATTTTGTAGCACATTGATATGCTATGTTCATTTTGTAAAAATGTAATTTTTCTAGTTTGACCCTACAAATTCTTGTATAGAAATTTATGTTAGCCATATGGTTTGGCATCTATAAAGATCATATGTGGCTACATATTTGTACAAATTTTCAAGGCTATCAGAGCTTCCTAGACACCTTAATGCCACCTTGCAAGCTTCCAAATGTAGTCAAACTTGTACAAGGGAGATTCAGATAGGAGTTTTTTCTGCATATTCTTGAAGGAGTTTTCTTTGGAAACATAGTCCTACAAAGTTTCATCTTCATCAAAGCCTATTTTGAGGTTCAAAGAGTACAAAGTCCAGTTTTTAGGATCACTGCAATTTTCTAGTTTAAGCAAATTGAAGGGTTGAAGGGCCACCACATGGCGAAAGTTGATTGAGCCATGTTGTACGATCAAGATGAACTCATATTCAAGGGTGGAGATGCACTTATGCTTAAAGCAAGGAGGATCCACGAGTTTTTCCATAAAAGAAGATTTTTTTGACAATCAAAGATCAATAATGCAGCTTTTCTCCAAAAATAGTGGCTTATCTTATCCAAACTAATGTCAGCACTGATCCGACGGTCCAGATCATCCCCAGATCCAATGGTGGAGAATGAAGGCGCCTAAATTTCACTCCTTTACACTAGATTTGATAGAAAGAACAATTCCATGCCATTGATTTGATTAATCAAATGGTTGTAATCAAAAGTAGTGATCCTAGAGTTGAGAGTTGATTTCTCTAGATCCAAGGGCCCAAATCCATTCAAAAAAACTATATAAACCCCCCTCCAAACTCCTAGAGAATCATTGTTAGGCATCCATAGGGCTCATGCTAGCTTACGGTTTTCTTGAGACGATCACCCTCGATTGAGCGAGTGAGGATCCAAGGTGAGCTAGTATGAGTATAGTACCTAGTTTCAAATTTAAGTTAGAACTCCAATCTAGGATAGGCTCTTGAAATCAGCATCTCTATCTTAACTCACCCTCGGTGGAGCATGTGAGTGAGTTAGAGCTGGTTTTAATGAGTCTTAGACTTCTTTAGTTAGACGTTACGAGCCTAGACATACATAGGGTCACTGAAGTGGAACTCACCTTCTTACGTGTGACATTCGGTTGAACTGTCATGGTTTGAGTGTCGCAACTACCTTTGATCAGTAGACTGACTAGCTTGACGTACCAGGACGCTCTTCTACATGTATCTTAATTCAAATCCCTTTAATTCATGTCACTTGTCACTTGTCTCTTGTCTCCTCTCTCAGTCTCTTAAGTATTTTTACATGTCTTCTATTTCTTCTATGTGTGAGAAGGCTCCGCAGTATTGCGTTGAACCAGTGAGGATGTTTCTTTGATCATAATTCACTTGCATGCATATAATCCATACATACCCATACATATTGATTAGTTTCTAAAAGTGTATAAGAAGCTCCAATATTGGACCATTCTTTCTTTCGAAACTGATTTATGTGTAAGGATTCCAGCTATTCACGTCATGCATACATATCATCCAAAGAAGACTATGCATATGGATTAGAATTAGGAAGTGTTTAAGAAGCTCCTTCAATGGACCATTCTTCCTTCCAAATTTGATTCGTGTGTATGGTTCTCTTTCATTCTTATCATTCATGTTCATAAATCTTACTTGCACTCCTACATTCCCATTCCCATAATCATTTCAACATCTCTCTCTTCTCCATACTCAACATTAATTTCACTTTCATGTCCTTAAACCTTCCAACATTCATTAGCTTCATACACCCTGTGTGTGCCACGACCGGATCCGATCCACCCGGATTGCGATCACCTCCACATTTGAACCCGATGTGAAACGCTTCGTGGCATTTGCTTCTGATCTTGTTGGGAGGTTGTGATCCATATCCTTTGTTTCATATTTCATCCTCATCATATCATCATCATCAGTCTTGAGTGTTGCACTGGATTTCTCACAGTATCGTGCACATCTTCGTCGTGAAGTAAACACATTTGTGAGAGATCTAGAGCATCGTGCATCACTTGCTTATTCACATAAGATGGAGGAAGGATTCAAATCCCTTATTGTTGAGAAACAAGGCCAAAGAATAGTCTCTTCTATGTTGAGAGAGAAGGGAAAATTCAATGGCATCAACATCACAAGCTACTTAGATTTGTTTGAAGAGCAAGCTATGACTTTTGGTCTTCCTGAAGTTCTTTTGATATCATTCTTTGAACGAATTGTTGATAGCTCTACCATAAACCATGTCACTCAATATGATAGTCTTCCTTGGAGTGATTCTAGAAAGGAGATGCTCAAAGAATTCTATCTTGAAGATTATAGCCAACATAATCGGGATGGATTCTTATGATGGGTCAATTCCCCAAAGCCTAGTAGCTCTATTACTCACTTACAAAATGAGTATATTAGACGCTATGAGCAACTTCCTGATGAGGATAAGATAACTTTGGAACCTGATCTTGCGATCAATTTTCTTAAGATTCTTCATCCTGAAACTCGTAGGGAAGTGGAACGGCGATTAGAAGAGCCAGATAAGCGCTATGGTCTTACTGACAATTGGCAAAAAGTGCGCAAAGTAGTAGAGGTTGTAGCCCATAGACATCAAAGACAATCCATGCTTTATGAGCAAACTAGTCTTCCTCAAGCTAGGCTTCCACAAACTAAGGAGCAAGTTAAAGAACAATCCCATGCTATGCTTTTTGACTCTACTCCTATTCCTCAAATGGTGGAGCCTACTCAAGGTTTTAAAGTAGAGCCAAATAAAAGTGTAGTTGAACAATCTCAAGTGGAAATTCTCACTAAGCAAATGGAAAGTCTTATTGCTACACAATCCAATTTGGCCAAGACTATAGATGCTTTACAATCTAATTACACCAAAACTTTCCAAAATCAAATGAACCCAATGACTTTTCAAGAGCCTAATCAACATGTTATAGCTACCAATCAAAATCCACAAGTAGCTCCTACTCAAGCATATCAAGTTCCTCCAATGCATAATCCTTCAATGCAAAATCCTCATCCTCATGTGCAAAATCCTCAAATGTATCAAAACATGTATCCTCAACCTTCACAAATAGCTTTTCAAAATCCTCAAAATCAAAATTTTCAAAATCATCAACCGTATAATATGGAAGCTCCTCTTGCACCTCAAGTACCACATGTTGCTCCCCAAGCTCCTCAAATACATCAATTGCCTTATCAAAATCCTAATTATCCTATTCAAGCAATACCTTATCAACAAAGTCCTCAATTTCAAAATTTCCCACCACAAGTTAATCAAAATCCTCAAAATCAAAATGGTTTTGTGCATGGCCCTCGTAGGTGTCCTTGGTGTGATTCGTTAGAGCACTTTTTGAGAGATTGTGAATTATTGAAGGTTGCTAAGGAGCAACGACTAGTAATAGACATAGACACGAAAATCTGTGACTATCGATCTAGGCTACCTTTGCAAGGAAATTATGGTAAGGGAGGAATGAAAAAACACTATGAAATATAACCATAACGGATGTAGGAACTAGAGGAGTGAAACTAGAAGCTCTTGATGAACAACAAGTAGAATCAAGTAAACCCACAAAGGAAGTTGAATTTTCCGTAGAGGCTTTAGTAAGAGCACGAGATGAGATTAGGAGAATAACGGCTCGGGATTCACTCTCTTATTTCTCACATATCCAATGTAGAAGAAAAACGAAAAAGAGATGAAGCTGAGCCTAGTGAAAGAAGAGTGACTCGAAAACAAACCTCAGAGGGAATAGAAACAATCATAGAGCAAGGAGAAACATCACAATCTAAAGATAAAAAACAAGAATCAGAACCCAATGAACAAAAACAAGAGGAGAAACAAAAAGGGAAGAAGACAAAGCAAAGTAAAACAGAACCAAAGCCTTTAGATAAACCAGAACAATCAAAACAAACTGAAGACCAAACACGAGAACATGAACAAAAACAAGATCCTGAGCAAAAACAAAAGAAACCAAAGAGAAAACCTAAAGCCATCTTGATTTCAGAAATTGAGAGAAAAATAGATCCTATGGAGATTTTAGATGACATTTTGCTTAAGATTCAAGTGATTATGTCTTTAGAACAAGTTTTCTCTATTGCAAAGTCTATTTTTAAAGATAACTTTATCGGCCTAATTAAAAGGAAGAGGTTTCCACTTAATCTAGATACTGAGATGCAAGATTCTCTAGATCAAGATCAACCTATGAATGAAGCCTTAAACTTTGATGAATCTGATGAAGAGGACTTTGATGATGATGAAGTAAATGTTAATAAAAATTTCTTAGGACCTATTCAACCTGACCATGAAAATCATGAAAAAAATCCTAAAAGACACTTTAAAAGAACATTTTGGTCTAGAGGTACATCAGAGATGCATGTTAAAATAGGAAATGATAAGAACACTATCACTATAAATGCATTAGTAGATTCGGGCTCTGAAATCAATGTGATTTCAAGAGAAGTCTATGATAAGTTTCGATGGCCCATAGATAAAGATTGTGGATGGCATATGAGAACTGCAGATAATGGTGTAGGTGCCCTGTATGGAGCTTGTGCTAGTGTGCCCATATCCATAGGAGGAATCACAGAAGAGTTTCACTTTTTTATTCAGGATAATTGCTCCTATGAAGTTCTCTTAGGTCAACCCTTTATTTGTGAGAGTCATATGGAAACTAAAGCCATGGATGATGGGTCTACCTATGCTAGATTTAAGTCTAAGGATGGAATGCAATCACTTCAAGTCATGACGGTAGGAGTGAATCATCCTAGGAATCGATTGTCAATTAGAAAGAAACCTATTGTTACTCAGGGTCATGAGCATGCTTGTAGTGATTGTGCACCTCGATTCATGTTTGGAGCTACATATGATCAAAATTTCGGATAGAATCCATTGTTGAGCGGGACAACAGTGGATATTGGTTTGACATCTTGCATCCAACCAACATGTACAATAGTTTGTCACTTCGTTTTCCACATTCTAGATTAGATTTTCTTCATAAGATTCAATTGTCCAAGTCTTTTATCAAAAAGACCCAAAAAAATTATAAAAACAACAAATTCATGGAACATGATGAGAACTTTGAGCATGTGATTGAAACATCTCATTGTTTCTCTACTCTTGAGGAGTTAGAGTTATGTCTTCAACAAAATTCTAATTCCCATATTATTCTTCTTTCTTCCCTTGATGAGTATGCTCTAATCCAAGAGTATGCTCTCAATGTTGACAAGTGCTCAAAATTTAACCAAACACATGATGCCTTAGTTGAAACAAAGTACAAAAATGTAGACAAAAAAATCAAACCCATAGCTCAACCATTACCTCAAGGAAGTAATGAAAAAATTATTGATGTGAAAAATGATCCAATTCTTCAGGATAAGAAAAACATAGGACATACATTCACGGATGAGACAATCAAACAGGTGAAAATTGGTAGAGATGATGGCTTTCTTTTGCCAGCAGAGAGAGATAAATTTGAGAGAGTTATACGGAGCCATGGAAAAGCCTTTACTATGTATCCTCATGAGGTTGGTTGTGTAGATCCTAAGCTAGTTTCACCCATGATAATCTTTACTATTCCACATATTCCATGGAATCTTCGCCCTATACCAGTTCCAAAGGCTCACTTACCTGAGCTAATGAAACTACTTAAGGAGAAGACAAACATGAGAATTTTAGAGCCATCTTTTGCACCTTACTCAAATAGATTGTTCACTGTGCCTAAAAAGAATGGGAAACTACGTTTTATTCAAGATCTCCAACCCATCAATAAAGTCACCATAAGGAATGTAGGAACATGACCCATTGTAGATGAGTTTGCTGAATCATTTTCAGGACATTCTATCTATTCAATGGGTGATTTATATTCTGGATAAGATCAATTCCAGTTAGCAATTGACAGTCGTGACATAACCACAATGAAAACTCCTTTAGGCTTAGTGCGAATGTGTACTTTACCTCAAGGGGCGACTAATTCTGTGGCTCATATGATGAGTGCTATGAATATGGTCTTACATGATTTTATCCCTCATATAACTATGCCATTCATTGATGACATTCCAATTAAAGGGAGTGAGGAACGTGTAAAGGACATTTCTTTAGACTCATCTGGATGTCGTAAATTTGTTCTTGACCATATCTCTGATTGTGAAATAATATTTCAACGATTTGAAGAGGTAGGTCTCACATTTTCCATAGAGAAATCTGTTTTTGGTGTCAACGAGGTTCTTATTGTTGGACATTTATGTGGCCATTATGGTCAAAAGCCATACCCACAAAAAGTTGATGCCATTAGCAAGATTTCTGAAACATGTAATAACGTGAGTGCGGTATGTAGATTTCTTGGTGCTTGCATCTTTTATGTTATTTGGATCCCACACTTTGCTCATGTTGCTGATTGTCTCTATGACTTGTTGAGGAAGAAACGAGAATTTATTTGGACTGATAAACACACTCAAGCTATGCGTAAATTGAAGAAATTATTGCTTAAAGCTCCCATCCTTAAGCGTGTAGACTATTCTTCTAACAAACCTATTATATTGACTGTTGATACTAGTCCTATTGGTATAGGTTGGGTTATAAGTCAAGATGATAGTGAAGGGAATAGATATGCAATTAGGTTTGGTGCCAAAATTTAACATGAAACACAACGAAAATATCCACAGATCAAACGAGAACTATGGGGTATGTTAACAACTTTGAAAACAGACAAAGAATATTTCATTGGTGCAAATGTCAAAGTTGAGATTGATTGTTTGCCTCTCATTGGAATGATAGTCAATTGTTCATCTCCTGATATAGCCATGCTTAGATGGATCTCATATATTACGTTCATAAATCCTGAGTTAGTTCATATTTCAGGTAAGTCAAACTCAGTTGCTGATATGTTATCGAGAGCTAGATTTGATGATGATCTTGAAAGTGATCTAATAAAGAATGTGAACTTAATTGACTATGTTCCACATATATATGAGTATGAGCAATTTCATGAGTCTGAGTGCGAAAATGAATGGAGAGACATAGGAAAGTATCTAAGTACACTACAGGGTAAGGTTAAGAATCCACAACGAGTCCTAGGAAAACAAGGTCTTCAATTGCAAGTAATGAAGGAAATGCATGAGACATTATGGGCCGGTCATAAAGGATTTTTTGGAACATATGAAAAAATTAGAAGTACCTATTATTGGCCTAGGATGTATGTTGACATTAGTAGCTATGTTTCTACATGTTCTACTTGTCAACTTCATTCATCAGTCAAACATAGAGATCCGTTGCATCCTACTTATCCACCTTGTATTCACTACAAGTGGGTAGTAGATCTTGTAACTTTGCCTAAAGGTATTGACAAAATGCGTTACCTTGTACTTGCAAGAGAAGATTTAACTAATCATGTAGAGGGACGTGCACTACGATCTAAGACCACTTACAATGTTTGCAAATTCTTGCTTGAAGATGTCCTAAGTCGCTTTGGGTACATAGAGAAAGTAGTTGCCCATCGTGGAGAGTTAAATGCGAGAGAAGCTAAAGAGTTCTTTGATCATCACGATATTCGTTTGTCTCTTACTACTGCATATAATCCAGAGGCCAATGGTAAAATAGAGAGAGGGCATCCACCTATTGTGAAAGCCATATCTAAAGCATGTAACAGTGACATCAAAAAATGGCCTAGATTCTTACCTTTTGCACTTTGGGCAGATAGAATGACATGCGCACGTACTACTCGATATATGCCCGCTGAACTCATGTACTGTCAAAAACCATTGTTTCCAATTCAGTCTCATATTTCTGCATGGTCAAATTTGCCTTGGTCTGAAAACATGTCTATTGATGATTTTTTGAGTTTGCGCATTAAGCAGTTAGAACAAGGCAAATTAAGACTTGATGATGCCGTTGAAAAATTAAGAGAATCTAGAATGAAGAACAAGCATTATTTTGATAAAACTCATCGATTGCGTCCTAAGCCAATTGAAGTAGGAGATTGGGTGCTCATTTATGATAGTACATTTGACTCTCAATATGATGCACGCAAAAAGCTCACTCAACGGTGGTTTGGGCCATACATAGTATCAAAAGTCAACAACAATGGTATGTATGCTCTTTGTGAATTAAATGGTGTTGCACTAAAAACTTTGATTGCAAGTAAAAGGATAAAGTTATTCAAGAAGCGTGATAATGACGAGTACATTTAGGATGAAGACATTGAAGAAGATGACAACAATGAGGCCGATTCATAAACAGGAGTATCCATCATTAATTTTTCAAGTTCATGTAGCTTTGTTTTTTTCAAGTTCATTCTGCTTTTTTCCATTCTTGTTTCATGCATGTTTGTTTTCAGTCTTTGCATTGCATTGCATATCCACATCACTTGAGTCAAAAAGGGCAAATGATGATTTCTCTACTTGTGTAAAATTGTATCTTAAGTAGTAACTTATCTACTAAGAAATTGATTATAATCTAGGATTGTGGAAAGATAGGGCATGTAGATTTGGAGGTTTATTTTGGTGACATGACTTTCATATATAAACATGCATATGTATCCAGTATCGAAAGCATAATTGTTGAAATCCTAGCTCCTGCTATTGCATGTTTCTACATCCTTAGTCCATCTCACAGCACTTGTATCGGAGTTTAAACGACTGTTCTCCGTCATCAAAAATGGTTGTACCTTGTATTGGGGTTTAATTTTTCCTCGTCATCAAAAAAAAAAGTTGCTACATGTTACCAAGAAGTTTACACTTTCTTCCACCCCAAAAAAGTGATCGTAACCATAAAGTTGCCAAATCATCATCATCATTAAAAAAAAAAAAAGAGCAAGCCAAAGGAGGATAAAGAGGCATAGTAGAATAAATCACGGGCTATATAGGCAGATTTATGCATTAGTGGAGTTTAGTTAGATTTCCTTGCATGTTATTAGAGAAAGAGCATATTCATATTTATGTAGGAAAGGAGTTGATCTAAAATAAGCTAAAGATGAAAGATGTCTCTTGAAAATCCTAAATCTTTGTTTATAATCATATTTAAGGTAGATTGCTTTATGAAAAAGGTACAAAATTTTCTTCAAGATGAGAGGAACTGATGCTTAAAACGACTCAATACATCCACTTCCACTTCATATTAATGCTTGTTTTTCTTCTTTCTTGTTGCCAATGTTGCTTGTTCATTTGCATATATGTTGCCTATTTGTTCATGCATATTCATGTTGCCTGTTTCAATTCTTTCTTTCATGCAAATTTTGCTTCATGTCACGTTACCTACTGATTCATGCATATAATCAATTTTCCTTCCATGTTTCTTATGTTGCCTATAAAAGAATTTGATGCCTGGAACATTTTGTTTTTCACAGATGCTAGAGTGGCACTTTCAGAGGAATCGCAGGTTTAGAGGGGGCGAATGTCGTCGAGATTTTCTCTCCTCTCTCACTTGTGAAGGCCTACAAGAAACATATTTGGTGAAGGTAGCCGGAATTCCCCGAGAAGTCGAAGATGCATCAAGGATGTCAAAGGAAGCTCACATACAAAGTTTTAAAGAAATCAAGAAAGTCCATGGTAGCGGTCAAAGCTGGTCAAAGTTAGGAAATTAGGGCAAAAATTTCATTATCACCAAATTAGATGAAAATTCATATACTTGTAAAGATTGTCAAAGGCAGTCTATAGCCTCAAATTTCAGCAGAAAATGGATTTTGTAGCACATTGATATGCTATGTTCATTTTGTAAAAATGTAATTTTTCTAGTTTGACCCTACAAATTCTTGTATAGAAATTTATGTTAGCCATATGGTTTGGCATGTATAAAGATCATATGTGGCTACATATTTGTACAAATTTTCAAGGCTATCAGAGCTTCCTAGACACCTTAATGCCACCTTGCAAGCTTCCAAATGTAGTCAAACTTGTACAAGGGAGATTCAGATAGGAGTTTTTTCTGCATATTCCTGAAGGAGATCTTTGGAAACATAGTCCTACAAAGTTTCGTCTTCATCAAAGCCTATTTGGAGGGTCAAAGAGTACAAAGTCCAGTTTTCAGGATCACCGCAGTTTTCTAGTTTAAGCAAATTGAAGGGTTGAAGGGCCACCACATGGCGAAAGATGATTGAGTCATGTTGTACGATCAAGATGAGCTCATACTCAAGGGTGGAGATGCACTTATGCTTAAAGCAAGGAGGATCCAAGAGTTTTTCCATAAAAGAAGATTTTTTTAACAATCAAAGATCAATAATGCAGCTTTTCTCCAAAAAAAGTGGCTTATCTTATCCAAACTGATGTCAGCACTGATCTGACGGTCCAGATCATCCCCAGATCCAATGGTGGAGAATGAAGGCGCCTAAATTTCACTCCTTTACACTAGATTTGATAGAAAGAACAATTCCAAGCCATTGATTTGATTAATCAAATGGTTGTAATCGAAAGTAGTGATCCTAGAGTTGCGAGTTGATTTCTCTAGATCCAAGGGCCCAAATCCATTCAAAAAACTATATAAACCCCCCCTCCAAACTCCTAGAGAATCATTGTTAGGCATCCATAGGGCTCATGCTAGCTTACGGTTTCCTTGAGACGATCACCCTCGGTTGAGCGAGTGAGGATCCAAGGTGAGCTAGTATGAGTATAGTACCTAGTTTCAAATTTAAGTTAGAACTCCAATCTAGGATAGGCTCTTGAAATCAGCATCTCTATCTTAACTCACCCTCGGTGGAGTGTGTGAGTGAGTTAGAGCTGGTTTTAATGAGTCTTAGACTTCTTCAGTTAGACGTTACGAGCCTAGACATACATAGGGTCACTGAAGTGGAACTCAGCTTCTTACGTATGACATTCGATTGAATTGTCATGGTTTGAGGGTCGAAACCACCTTTGACTAGTAGACTGCCTAGCTGGACGTACCACGACGCTCTTCTACATGTATCTTAATTCAAATCCTTTTAATTCATGTCACTTGTCACTTGTCTCTTGTCTTCTCTCTCAGTCTCTTAAGTATTTTTACATGTCTTCTATTTCTTCTATGTGTGAGAAGGCTCCGCAGTATTGCGTTGAACCAGTGAGGATGTTTCTTTGATCATAATTCACTTGCATGCATATAATCCATACATACCCATACATATTGATTAGTTTCTGAAAGTGTATAAGAAGCTCCAATATTGGACCATTCTTCCTTTCGAAACTGATTTATGTATAAGGATTCCATCTATTCACGTCATGCATACATATCATCCAAAGAAGACTATGCATATGGATTAGAATTAGGAAGTGTTTAAGAAGCTCCTTCAATGGACCATTCTTCCTTCCAAATTTGATTCGTGTGTATGGTTCTCTTTCATTCTTATCATTCATGTTCATAAATCTAACTTGCACTCCTACATTCCCATTCCCATAATCATTTCAACATCTCTCTCTTCTCCATACTCAACATTAGTTTCACTTTCATGTCCTTAAACCTTCCAACATTCATTAGCTTCATACACCCTGTGTGTGCCACGACCGGACCCAATCCACCCGGATTGCGATCACCTCCACACCGCGTTCATTTTCCTCGGTAAAAACCTCGGTATACCATCGATCTGTTGTAGTGCATGTTGATTTGTGATGGTTCCTATTGATCATCCTTTACCATAATGCCTTGTTTTGGCTGCATGTCTCCATTTATATTATATACCATGAAAATGAATTTCTCAATACTATATTATACCATTTACATTAAACCCCAACTTCCAATTGCTACAATCATCATAAAAAAAGTTTGTGACTTCCAAATCTCCCCATCAAGCTTGATCCTTGCTCCTTCTCCGCTTTGATAGCTTTGTGTAAGTGCCATCATTTAACAACACATCTATGCATTGAGTTTTAGGACTTGTGTGCTATACCTACATGTCCTTAGAATGTAAATTTAGTCTCACAAAGGGATAATGAACTTAAATATGTAAACTTATGTGGTAGACCTACATATCCGTGGAATGTACCTTTACTATCACAAAAAGATAGTAAGCATCAATCCATCATTAAACATAGGGTTCACTGTGAGAAAAGCACTATTGATGTGATGAAAATTTTAGAATCACAAAAAAATTTCCACCAATGCCTTGCATTGATCTTTAGTTGATGATAAGGCTTAAATGGTCTTCTTCTTTGAACACCAAGAAATCACTTTCCTTCTAAGCATCAAACTATATCCACATGTATTTCTTGAATCTTGTCTTGATCCAACCCAATCTTTATAATTGTATGCGTTGAACTAAAAATCATTATGAAAGTCTAATACAATCCTCAAGTACAAGTCTACGTGAGGTAACAAAATGTTTTTTCCTGCTTGTAAATGTGCTATGCTAGATGCCTACATGTATTGAGCAAGCACTCCAACCACAAATGAAATGTCTAGCTTAGTTAGGACTACAAATATAACTAAACCAACTTCTACATTAAAAACATTAAAACATGAGAAAAAAATATATGAATACCTACCTAAAATGAAATGAAATATAACATCTTAGAGTTGGGGAAAATGAGAAGAATCAACGTGATGTTTGAAGAATTCATGGAACAAAGATTTTGAAGAAGACTTGGAATTGGAGTCATTCTATAGTCTAGTGCAATAAGAGTGTGTTAGATTAGTAAAGGAACATTTCAAATGAACATAATAATGATGTCTTGGATTTGCAAACTCATGGTGGGTTTACTTTCAATAGAAGTGTTAGGATTGGTATTTGGTTGATCACCTAACCACATTACTAGCAACCTATTCGTTCTCTCTACTACCTCATTTTCATTGGGTGACTACATGTAGCTTAGTTTCCGTTTTATCTTTTGATTCTTAAGAACTTTGAGAATTCGTGGGAGAATGAATCTCATTCTTCATCTAACCTTGGCTACTTGATATACCTACATTTCTATGTTTGTACCATAGCCCTGAACCTCTTCTGATGATAAAAGGTATAATATTTGTTATATATACAATCTTCTTATATATTTGTTATATATTTGGTATAACCTAGCTTACTTTTCCACTTGACAAGATTCACATAATTGTTTCAACAAGTTTGTTAAAACTCTGTCAACCTTGCGTCAACCACTTCTTATCCATATTTCGCATCTTCTAAGCATCAAGATGACCCATTATTTTGTGGCATAGTTCAATATTTGAAATATTCCTCTTTCCATATGTAAAATAAATAGCTCAAGTGAAATATCGTTTTCCTTTTTATTTCCTCATACTAAGTTATTTTAATCCTCTTAAGCTCTCTCCACAAAATCACATCCCCCGATATATGTGTGATTTTATGTGATGGGACAAAACTTATCTCCACATGCCATTTGTTGGTGGGACTTTCATTTTGAAAAGAAATCTTTGTTGTAACTCATATCGATCTTACACCCTGTATCAATATACCATAAAATATCCATGCTTTACTTATTGTCACTCATTTGAATCATAGCTAGCAAATTCTTAGTATCATTTGTTGAGGAGGTTAATGTATAATTACCTTTCCTTCGTAAGATGCATTGTAAAACTCACTTTATGCATTTGTGTTAGCTCCTTGATAGAACTCTCTTGCATATTGCATAGGGCCCCCATGTAACACCCATCTATGTTGTCCGTTTTTTCAATCTATCTTCTACCTCCTCCATGGCATCTTCTTATTCCTCTAATACTTGATATGGTACCTCCTCCTTCTTAAATTGAATTCAAGTTTTGAATTTATCCAGATTTTTCCTAGTGTTTCCTTGTCCACCTCTTCTATCCTTGACCTTCATTAACCTATATATAACACTCACCCTTGATTTCCTTTCATGGATCCTCAACTTATACTCATCTCTTCATTAGCCTTGAGGGTTGAAAGCTACTCAGAATCAGGTGGAGTCTTTCTTAGATTCTACTTCTTATTTCCTCTAAATCCATGGAGACTATATGGCAAATGATCATCATTATAAATGTGAAGAGTATAATTGAGTGGAATATCACCTCTAGATGTTGAATAGCACCTGTTTAGCTTCTCTTCTACATTCATGCAACCACTTGGATATGACATATAATTTTAATCTTAATATGTTGAAGAAGAATAATTATGATTTTATTATGTCTTTCATCCCATCCTTGAAGAGCTTTCAGGTATTCATTCATGGGGTTTTTCATGACACCCTAACTTTTCCATGAGGAAACTAGAAACCCTTAATCGCCATGGTTCATATATATTCTTATCAAGCTTCTCAATCTATGGTCCAAAATCTATCATCTTTCTTTTCCAACCCTTTTTCTATTCATTCCCTTTTTACCTCTTATCTACATTTTCTCCTTTGAATATAACACTTGTTCTTCATTTCCCATGGTGGTTTCTTGGCAAAAACGTACAAGAGATTTATAACATATGAAAAGGAAACCTTGCTCTCAACACCATACTATTTTGCTATTTGACTATCAAAATAGAGAAGTAATTATGTCTACCTATATATGAAAGGCATCAACTAAAAAGCAAGGTGCTAGCTTTGCAAGGGGGCTATTAGGTTATTTAAATTTCCTCATTGCGCAAAATGA
Organism: Ceratopteris richardii; assembly: GCA_020310875.1. Taxonomy (NCBI): domain Eukaryota; kingdom Viridiplantae; phylum Streptophyta; class Polypodiopsida; order Polypodiales; family Pteridaceae; genus Ceratopteris; species Ceratopteris richardii. The sequence goes on from CM035418.1 coordinate 66,955,229, forward strand.
TGGGATCATCCAATTTTGAGTTGATTGGAGTGTATATAAAAGTAAAAAATATTCATTAAATGGAAGCACACTCTTTTTCTACATTTGACGAGCTGACACACCTAAGCATAATAGATACTTTCATGAGATCATTAAAGGGGAATGGATTTCCAACACACCCCTCAAGCAACTATTCAGCCTATCTCCAATATTTGATTGCCTCCTTGAACCTTGATAGCTTTGTTGAGTCTAATGCTTTGGTACAAAACTCAAAATGTTGTTCCTTGGGACTTATATCTTATACTTGAATCTCCTTATTCATGAGTTTATTTCGTATGTAATGATAGTTTAGCTATATATGCTTGCTCCTAGCATGTAACTTAAGATTGGGAGATAGGTACACACTACTTATGTTCTCACATATTATTGAACATTGATTAAATTGCAAATCTAAGTCAATCATAACCATCTTGAACTACATGTACTGATGTGGCTTTGGTCAAAACTCTATATTCAGATTTAATTGAGCATAGAACAATTGCAGATTGCTTCTTTTCCATCCATGCGATGACCTTCTTGCCCATCATTAGTGCATAGCCACTTGTACTCCTATCTTCTTTGGAGCCTGACCAATTGGCAATAGTTATGCTTTCACTGGAAAATTGTATTCAAAGGTATATGAAAGACATTTATGAATGTTCGTTTTAGATATAAAAGTACTTGTTTTTGCTGCTTGCAAGTGATTAACTCTATGTATGTGAACAAATTGAGATAATACACCAATTGTATATGCTAGATGAGCTCTCATAAATGTTCCATAGTGCAATGCATCCATGATAGACTTATATAAGGGTGCATCCCTTAAATCATTACCCTCAGTTGAAGTCAATTTCTTTTTTTTTTGATTGGGTTGATCAATGTTTCACAACGTGTAAGATCATACTTGTTCAACACGTCCAAAATATACTTCCTTTGCATGATCCAAATAAATATATCTCCAAAATCTCATGTATTGAACTCCTTCCCAAGCCTTTTTCTATGTCTTCGTGCCTTCTTACTGACTAGTTTTAATGTTGGAATCATCCACACTTGAATGTCTCTTCATAATCTAATTGATGAGTAAAAAAATAACCCTAGGTGGCAAGTTTTTCCTTCTCACTACCTATGCTACTATGTGAGTGCTTCTTCACTTTATAAACCCACTTATTTCTACATGCCTTTCTTCCTTGGTATTGTTATCATCCAAGGCTTTAACTTCCTCTAGCATATCATCTTCCCATTCTTTGCACTTACTAGCATTTTCAAACCATCTAGGCTCTTCAATAGAATTACTAATATATGCATAACATCTATCCATGAATGAATAACAAGTGAACCACTCTAAATGGTACACTAACCTATTTGAATTCCTTTCTTCTTCTTTTTTGAGGGTGAATATCCTTTCCCTTGGGTACTTGTAACGGACTTTGACGTTCTTTCTTCTCAATACAATTGTCTTCATCTAGGCTTACCCATAAGTCTTCAACTTGTTCTATCTTTGTGATCTTTTCCATTCCTTTTTCATTTTGTCAAATTTTTTTTATCAATGTCAGGACTCCTGCACTTCATGATCTGTGCCTCCTTATGCTTGAATCACTTGGACTACAAAGATCCACAATGTCTAGTTATTTTTTGGCTGTAGAAGTACTTGCTTCATCTTCAACACTACCCTACATAGATATGTTTCATTAGTACCAAGGTATTATTTCAACATATTTGGTATCCCTTGATACCCTAAACTCCCAAATTATTGGTTTATAGTAGTTTAGCCCTTTCGATCACTCGCATACCCTATAAACACATAATTATGTCCTCCTTTGGAGCTCTCTTTTCTAGGTCTCCATACATCTTGATGCAGCAAATCAACTAGATACTAGCTACCATAGTTGCCTTTTTTAAAGTATAACGAAAAGCTTCACATATCCTAATGCAGCAAATCCTTATGCTTCACATCTTGATGCAACAAATCCTTATGCTTCACATCTGTTATTTACACTTTGATTATGAAATCTTGGTATTCCATGCACTAACCTCTTCTCCTCCATGTAGTTGAATCTCTAACATTGATATATCCATACCTCTTGCGCCATTGGTAATTTTTGCTTTTTCCCTCTTTCAAAGGTGAAGCATAATTACCTTATCCTTTGAATAAGGAGTTGCATTTATTAATTTGGTAAGGCTTTCTTGCATAGTGACTATACTCGCCACACACATAGTATCCATCACTTTTGTTGTCTCTCGATTTATTACACCTTGCTCCTCTTCCCCTATGCCTTCCTCTTCCTCTTGATCAAGATGATTTTTGCACTTGTTCTCAATCTGAGTCTCCATGTTTCCTTCTTCATTGCCGTTCTCTTCCCTTCCTATCCTCTTCCTTCATCTCTTCATCTTGCTTGCATAAGATGCATAAGCCTCAACATCATTTGCCTTGAAACGTCTAGAGTTCATTTCTTCACTGACCATCAAGTCCACTAGTTGCTCAAAAGCAAGGAAATCATCCACAAAGTATACTGAAGTGGTGAAATTATTCCACTTCTAATCATCCTTATTACATTAAAAGTATATGAAGATAGTCAATCATCATCTATAGTACAATATGTGCATCTAAATCCTTTATTTAAATGATTGGCCTTTAAAATAAGCTCATGATAGTTACTACTAGGTTTCTTCTTTAGATTAAAAACTTTATTTTTCAAATGAATTTTCCTTCATTCAAACGAGGTTGAATATATCCTCTATATGGTTTCCCAGACCTTCTTAGATGTATCCAAATCTTGAATATGCCTTATCAATGCATTGCTAATATGCTAAGATAAAATAAAGATAACCCCCTTATCCGTTTCATTCCTTTATTGAACACCCTAAGCTCATCATGGGTTGGAATATCACCTAATCTCAGTCTAGCATATCTTTCACTAATAGGTCTCCATTAGCCCTTACCCATGAGGAATGTAGACATCATAAACTTCCAAGGTTGCTAGTTGTTCTTTTTTATATATTCAATCTAAGTGCTATATTCATACAACTTGTTCTCTCCTTGCTAGTGCAATCCTCTAAGATCTAATTAATTCAAGATCTTTGATTTGAATTGAGAACTTTACCTCTATACTCCAATTGTATCCAAACAAATGTGTTTGATGCATTACTCTTCACTAGAAATTCTTGTTTTGCTCCTTGTGAAAACTTATTCTTGATCTAGAAGCTCCCTTCGCTTTTGTTGTCTTCAATATATTTCTCTAATCTCCTCTAAATGTATCTATGTGTTAAATATCTCTTATAAAGCTAATGCAACAATGTACACCTTCCCTAGTAGTTGTGAAGCATGAGTGACCTCACAGGATTATCTTTCTTGACCTCCATGCATTGAGACTTCTATTTAATAGAGCTCTTAAGGATTGCACACAAGAACTTTGCAAACTCAAACGTAATCCAAAGTCCTTTCCAATTCAGGTCATCACACTTAAAATACATTCAAACACATAAATAAATAACGCCACCAAGACAAACTATCAACTACTTTCATTAGATGCAAACATAATGATTGCTCATCACTCTAGACAACACATCTCTTAAAATGTGCACATTTGGGACTAGATATTTGGTATCAATATGGAAAAATTTATTAGCTTTGCTACCATCCAAAGATTAGATGAATGAATAATATATAAAGAGGAAAGCTTGCTCTCAATAGACAACTATTTTGCTAGTTGAATGTCAAACTGACAAGTTGTTATATCAGTAGAAAATAAGAGGATCCCTTTAGAGTTATTCTATAGCCCATGAGATACGAAGAGGAATTAAATGATTCAAGTAATTGCGTATCCAAATATCGACCTCTTATCCAAGCATATGTAGATGACTTGCAATCCCTAATAAATTAATTCCAAGATCTTACTGATTTTGATCCACCTTTCCACATAGTAAAATAATCTGAAATGAACTTGGAAAAGAAGTCTCTATTTATTAGCGTTGACATGACATGTTCATATATTCAGATTTTGAGCTTGTACTTTACAATAAGGTGGTCTATAGAGATTATTATATCTTACATATTTCTCTTAATTTTATATATCTCATATTCTTTTTATATCTTTCCAAGTAAGAGGATTCCATTAGATTTATTCTATAGCCCATGAGATACTAAACATGATTAATGTAAAGAGGCATTCACAAAGGGGTAACTTTTTGTAGCATATGTAATAAAATTTCATTCCTTAATATCTGTGTAGCTTCTCATAAAAATTTGGATCTAGATTCAACTAGTTCTAAAACATGGTGTGGTGGCTCTAATTAGGCAAAGATATATATTGGTTCTATATACACATGAATTCGCATATGGATACGTTTGTACTTTTTTTGTGCACTTTAACTCTCGAATAATATTTTGGCTCTTATCCAACCTAATCTTCTACTGAGCTTGATATAAATACATAATTGATTAATCCATAAATGATGAGAGGTGAGTACGTGTCAAGCCTCAAAATTGTAGCTAGTACAGGTTTCATAACTCTCAACAAACACTTATAGCTCTAGATTTTTTGTTTAGTTATAAACTTGGTTAATGGTAAATTTCTTCAATTCTCTTACATTGGAGCTTAATTTCCAATAATATTCACTCAAATGAACAAAGAAAAGAAGAAATGGGGTTTATAATGAAGCAAGTCATATAGCTAAGAAAATGATAATTTTGTTTCACTCCATGTGACATTGAAATGATTACTTTTAATGATCTTAGGAAAAAGCCAAGATTATATTATGATGGATTGAAGATAATTGATGATGTTTAACCAGCTTTGGAATGTGTATATAACTAGCAAGTAGAAGGATTCCACTATATTTATTCTTTACCCCATTAGATACTAAGAAGAAGGAAATGATTACCGTAAAGGGGCATTTCGAAAGGGGTCACTTGTGAGGAAAAACATTACTTTGAACATTGCGGTATAAGTAAGCTATAAATTACGCAGACTAGCCTATGGGATATGGCTGATCAAACTCGAGTTGGAAGAAATGAATTTCGTAGGAGCATCTACGAGCCAAGTTTCAGAGCTAACAGAATTACAATGGTTGTTAGTTTTTACAATCTTAGGGCAAAGAAATCAAGATTATATTATGGAGGATCTAGGATAATTATATTGTAGAGCATTATATATCATAGAGGATTAAAGATATGACTATTCTATAGAGGGCATAGAAAATATACTAAAATGATTGGATTGGAAGCTCATAAATGGTCGAGCATAATCACATCAACGATTGACCCTTTCGAAATGGTCTCCAACAGCTATTCAGAATGTTTCATAACCACTAGTCTAACTGGATAAAAGTACATTTCAAATTTTGCATCAGAAATGTGAATTTTCTAAAAACAAAAGACGATGATACAACCGGCACTTTAAAATCACGGAGATAGGACATAGATGATTATATATTTTAAATTCAGGGAAATAGGACATAGGCGTTTAATATAATGAAGCTAACAAAATTAAAATTTTGGTTCACGCTCTATGATATTGATTTGATTAGGTTTTACAATCTTTTTGTTTTTTTACAAAATGGAGGTTCGACGGAAGCCTACTCCCCCAGACTTTAACTTTGAAATTGCAACTCTACAAGGAAGGGCATAGTACCCATGGGACCCCCCTTATCCCACAAGAACAGGGGTTTACAAGACTGGTTTAAATGGTGGTCAACACTACCGCAGGGATAGACAAAGGGTCGCACTCAGCCACAATGGAAGATCTTTCCAGATTACATGTCCCTTACATGTTGCTGCCAAGGATTGAACCCTCGCCCCCGCCTCAAGAGGCGAGAGGCCCAACCACTAAGCCAGCGAAGTGGGACTAGGTTTTACAATCTTAGGAGAAAAAAGTTACCATAGTTGATAATCTACAACCTTGTTGATAGATACCCTCTCATAAGTACACTGTTGACTATCCCTCTACATTGAAATTTGATATAGCTATCTAAGATTGTACAGAACTAAAACCTAAAACTTAATATTAAGGAAGATGATAAAATTTCCCAAAAAGGGATATGGGCTCTAAGATATGGCTACTTAAATTCAAGGTGGAAGAAATAGGTTATATAGGGCCACCTATGCGGTACGTCATAGAGCTAAAAAAATTAAATTTTTTCTTAATTTTTACAATCTTAGGAAAGAAAAATGAGGACCCTATTATAAAGGGTTTAAGATGGTTCAAGAAGAGGTGAAATATCTAGAAATGGATATCTTTTCCCACAACATGTAGTCCATTTGAATTCCGTGATATCTAATAAGCTTTTCCTAAACATAAGCCCTTGCTCTTATTGACACTACATCCACCTCCCAGGGGTTCAAAATATTTGAAATTAGCATGCAAAAGGAGGTCCTTCTTTGATTGACCTTGACATGGTATGGCCATATACTATGCTTTTGAGCTTGTTCTTCTCGATTATATGCTTTCTGTGCAATTTCTTATATCTCACACATTTTTCCAAAATAGGTATTCTCTCATATGTTTTTATATCTCACATGTGAGAAGGTGTACGTTTGGATATGATTTTGAGCTCGTACAGTTCAAAACATGCTAGTTCGATAAGTTCAAACCATGCATCTTTTTTCAGATCGAAGCCAGTCAAGGGAAATTACAAAAATTCTTGTTAGTCATTCGTTGTGCTTATACTATCCTATGTTGCGCATTGTGCTTATCCTATCCTGGTATGTTGCCTTGTAGTGAAAGTTATAGACAAAAATTAACTATAAATCTTTTAAGAGACTGAGCAATTAGCCATTAGACATCACAAAATTATTAAGAAACCAGCTTCTTATCAATTGTTGAGTTATGAAACCTCAATTTGCTATATATAGTTAGGATTATTTTAATTACTAGTAATAAGTGTAAATAGAGGTGAACATGGTGTATTCGTGAGATAAAAAAATATTTTTCTTCATCTTGGAAATATCAGAAACATGTTTTGTGTTCATGAGACAGGTGGTGCTATTATTGGTGACCAAATGACAAGTGGACCTCTTCTTCACTTTTGTTTAAGTTTTGCACCCTCAAGAGAAATTATGATGTTGATACTACATGTACTGTCAATCACAATCCAATTCTGGAATGGGAAACTACTTTTCGACTTGTCAAATGGTAAATTACCTCAATTCTCCTTGATTGAACCTTCATTTCGTATAATATTCCCGATTGTAGAAAGAAAAGAAGAAATGGCGTTTAATATAATGAAGCAAGTTATAAAGCTAACACAATTACCACTTTGGCTGATGCTCTATGACATTGAACTCAATAGTTTTTACAAACATAGAAGAAAAGAGCAAGATTATATTTGTTAATGTACAGTCTATTTGAATTTTTTTATAACTAGCACCTCATCATAAAATAGATCTCATTTCATAGAATATGTAGTGGAATTTCACAACATAATATCTAGGTAGCATTTCCAAAACATAAAATCCTTCCTCTCCTTGACTTTAAATCCACCTTACAATGTGTTCTAATACTTTGGAATTATTCATCATACCCTATTGTGCTAGGTAGTTTTATGCGATTATTGAGGAGGGAATCATATTCAAAGTGTGGCTCCAAAATCCCTTGCATTACTCTTTTCTTTATGAGGCTACAATTTTCCACATATCCTTGGTCGATAAGCTTCTGAGTTTGGAGCTTTATTTGAGATATTTACTTTATCAATGACTTAATATAATTACAGTATAGAGGATTATATATTTATTATTATTACAGAGTGTAAAACATTATAATATAATTATAATATACTGAGTTATATATTTACTCATGTATAAGCCATTGTACTTCTGATAAGGTCTTGAGCTTGTACTTGTCCAAATTTGCCTCAAGAAGCGGCATCCGGTTTCATATAGAACCCATTCCGAGACAAAACCCATTTCAGTTTTTGATGATTTAAGATTCTTCATACCTGAGTATGATAGGTGGTTTGATAAAATAATTGAGGTGAATTCAACTTCAAAGTATGGTTCAAGAATCTCTTACATTTTCTCGTTTATTTACAAGGCTCCAACTTTCCACATATCCCTTGTCCATAGGATCCTAAGGTTGGAGCTTGATTTCCAATAGATTCTCTCTCATAGGTAAACTGTTAGTTACCTCAGTACATTGAACCTTGATATAATTATCCAAGTTTATATAGAATCCAAACATGAAACTTAACACTAATTATCGCAAAAGGATAGGAATCACATAAAATGGATACTAAAAGTAGGGAAAAACATTCCTTTGAAGATAGCGCTATAACTAAGCTATAAATTACGCAAACTGGCCGATGAGATATGGCTGATCAAATTCGAGTTGGAAGAAATGAATTTTGTAGGAGCATCTATGAGCCAAGTTGCAGAGCTAATAAAAATTACAATTTTTGTAGGTTTTTACAGTTTAATGGGAAAAAAATTAAGATTATATTATGGAGGATGTAGGATAATTATAATATAGAGGATTATGTATTATAGAGGATTTAAGATATGCTTATACTATAGAGGTCTATACGACAATACTTGGTAACGATTTGTTTTGGAATTCAATTGGTATCCTATGCATCACATGTACATTGTTCTTAGATTATCATATGTTGCCTCATAGTGAGATTTAGGGACTAAAATCATCAAGCATAGATCTTTTAAGAGACTGATAAAATATCCATTACACACAACTAAAGTAATGAGATAAGCTCCATTGAGTTTTGTTATGTCATCAGGAGCATGAATATGCCATCGCTAGATACGTTGTAGTGCAATCCGACTTTCCACAAAAAGAGTGCATCATTTGATCACTTGTAATCGAAGATTAATTACTTGATCGGAGGTCATTGACTGCAAGTTAGAAATATTCCTTAAATGGAAGCACTCTTCTTCTACATTTGACGATCTGACATACCTAAGTGTAATCGATAGTTTAATGAGCTCATTCAAGGGCAATTGATTTTCAACACCCCCCTCAAGCAAGTATTCAGCCTACCTCCAACATTTGACTGCTCCCTTGAACCTTGATAGATTTGTTGAGTCTAATGCTTTGGTAAAAAACTCAACAGATTGTTCCTTGGGACTTATATGTTATACTTGAATCTCCTTAGCCATTAGTTTATTTCTTATGTAGTGATAGTGTACTTCTATATGCTTGCTCCTAGCATGGAACATAAGATTGGGAGATAGGTATGCACTATTTATGTTCTCACATATTATTGAATATTGAATAAACTACAAATCTAAGTGAAACATAAGCATCTTGAACTACATGAATGCATGTGGCTTAGGTCAAAATATTCATATTTAGTTAAGCATACAACAATTGTAGATTGTTTCTTTAGTATTCATGAGATGACCTTCTTGCCCATGATCATTGCATAGCCACTTGTACCCCTATCTTCTTTGGAACCAATGCAATTGGCAATAGTGTATGCTTTCACCACAAAATTGTATTCAAAGGTATATGAAAGACATTTATATAATTCTCATTTTAGATATAAAAGCACTATTTTTTGCTACTTGCAAGTGAGGAACTCTATATATTCTCGTAGTTGTTCCATAGTGCAATGCACCCAAGATAGAATTATATAAGGGAGCATCCCTTAAATCATTACCTTGAGTTGAAGTAAAATTTAAATTTCTTTCTTTGGGTTGATAAATGTCTTGGAACCTGTAAGAACATACTTCTTCAAGACATCCAAAATATACTTCCTTTGCGGGAGCCCATATTTACATTTGCAAATTCCCATATATTCAATTTTTTCCCAAGCCTTCTTTTTATGTCTTTGATCCCTTCTTAATGACTAATTTTAATGATGGATTCATCCATAGTTGATTGTCTCTTCATAATCTAATCGATGAGTCAAAAATGAACCCTAGGCAACAAGTCTTTCCTTCTACCAACCTGTGATACTATGTGAGTGCTTCTTCACTTTATAAACGACTTATTTCTACATGTCTTTATTCCTTGGTATTGTTATCATCCAAGGCTTTAACTTCTTGTAGCAGGGTATCACTGAGTAGGGAAAGATGTGCTAAACCATTTGCCATTGCTTGACCTCTAGGAAATTCATAAACCTACTCATATGAGAGAAAACAAATAAAATATCAGGTTGGGTAATGCGTAAGTGAATCAAGCATCCAACAACCTACTGATAGAAAACAACCATCAATGCATCTCTAGCATCATGAATACTCAATCGTAAACCTTATTACATAGGAATGGCAATAAGTTTGTTTGACACAAAACTATTCTACCATCAACCTGTATAAATTAAAGGCCCAAATAATGATGAAAATGCCCCAAATATGACATCTCAAAAGAGGCAATCAAATCAGCCTTAAAATTAGCAATATGCTTTTCATTACGACTTGTGAGCAACATGTCATTAACATAGCCAACAATGATCAGAAGCACATCATTTTCATGCTTAACATATAAGGTGCTCTCAGATGGATTGTTCTCAAAACCATAACTGATGTATATTTCAACCATGATGAGTTGTAAGTGCACAAATGCTACGAATGGTATTCATTCCACATGTGGGTGCAAAGGTTTAATGAAAATTAATTCCTCTTTCTTGAGCATAACCTTTTGCAATAAGCCTAACCTTATACCTATCATTTGTTCCATCAACCTTACATTTCATCTTTTATACCCGTTTAGTGCCAATGGCCTTTTTGCCTAGAGGGAAATCACATAAAGATCAAGTACCATTCTTCATAATAACATCATATTCTCATTGAATGGCAACCCTTTGATTTTTTTGAATTTTGTGTTTCATCAAAAGAAGTAGGCTCATTTTCATCACAAAGACTAGAGGTAGCCATAACATAGCAATATGATGCAAAAGAAGCACTATGAGAGCCTCTACTATTACGATATGAGAGGGGTGCATCTAGTTTGATATCTCGTAAATTCTACACCAATAAGTTAGGCATCATGTTTGGCTCCTGTATATTAGCCCTCTCATCAACAAGTGCATCATGTAAATCTGCATAAAAAATGGAATGATCTACGTCATCATGGGAGACCTAAAAAGGTTAAAAGATTGCCTCATTTGGACCAACACTTGACAATCCACCTATCAAAAGAGGTAGCAAAGTTCCATAAACGTCTTTGAAGCTAATTGATGTCTCCTTAGTACATGAAAGAAATTACTTTGATTCTTAAACTTTTGGTTTGTCATGATGATGATCTTATAGAACTTTTATTATTGGGCTAAGCTCGGAATGGGATCACATTTTATACGTAAACCTTAGCAAATGTTTTCTTCAGGTTTGGTTCAATAAGCAATGTCTTACGATTGAACTAGAAGGACAAAAACCTTATCGTTTGAGGTTTCTTATTCCATGTGTGTTCTCAAGTCTGATGTGCATAATAATTCAACCCTTACTCAAGAATCCATATGCATGATGAAGACCCCTTTTTCTCCAAAGGAAAGTGAACCCACTGCTAAGGAACAACCTCAAGCACTATGCCAACCAACATGACAGGGAGTAAAGAAAAGGAAAATTCACACTTGAACACCACCCAATCATAGGAGGAACGTTGTCCCAAAAACAAAATAGATATGGGTAAAAGTAACTTGATCAGGTAATTGGTCTCATATCAAAATCACATCCCCAATCTTGTTCGAAGAACAAGAGGTCAACTAAAGATGTATGATACATCAACCAATTTTTCACAATATTTGGATACGTAAGAAACTTGTAAATGCACACCCTAGTCCATCTCACATGCCTAGAGCTTGCTTGAAGGTTTTAATGCCCCCTATCTCAATTTCCCTTCTAGAGAAACCTAGGCAACAATTGTTGGTAAAGATGGATAGATGCTCCAAGAGATTAATTAGGTACTGCCAAACCTGCTTTGTACCAGCCCCCTAATGCTTCAGAATTGATAAGTAGTCCTCCGTATCTTTCCAATGACACCATAAAATGGCCTATGTACTTCAGAAGTGATGTGTGTAATGATTGAATCAAAACAGATAACTTTGAAACTCAAAATCTCATGAAAACCTTCTATTTATATCTTGACCAATGTGCCTGCACCTTTCAAAGGATGATGTGCCACGTGCTTAAAGAATTCTTGAGGAAAAATTTGGAATTCTATGTTGATGATCTCTGTGCTCATTCCAACATCAGACAAACACATATCCTAGAGTTGAGAGCTATCTTTGACAAATGCAGAGAGTACCAAGTCTGCTTGAACCCAGAAAAGTGTGTTCTCATGGTCAAGAAAGACAAGATTCTAGGACACATAGTGTCGAAGAATGGATATCCACGGACAAGGAGAAAGTGAGAGCTATTGCAGAGCTACCTAGGCCAAACAATGTCAAGGAGGTACATGCTTTCATGGGGCATTGTGGCTATTATCGCCGATTCATTCATATGTATGCGATCATTGCAAAGCCTCTCTACTCTCTTTTGACTAACTTTGAGGGGACTGAAAAATATGAGGATTCCTTTAACGAGCTCAAGAGAAGATCATGTTCAACACCAAACTTGACAACTCAAGATTGGAAGAAGCCCTTTAATGTTCATGTAGAGGCATCCAATTATGCCATTGGATGTGTACTTTCACAACCTAATCGTGAAGGTAATATGGATCTCGCAATAGCCTATGCTAGTAGACAGATGAATGCAGCTGAGCAAAACTATACCACCATCGAAAGAGAAGGATTAGGCATGGTATATGCCATTAAAACTTTTAGACACTATTTGCTTGCAAAAAAGTTTAAACTTTTTACAGACCATCAAGCATTGCTATATTTATTGAACAACCCATGCAATACAGGTAGATTAGTAAGATGGTTCCTCTTGCTAATGGAATATGACTTAGAGGTAGTGGTGAGGAAAGGTAAGACTCACTTCAAAGCAGATCATCTCTCGAGGCTCACATCCGGAGAGGCCCCACAAGGAGTATCAATGATCTTCTTGATGCTTACCTGTTTAATTTGGAAGTCTTACCATAGTGCGCCAAGACATTAGTGCTAGTATTGACATATGGGCCTAAACATCAAGTAATAAACACTCACGATAGGGAGGTAGTGTTGGGAAAGATGGTTGGACACTCTAAGAAATGAGTAGGTACTACCAAATCTTGCTTTGTACGGCCCCTTGTAGTTTCAGAGTTGCGTTGTGGGCCCTTTTAGCTTTCCAATGACACTATATAAGTGCCTATGTGGATGTGAGGAATGATTGAATCAAAACAAACTACTTCCGAGTTGAAAGATTAATAAAAACCTTCTACTTTTGTTCATACAGCTACTACTTGTTATGCTTAGTGCTTCCAGTACAATAGGAATAAGAAAGCTTCATTTTAGATGTATCTAATTAGCTTAGTAAGCTAATGACTCCAAGTGCAATCATTTAACATGATGCACTATACACATAGCAATCAATTTAGCAATTGAATCATTACCCCTGATATTTTAGGACCAGTGAAGAGTTTGACTAGTGAGTGCTTCAATGCACTTTTCTCCAAATTGGCTGAATAGGTTATCTTCAAAAATTGTGAGCATTTAGAGAACTTGGGCTGATTCCAACAAGCTATAGATCACTTAAAATGATCAAGGGATGACTAAGATATGAGCAGTACAAGATGACTCTTATGAATGAGTGTGATAGAGAGATCATAGATGAACAATGTAGATATATTGTATTAATGACACCACATGCTTGAAAATCATAGCCTAATGATGGTGAGTAGTGTAGGCTACAATGTAGACCTCAGACTCATACAAAATGGCAATGGAGAACTCCGGAATGGATTCACTTCTAACCATGACTTTTTACATGTAACTTTTATAAGTGCTACATTCAAATTTGAATTTGAATTCAACTTTTGGATCTCTCTAAACGTAATTCACCAATCTAGGAGTTATTCTCTCCAACATAAAATCGTGACTTTTCATCTCACAAACTCCACAAGTTTGTAGGTAGGTACAAATATTCTCTCAAGTAAAAAAAATGACTTTTACAAATGGTAAGAGATAAAATATTCATAGCAAAGGTTTGCATGGAGCTTCAATGGTTCATGAACTTCTAGCCGCATGTGAAGGCTTGAACTTTGCACCAATAGCTCCCTCGCAAGACAAACATTTTGGCTTGGTCTGAATCTTCATGAATATCCTGCAATCCAATCATTGAATTAAACCTACAAAGTTTTGTACCATCTAATGCTTTAGTTAACAAGTCTACACATTGCATATTAGTTGATACATATGCCAACTGAATCTTCTTGCTTAATAGCTTCTCTCTCACAAAATGATAGTGGACCTTCATATACTTGGTCCTAGCATGATAAATAGGATTTTCTACAAGATGTGATGATCTTGTATTATCTCCAAAAATCATTGGAGATGTGGTATGCAAACCTAAATCTGTATACAACAATTTGATCCATATGGCCTCTTGAGTAGCATTGGCCAATCCTCTATACTCTGCCTCTGTAGAAGATAAAGCAACAATAGGTTGCTTCTTTGACGACCATGATATAGGTTTATTACCTGCAAAAGATAGGTATCCTGAGGTACTCCTTCTATCATCTTTGCAACCTGCCCAATCTGCATCTGAATATATCTTGATGTCCAAGACAGAGGTATAAGGACAATTCACTTCTTGATTTTGAGTGCCTTTAAGGTACTTCAAAATCCTTTTTGCAGCTTCCAAATGAGGTGCTCTAGGTTTGTGCATAAAATAACTTAGAACAATTACTCAATAAGCAATATCAATCCTTGTCAATGTGGCATAGTTCAAGCTTGCGACTATGCTTTGATAGCCTGCAATGTTCTCAAGTACATCACCTTCATGAGCACTTAATTCTAGGTTTACCTCCATTGGATTACTTGCAACTTTGGCATCCTCCAAATGAAATTTCTTCAACATATCCTAAATATACTTTCTCTAAGTAATATAAATTCCACAGTTAGTATAGACTAACTCAAGTCCAAGAAAATATTTTAGTGATCCAAGGTCACTAATTTTGAACAACTCATCATCTGATTCTTGATCTGCTTGATCACATTGGCATCATTACCTCTGAGTATAATATCATCAACATATACACATAGGTATATTACTTCTGAATTACTTCTCTTAATGAACAGAGAAGTATCTGCCTTACTCATTACAAAACCTTGATCCTAAAGGTATGTAGTTAACCTATGGTTCCATGCCCTGGGTGCTTGCTTCAATCCATAAAGAGCTTTGTTCAATGTACATACATATGTTACCTTGCTGGGGTCCTCATATCTAGGAGATTGAGACATGTATACCTCCTCTGAAATCCAGCCATTTAGAAATGCATTTTTACATCCAATTCATACATGTTCCGATTCTTTGATGCAGCCACACTTACCAATACCCTGATGGTTGGCATTTTGGTCACAGGTGAGAAGGTTTCTTCATAATCAGCTCCTTGGGTTGTGGGTTTGTGCAAAACCCTTAGCCACAAGTGTAGCTTTGTGCGTGCTTATTGATCCATCAGAATTCCTTTTGATCTTATAGATCCATCTAGAACCAATTACCTTCATAGACTCCTTTGGAACTAGTTCCCAAGTATCATTCTCCTTGAGTGCTTCAATTTCCTCATCCATAGCTTCCTTCCATTCTGTCTTGGCCTTTGCCTCTTCATATGATGATGGCTCTTCAACTGTCAAGTCTTTTGCAATATAAACAGAGTGTTTAGTAACTAGGGAAGTATCATACCCATATCTGATTGGCTTCTTGCTCTCCCTTTGTGATCTTCTGATTGCTTGGTTGGAAGATTCAGGTATATTCTCTAGTTTCTTCATTTTGACTTTGCCTTTGGGATCTCCATGCCTTGACCTCTTCTAGGTTGTTGATGTCTGAGAAGGGATATGCACATAAGCAACACATCCAAAGATACTGCAATGATCAAGTGAAGGTCTTCTACCATGCCATGCCTCATATGGGGTCATCCCATCAAGAGATTTGGATGGCAACCTATTTACAAGATAAGTGGAAGTAGATACACTCTCTGCCCATAAGTAATTACGTAATTTTTTCTCATGTAACATAGACCTAGCTATTTCAACAATTAATCTATTTATCCTTTCTGCCACCCCATTTTGCTCAAGGGTATACCTTGTTGTAATTTCTCTCTTGATTTCCCTATCCTGCAAGAAAGCATCAAACTCATTTGAGAGGTACTCAACTCCACCATCTGACCTTAGTCTCTTTAGGTTTATCCATGTTTGGTTCTCAAGAAGTGCAAGATACTTTTTAAAGCGACTGAATACTTCATCTTTGTGCTTCATAAAGTACAATATAGTCCACCTACTGTAATCATCAATGAAAGACACGTAATACCTTGATCCAAAGATTGAGGGATCCTAACTTGGTCCCTATACATCTGTATGGACAAGCTCTAGGTAGCCTTTCCTTGAGAAGGGTAACCTATGAGATTTTCCAAACTTACAACCACCACATTTATAAATCATGTGTAGCTTGGATACATTAGGTATCCCAAGCACACATTGGTCTCTACAAATTTTTTTTTTAAGTTCTCCCACCAACATGCCCTAATCTCTTATGCAAGATTTCAAGCTCTGAAAGTGTTTGATCTTTGTAGCTATAGAGTGCAATATTCCTTGTATCTTCAAGTTCAAAAGTGAATAATCTACTTGTCTTTTCTCCTTTGGCAATTCTTTTGAATCCATGTTGGAGATCCTCCACAAATGCTCCATATTGATTGAACGTGACCTGCAAAGCATTTTCCACAATCTGTCCAACACTCATTAAATTCTTGGTAATTGTAGGTACATATAAAACCTTGCTCAATAGATTCTTGTTTCCATCAGAGGTCTTAACGTTTCCTACTTTAATCACTGAGTGCTTAGTGTCATCACCTGTTTGTACCTGATGTTTACCCTTTAGTTCTTCAAGGTCAGAGAGAAGGGCTACATTGCCTGCCACATGGTTTGAGCATCCTGAGTCAATGTAGAAGAGATGGTCATCATTTATACCTGGTTTTGAAGTCATATTCATAATCAGAAGAGAATCTTCTTGCTCCTCTCTGTAGTTGTTGTAATCCTTCCTTGATTTGTAGCCTCCTCGGTAGTTGCAATTGTAGTTGTTGTTGTAGTTATTGTTGTAACCTTGATAGTAATTGAGTCTTCCTCTTGATTGTGTATATCCACCTCTTTGATATCCTCTACCTCTTTGATTCTTGAAGTTCGTGTAACACTCAGCTGTAGTATGATTTGAAAATCCACAAATAATACATAGTGAGGAGTTATAAGATCTCTCGCTACCTGGCTTACCTCCTCTATCCCTTCCTCTTGAGGTTCTACCACTCCCTCCATAGTTGGCTTGGGGGGTAGTTCCTTCATCTTCAACTCCCTTTCTCTTTGGACTTACTTTTATCACTGTATAGGGCAGAAGAGCTATTACCTCTTGATGAATCTCCATTCTTGTTGAGCTTGGCTTCATGGGTAAATAGTTGCCCCATGAGTGTGGTAAGCTCTGGAATCTGCATATCCATGTACAAGTCTATGGCAGTTGTGAAGGCCTCCCATTTGTCATCAGCTTTAATAACATTCATTACTTGTCTTAGAATCTGCTCCTCTTCAATTTCTTCTCCTATGCTTGCGAATTGATCTGCTACATCTTTGACTTTGGTCACATACTCTAAGATGCCTTGCTTAGGTTGTTTTTTTTGAGTGGTAAACTCAATCTAGAAGCCAAGGATATGATGGAACTCCCTTCTTTTCCGAAAGTGATAGAGACATGGCAACTGAAGGAGTACTGAACGTAGAGGAAGCACATGGCCTATGCTCAAGGCCAAAGGAGAATACAAAACAAAATGTCTCATCCATGGAAGAAAATATGGGTATGGAGAGGCAAGCATCCTGTTGCTGATAAACTAAATTCACCGGCTAAACATCATACTAGTGGTCGACGACAAGACACTATTAAGAAGTCTCTCAAAGATTCATCTAGAAAAGTGAGGTCTATTTGGGTACCCAAGAGGTCAATAAAGGCCGACCCACAATCAAGAAAAATTTGGGTGTCTAAGGCTTGTTTGTGGGCTCAAATAGCCATAGAGAAACAATGCATTGTGAATCATTATTCATACACTCAAACAGCCGATATCCATAATTGTTTGGCACACACAGTCACATATCCATCCACATGCACGAGCAAGATCACTAGTAAATGGGTCCCTAAAAGGCCTCATTTCCAAGTAGACACTCTTGTAGAGCCTTCCAAAGCCCCCATGAACTCAAAATGTAAAGCCACACATTATGTTTGGCAACTCAAATCTTGTAATAAACCCCCTGACCCCACTATGTAAACCCACCTCACATAGTAACCATATCCAAACACCATTACACCACTCCAAGTAGCACCTAGGAACCCATCATCCATTAATCACACTTCACACTCACTATCACATGCCCACTAGCTAACCAACTAGCCACATCACAATTCATAAGGTTAATGTTGTAACGGGGACACAGGGTCACTTTGTGTCCATTGCAATAAGAACATTGATTTATATATTCTCATAAAACTAGCGTTCGATTCCCTCAACATGGAAGAGGCTGCAGGAACGAGCTCCCACAGGCACTAGTCCTCAAATAGTGGACATTGAAAGTATCCCTATTCAAGAGGAGTTGAAGGAACGGCCACAGGTGTTAAGAGCAGTACATGTCATACCGATTCAAAATCCTCCGAGGGGCACACATCGCCAGTTAGCAAGAACTCCCATTGGTTCAATAAAGTAGTAGGACCCCTTGGGGATGGCACCTATTTGTGGGACGCTGAGATAGAGTTTAATGAACGGTGGGGCCGGTATCATTTCTTTACACCTGAGTTCAAAAAGCTTTAGAATAGTGAAGGATTGCGACGGATATGGAAGATAGCCGGATTGGATGACTACTTCCGTGCTCACTTACCAAAGCGTGACTTTCTGAGGTGTTCATACCTAGTTAGCACACTCACGCCTAGCAAAGATAAGGAGGGGACGAGCACCTTTGTACTTCCTTCTCTTACACAAGGAAATGAACTAAGGCGTGTTAAGTTAATAAACAATTTAGTACGCGAAGCTCTAGAAATGAGAGGTATGCACATCCCTATCAAAAACGAGACGATGATCCCAGATAATACGAAGAACAGGAACCTAGCCAAGCTAAAGGACATGGTGTCAATGAGCCCAATTATTGCCATCCACCTCCAAATGTGCATGCACCACTTCGCCTTTCCTACCCAAGAAAGATTTACAATGCCACCCAAGAAGATTTGGTTTATTTTATACTTAGCAATCACGCTGAATCTGACAATCAATATGCCACATTGGATCATTAACCAGATCCATCTTGCACATTAATGTTGGTACAAGAAACAAAAGCCACTGCTCTATGGATGTTGTGTACTTACTAGAATTTTATATGGATGCTTGGCATATGATGTGCCGATTGAAAGGGCACTCATTTGGACTAGGGTGCAGGATTTTCACTGAAGAGTGTCTGCCACAGGGTCCCCATCAAATAAAATGACAAGAGCTATTCAAATGCCATGTGCACAAGCTCGGGGAGCTACCCTGACGCCGGACATGACTCCACCATCCCAAAGGCGAGTGCAACCCTTCACCATTAGATTACCAAGGCACAGTGCAGAAGGGCATAATCTGATCTTCCCACCGATCCCCACAAATTTAGAGTTTCCTCATGGCTTCACGCTTGAGGATATAACTGATGAGGAAGTAGCTAGGATAATCAATGCAACTAACTTTGAAATCGAAATAGAGCAGTTAAGTGGACAACAAACTATCATGGAACGGCCCGAACAAACTCAACTAGTAGTAGTTGAAGTAGAGGAAGATGAGGAGGAGACTGAAGAATAGGCACAAGATGAGGAGCATGAAGGACCCTCCAATGAAGAGGAACATGCATATGAACAACACATCATATCGGAACTCGTAGGAGCCCCGACATTCACAAAGCAATTCAAAAAGATTATATGCAACTATGAACTTGGTTCAGGAACAACGTAGATATCCTTGGCAGTAGGGAAGGCCTTAATGAACTAGATACTTGAAGAAGAAGGTGTGGATGATCAATTCAGAGCTTCCCTCGACATGATCGCTAACTGTGGACACCACCCTCGCACACTCTCAGAGATTTGAGCGAGGGCACAGGAGACATCCTCCAAGATCAAGGAAGGAGATACATATTATAGTATCAGAACCACATGGCACCACCTCCACAACCACCGGCACGGCACACTCCATTCAACACACTGAAGAACCCCATGCATCAAGTGCACCACCATCACCACTCCCACCACCCTCCCCTCCAAATCCACCTCCCTCACCTCATACCACCACTATCACCCCTACTATCACTGCCATGGTCTCCACCTCCCTTAGTGGAGCACACAATGTGAGTCAACCGTCACAACTCTTACAATCTGACACCACCACTGTTGTAACTGCCACTGCGGATGATATAACTCTACCCATGGTTACGGAAATTCCAATTCCTCTTTTTAAAATTCTAGGTGGCCCACATGCACAACTAAACACACCATTGTACACCTTCACTACTATCACCACACCTACCATTCCCCTGTATATGGTAACTCCCACGATCGCATCCACACACGAACACATGGACATATCACCCACATCTGCACCTCTCCCTCCCCCCATATTCCCTCAATCTCCCATTCCCCCACCACCCACTTCACCATTCTCAAGCACAACATCCACCATCCCTTTCCCTTTTCCCTACCCCCCTGCATTCCAAACTTTCCCAGCACCCACCCCTGTAAATAATGTATTCAACACTTTGTATCAATGTTTATCTTAGTTACAGCAAAACTACTAGCAGTTAGATGCTCAACATACGAGCCTGTTTAGAGTCCATGAGACACTAGAAGAACGACTCACATGCATGGAGAAGGACAAGAGGCTACTACAACAGAATTATGATACCTTGTAGAGACAACATGAGGAATTAGTGGCCAATCCCCCCCCCCCCCAACCAGATTCACAGGCACAACAACACCTCGACAAAATGCTCTGTGTCCAACAAGTAGATAATCTCTCAAAACCCGCTATAGCCTCGCATTACTAAGGAAACACATGTCCGCAGCACTAGAAGAAAATAAAAGACTACAAAGATAGAATGAAGAAAATCTAGAAGCAGCGATGGAAGGATCACCAAAAGACATCAACCCAAAGCGCTTTAAATCCATCCCATCAGCCCACATGCAGATCATATTGGACACCTGTGCTAACCTACTAGAGGCATATGATTCCTTAGAAAAAGAACGTGATGACCTACAGAAGCAATTGGTCAATCAATGAGAGCAACCGAAAGAAGTAGCACCTACAAATGTCACATCTAAAGAGGTCATAGAATTGAAAGCACAAATGACAGTGTTGCAAGATAAGCTTCTCCAATATGAATGTCAATCTTCTCCCGTGGTGGAGCCTGAGCCTGAAGAACTCATTCCAATTGAAGTAGAAGAGACATTTGAGGACCCTTATGAATATATGCTTGCACTTGGAAGCAAACAAACAAAAGAAGGAATGGATACATTTGAGATTGAAGCTCCGGAATGGATGCAAAGGTTAGAAAAGGTAGGCCCAACTCATGATGACAGAGTAGCAGTGCAGGTACAATCCATGTCTTGACTAGAAGACGTCATCATCAAATCAGAATACTTCAAGAACCTATCTCATCATCGATGGATTGGTGTTTCTGATGATTTGTATGTACCATTTTGCGTCTTATTAATAGATTATAATGTGTAGATCAAACACCGCACCACAAAAGAGCCAATCTCCGCAACCCAATTTGCCCCAGATGACATTCCTGAGAGCACTGTGTAGGGCAACATCTTTCAACCTACATGGAGAATACAGTTACTCGAAATGTACCCTGAAATGGTGCGCACATGGAACAACATATTCTTGTACATTAAGTATAACCCCCGCTATTGGCCTGTGTTTCGGCAAAGATCATGGCCTGAGTTCACTCAAACAGTGAAGAACATCAAAGGATGTGATAAATGGTTGAACTATGTATATATGGCACTGCCTCTTGGCCCACCAACGGTAGCATATATGATTTCAACAATTTGACATTGGAGAATTAGTTTCAAGAATGTACGAGATGTCATGGCACAGATGTGCCTTAAAATCTTCGAACTAATGCCTCTCATATTTCGGACCTTCAAAATTGTCAAAGAACCTCACCTCTCGACACTAGGCTTTAATGAAGGCAACCTCAACCTCGTCTATGACATGAGCACCACACCATCTGTCACTATTGTATATTTATGGCGTGCTTGTATCAGATATCTCCGAGCATGCTTCAAATAAACATTTGAAGAAATGTTTATCATAGGGTTCTAGGAGTATTTCTCAGAAACATTCATACCCAGACCCTATCATCTGCTACATTTATTTTCTATGGAGCAGGCCCTACATTCAGACAAGCTGCACATGCCACATCCGAAGGTACCCAAGCCAATCGATTGGGATGCCTTACTCACAGATTTGGCCAAAGGATTGGGGTTAGAAGAGCATCACTTGGCGAAAGTGTGGTTGAATACTATGTCAAACGTTTAGCTTAGCAAGGGTCTATCAGAGACGACAAAAGGGAGAAAGGGGGGAGTGTTGGTAGCAGTCAGGGCATTTCAAGACAAGGGAGCCGACATAAGGAATCAAAGCAAAGAGAAGGGCCAAGCAAGCAAAGCAGTCAAAGAAGATCGGCAAATAGTCCATTCACTTTTTTCGACCTAATCTCCTTTCAATAGTGATTTTCATCACTACATGAACATTGTAAATACCGTTTTTTGTAGATTCAACTCCAATTTGTTCGAGTCAAAGGAGTCCTTGAGCTTGAGGAGTATTAGAAGTATTTATGTACCAACTTTCATAATTTTTAGAGCTCATTTGAGCCTCCAAAATAGCCTAGGAACCTAATTTCTAACTAGGTCGGGCACTAGGTCTGGACAAGGCCACGACCTAGTCAAAAATTATAAAAGGAGCTAGAGAGCTCATTTTTGGAAGAACAAATTGTAGTTTGAACTAAAGAAGAGCATGCTAATTGTGTTGTGATCTTAATCAAAGCTTCCATTATCTCACTCTTTGTTCTACTTGTGTGCGCATGTGTGTGTATGTGTGTGCATGCTTGTGTGCTTCTCCATCACCACTTGTGCACATCACTTGCTCGAGGCCTTCATACCATCCTCATATCTTCCATGATTGACATTAAAGGAGATGCAACTCACTGCTAAGCTACATATTACCTTCACAAATGGTTTTTTGGGAACCAAATCCCAAGTGCTTTTCTCTTGAAGTGCTTCAATTTCCTCCTACATAGCTTCTCTCGACTTTTCTTTCTTGTTGACTTCTTCAAATTTCCTCCTACATAAGGATCAATGTAGACCATGATTTCTGTTAATAAAAGCAAAGGCTCTCCACAAAAGAGAGCAACTCTTACTTTCACGCATGCTTTTTGAAGCCGCCTCACGGTAACTCCTATGTTTGACATAATGAGGAATCCTATAAGTACATGTACTCTGTGGACTATCAAAACAGAGTGTGTAGGGAAAGATTGCACCCAGTCCTGTGTTTTTTCTTGTCTCTTTGCATATCTATTGTTAGTGTGTTTTCAGCACCGATATCCACTATGTGAGCATGAATTAAGATCTTGGTAACAAAAAATGTAGGATACTTTTATGTTAACACTATTCTATGTACGTTAAAAGAATAATTCCACTGTAACTAAAGGGTTAGGAAATGAAAATACAAATACATGAAAGCATGAAGATAAGTATCTTCTTAGTGTCCTTAATGTAATATAAAAGATGACCATCTTTTAAGTATTTAGATAATTTGAAGAAGGTCTAGACTTAACCTTAAAGTAAACTTCCAATAAGATTTTAAGTATCTAATAATGCATGGAATCATTCCAATAGAATTAACAGTTAGTTATAAAGTAGAATTTGTAGGTGATAGTGATAATAATCATCCATGTTATGAACAACCAAGTTTAGCAATAAATAGATTTCTTAGAATTTCCTTTAAGTATAAAATATTCTTGTAATGATAAATCTTCTTTTCATCAAATGCAACTAAAGAGAAGTGATAAGAAAATAAAAAATAGATTCTAGTAAGCCCCAAACCATAGGTAATGGTACTTAAGTCATATGACTACTATCACTAAAAGGGTTAGCAGTTCCTTAAGAAATCCTCTAGCTTTGGAATTTGAAAAGCATTCATTCGCAACTGCTTATAATTGAGTTTGGGTGGGGAGGGGAGTCTCTAGAAAATCCTTGGGGCAAGATACTAAGCTTTCTACTTTTAACAATAGATCTTTAAATGAAGGCTAAGTCTTTATCACTATCACCCAACCAATACAAAATATTCAAACTTTGATTAAATTTATCCAAGTGACTATGATTGGAACTATCATTGAATTTATTAGAGTTCTAAGTCTTGGACTATAATTTTAGTAATTATCTTATCAGATGAGAATAGAGTCTCATTTCTTAAGTAAAGATTCCTATGTAGGATTTGATAATGTTCCAAAAAGAGTTCTCCAATACATAAAGAGATAAACGATTCTAGAGATACCATATAGGTCAAAGAGGTAAATTGATTCCGGAAGACCTCTTTGTTTAGATCCCATCCAAGATAGGATCCTCATGTAATAAAAATAAATGAGTGAGAGGGATGAAAACTATTCTCTTACGTTTGGCCAATGAGATCTAGGCTAAAAGTTATTATATAGTTGTAATCTGAAGTATACTTTTGGGGATGAAAATGTACTTCAAAGGGAAAAAGAGGTTATAAAGGTGTTTGAAAAGCTTCAAGTTATAATGACATTAGGAAATTTTAGAGTATTAGACATAGTTCATTGGATGAGAAGGAGGAGGTATTGGGTTCATTCCCCATGAAGGTCTTTGGGAAACAATTTTGCCTAATGACTCTCTAAGGCCTTCTAGAAGCATCCACTCACGTTATAGTGAGTTAACTTAAGCCTAATTGAAGTTGCTCGAATCATTTGCACGTAAAGGCTATATGAAAAACCTAGCTGAATCAAAAAGAAAGAGTTTTAGTTCTTTCTGTCAAAGTGTTGTCTTGTAACAACATACTTATATTATAATGTGTGTTTCTAAGCATTCTCCAAAAAGGTTATATTTGAGGATGTATACGACATTTTAGCTTCTATGATTCAATGAATATAATTCTATTCTTTTCATATTTATTTTCAGTACTCTTTGTCAGTATTGTATTTGCAATCTTTTTTCTTGATATTTTTTGGTAGTGATGTGTGAACACACTTAGAACTGTTGGGATACTTTTTCCCTCTTTAGGAGTTTCTTTTTCCCTTCATCTTGTATCTATTCCTATAACTCTAACGGGTCGTGTATCTTCGTACACTCACTTGGTATTATGTTGTGCGCCAAGCTTCTTCTTCTTCTTCTTCTTCTTCTTCTTCTTCTTCTTCTTCTTCTTCTTCTTCTTCTTCTTCTTCTTCTTCTTCTTCTTGCTTTGTGTTGTTCATGTGCTTTTGCAAACCTCAAAATCCAAGATTTGGTATTAGAGAATTTCACCCCTTCCCCTATAGTAATGTCAATTCCCTTTCGATCACTGCCTTGAAATCACACAAAAATTTGTGAGCACACTCAAGGAAATCAGGAGTTAAAAATAGCTATGCTTTGTGGCCTCAAAATTTTGATATGAGCTTGTTTTGGCCTCCAAATGTACTATCATAATGTTTGTGCAGACAATTTCATCCTTTTCTGCCAAACATACATACAAGTTTGGGTTCCCTTAATACAAGCATCTCGAAGATTGCTATGGTTTTAATAGAGCTCAATAGGGTGGTTCTCTTCAAGTTTTTGAGAAACAATCCTTTTCTTGCATCAGGATATCTAGTCAATGGTGACCGATGAAAGCAATGATGTATTCCATATGTTGGTTGTTCAAGATAGGTTGGATGGTACTAATTACCCATTGTGGGCATATATGATGTGTCATGCATTGGTAGCAAAAGAGATGTGAAATATTGTGTAGGCTATTGAAAGACGTCCTAATACACTTGCAAATACAATTTTACATGGCATTGAAGATGATAATCTTCATATTCATATTCATGTTAAGATTCCTAATAAACCTACTACAGAGCAAATTTCTTGGGATGGTAAAGATGCTCATAAAAAGTTGTCCAAAACTAGCTAGAAAAGAGGCAATGAAGAAAGAGGTTGGAATGGTTGTAATAGATGCCTCTACACTAGAAATAGAGTTTTCTAATTATGTTCAAAATGAAGAATGGGCATTTACTTATATATGCAACTATGAACCATGTTTGTATTGCTAGTGTATGTCTATAGTAAAGAAAGATGTTTGGTACTAATACTATCACTTGCGGTAACAAATCCTCTACTCCTATAATTGTATTCCATAAGATCATTCTAATTGCAACTCATGGTAGTTCTTCAAATTCTTAGATGCTTTGTATGTACCACAGATCAAGAAAAATCTTTTGTGAGTTTGAGCATTAGCCAAGATTGTCTTGGTTGTCGATTTTTTGATGACAGATGAAGAGTTCATGATCTCTCAAATGGCAATGTTATTATTGCTTTTCGCATTTTATAGCATGGCCTATATCAGCTCATAGAGTATACAAAGTCTTTGGATGATTGAGCATGTGGAGTTCAAGATTCTCAAGCTATCTGAGATGCAAAGCTTTGGCATGCACACCATGGTCATCTAAATTTCACTAGTTTGCTACACCAATTTTAAATTGAATCATCTCTACTCAAACTTAAGGAACCTTGTAAACATGTCTCTGAAGGCTATATTTTGGGCAAAATGCATCATTCCTCCTTCCCAAAAGATGTTTCAATTCGAGCAACTTATAAATTGTAGCTTTTTCATAGTGATGTCTATGGTCCTATGTAGATTGCTTCTTCTAGGAACAATCTTTATGGTATGACTTTTATTGATGATTTCTGTAGGCATGAATGGGTGTATACATTGAAAGGAAAGCCCAAATGGTTTTTGTTCTTCAAACAGTTTCTAGTTATAGCTTAAAATCTATCAGCATGTAGATTGGGCACCCTCTCTATTGATGAAGGGTGCAATACATGTCCTCTTAATTTAATGCATTTGTGGCCGAGCTTGGGATAAAACATTAGTGCACACTACCATATACACCTCAAAAAAATGGAGCTGCTAAAAGAAAGAATATGTGTCTCATGGAAATGGAGAGGTGTATGGTCAAAAGTTAGGCTTTACCACATAGCTTCTACCTTGAGGCTATCATGTGTGCGAGAAATGTACTTAACAGGCATCCCACCAAAGCACTACAATCCATCAATCCATATGTTTCTTGGCATAGTCGCATGTCATCTATTGTGCATTTGTGTGTCTTTGGTTGTTTGGCATAAACACGAGTACCTAAAAAGACACACCAGAAATGGAATGATAAAGGAGTGAAATATATTTATTTTTTGCCTAGAGTTGTGAAAGCAAAGGCTATGGTTTGTATCATCCACACACTAAATCAATTTTTGTTAGCTCTCATATTGACTTTTGGAAGATCCAATTCAGCCATTACTTTCATGTACAAGAGAGTTTAGTTAGCTGTAGAGATGTGTTTGAACATTTGTTTCCACTTTTTACAGGTCGATGGTTAAGTGTTAGTCTACAAGAGATGGTTTCTATAGAGGAGTAAAAAATATGCCTAATGGGTTGGTGCAAACTTTGAGAGATAGCAAATTATAGAGATGTCTGCCAAATCATACTCGTTAAAACTCTGATAATGCTTCCTTTGCATTAGATTACTATAAAATTTCTACCTTTGGTTTATGTGATGAGAATGCACATGGTTCTTTTGATGAAGCATAAAATATAGAGAATTGGATGGTTGATATTCAATAAGAGTATGGTTCTATTATGAAGAATGGTACTTGGTCTTTATGTGATTTTCCTCCAAGTAAAAAGGCCATTAGCACTGAATGGGTTTAGAATTTGAATTGTATTCTTGATGCAAAAGTTGATAGGTATAAGGCTAGGCTTGTTTCAAAAGGTTCTACTAAGGAGAGAGGCATGGATTTTGATGAAACCTTTGCTCCCATATGCACAATGACCATCGTTCATAGCATCTATGCACTTCGAGATAATCATGGGTGGAATGTACACCAGTTTGATATTAAACCTAGAGTTTTGAATGGTGGCTTACATGAAGAAGTGTATGTATTTCAACCCAATGGTTCTATGCAGAAAGGGCATGAAAATAAAGTGTGTAGGCTGAAAAGGAACTAGATGGTATGAAGGAAGTGCCACATGCTTAGTATGAAAAGATAAATTCCTATGTGATTTCACATGGTTTTGAGAGCAGTTAAGCACCTTATATGTGAAGCATTTAGATGATGTACTTCTGATCATCATAATATATGTTGATGAGATGTTTCTCACTAGTTCTAATGAGAAGCATATTGCTAAATTTAAGGCTGATTTTCATGCCTCTTTTAAGATGTCAGGTTTGGGGCACTTGCATCATTATTTGGACATTAGATTTATGCAATTTTATGAAGAAAAAACTCTATTCCACAAAAAAAAATATACTAACCCATTATTGCAATATTTTGTCCTTGAAGATTGAAAACCTATTGCCACTCCTATGGAAATAGGTTACTCTTATGTCTTCATGATGTTGGAGATACATTTGATGTTGTTCTCTATCAGCATGTTGTTGGATGCCTTATTTACTTATGCATAACTCATCATGATATAAAATTTATTGTCTCTCACATGAGTAGGTTTATGTGTTGCCTAGGTGTCAAGCATCGGCAAGCCGTTAAGCACATCTTTGTCTACTTGAGTGCTGCCCGAATACTTAGATTGTTTTATACCAAGGGGGGATCATTACCTTTGAATTCACATGCCGTTTTAGACTCAAGGTGGGATGGTTTCTAATCTCATGTTTCCACTAATGGTTTTTGCTTCATGCTTTGTAGCTCATACATATCTTGGTTGAGCAAGAAGTAGCCAATTGTGGCCAATTTTGGCCACTTCTAGTTGTGATGATACATATAGGGAAGCTTTCAAAACAACTGTTGAGTGTGTGTGTGTGTATGGTTTAGATGCCTTCCAGTAATTTGGGTGTTGATTAGTCTTCTACCATCACCATCTTCATCGATAGTTAGACTGCATTAGCACTTGTTCCAAGAAACCCTATGCTCCGAGCTCTCACTGAGCACATTGAGGTGCAATAACATTATGTCAGGGAGAGGTTCTTTATTGAAGAGATCAGTTGGCATATGTGCCCACATAGTACAATGTTGTAGAACTTTGCAGAAATGCTCTACCTAGGAAGAAGTTGAAGCTTTTTGCAAAGCTTTGGGCTTACTTCATTTTGTGGATTTATATCTTTCCACATAGCTTGGTAGTTCCTTATACATGAGTGATAGCTTCTTGGTCACCAAATCACACCCAAGGAGGATTAGTTTATATAGTTTGGCAGTCATGTGTGTGAACACACTTAGGATTGTTGAGGCACATTTTTCTCTCTTTAATAGGTTTCCCCCCCCCCCCCCCCAGCTTATGCATGTGCGTATAAACCTAAATGGGTCACTTATCTTTCTAAATTCATTTGGTATTACATTGGGTATTGTGTTGCTCTCCAAGCTTCTTCTTCTTCCTCCTTGTGTTGTTTTTGTGATTTCTCAAACTTCAAACTGCAATAATTTTGTACATTACCTTGCAAGTGAATGTGTATAAACCCTTTTCCAATTGATTTTCTACCCTAGGATGGATGCTACCATCATCTCTCAACATTTCAAAAGATTCTATTGAAGGATAGTATATAATGATTCATTTGTATGAGAACTTGAGTAATGATTTAGAATATCTAACTACTATGATGTTAGCTTGTAGGAAAACATGTGGCCAATTATAGATGGAAAGTTTTGAGAAGTCATTGAATGTGAAGCCTCTAAATCAACAACCATTGATGGTGGTATGATAAAAAATTAAACAACCAGTGATGGTGGTATGAACAAAAAATGAGCATGTTATTTTTTTATATGGGATATGATCTATGTACTCTCCAAAAATGTAAATATGCCTAACCTTAAAAGGATTACCTTCCCGTCAGCTAATAGAGTTGAGTTGACCTTAAAAGAGTTTAGTGAAAGCATGAGCACTAAAGCAACTATTAGAGTTGAGAAAAGTTCACCAATGATTCAATAGGAGGCAAGCTAGCTCCGCACTAGTATGGGTGGTCTCTTGTCAAAGAAGTACTAGCCTCCCGATCCACGCTTGGGAATGTGTTCACTGCAACCAATTACATAGCTAATAGATAGTATGTGAAGGAGCAAGTGATCTTGAAGAAAGATTAGTCATGAATGAGATGTGCCTTTAGGTGCACTCCAGCATCATCCATATTTAGCATTAACAACGTCAAATAACAGGGCCATCCAATTTACACTTAATAGCCGAAAAACATGTGAAATACATCATTGTTTTCAACGAAGGTAGGTATTTGTATCTTGATCTAGAAATTTGATTGTTGTACTTTAACATACAAAATTGTTTATTTCTTCAAAAAAATTTGAGCATGATTACCGAGGTGTTCATTTTCACGGGCTATAACAAAGCAATGAATGCTATGGAACCCCTACAAGGGAGTGTCAAACCTTTGAAGTGCATAAACATGAATGATGTTTTGAATTCATTGAAATGTTAGGATGAAAACGCTTGGGAGATACTGCAAAGGTGATTTAGTTAAGCGAAAAGAGTCTGATCATCCAAATAAGTCAGAGATAAGAATAAGTCTTTTCCTTTTAAATTCCTTCTTCTTCATTGATATTTCCCCATGGAATCTACTTAGGATCTTGAACTCACACCTTAAAACCTCGGTTTTTCTTCCAATAGGAATCAACAACTTTATTTCATCGCTATGAATTAAGTAGTTTTTTATACTTTTGAACTTGGATTTTTTAATAGTTAGTTAATCTTTCCCATGTTCAAGTACCCTACTATGGATCTTTTTGAGTCCTTGAATTTATTATATTGTATGAATTATGGGTTCCCAAGGAATAATAGGTGGGTTCTAAATAATAAATTATGATTTACACCATCCTCTTCCTAGCACTTGATTTACCCTTTTGCACCTCACAAGTTATAAGAAGTTCTCACTAGTGGTTTTTGCTTCATGCTTAGTAGTGGTTTTCACTTCGTGCTTGGTAGCTCTTAGATATCTTGATTGAGCAAGAAGAAACCAATCGTGGCCACTTTTGATTGTGAGGCTACATATAGGGAAGCCTTCACAATGATTGTTGAGTGTGTGGGTCTTAAATGCCTTTTGGATAATTTGGGTTTTGATCAGTCTTATGCCACCACCATCTTCATTGAGAACTAGATGCTTTGTTGTTCTTCCAAGGAACCCTGTGTTTCATGCTCACACTAAGCACATTGAGCTGCACCATCATTATGTTAGGGAGAGGTTATATATTTAAGAGATCAATTTGGCATATGTGCCCACATAGGATAACGTTGTAGAACCTTTCACAAAGTTTCTACCTAGGAAGAAGTTGAAGCATTTTGAAAATTTTGGGCTTACTTCCTTTTGCCGATTTTTATCTTTCCACATAGCTTGGCACTTCCTTTAACATGAGTGACAGCTTCTTGTTCATCACATCACTCTAAAGGGGGATTAGTTGATATATTTTGGTAGCCATGTGTGCTAACACACTTAGGAATATCGAGGTACCTTTTTTCGTCTTTAGTAGCTTTTTTCTCCCTCGCCTTATGTATATGCCTATAAGCCTAAATGGATCACTTATCTCTCTACATGCACTTGGTAATACATCCGTATTGTGTTGTTCTCCAAGCTACTTCTTCTTCCTCCTTGTGTTGTATGCGTGCTTTTTTGAACCTCAAACTCCAACAACTTTGTATATTAACTTGGAACTCGAACCCTACAGACCCTTTTCCAAGTTACTTTCTACCCTAGGTTGGATGCTACCATCATCTCTTTTGAAATTCTATTGAAGAATAGTATATAATCATACCATTACGAGAAAAAGTGAACCTTGGATGGGCCTTGTAAGGTTTCCTAATTTTTAGGAATTAAAATGGCTAATTAGGTGAATTAAGAGGCTGGGAAAAACCACCAATGGTATTGTATATTAAAATAAAGAATACAAACCACTAGGGGATTTGCGTGATTTTCTAGCCCTTAGATTTTTTGGTTGGATGGCCATCATCAAAGGGAATATTTGGGAACCAAAAGTAAAAAAAAAGGCACATGCTGTGTCAATAAAAGATAAAATAGTTGTAGTCGTGGGAGGAGAGAGAGAGAAATATGGAATTTGAGTCAAATTCCTACCGTTGGATCTCCTTTGGTTGTATGGTAGAGATTGAAACCCAATGCTCTAGCACTAAATGACAAAATAGCTACAGTGACTGTCACTAAAAGACAAACGTCCGAACTTTCATGCAAGGAATTTCATGGCGCACATCCGTTTTCAACCGTTGGATGGAAGGAATTTTAGAGGGTGGAGATTGATGATGTAGTCATCCATGTAAGGATCAAATCACAACCATTAGATTCTTTCCAAATCCAATGGCCCATATTTTAAGCATCTTTTCTTCTTCAACTTGCAACCATAGCCATTAGATGTGAATAAGATCTAAGGGCTATAATTTAAAGCAACCCATTTCTCAAGAAATGATCCTCGTCATTGATTTTACAGGGGATCCAAGGGTTCTATTTGAATCTTATGTCTTTCAAAAACTACTTGAAGGATAAGTTTATGTGATTTTGAGTGGCCCAAACCAAGGGAAGCCTATACCTAACCTAGTTTATTAAGGGACTAGAGTGTGTCCACCACCTTCCTCTCATTGGTCCATCACTAATCACCCTCTAATCTAAAAGGCCAATGTAGGGTTCCTTTTTCCCCCCTAATGCATTTGTCTGAGAGCTTGAGTAATGATTTACAATATCTAAGTATTTTGATACTAGCTTGGTAGTTGTTTTTAAATGAGTGATAGCTTCTTGTTCACCAAATCGCTCCCAATGGGGATTAGATGATATATTTTGGTAGTCAATTGTTTGAACACACTAAGGACTATGGAGGCACATTTTTCCCTCTTTACTAGGATTTTTGCCCCTTCTTATGTGTACACGTGAAAGCCTTAAGGCTTCACTTATCTTTCTACATTTAGTTGGTAACACATTTAATAGTGTGTTGTTCTCCAAGCTTCTTCCTCTTCCTCCTTGTTTTGTCCATGTGCTTTCTCAAACCTCCAAATCCAACAATTTTGTACATTACCTTGCAAGTGAATCTCGACAAACCCTTTTCCAAGTGATTTTCTACACTAGGATGGATGCTACCATCATCTCTTAACATTTCAAACTATTGTATTGAAGGATATTAGATCATCGTACATTTCGATGAGACCTTGAGTAATGATTTACAATATCTTAGTATTGTGATGTTAGCTTCTAGGAAGGTGTTGGGGGATCCTTGTGCAAAAAGGGACTTGAGTGTTTATAGGAGAAGGAAGAAAGTTAAGAAGAAAGATACACACACCAAAAACTTCTATAGATTGATTATAAAGAGAGAAGTACATTAATGATGTATAGCACAATCCAAATACTTTGTGTGCGAAATCCCAAAGAGTGCACAATCAACAAAGTGACAAAATACCCAAGGTTATTTATGTTGCCGACCTTCTCTGCAACACACCTTCACCTTCTCCAAGAGCTTGCACTTGTGCACACCTTGCACTCAAGCTTCCAATAGAGGGAGGAATGGACACCTTGTGTCGATGCGCACACACCTTCAATGGGACCTTGTGACCTTTGATTGCATTGTTTAGCACTCCTCTACACACACCTAAGTCATACTTTTTGCATAGTTTGCACTTGTTTCTCTGCATCAGACACTCACTGTATGTCTCTTGCTCTTCTCTCACCTAGTGTAGACTATCCCCACCTTGCTTAGTCTAACCAAGAATAATGCATACCTTGAGTTGAGTATCGGTTCACGTACGCTCCTAACGCATAGAGTATCTTGGTGCTCACTTTGATGTCCCAAGATTGTCTCCAAATGTGGGCAGCCAACGAATCCCTGTTTTGTCCTGTAGTGACTTTAGGACAATAATAAAAAAATTAATTGGAGGGGCCATCCTTTCACTTTTGTGTACACTTCCTATTCACATGACTTCACATTTTGCCCTTCAATTCTTCAAATGTGTACCTAAGAGAGGGTTCAGTTGAACCTTCCAAACACTTCAAAAACTTTTTGATCCTTAAAGTTACAGAAAGACAATCTGCAATGTGCATCCAACTTTTTGCAAAACATGGCCTTTGTGCACAATTGATTGTGCACTACCTGTGCATCTTGACACTGAACTTTGAACGCTCTGACCCTCATAATCTTGAATTTGACCTTGACCAGTTGACTTTGATCACTTTGACTTTGACCTTTTGCCTTTGACCACGTTGACTTTGACCAATATGACTTTGATGGGCTCAACAGAAAATATATGAAAAATTATAGATGAGAATTTTTGAGAAGTCATAGAATGTGACGCATGTTAATCAACCAACATTGATGGTTGTATGAACTAAAAATGACCATCTGCTTTTTTTTTATATGGGATAAGATTTTTATGTACTCTAAGTATGCCTTATGAATGCGTTGTACTGAAGTGTTGCCTATTCCAATTAGGCTTTTCTTCTTTTACTTACGTTTCTTTGAATCTTAAAAAGATTACCTCCCCGTCAGTTAGTAGACTTAGAGTTGACCTTAAAAACATTTAGAGAAAGAATGAGCACTAAAGCAACCATTAGAGTTGAGAAAACTCACCAATCTCTTGACAAAGTACTGGCCTTCCGAGGCACCCATCTAATGTATAGTAAAGAGCCTACAAACATGTTAAATACATCATTGTTTTCAACCACGGTAGATATTTGTATCTCGATGTAGAAATTTGATTGTTGAACGTTAAGGTAAGAAATTGATCATTTCTTTAAAAAATTGAACATGATTAGCCACGTGTTAATTTTAAGGGGCTGTAGCAAAGCATGCAATGCTATGGATGGCAAAGCTTGGGAGCTACTGCAAAGGTGATGTAGAAAAGTGGAAAGAGATTGACCATCCATATGTCCCCATATTCTCCTTTGTCTTAAGTTTTCTAAAATACATGTCGAATAAAAAACAGACGTACGAAAAAGCAAAGCTTGAAAACGTGTAAAGGGAACCGGTGGCTTTATTTGCGTATTCACTTTACTTTTGGTTTCACACACAGATGGATTCTCATAGCCCATTTTACATCCGCCCTTGTATGGCTTGCTTTATTTTTCCTTTATCTTCTTGTGATACAATGAAAAAAAAACAACGCTCTCTTTTATTGTTGTTATTTCTATCTTCTCAATATTATTTATTCTTCAGTTACACCAAACATTTATAATTTATTTTTCAATTCCACCAAACATTTATAAGAAAGA
The DNA here is from genome assembly GCA_020310875.1 of Ceratopteris richardii. Classification (NCBI taxonomy): domain Eukaryota; kingdom Viridiplantae; phylum Streptophyta; class Polypodiopsida; order Polypodiales; family Pteridaceae; genus Ceratopteris; species Ceratopteris richardii. The sequence continues at coordinate 66,990,758 of CM035418.1, forward strand.
TAAAATATAGCTTTCTCTTTAATGGAAAAGTTTCACTCTTCCCATGTGACCGTGTCACATCCTTAAAGTGAGATATCAAAAATATATTTGCCTTTTCATTAAATGCAGTCAATGCTTTCATGTGACTAGGTGGAGTTGTTGGTTACCGGAGAATGTCTTGGTACTCCTCATTCTTTGTACTACAATGGAGGGTTTGTGGGTACTCTTCCTTGTGTGTCTCGAGGGAGTTGTTGGTTACCAAAGAATGTCATGGCACTCCTCATTCTTTTTACTACAATGGAGGGTTTGTGGGTACTCTTCCTTGTGTAACTTGAAGTTTCACCCTAGGCTAAACTACTCCTGACTAGGAACAAACGCTTAAAAAACTAAAGGTGCTTTGCCTCTCTTGTCTAAGTGGATTGAATGAAGGCGGAAGCTTCAGGGTTGACCGTGTTTCGTTTTCTGAACCACAAAATATGTTTGTTGAGGGTTCTCAATGGTCGTTCAAGAATGGGGTAAAACCCATGAGCCAAATAATAGCGTGAGAAAGCCATTAAATCTTACACAAATGTTGAGCTCCATGTTATGAACTAGAGCTCGCAAAAAGATTAGCTTCTTTTGATTAATTTTCTTTTCTTGTTTGCTCCACAAAAAAAAAATAATAATAATAATAATAATATCCAGTGGGCATGGTTTAGTGGATGTGCCTTGTACTTCTAGGCAGATGGCCATGGTTCAAGTCCTGTGTAGGACTGGATGCCTCAGAGTTCTCCAAAATAAGTTGCCTCTACCTTACCAGGTCGCGTGTGTGTCTTTCCAATTCATTGTACTCGCAAAATAATAATAATAATAATAAAATAAAATCGGAAAAGCAAGAAGTTCCATGCCTTTCAACCGTGATTAAAGAGTGCGGCTACAGTATTTACTTCTACATTTGTTTAATGAAGGAAGCTACTCTCATCAACCTTGAGCCTACTCTCATGGAGAACTTGAAAATAGTACTTGCGCATGGCGGATATGAATCTCTCTCTCTCTCTCTGGCTGTGCCGCACAGGTTGCAAGATAAGCTCTCGCACAAGTTTACTACGTTGTCTTGCGTCCACTAGAGAGAGATTAGATAATGGGGAAAAGCACATTGCTCGGCCATGGATGGCTCTTCTAAATTTGACATGTTTGAAATGGTTAAGGTTCATTTTTTGTATTGAGTTCAATTAGTGCTTTATCAAATATTTTGAGAATTGAAGGAGAACAAAGTAAGTTGAGTTGCTACTCTTCATAGTAGAGACGTTTTCTTGCCATATAGATAGATTTCAGATGTCTTTATAGAAAATATATCTATCAAACATGTATAGGACAGTTTAAACTCATAATGGAAATCATGCCCTTTGTAAAGAGATAACAAGATATATTGATGATCTCACCCCATCAATAGTATTTTATGCTTGTAAGCGAAACATATACCCAGATCCCCAATGATGAATTAATATGAAAACAGATAATTATAGTAATCAAAGCTATGTTCGATACAATTAACACTCTAATCCATCCCAATCGTAACATTCTTTATGAGTATACAACAACGCTCAGCAAAGTATCGCCCGAAATGTTCAGCTTCGTTTCGTTTCCTTCATCCCTTTCAAAGAGGAATATAGTTCTCAAAAAAGAAATAATTCATGAAGAAATAACTTTGTAAGAAACGCATACATCAATAACTTGGAAAAGTAATGGAAATATATTCTATACCTAATTTGCTCGAAGAATAGTTGGAACATTCCCTGAGGCTATCAAATTGAGTGTAAACAACACATGGACTATTAGGTCCCTTGTTATTGCTCTACAGAAAAACGGAAGATTTAGGTGGTCCTGAAATGGTGCAAGGAAAAATCTAGGATCCTATATGAAAACAGTCCCTTCTACAAATAATTACCTATCTGTAGGCATCATATAAACTATCCTAATCTAAGATTCTTCATTCATTTTTGAGTCAGATTGATGTAAGACATTCCACCCTAATGAATATTGTATGTGAGGGACTGCAAGAAATTTCTGATTACAAGAAAAGAGAAATATGTCCATAAGTCACATAAAGCCTTAAAAAGCTCAAGAAAGAATACTGTGAATTGTAAATTTGTTTCTAGTCAATTTCAGTATTCACGCATATCAAGTGCAAGACCTTCTCAACACGAGTTTGTACTTTTGATTTCAGTGCGAGTCTTTGATATTTTGATGATCTCGTTTTCAGACCATAAATGATCCATCAACTAAAGTTCTCGAATGAAAACTACATAAGAATTACTCTATGAAACTTATTAACCTCTTGCACTATCTTTAGGGCATGGAGTTATGGTAACACACATAAATGTTCTTGCTTTCTCGCAATATTGCCTTGTCTCACGATACAAAATGGATAAATGTCACAAAGCTCATACATACCAAGGGGAAAAACTGTTGCTGAATTCAACAAATCTCTTTAAGTACTGCTTTCATGTGTGACAACTATCTCTTTCTCTCTCTCTCTCTCTGTCTCTGTCACACACACAAACACAGACTCTCGAACTTTTCTCACTTTGCTTACCTTTAGTGATATGGCTCCTATGCAGCCGTCACATTCTCCATCCAAAATATTATGTGAAATCTAAAGTGTCTCATCTTTTTTCCTCTCTATAACCCAATAAATTCCTTGTGCTATGTGATTTTTCATACTGGTTCGACCTATTAAACTTCTAAAATTTTGTATTTCTATGTTTTTATTTAAATACTGAGGATTCCTTATTCTTCAGAATTGCTACCTAAAGAGTTGGAAGGCTATAGACACACCTTTCAGAACTAAGGATCATTTATCACTATTTATTTATGGAAAGGTGAACAAAAGTAGAAGACCTCCGTTTGACAAAAAGTAACTCAGATAGAAATGTGTAATTAGGAGAGTAAAAATCTATGATATCCGCATTCAATAAATTACACCTTGGGTTTCATATTCTTACAAGGAACCATTCATGGATGTTAATACATATAATTATCTATTAATATATATATAATAGTACTATATTGTCCATTACGAACATAGATGAAAATCCATCAACTATCTGTTATACTTTATATAGTGCTATTATTTAGAAATATTTATGTTTGTGCGTGTTATCACACAGATAAAATACTATGCTATAACTGAATAGGAAAAACCTCGAATGGCAGGTGATATACGATTCTAGCAGAAATAATGAGTACGGTAGGGGCAGAGGGAATTTCCGGTGGAGCGGTGAAATGCGTAGAGATCGGAAAGAACACCAAAGGCAAAGGCACTCCGCTGGGCCGACACTGATTTCATCTCTCAGGATCTTTTTTTTTTTTTATATAAAGGAAGTTCGGCAATAGCCTACTCTCCCGGACTTGAATTAAATTAAGAAACAAAGGTACAATAGAAGGGGACTAGTGCCCACGGGACCCCCCAAATCCCACAAAGCAGGGGAAGCTTGATTGAATCCTAGGTTGCATTACAGAGAAGGTTAATCACCCTCTCATCGCCCTCATGCGGGGCCCACTTGGGTTTGAGCTTGTTGTTGATCAAAAGGAGGACTTGATGGTGCCTAAAGGGGGGGGGGGGACTTCTTACTGTTAACGATCCTTTTGCCCAGGAGGAATAGTGATTTCTCAATCGACCACTCCCTGGGGGGATCGCCGAAGTTGAGAGCACACCTCTCCCGCCAAATTTTCCACAGGACACCAACAACTGGATCAACTTCGAGGATATTGACCCTCGCATAAACATCTCCTACGAAGAATGGAACACTTTGCAAAGCAGATGCCTCGCTTGGGATCGTCACAAGACTCGCCCTCTCTCAGGATCTTTGTATATACCATATTACTCTAGAATCAATTGCGCAACCATACATCGTACATTTTTATCATTTCTACGTCTCAAATTGTAAACAGGTCTTTATAACAAAGATCGATCAAAACATTTATAGAGTACAATGAGCTCAAAATGGAAATCATAGAATTTATAAAGAGCCAATAAATCCATTGATGACATCACTTTATGTTGATCCTACTTCAAGCATAATGCATATTTACTACATTCTTAGTGTTAAAAAGTGAAACATATGTCCACATCCCCCATATGATGAAATAAGATGTAGAGAGATAAGTCTAGCAAGAAAAGCCACGCTGGATGCAGTTATGTTTTTTATTCGTTCAGAACTCAAATTCTTTACACTTGTAACACAGTTGTCTACATATCCCACTCCATCTTCATCATAGTGCGAGCTTACACTGCATTATATAGTTATAAGTGAAACATATTTCCACATCCCAAAGGAAGAAATAAGATGAGCAAAGATAATTGTAGTAGTAAATTCTATATTAAATAGAAATATCCCTCCAATGCATCAAGAACTCAAATCCTTGTTAGTGTGCCCAAAATCGCCCAAGAATAGTACCTATAAATCTTGCAAGCCTCTGTCTTTCCTTCATCTCTCAGCATCATGCATTCTTCCTTTAATAGAGTAACCAACTTCTCAAGAAAAAGGCAGGTAGTGAAGTAATAAACATTTTTAAACAAACTCACACATCAGTGAGTTAATAAATCTTGTAAGTCATGTATTCAAATTTCCTTCGGAGCATGGCATGCAGAATACGTGAATCAGGATATTTTTGGATATCAAACTGAGTGCAAAGAGCACATGGACAAGTAGATCCATCAGATAACCATAATAGTGCTTCGATTCTCACATTTATGACAACAGGGCACACATCTTTGTGACGCGTGTCCAGAGTCAAAATAAATGTCTTATTGCATCCCCACACCCAAAAAAAAAAACCCAATCCCAAGACGCCAGGGCGTGTGGTTGAGTCCCTCGCCTCTTGAGGCGGGGGCGAGGGTTCGATCCCCCTGCGCTGCGGGATATCTGTATCCGCCTTTGGGCGCGTATTCCGCCTTCGGGCGCGCAAATCGATGTGTAATCCGCCTTCGGGCGCGCAAATCCAGTCGATGTATGGGCCTCCGGGCCGTCCACCTTGTCTGCCCCTGCTCTTGTGGGATATGGGGGGTCCCATGGGTACTATGCCCTTCATTGTACAGTTGTTCCTCTTTCTCTAATTAAAGTCAGGGGGAGTAGGCCTCGGCCGAACCTCCATTTAAAAAAAAAAAAAAAAAAAAAAAAAACCCAAAAGGGTAGAAAAAAATCGCCCAAAAGCAAGCATGATTTCAACGCCTCAACGCATGAACATCATGATTGGATAATATTTTTGATTTCATAATGTTTGTTTCCTCGCATTTTAAGCAGAAAGAACACCAACACTTTCATAATCTCTATACAATGTTATCATTGCGACACAATTACTGCTATGCGTATTTATCATCAACTATGTTTTGTTTTTCGAACTTTGCACTCTATGCATTAGTTTCCTTGAATCAATACTAACTTTATCGTATTAACATATGTTGAGAGTTTATATAATGAGCTGCTTCTTCATATTTATCCACAATTGTTTGATTAGCTCTACTGGGGTCAAAATTTGGACGTGTAAAGATGAGGAAGAACATACATAAGACAATTTCCAATACAGGAAGAGGTAAGGTTTTATCATTCAAAGTTTTCTTGATAGAAGCAATGATCAAGAAAGAAAGAAAGAAGAAGATCCAATCTACCACGTAACGTTATGAAATCTAAACAGTGAGGTTATTATCTAATATTTTGAGCTTTTCTTTTTTCTTCGTCCTTTGATTTTACGTTCGTTATCATCCAATGGATATCTTGTAATCTTCAATGACAAAGGTACTGGCAAGCGGTACACTGGGATAAGTAGTTATCAACATAACCTCGCCTTGAGAACTAATCTTGAACGACATTAGTTGTGACACAAGTTTGCAAACCGTTACAATGCTCTATCAACAAAATTGCGAAAACTTCATGTAAATTTCAAACTGCTCTGAGTTCAGAACTTGGACATATACTACACCAGACGTGCATCTTGTGAGAGAAGCTTCAATATAACGTGGATAATCGGAGTAGAGAATTAGCGCAAGTAGAGGAAGTAATATGAACTAGAATGAGAATCGTATTAATCTTAGGAATTCACAAAAAAAAAAAAAGAAAAAAGAGCCGCTGAAGCTCAATACATACTACGGGAAGATTCTGTGTGTCTGTATGTGTATATTGAGAGAGAGAGAGAGAGAGAGAGAGAGAGAGACGGTCCGGGACTTCAACAGAGCGAGGTCCCCCATCTATCATCTACATGCTGCCGATGTCGCTTATGACCTTATGTTCTCCATTAATGAACATGGCTGGATGATGACTTTAAGAGGCCTTTTATGACGTACTTTCATCATGCTTTTCTGGCGAGGACTCCATTGGGCACAAGGTGCTTTTTCTAATCCACGTATTCGTCTTGTGGCGCACAATGAGTCTGACCAGGGGGATGTATATGAGGGAAGCCAACCTATAGACATTTCACAGTGCCATGGATAGCTTCAATTACGACGAGAAAAATCAGTCTGCACTACCGATTGTAACGAACAAAGAACTATAGCATTACCTGAAGGGAACGTAGAAGAATAGTTCAAAGATGACACGTAGAAAGGAGTCCGCTGGTACGAAGCCGCGACTGAGAGTTGCCATAACCAATCCTAATGGATTGGTTGTGACAAGAAATGTACCTGACTTTATGGCCGCTATAACGTGGGACGCGACCCAATTTGTTGACTCTGCCCATCGACGGTTGTACAAGTCCACCCATTGTAACAGTTCGCGTACATCAGCGTCTTTGTCCGCTGCAACAACCCCCATTAAAACACCATATCAAGAAACAGATACGCAGGCGTCATCAGTCATATGAGGCTTCAACACGCAAGGCCACACAGGTTTTAATAAGGAGGTCCCTTGACGTTTTAATAACAAAGCACGCAGAGTGTTAAATACGTGCCAGTTGAGATTGAGAGTACAGATGCATAAAGATTACGGATTCTAAAATGTCTAATTTTGAGTCTTTCGTCCCAGTTCGTTGGCCTAGTGGTTGAGCCTCTCGCCTTTTGAGGTGGGGGTGAGGGTTCAACCCCTGGCAGCAACATATAAGGGACATGTGTATCTTGGAAAGATGTTGTATGTGGCTAAGCTGCCACCGTTTGTCCATCCCCGCGATAGTTATGACCGCCGTTTAACGGAGTCTTGTAAACCCCTGTTCTTGTGGGATAAGGGGGGTCCCATGGGTACTATGCACTCCCTTGTACAGTTGCAATTTCAAAGTTAAAGTCAGGGGGAATAGGTCTCGGCCGAACCTCCATTTCAAAAAAAGAAAGTGTATTTAGAGGTCTAAGATATATTATAAATATATTATGCCATCTTTGCTTAATATAATTTAAACAGCTTTATATTTTATATCGTGTCATACATGTGAAATGCTTGACCTCTCATGTGACGTTATTCCATTAAAACATCAATGCAGTTTTCAAAGCTTGAGAAAATTGAAGCCACTGTAGGGTAGTTCTGATCAAACTGAAGAACTCTGATGCATGTTAAGGCATGCCGTCTGCGTTGGAGCATTAGCGTGAACGCAGGAAAACATAAAGGAAATTATCTGTTGGAACGCGAGTAAACAATACATGCAACGATTTGTGGAACTCTTCATGCCTACATCTCTGTATAACAACTCTGTATAACAAGTGTTGGAATATTAACTTTGTATAACCAGTGTTGGAATATTAAGTATTAAGCTATCACGTGGATAATGTAATTCCCGGGTACATCTCGGGGAACCCGAGCAACCTCCGAATGTAACATCCTAACCACCTGTAAACGTGTATATATGTCTTCTTGGCATACGTAAATATGACACATATCTTCTTGATCAGTTACTGCTGCGTATCTCTGCCTCTGCACATCTCCTGTGTCGGTCTCTTTTTTCTGCGGTGCGTAAATATGGCATACGTAAATATGACATATCTTCTTGATCAGTTACTGCTGCGTATCTCTGCCTCTGCACATCTCCTGTGTCGGTCTCTTCTTTCTGCGGTGCGCCATTCTACTTCTTGCCACAACAAGGACTTTTCTTCGCGCAGTATGGAAATTCGATTGATCAAGAGAAAAGAGTATAATGATCCTCTAATCCCCAAAGCTGAGCTTCTCCACGGAGGTGAAAAGAAAGTACATGGATTTCTCCAATCTCTTAAGACCGTTTCGTATGCTTTACTCTAGATTACTGCAATCTTTAGTCCAACGTTCTTCTCTCAGACCCTAATACAGAAGTAGCACTGTAGAGATGATAAGTTAACCAAACTAGCTTCCTCTCTTATATGTTGCACCTTCAGGTAAAAGCTTGCTGGACTGAAATTTGTCCCCGCAAAAGAACTCGCATGATGACATAATAATTGACAATTGTAATAATTTCCTTATGAAGCAACTCGAGTCTTCACAAAGAGGTAACATAACAACAAATATATCCCATGCAGCTGAACGATAAGATCGGCTTGATGACATAATAATTGTTAATTATAATCATTTCCTTGTAAAGGAATGCGAGGCTTGACAAAGAGGTAACATAACAACAAATAAACCCCGTTCAGCTTAACGATAAGATCGGCCTATCGCACATTTCTCCGATCTCTCAAGGCCATTCCCTGTGTTCTACATTAGTACACTGCAATGTTTTCTCCAACGGTTTTTGATTACACGTAAACACAGAAATGGCTCTGACTCTCTTAATGACATAATCGTTACGGCATGTAACCATCTGTCTGTAAAAGACCGACCCTTCACAGAAATCTATCTTACCTACATTTTTGGGGAGGCAATTTAAGAAGAAATAAACGCCGTTGATATGAAGATCGTCCGTCACATGCACATTTACCTGAAGTCTATGTTAACGTATGCGATATAAGCTGCAATAATTAAGCATGAGGTTGCGTTACTCTAAGAGAAATTGAAGATTGCATGAAGAAAGCGTGAATACCTTCATCAAGAAAGGGAGTGCTTGTGAAGCCAGGACATATCACGCTAACCCTAATTTGGTACGGAATGAGCTCAAAACGGAGTCCTTCTGCCAGCCCTCTCATTGCATATTTGGTAGCAGTATAGACAGCATGTCCGTACATGAGGAACTGAAAAATGAACCAAAATAAGTCAGCCTTTTCTTTTTTTGTTAATTTTAGTTGCACAACATATAGCTGCATTGATGTCTGTAATTGTAATCCCTTGCAAGCGACATCGAATCCTTCATAAGTACTAACATGGCGGTGGCTCATTAAGTGTGTAGCTCGCTCGAAATAAAGATTTTCGGAAGCGAAAAGGCGAACAAGCTCAAAGTACATCACAATAGAGAGTTCTAACACTGACCATTGAAGCAAGAGAAGCTGTGATTACTATAGAGACCGGATTACTGCTACTATAACGCTTGAGTAGGGGAAGAGCAGCATGCAGTGTATGCACGGTGCCTATGAAGTTTGTCTGCATTGTAATCTGCAAATCTTGAAGCATACAGTCGCCTAAATATCCCCCTCTTGTCAATCCAGCATTACAAACAAGTACATCGATAGGTCGCCACGCAAACGCTCGCTCAATAGAAACTGACAGCGCTTCATAATCAGCAACATCTGCTACCTGTTCAGTTATGTAGGTCCAGATCAGAAAGCTTGCCCAATAAAAAAACAGATTAACTATATAAAACAAACGAAGTAATCCACAGATCCAGCTCAGGTCCAACTCGGAATTCATAGCTCTTAGATATCCCACCATCACCTTGAAGAACTGAATTCGTCATGTATACACTGAATGTAAAATGAACTTCTTCTAAGAATGCTAATAAGAGTATATAGTTGATCCTACATTTTAATAAATCCTTAACGGCATGCAATCTATTTCCATATATCTTCTTGTAATTTGCCCATAAGCATCGGTCCGCACCCATCAAACCCTTATGGCGACTCGCAAAACAAGCTATGAAGAAACTATTAATGATATTGTGATAACAAAAATCTGAAAGCTAAGTAAAGTAGCGGAATTCTAAGTTTAGCATATAGAGATCTACAGTTACGAACGATTACAAAACATCAACGTTAATGCGCTATATTTAGAGATTTCTCTGCGAGTGAAAGACTCTGCAAAGTACAATCGATACAAGATTTAGGGAGCAGAGGTGTCTTGCAGGTGTAAGACTCCTCTGCAAAGCACAAATGATGAGAGATTTGGGCGATGGCGTGTGCAGACGGAACCCGTCTGCTATGGTTTTTAAGAGCCGCGAAAGGTTTACGCCACTACTAACGCGAAGGATACAGCAGGAAGCACGATACCTCGCAACGAATGCGGTCAGCTGTAGCCGAGGGCACCTTGTCCAGGAGGAGATCGACAGCAGAGGCGAGGTTACTTGCGCTGCGGGAGATGATAGTAACGTAGGCCCCCTGCTCAAGAGCCTTATGGGCGATGCCGAGACCGATGCCGCTGGATCCTCCAGTAATAAATACATGCTTCTTCTTGAGGGACTTTATAAACCGCCTTCTCGGAAAGACACAGAGTATCATTAGCAATGCAAGCAAAGGCACACCAACGACCAGAACGTAGAAGAGCCATGCATGGTCGAGCAATGTGTTTTTCCCCATTGTCTAATGTATCTGTAGTGGCCGCAAGATTACGTAGTTAACTTGTGGGAGATCTTCTCTTGAAACCTGCGCGGCACAGCCCGAGAGAGAGAGAGAGAGAGAGAGAGAGATGATGTGCGGACTACGGACCCTGTGAAAGCATGCGTATTGAGACTCGAGAGCAGCTCGTTTTCCTTATGAACTGCAATTTAGGCGCGACCTTAGACTGACACGCGATTGGTTGATAGAACTGGAAAGCGATATACAGGGTGACTAGTAAGGACACGCGTGATTGGAAACATCATGTCAATGTATTGCTGAGTCCGTGATTTAGAAATTCGGTATGGACTGGTAGATCTTTCTGGTGAGATATCAGGAAATTAGCGCAAGAGAGCACCTAATTCATTGATGTATGCTGATTCCATATGTTACGTTTACACAGCAGCGGGGCGGAAGTAAAGAATTTGTTCCATATGTTACGTTTACACAGCAGGGGGGCGGAAGTATAGAATTTAAGGAACAAGTTCCATATTCGACGTGTGACTCTCTCAGAAGCGCACGATTCCGGAATAAGACGGTTCTCTTCGGGTGCTGTATTGTATGCCTTTGCTTTACAGATTCAGATGAGTCCCGCAAGTACTATTTGCAACATTGATGTGTAATTAGAATTTCAACGACTCAATTTCCCTGAGAGTAGGTTTTTTTAATGGAGGCTTGCAGTAAGTTTTTTTAATGGAGGTTTGGCAAGTGCTTATTTGCTTGAGCTTTAACTTTGAAAGAACAAGTGTACAAGTGAATGGACATAGTACCCGTGGAATCTTCCAAAAAAGTGGTTTCACAATATTACAACTTATTTCAATTGGTTTAGAGTTACCAAAGCCATTACATCTTCAGTCTGAGGATTGAACTTTGGATGTCCGCTTCAAAACACTTGAGGATTGGACTTTGGATGTCCGCTTCAAAACACCAAAGATTCAACCACAAGAACAACAAAACGGTTAAGTTCAATAATTGAAGGTTTCCTTCATTAAAAAAATATAGTGGCAAACACTTGGCGCAATTGGGTCGTGATTTGTAGCTCCCCTCTTTAATCTTGGTTGAAAGGCATCGACCTTATAATTTCTTTTTGGTTTCTTTTTTTTTTTTGTGTGGAGCAAACAGCAAAAGTAAATAAATCAAATGAAGCTAATATTTTATGCGCAGTATAAATCAAATGAAGCTAATATTTTATGCGCAGTAGCTGAGAACATGCAATTCACCATTTGTGTCAGATTTCATGTCTTTTTCACGCCATCACTCGTATTATGGGTCTTACTCCATAGCTTAACGATCACGGAGAACCTTCGAGAAACATATTTTGTAGTGTTCATGTCCCACAAGGCAGTTGGTTGAGCTTTGGTTTTTTGAGGTGGAGGTATTGAGTTCAAGTTCTAAGCTGGACATGTATTACCTTGGCCATTTAAACCACATGTATTACCTTGGTCATTTAAACCATTTGTAACGTTGTAACTTTCTCTAACCCTTGTTTGGTCGTGCAAGTACTATGTGCATTCACTAGTACAGTTGCACTTTTAAAATTAAAGCTCAAAGGAATAGGCTTTGGTTGAACCTCCGTTTAAAAAACAAATTTAAAAAAAGCATATTTTGGGGTTCTAAAATAGAAACACGTTGCACAGTCAACCTTCAAGCGCATGCCTTCATTCAATCCATTTAGACAAGAGACGAAAATCACCTTGAGTTTTTAAAGCGTTTGCTGCTAGTCAGGTGGAGTTTCGCCCAAGGTCAAACTTCAAGCTACACAAGGAAGAATACCCACAAATCCTCCATAGTACTAGAAAAAAATGAAGACTACCATTCTTTCTCTGGTAAGCAACAACTCCATCTAGTCACATGAAAGCATTGACTCCTTTTAATGAAAAGGAAAGTATGTCTTTGATATCTCACTTTCAGGATATGACAAGGTCACATGCGAAGAGTGGAAAAAATTGCCATTAAAGAGAAAGGTGTCTTTTATCTTACTTATAAATGTTGGTCGCATTGAAAAATATATAATTGTTGAAAAGGTAGGATTCAACAATAAAAGTGAGCACGTGTATATGTTTATTGCAATCACAAGAAGATCCCTCTTAGTTCTCAACATGTAAGATTATCATAGCTTACCCAGATCCAAAAGATAGTTTCTAAGGATTATTGTCCACGTTATGTGGACGATGATAAATTTTCAATGCTTGTATTTCCTAGTTCTTTAGACATTTCGGAGGGGTCTTTTTGATAAGTAGCTAAGATATTCTGGTCAATTGTAATAAAGTTATCTTCACCAAGCTTTGTGACCGTTTTCTAACAAATTTTGTGCTCTCTTCCAAGTGTGTGTTGTATATTTTGTGAGCTTAATTCCTTTTCTCTCACATTTCCATTTTATTTATGTTATATATTCGTATTCAAGATTGTTTGAGAATAAAGTATCAATTGAGATTAGTTTTGCACTGGTATGGAGGCATATATGTAAACATTGGTACCTAAACAATATAATAACATTATCGGAGAGAATCGATTACTTAACTAGCTTTTGTCTTACAAACTTTGGACCAAAGTTGTGTTGGAGTTAGACGTTTGCGGAAGCACGCGAACAACACAAGGAAGAAGAAGAAGCTTGGAGCACAAACACACAATACTGAATGTATTACTAGAGAATGTAGAAAGATAAGTAGCCCATTAGGGCAATAGGCGTATATACAAGCCGGGGGAAAAAAACCTCCTAAAGAGGGAAAAAAGTGCCCCGGTGGTCCTAGTGTGTTCACACACATCACTACCTAAATATATCAACAAATCCCCCCTGGGAGTGATGCGGTGAACAAGGAGCTGGCACTCATGTATAAGGAAGTGCCAAGCTATGTGGAAATCACTCCACAAAAGGAAGTAAGCCCAAAGCTTTGCGGAAAGCTTCAAAATTCTCCCTAGGCAGAGCCTTCGTGAAAAGGTCTACTATGTTCTCCTGCATGGGCACATATGCCAAGCTGATCTCCCCAGCACAGAACCTCTCCCTGACATAGTGATAATGCACCTCAATGTGCTTAGTGCGAGCATGGAACACAGGGTTCCTCGCAACTGCCAATGCGCTCTGACTGTCAGTGAAGATGGTGGTGGCAGAAGACTGGCCAACACCCAAATCAGCCATAAGGCGTCTGAGCCACACACACTCAACAGTCGCTGTGAAGGCTACCCTATACTCAGCCTCACAACTGGAAGTGGCCACAGTAGGCTGCTTCTTGATCAACCAAGATATACATGATCTACCAAGCATGAAGCAAAAACCACTGGTGGACACACGAGTGTCATAGCAACCAGCCCAATCTGAGTAAGAAAAAGCATGCAAATCTGGCGGTAGTGATCCCCCCTTGGGATAAAACAACCCAAGTAGCCGAGTACCACTCAAGTAGCAAAAGATGCGCTTAACTTCCTTCCAATGAGTGACTCCTGGGCAATGCATAAAGCTGCTCATCTATGAGACAGCAAACTGAATATCTGGCCGAGTAATGCATAAGTAAATCAAGCATCCAACAGCCTGCTGATAGAGAACAGCATCAAATGCATCTCCAGCATCATGAAGACTCAATCGTAAACCTGTCTCCATAGAAGTGGCAATAGGCTTACAGTCTTCAAGGCCAAAACGCTGCAATAATGTATCAATATATTTCGTTTGACACAAAGCCATTCCACCATCAACTTGCATAAACTGAATGCCCAAATAGTGATGCAAATGCCCCAAATCAGACATCTCAAATGAGGCATGCAAATCAGCCTTGAAATCAGCAATATGCTTCTCAATAGGACCAGTGAGCAGCATGTCATCAACATAGACAACAATGATCAGAAGCACATCATTAGCACGCTTAACATATAAGGTGCTTTCAGTTGGACTATTCTCAAAACCATGTGCAACCAGATAGGCATGTATCTTCTCATACCAAGCACGTGGTGCTTGCTTTAAACCATATAATGCCTTCTTTAACCTGCACACCTGGTTTTCATGCCCTTTCTTCACAAAGCCACGAGGCTGAAAAACATACACTTCTTCCTGCAAGTCACCATTCAGAAATGCTGTTTTAATGTCCAACTGATGTACATTCTAACCATGATGGGCTACAAGTGCACAAATGCTCCGAATAGTAGTCATGCGACATGTAGGTGCAAAGGTCTCATCAAAATCAATGCCTCTTTCGTGCACATAACCCTTTGCAACAAGCCTAGCCTTATACCTGTCAACTGTACCATCAGGTTTACGCTTCAGCTTGTATACCCACTTAGTGCCAATGGCCTTCTTACCAGGAGGCAAGTCACATAAAGACCATGTACCATTCTTCATTATAGCATCATATTCAGATTGCATAGCAGCCATCCAATTTTCTGAATTATGTGCTTCATCAAAAGAAACAGGTTCATTCTCATCACAGAGACTAGACACAGCCATAGCATAGCAATCTGATGCAAAGGAGGCACTATGAGAGCCTGAACGAGTACGATATGACAAAGGTGCATCTAATTTGTTGTCACGCAAAGTTTGCACCAGCCATTTTGGCATAGTTTTTGCCTGCTCAATATCAGCTCTCTCATCAACAAGTGCATCATGTAAATCTGCATCAGAAATAGAATGATCTGCATCATCATATGAAACCTGCAAAGGCTGAGAAGTTGCCTCATTAGGACCAGCACTAGAGTGTCCACCTGTAAAAAGAGGCATCAAAGTATCATACATATCTTTGGAGCTAATAGATGTCTCCTTAGTACATGAAAGCAATGGCTGAATAGCATCTTCCACAAAGACAACATCACGGCTAACCAGAACGCGTTTAGTCTGTGGATGATATAGACGATAGCCTTTACTTTCAGAATTGTACCCAACAAAAATACATTTTACTGCCTTATCATCCAATTTTCTACGATGTTGTTGAGGCACTAGAGCATATGCCAAACAACGAAAAACACGCAGATGAGCAACAGATGGCTTGCAGTCATGCCAAGCCTCATATGGAGTGATAGATTGCAGTGCTTTAGTGGGACAGCTATTCAGTACATATGCTGCACACATGACAACCTCAAGCCAGAAACTATGTGGTAAAGCTTGACTCTTGACCATGCACCTCGCCATCTCCATGAGTGACCTGTTCTTTCGCTCAGCAACTCCATTCTCTTGAGGTGTATACGGCACTGTACACTGGTGTTTTATACCACGTTCAGCCAGAAATGCATTAAAATCAGAAGACATATATTCCCCCCCTCGATCATAACGGAGGGTGCCCATTTTACATGCTGACAGATTTTCAGCCAAAACCAAAAACTATTTGAATCACATGAACACTTTAGACTTTGCCTTCAATGGATATACCCATGCATGCCTGGAAAAATCATCGATGAAGGTCACGAAGTAAAGGTAATTGCCAAAAGAGGGTGTATGCATAGGACCACAGACATCACTATGTACAAGCTGCAATTTCAGCGTAGCCCAAACTGAACCATCTTTTGGAAAGGAGGAATGCTGCATTTGCCCAAAATACAGCCTTCACATACATGTTTTCCAGGTGCCTCAAGCTTGGGCAAAGAAGACACCATATCAGATTTCTGCAGGCGTAGCAAACTAGCAAAATTTAGATGACCAAAGCGTGCATGCCAAAGCTTTGCATCTGACATAGCCTGAGAATCATGAACTGCACATGCCAAATCATTCACAGATCTTTCATAGTCTATGAGCTTATAAAGCCCACGACATAAAATGCAAGAAGTAATAATCACATCGCCATTTGATAGATCATGAACTGTACACCTGTCATCAACAAATTTCACAACCAAGCCAATCTTGGCTAATGCAAAAACTGATAACAGATTCTTTTTGATCCCTGGCACAAATAAAGCATCTGACAAAGTGAAAGAACTACCATCAGCAGTAGTCAAAATGATCTTACCAACTCCCATAACAGGATAAGAGGAGTTGTTGGCGCATGTAACAGTATTCCCTGTAGGGGCAGGCTCGAGTGAAGAGAAGAAACTGCGCTGCGAGGTAATATGTTTGATCGCCCCACTATCAAAATACCAAACATCTGAGTCTACTGCAGACATGCACTGCTCATGAGAAGATGGGTCAAAACTGCAGACAATAGTAAACGCCCATTCTTCTTCCTGCACAAGATTTGCAGACTTTGTTTTTGGTGTAGCCTCTGCAACAACCACTCCAGTCTCTTTCTTCTTTGCCTCTTTAGCAGCCAGTTTTGGACATTTCTTTATGATATGATCATTCCCTTTACAGTACTTACAAAACAAGTTCTGCTTTTTTGATTTCTTCTCATCTTTATCTTCCTTCTTCGGATATGCAGAATTAGCAGATTTCGGCTTACTAGTTGAAGAGCTCCATTTTCCTTTGCCCTTCTGACTAGCCAGGAAAGCTTTATCTGCAACTCACATAATGGACCCGTTCTGCCTGGATTGATCTTCCTGCAACAGAACAGAGACTAACTCCTCAAATGATAAGGCATTCGGATTACCTTTCATCATCAACCGAAGAGTAGAAGCTAAACTCTGATATGAATCAGGAAGACCATTCAAAATGGTATGCACAAGTGAGCTATCTGGTATAACCTCATCAGCAGAAATCAACTGTTCTTTCAAATCTTTGATCTTTGTTAGGAAACTGTCCATAGAATCACCTTCATTCATGTGCTCACTCTCCAACTGTTTTCAGATGTAAGCAACACGAGCCTCATTCCTAGCTTGGTACAATGTGGTAAGTGTATCCTAAGCATCCCTAGCTGTTCTGCAAGAGCGAATATGAGGAATAATGGCACGTTTGACAGACAAAGCTATCAATGCATGTGCCTGGGCATCTCTGCCATCCCAACGAATCTGCTCTGCAGTAGGTGCAACAGAAACAGCAGCACGAAGAGGAATTTGCGGAATATCATCTTCAACACCATCTTCATCAGCTCCAGCACCTGTATTTGTACCTGTAGTTGCAGGTGTAACAGGACGTCTTTCAACACCCTACACAATTTTCCACAATCCTTTTGCAACCAATACATGTCGCATCATGTAAGCCCATAATGGGTAGTTGGTACCATCCAACTTATCCTCAACAGCCAACATACAGAATACATCATTGCTTTCAGCCATGGCCGGTGACTAAAATACCTTGATGCAGAAAATCGACTGTATCTCAAAAAGTTGAACGCAACTGCCCACACAAGTTCTGCTAGACCTGTAGCAGACTTCGAGACGCTTAAATTGGCGAATAGAAACTAGTATATACCTTTGGCACAAAAAGACGAAATAGCCTACACAAGCACTGCGATAGTGCGTTCGGAGGCCGAAACGAGTTCAGATCGCGATTTTGGCACCACAAAGCGAAGTCGTCTTGATCTCGAAAACACGCTAAGTATGCTCACCAAAATTCGTGCGATTCTGAGACTGCAAACGGAGGAGTGTCGACGGCACCCTAGATGAAGCGATGACCTGCTCTGATACCAATTGTTGGAGTTAGACGTCTGCGGAAGCACGCGAACAACACAAGGAAGAAGAAGAAGCTTGAAGCACAAACACACAATACTGAATATACGCCGGGGGAAAAAAACCTCCTAAAGAGGGAGAAAAGTGCCCCGGCGGTCCTAGTGTGTTCACACACATCACTACCTAAATATATCAACAAGTTGTACATACAAAAATTATATTTGAAATTGTGATTACATTAGTGATCGGGATAAAGTGGTATATACAAAAATCATATTTGAAATTGTGACAATTTGAATGGTTGATAGTGCACAAGGGTCTTTGGACTAGAAATAGAGCTAAAATTTGTAATAGCAACAATGAAATTTGTCACTTCTATGGTAAGAAGGAGGATTTTTCCCATATGTTTCTCCACTGTATTCACGCCTAGAGATTTTGCAACATCATCTACAAGTACTATCGAACTCCTAGTCTGAAAAGCGCAGGATATAAAGAGCTGCTCTTAGGGGTGTGTAACAGAATGGATATCATGTTTTGGCATATGCGGAGGCGTTAGATTCTTTGGCATATCTGGAGCAAGAGGAATCAAAGAGTGTTTAAAGATGTCAATAAAATATTTTTTATCCCCTGTAAATATGATCTCATCAGATCTTGTAAGCTCTACATTAACGCTATTAAGGAGTGGAGCCCTAATGAGTTCAACATATTTCTTTTTGTAGAAAAAAATAGAGTAAACAATCGGAAAACGAAAATGACGTCTACGTTTTTTTCCTAAAAGGTTCTACATGACCTTTTCACTTATGTACTTTGGTTGGACCCTATACTTCAACTGAGATATCTATGTCGAGAGTAGTAAATGGTATATCTTCCTCATTCTCGTAATTGTCAACTTGTCTCTCTTTATGGAGTGTGGCATCTCTCACATAGATGTCATAGTTTTGAATTCCAAATAGTAACTTATATCTACGAGGAGGATCATCCTCTTTTATTTTTGAATGCTCATCTAATGTGTCTAATTGAAGAATATTTCACAATATTGATCTTGATTTAGACTATTTGCAGGCTTAGCATTATGCTCTCTTGCAATCTCTTCATGTAAATCAATCATTAGGTCATATGTTTCATTTGCATCATGTTTGAGATCTTCATGCAGAGTCATTAGATTTTATTCATATATTTAATTTTCAATCTTTATTTGATCACCTTGAGACCTCGTATATATCTTTAAATATTGGTTAGTATCATGTCATGTTTCTTTGTTTGAGTGATTATCCTCCCTCTCAAGTGAGGAGTTTATGAGATTAGGGGAAGCTTGATCTTGTTTATTTATTGGGTTTTGTTGATATTTGTGATTTTATGTTTGATATTGGTTTGATTTGAGTTAGATTACTTCCACGTGTTCCCTCGCCCCTCTCCTCTTTGGATTTTCTGCATATATAGCACTTAAGGATGTGACCACTCCAAAGGTATCTATTGGCTCTTAGTGTCTTTGGACTTCATAGATTGTATCATTTTTAGTTGAGGGTTCATCTTGATGAGCCTCATTATAAACATACATAAGTTCTCCATGCATATTTGATTTACGCCCAAATGGGGTTTCCATTATTCTATGGATTTGTACATTATCTAGAGTTTCTAAAATGTAGGGTATTTTTGCATCTTTTTTCATCTTTATGAATATCAACTTTCCAATCATAGAGAAGTTTTCTGATTGTTTTATGCCTCTTGACATACCTCTAAGAGCTTCATGGATGATCCATGAGTCCCATTTCCGAATCCATGTCTTGCTAGAGTGGAATTAATTCCTCTATGGCTTGACAATCTATTGCTTCTAAAAATAATGACACCTTTTTGTGTCTTATATACCTCTTGATGTGCTTAGAATGATAATAAAATTGTTGCTCAACCCCGCTTTTAATTTCAAGAATTTATTGGTCCTTGGCCATATGAACCCACCTAAGGCAAGGTTTACGAGTCACTTTATCTATGTCCTTGAGCATGAGCTGCTTGAGGAGCTCCGCTTGGTATTGAGAGCATGTGGTTTCTCTTATTCACATGAATTGATGATGTAGATTGTATTCAAACACATAGATGAAATTTTCGCATAGCTCATGGTCCATTATTAGTGTCAAACCAACACTTAGGTGCTTTGTTTCGAGTTCATATTCTTTACAAAATTTAGTCACATTCATCAACCCAAAAAACCCGCATCCCTTTACTAGTTGCTCAAGAAGTGAATGGATTTTTGTAGCCTACCCTCTTGTTGAAAGCAAAGGAATTGGTCGAGGAGTTCTTCCATGTTGAATTTGCTAAGTTCCTTTATATTGGATCGTGAGCTCCATTTGCCAATTTGGTAGCTTTATTATTTGCTCACCCGTCCTTTCACGTCAGGTCCACTAGTTATGTCGTGGAGTTCATGGAAAGGAAACACACAGACACTTCTTCGCAACAAGCTAGCATAGCTCTTTTCATTTCCCTAGTTAACACACTTGTTAGTTCTAGGATTTCTAGATTATCTACTCCTAATATATTAGTATAGCATGTGATGGCCATTCGGTCGTTGAAATGATGTAGAAGCATGAGAATATTATTATGTGACTTGATATGGGCTAGCATCCCAACCAAATCATGAAATACAGACCAATGCAACATATAGAAGTGGTTTAAAGTTCTCATCATCCTCTTAGTTCCGTTGATAACTTATTAAATGGATTTCTTTAAGTAACGATAGATGAGACAAATGATGCTAAATGTGCAGACATGTAGTGGAATACGTGAAAGCTTCCATATGATTGGAATATATGAATGTTGCCATATGATTCATCACCTGTTGCTTATGCGTTAACCACTCACCGTTTTAGATTCCTTCTAAATGGACATACGAAAGAATTGCATATCCGAAGGTTGAACGTTTAAAAAATGTTCGCCAAGCTGATTTCTTGCACTCAAGGTTAGTTGTCGTCGCGAAGTAACAAGGAAAAAAAGAAAAACATAAATCCCTAAGTGATATTTTACCCAAGGGGACGTAGCAATTTGATTCTCCCACTGAAGTTCATCATAACTTCTCATTTGCTAATAAGCAAAGTTGTTCATCTTGCTTCTACACCGTACAAACATCCTCAATGCACAAAAAACATTATCTCTCCGTTTTCCTTCATCTCTGACTCTAGATGATCTGAATACATAAATGCATATGAATGTTATAAGTTATAGAATATGTTGAATAATGTATTGTTGGAGTGTTAATTTATTCATGTATTAATGTGTTTTGGTGTTTTTGATATAGCAGCTAAACATTCGTGAGGGCATGAAAGCGTGAAAGGGTGGATATCAATAATCTAACTTTCGGACAGACGTCAATAAATCCGATTTATAATTTAGTTTGTAAATAAATCCGCATAGAAGGTTCTATTGTTAGAAATAGTTAGAAAAATAGTGGTTAGAATAAGGGTCATTGTAGACCGTAATTTGTGATATTAAAAGAAAAAACTTTCTACGAAAGTCACCAACTTTTAGTTTCACGCATGCTTTTCGAAGCCGCTCTCATGTAACCACTCTTTTTTATGTAATTAAAAATTCTTATAAATACATGCACTCTGTTGACTATCGAAACAAAGTACATGGGGGGAGATTCCACCCAATACTGCATTCGGTCTCGTCTCTTGGTGTCTCTATTTTTCTGCATGTTTTCTGCATTTGCAACCTCTGTGTGCGTGTGAGCAAGATCCTAATAAAAATGAAAGTACTAAAGATTACATAGGATGTTGCGCATGTTGAAAGAGATATATACAAAGGCAGAAGCATTCTCTGTTTCACATGTCTTACTGGTTTTCTCGTATGGGTGTTCGAAGAAATTGTTCTTGTACAAGTACAAATTTCTAGTGAGTGTCAAATGTGCTACAATATAATTATTCAGAGATTTAAATCATGCTGATCATATTAAAGAGCAAGCGAATTAGATCCCCTTATCACTACATTAAAAAAAGTTGAAAGTGACGAATGATGTGTTCAGGACAGAGATCTCGGCTCATCAGAGACTCATACTAATTCGTAATGGTGATAGTCGCTTGCTTCAGGCATTTAAAACTTAAATCAAAATTGTATTGATTGAGGTAATGCGCATGCTCAACAGTCAATGTTACAGGTATATGCACATGCTCTCATAGTTTTGAAAGTTAACCAAACTTTAAACTTTATGTGCGCACATAGCTGAATATGATAAGCATACATTTGCGATAAGCGGTCCTGCTGCTCGCTGATCTCTCCATACAACATCAAAATGTGGTGGGAGTCTTTCTTGTGAAAACAATAGCTATGTATAAAGAGGACTGAAGTTCACTCAACACTATAGAATTATGTGATAATGCACTTCAATATGCATCAGAGAGAAGAAAAGAAAAACGATAGGCAACCTGTATAGATATACACAAAATGCCCTCTATTCCTTCTTTTTCCATTCATAGCCCAGAATCGCATGCCTCTTCCCCTGTAAATGCCCTTCCTTTTCCTTAGAAACCAGATGCCTCCACTTCTCTGATCCAAGACTGGTCAAAACAGCAACCCTCTGATGGTCTCCCTTATGTTGTTGTCCAATTATCTTCCCACAACCGAATTCCTTCCTCTCTTCGAAAAAATACCACCGAACAGAAGTTCTCCCTTCTGTTACTTCGTATCAAATGAAAACTAAAGTTCTCCAGAGAGAGTATTTTCCACTTCACTCTTAAACTCCCCACTTCCTAGCACTTTTCCTCTTGTATCTTCCCTATTACCCTAATGTTGCACTTAGAATATGTTCCCCACAACGTTCACCTCTTCCGTCCCTTCTTGGACCATCCCTAGCCCGAAAATAGAACATGCCCGATCATGCAAGAGTCCTTCCGGAGATGGATGCGCTGCTGTGTGCAAAATTGGCTTTATGTGGCCAACCAATAGTTTTTTCTTGCTTTCCTTTTCAAGGTCTCTCTCTTTGTCGAAGGGAAGGAGATTGTGATGGGGAATGAGCATGGGCTTGGATTTGTCCCTAAGGTTACAACCTCCCATCGGAAGAGTGATGTTTCCAATCTAGGCGCCTTTCCTAGGGAAGCTCTCCTTGCGCTTAAGGGGTAACGGTGAAGCATGTGGAAGAGGGAGTAGGATCTTGTGGATGAAATCTATCAGTGTGGTCCTCCCAACGAAAACACAACACCCTCCCATTCGCACCCATTCCTGCTTCTTCAAAGCCTACATATTCGATAGCTGACCAGCACTCTTGTATGATGTTCTCCATTGCCATAGTTTCTGAAGTCCAAAGTTGTCCTTTACAGAAAAGACATCTCCACGGGATCATGCATCATCTCTCCTCCCATAGAAACTAAAACATATACTCGAAAAATGCATGAAATAAAAGAAAAATTTCAAATCAAGAGGGTCTACAACATGAACGAGGCTTTTCTCATCAAATGATGGTGACGAAATTAAATAAAACTCTCTTCACAATATAGTCTTTCCTAAAGTAAAGTGGAGAAGGTCCCTATACCACCTACATAAGATATTTTTCTAGATCTCTCTCTCTCTCTCTCTCTTTCTCTCTCTCTCTCTCTATTTTGGCATCTAGTCTAAATCTCTGTGGAGATGTCTCTCCCTTCTAATCATTGCTTCTGTCATGCTCTTCGAATTCATCTGCTCTATCAATTTCACGAAAAGCCTCTCTCTCTCTCTCTCTCTCTCTCTCTCTCTCTCTTTCTCTCTCTCACACAGACACACACTCTTTGTTGATATATTTAGGTAGTGATGCGTGTGAACACACTAGGACCGCGGATGCATTTTTTTCCCTTTTAGGAGGTTTTTTTCCCTCGGCTTGTATATACACCTATAGCCCTAATGGATCACTTATCTTCATACACTTGGTAAGTGTTGTGGTCCAAGCTTCTTCTTCTTCCTTGTGTTGTTTGCATGCTTTTGTAGACCTCAAACTCAAACAATGGATATCAAAGCAGGACATCGCTTCATCTATGGCATCGTCGACACCCCTTCAATCATAGTCTCAAGATCGCACAAAATTTGGTGAGCATAATCAGTGCGATTAGGATTTCAAAAGTTGTTCGCTTTGTGGTGTGAAAATCATAATTTGAGCTCATTTCAACCTCTAAATGCATTATCATAGTGCTTGTGCAGGCAATTTCATCTTTTTGTGCCAAAGATATGTATAGGTTTTGGTTCATGAATATAAGTGCTCAAAGTCTACTATAGGTTTGGCAGAACTTGACAGGGTAATTATGTTCATCTTTTTGAGATAAAATAATTTTCTCTACATGAGGGTATTTTACTGACTTGCCATTGCTGAAAGCGTTGATGTATTTTGTATATTGGTTGTTCAGGATAAGTTGGATGGTACCAATAACCCATTATGGGCTTATATATGCCTCATGTATTGGTTGCAAAAGGACTATGGAATATTGTGTAGGGTGTTGAAAAACGTCCTATAGCACCTGTTGTTTTTATTGCACCTAGTACAAAGCAACTTCGTGCAGAGCAGATGTCATTGATGATGGTGATATTCTTTTGGTTCGTGTTCATGATGCAATTTCTACAACACCTATTATAGAGTAACTTCGTTGGGATGGAAGAGATGCCCACACACATGCATTGATAGCCTTCTCTGTCAAACGTTCCACTATTCCACACATTCACTCTTGCAAAACAACAAAGGATGCTTTGGATACACTTATCACTTTATACTAGGCAAGGAATCAGACGCATGTTGATTAATTTGCACAATCAAAGGAAGGTGATAGAGACAAGAAGAAAATAGAAAAGCGAAAATTATTTTGCAAATAATATAAAGAAAATAATCATGTCATTAAGAGCTGTCCCAAATTGGCCGGAAAAGAGGCAAAGAAGAAAGAGGCTAGAATGGTTCTTGTAGAGGCCTCTAGACCCAAAGAATGAAGAATGGGAATTTACCATAGTTTGTAGTTATGATCCATCTTCTCATGAAAAGTCTATCTTTGTAGTCCTGGCATGAAAAACAGGATTAGCTGCCAAATACAATGAACTCATATTATCTCCAAAAATAATTGGAGTACTCTGATCAGTTCCAAAACTCTTCAACAAGGTCTTTAACCATATCACTTCCTTTGCAACCTCTACCATTCCTTTATACTCAGCTTATGTAGATGACAAAGCAACTGTATGTTGCTTCTTTAAGCACCAAGAGACTAATTTATCTCCAATATAATAGAGATACCCATGAGTAGACCTTCTATCATCTGAATCACCTTCACTTAGAGTTCCTTTGATATATCTGAGTACCCTTTGAGCTTCAATCCAATGAGTCTTCTTTGGACAATGCATAAATTGTGATAACACACCTACTACATATGATAAATCTGGCCTTGTCAAGGTAGCATAGATTAAACTACCTACCAAACTCTGATTTTTCTTCATGTCATTAAACTCTTCACCTCCATATCTGCTCAATTTATGATTTACCTCCAATGGTGTGCTTGAAGGCTTGCAATCCTCCATGTTAAATTTGACCAGAAGATTCTTCAAGTACCTCTCTTATTTAACATATACTCCATGTTGAGTATACACAATCTGCATTCCTAAGAAATAAGATAAGTTTCCCAAATCACTTATCTTGAACTCCCTCTCTATTTGTTTCTTAAGCTCATTGATTCCTTGGGCATCTGTACCTGTGACAATAATATCATCAACATAAACACACATGTATATGTATCCATTTTCACTTGCCTTCACTAGCAAGCTACTATTTGCCTTTGATGCTTGAAATCCACATTCATTCAAGAACTTAATAATCCTGTAATTCCATGCTCTTGGAGCCTGCTTCAACCAATACAAAGCTCTCTTGAGTTTACACACATAATCTGATCCAATTGAATCCATGAAACCTTCTGGTTGCTCCATATACACTTTATCTGCAATATATCCATTCAGAAATGCATTCTTCACATCTAATTGTGATAACTTCCATCCTTTACAAGAAGCAATAGCAATCAATGATCTAATTATAGACATCTTAGCAACAGGACTAAAGGTTTCATCATAATCTACCCCATAAGTTTGGGCATAACCTTTGACCACAAGTGTAGCCTTGTATCTAGACACCTTACCATCTGCAAACCTTTTTGTTTTATACACCCACTTACATCCAATGACTTTTTGATTCTTTGGTCTTGGCACCAACTCCCATGTTTGATTTTCAAGTAGAGCATCATACTCTTCTTGCATTGCCTTCTCCCAATTCTGTTTACCTTTAGCTTCTACATATGTGATTGGGTCCTCTTCTGTCTTCACAATGTAAGCATAATCTTTTGTTGTTAAGAAAGATGTATCATAGCTATACCTAATAGGCTCCTTTCTTTCCCTTGAGGATCTTCTAACCTCTACACTTCTTGAAGTCTCAGCCACATTTGATTCTGGATCAAATCTTGGCCCATCTTCAACATTATCTTGCAATCTACTTTTATAATCAACATCATCAATATCTTCCTCATACATACTTACTTTTGTCTTTCCTTTCCTTTGTATTTCTTTAACATCTGCATACTCATTTATTGACCATGTATACCAGGTACATTCCTCATCGAATGTAACATCTTTGGTAACAAGAAATTGCTTTGTAGATGGACTCCACAATCTGTAACCCATCTGTCTATCATCATACCCAATAAACACATACTTCTCTGCTTTGGGTTCTAGCTTATGTCTCAATTGTGAAGGAACATAAGCATATGCTAAACATCCAAATAGCTTACAATGATCAAGAGTAGGTTTCTTACTCCACCATGCTTCATAAGGAGTTCTTCTCTCTGATGCTTTACAAGGTAACCTATTCACAAGGTATGTTGCAGTGTTAATAGCTTCTACCCATAAGTAATTTGGACAATTCTTTTCTTTCATCATTGCTCTTGCAAGCTCTACAAGAGTTCTATTTCTTCTTTCTGCAATTCCATTTTGTTGAGGAGAGTACCTACAAGTTAATTCTCTTTTTATACCTGCATTCCACAAATAATTATCAAACTCTTTAGAGAAATACTCTCCCCCTCCATCTGATCTCAACCTCTTGAGCTTTTGTCCTATAATCCTTTCTGCATAAGCATGATAATGCTTAAATGTCTTGAACACTTTTGATTTGTCCTTGATTACATATAAAGTAATCCATTTGGTCGCATCATCAACAAACAAAACATAATATCTCGATCCATTTATGCTATAGTCCCTTGAAGGACCCCACACATCCGTATGAATCAATTCAAGCATATTTAAATACTTATATCCTAATTTATTGTATGAACTTTTGTGTGCTTTACCTAATTGACAAGCTTCACACTTGTACACCATATGTTGCCCTTCAACTTTTGGCAAACCAAGCACCACATCATTCCTTGACATTTCCTCTATGGCTCTCTCATTGAAATGACCTAGCCTTTTATGCCATAGGTCTAACTCAGACATCTTTTGACTTCCATAAGCAAATAAAGCATGTCCCACATTACCTTGAACTTTGAGAGTAAACAGCCTTCCTTCCTTTTTACCTGCAATGATGTTTCTATATCCCTGATTTGGATCTTGCACATAAAAGCCATCATTTGTGAATCTGACTTCATATCCCTTCTCCACAATTTGCCCTACACTTATCAAGTTTTTAGGAATAGTAGGTGTTGGGAGTGATGGTTGGATGCACTCAAGAAATGAGTTGGTGCTGCTATACCTGCTTCACACCAGCCCTCCTTTGATTCCAGATATGCTTAGTACACTTGATTAGCTTTCAAATGAAACAAAGAAACCACATATGTACTTTGCAAATGGTTTGTGTAATGATCAAACCAAAACAGATAACTTGGTTCCTTCACAAATCCAAAAAACTTGCTATTTCTGTAATGATACCTGCTCAGTGTTATGCTCAGTGTGACCAGCACACTTGAAATTGAAACAATTCCTTTTGGAGGTATTAAAGTACCTTAATAAGCTACCAATTGCAAGTGGAATCACTCAAATTGATAAACCATACACTCAGAAATAAGTTTAGCAAAATTATAATTACCCCCGACTTTTTAGGAACTCTACAGACACAGACCAGTGTGCACTTCGATCAAGATTTCTCCGAGATGGCTGAATGGAGTCTTCTGAAATTTTGTATGCTTGTAGAAGACTTTGAGCTGGTTCCAGTGAGCTATTGAACTCTTGATTTGGTTCAGTGAGCACTGAGAAATGCCCCTTGGAAGTTGACAGACTTGGAGTAGAAGACTCAGAGAACCAGATATGATGAATGTGTATATATCTATTGATTGATATGATTATACAAGCTCATTAGCATGACAAGCATGGCTAATTGAGGTGTGGTGGTGTAGGCTATGGAGTAGCACTAACACACACACAATTACAACTGTAGAATGCCTCGGGGAGTGAGCTAAAAGTGAGTGACACACCCGCGAGTTTTTTCCTTCACCTTTTATAAGATTTGGAAGTTGATTTGAATTTCAAATTCAAACTTAGGCTCCCTATAATCTCTCTTCTAAAAGTAGGGAGATATTCTCTCCATTACAATATTCAAGTTTCCACGACTTTCTCAAGTAGGTGTAATTACAAAATATTCCAAGTCACAATGACTTTTACAATAAGTAAAAAAAGTGAGAACTCATAAGCATGAGTTTCTATGGCTCAATCTTCAAGAATTAATCCAAGCTTTATGTGATGTCTTCAAGCTACAAATCAAAATTAAGTGTGAAGGCTTGATTTACACCAACAGCTCCCCCTCAAGCCAAACACTTTGGCTTAAGTCTTCATCTTCTTCATCTTTAGTCTTCAAGCACATCCTGCAATCCAATCATGGATTTAAATCTGCATAGCTTGTTTCCATCCAATGCTTTTGTGAGTAAATCTGCACATTGCATATTAGTAGACACATATGTCAATTGAATCTCTTTGCTAAGTAACTTCTCCCTCACATAGTGGTAATGAACCTCTATGTGTTTTGTTCTGGCATGATAAATTGGATTAGCTGCAAGGTGAAGAGAGCTAGTGTTATCTCCAAAGATAATGGGAGGTCTAGTGTATAGACCTAACTCTGTATATAGAAGCTTCAACCAGATAGCTTCTTGAGTGGCATTGGCAAGCCCTCTATACTCTGCTTCAGTGGATGACAATGCCACTGTAGGTTGTTTCTTGGCTGACCAAGAAATGGGTTTATCTCTTGCAAAACAAATGTAGCCTGATGTGCTCCTCCTATCATCCTTGCATCCTGCCCAATCTGCATCTGAGTAAACTTTAATATCAATATCTGATGTATAAGGAAAGTACAAACCATGACTTTGAGTTCCCTTCAGATACTTCAAGATCTTCTTTGCTGCCTCTAGGTGAGGTACCCTTGGTTTGTGCATGAATTGACTAAGCACACTAACTCCATATGCTATGTCAATTCTTGTCAAGGTAGCATAGTTCAAACTACCTACCATACTTTGGTATCCTGTGATGTCTTTGACTTCTTCTCCTTCATGAGCACTTAGCTTTTGGTTGACCTCCATTGGAGTAGTAGATACTTTAGCATCCTACACGCCAAACTTCTTGACCATATCCTGCACATACTTCTTTTGAGTGATATATATACCTGAGTTGGTGTAGACTAACTCAAGACCTAAGAAATACTTCAATAATCCAAGATCACTAATCTTGAATTCTTTCATCATCTGTCCTTTGATGTGTCTAATCCCATTGACATCATTGCCTGTAATGATGATGTCAGCAACATAAACACACAAGTAGATTACCTCTGTACTACTTCCCTTTATGAATAGAGAAGTGTCTGCTTTGCTCATCACAAATCCTTGATCTTGGAGGTAGGTTGTCAACCTGTAATTCCATGCTCTAGGTGCCTGCTTTAAACCATACAGAGCCTTCTTCAATTTACAAACATAATGTACCTTTTTTGGGTCTTCATAGCCAGGTGGTTGTGACATGTAGACTTCTTCAGATATCCATCCATTCAAGAAAGCATTCTTGACATCTAATTGGTACATATTCCAATTCTTGGATGCAGCTACACTCACCAATATTCTGATAGTTGGCATCTTGGCCACAGGAGAAAATGTCTCCTCATAATCAATGCCTTGGGTTTGTGCAAAACCCTTGGCTACCAACCTAGCTTTGTACCTGTTTATTGTTCCATCTGAATTCTTCTTTAGTTTGTAGATCCATCTGGATCCTACTACCTTCATAGAGTCTTTCTTGGGTACCAAGTCCCAAGTATCACTTTCCTTGAGAGCTTCCATCTCTTCATCCATGGCTTCTTTCCATTCTGGTTTGGTAATTGCTTCTTCATAGGTACCTGGTTCTTCATTCAACAAGTCCTTTGCAAGATATACAGAATGTTTAGTTACAAGTGATGTGTCATACCCAAATCTGATTGGTTTCTTCTTTTCTCTCTGAGATCTCCTCATTGCTTGAGTTGAGGATTCTGGTTTGTCTTCTAGTTGCTTCATCTTCATCTTTCCTTTGGATTTCCAAGCCTTGAACTCTTCAATATTTATTGTATCATCATCATCTGAGCTTGAATCTTCTTTCTGAATTGATTCCTCCTTGGTGAGCTTTGGGAAATCTTCTTCCATATCATAGGGTAGACTAACTTTCCTGCACTCATTCTCATACCATGAGTCATTCTCATCAAAAATGACATCTCTGCTTACCTTGAAGCCTTTGTTTGTTGGGTTGTAGAATCTGTATCCCTTTTGGTTCAAATCATAACCAATGAAGATACATTTTTCAGCCTTGGGGTCTAGCTTTCCCCTTACCTGTGAGGGAATATGCACATATGCAACACAACCAAAGATTTTGCAATGGTCCAGAGAGGGTCTCTTACCATGCCAAGCTTCATATGGTGTCATGCCATCAAGTGATTTGGATGGCAACCTGTTTATGAGATAGGTGGCAGTGGATACACTCTCTGCCCAAAGATAGTTTAGTAACTTTTTTTCATTAAGCATAGACCTAGCTGTTTCTACTATGAGTCTATTCCTTCTTTCAGCTACCCCATTTTGTTCAGGTGAGTACCTTGTAGTGATCTCCCTTTTGATGCCTCTTTCCTGCAAGAAATCTTCAAACTCATTGGAGAAGTACTCTCCTCCACCATCTGACCTTAGCCTCTTCAAGCTTCTTCCTGTTTGATTTTCAACAAGTGCAAGATACCTCTTGAAACAATTAAACACTTCATCTTTATGCTTCATAAAGTATAAAATGGTCCATCTGCTATAGTCATCAATGAAGGACACATAATACCTTGAACCTGAAATGGAAGGGTCCTTGCTAGGTCCCCAACCATCTGTGTGTACCAAGTCTAGGTAGTCCTCATGCATGAAACCTTTCCTTGAATAGGGCAACCTGTGAGACTTACCAAATTGACATGATCCACATTTGTAAATCATGTGTTGCTTGGACACATTAGGTATCCCAAGCACACATTGATCCCTGCACATTTGCTTTAGGGTTCTTTCACCTATGTGCCCTAGTCTCTTGTGCCATATTTCTAACTCTGAAAGTGTCTGA
Source organism: Ceratopteris richardii (assembly GCA_020310875.1). NCBI lineage: Eukaryota > Viridiplantae > Streptophyta > Polypodiopsida > Polypodiales > Pteridaceae > Ceratopteris > Ceratopteris richardii. The sequence continues at coordinate 67,022,337 of CM035418.1, forward strand.
TCCTTGTAATTATACAAAGCAATGTTCTTGGTGTCTTCTAGCTCAAATGTAAATAATCTACCTGATTTCTCCCCTTTAGCTATCCTTCTGAATCCATGTCTTGGGTCCTCCACATATGCTCCATGTTGTGTGAATCTGACCTGCAAACCTTTCTCCACAATCTGACCAACACTCATTAGATTCTTGGTGATGGTTGGTACATAGAGTACCCTGCTCAATAGGTTTTGGTTACCATCACATGTCTTCACATTTCCAATCTTAACAACAGAATGTTTAGTGTCATCACTTGTTTGTACCTGATGTTTGCCCTTGGGCTCTTCCAAATCAGAAAGTAGTGCCACATTGCCAGCTACATGGTTAGAACATCGTGAGTAAATATAAAATAAATGATCATCATTTGTACCTGCCTTGGAGGTCATATTCATGATCAATAGGGAGTCATCTTGCTCCTCTATGTAGTTGTTGTATTCTCTTCTATTTCTGAATCCACCTTGGTAATTTCCATTGTGGTTGTTGTTGTAATTGTTGTTGTATTGATTGTTGTATCCATTGTAGCTTTGATGTTGGTTGAATCTGCCTCTCCCTTGAGATTATCCACCTCTTGAGTAGCCTCTTCCTCTCTGATTTTTGTAGTTCTTGTAGCATTCATCTGTGGTATGATTGGACAATCCACAAATGTTGCATGGTGATGAGTTGTAGGGTCTCCCCCTACCTGACTTACCTCCTCTGCCTCTAACCTCTAGATGATCTACCTCTCCCTGCATAATTAGCTTGGGAGGTAGAGCCTTCTTCATCCTGTTTCTTCCCTTTACCTTTATCTTTAACTTTCTTATCAGTATAGAGAGCAGAGGGGTTGTTACCTTTTAATTGATCTCCTGCTTTTGTAAACTTTGCTTCATGTGTAAATAGTTGGCCCATGAGTGTTGTGAGATCTGGGGTATGCATGTCCATATAGAGGTCCATTGCAGTGGTGAAACTTTCCCACTTATCATCTGCCTTGAGTCCATTTGTTACTTGCCTGACTATTTGCTCCTCTTCAATCTCCTCTCCAATGCTTGCTAATTGGTCTGCCACATCTTTAATCTTTGTCACATACTCTGAGACTGATTGCTTGGGTTGCTTCCTAAGGGTTGTGAATTCAATCCACAGTTGATTCTTCCTAGCCCTTGTGTTGGAAGAAAAGTAGTTTGACAAGGTTTCCCAAGTCTCTTGGGAAGTCTTACAGTTCCTTACATGAGGTAAAAGAAAGTCAGATATAGAGTTTAGAAGGTAAGACCTTGCCAAAGCATCCTTTGCACACCATTGGTTGAGCCTTTCATGTTCATCCTTTGTGGGTAGTCCTCTAGTCTTGAATGAGGGCTGTTCCTCATCTCCTGATATGTATCCAAATAAGCTTCTCCCTTATAGATAGGTCTTCATTCTCAATGACCAAGCTTGGTAGTTGTTCCTGTCCAATTTGTCAATGAATGAAGGAAATCCATCACCCATGTTTACCTTCTTTGCTCTGATACCACTATTGGGAGTGATGGTTGGATGCACTCAAGAAATGAGTTGGTGCTGCTATACCTGCTTCACACCAGCCCTCCTTTGATTCCAGATATGCTTAGTACACTTGATTAGCTTTCAAATGACACAAAGAAACCATATATGTACTTTGCAAATGGTTTGTGTAATGATCAAACCAAAACAGATAACTTGGTTCCTTCACAAATCAAAAAAACTTGCTATTTCTGTAATGATACCTGCTCAGTGTTATGCTCAGTGTGACCAGCACACTTGAAATTGAAACAATTCCTTTTGGAGGTATTAAAGTACCTTAATAAGCTACCAATTGCAAGTGGAATCACTCAAATTGATAAACCATACACTAAGAAATAAGTTTAGCAAAATTATAATTACCCCCGACTTTTTAGGAACTCTGCAGACACAGACCAGTGTGCACTTCGATCAAGATTTCTCCGAGATGGCTGAATGGAATCTTCTGAAATTTTGTATGCTTGTAGAAGACGTTGAGCTGGTTCCAATGAGCTATTGAACTCTTGATTTGGTTCAGTGAGCACTGAGAAATGCCCCTTGGAAGTTGAGAGACTTGGAGTAGAAGACTCAGAGAACCAGATATGATGAATGTGTATATATCTATTGATTGATATGATTATACAAGCTCTTTAGCATGACAAGCATGGCTAATTGAGGTGTGGTGGTGTAGGCTATGGAGTAGCACTAACACACACACAATTACAACTGTAGAATGCCTCGGGGAGTGAGCTAAAAGTGAGTGACACACCCGCGAGTTTTTTCCTTCACCTTTTATAAGATTTGGAAGTTGATTTGAATTTCAAATTCAAACTTAGGCTCCCTAGAATATCTCTTCTAAAAGTAGGGAGATATTCTCTCCATTACAACATTCAAGTTTCCACGACTTTCTCAAGTAGGTGTAATTACAAAATATTCCAAGTCACAATGACTTTTACAATAAGTAAAAAAAGTGAGAACTCATAAGCATGAGTTTCTATGGCTCAATCTTCAAGAATTAATCCAAGCTTTATGTGATGTCTTCAAGCTAAAAATCAAAACCAAGTGTGAAGGCTTGATTTACACCAACAGTAGGAACATAAAGTACCTTGCTCAAGAGTGTACTTCCACTCTTTGTCTTCACTGATCCAATGCTCTCCACTTTAAGCTTGGTGTTGTCACCTATTTGAACTGTATGTCCATTCACCTTTGTTTCCATATCAGTCATCAATGATATATTGTCACTCAAATGATTGCTACATCTTGAGTCAATATAGAACACCCTTTGGTCTTCTTGCACTCCTATCCTTTTCTCCCTTAGTGTCCTGCTCAAAAGTTAGCATGTGTCCTAGCAATTGATTAAGATCAGGAGTAAAGTGATCTAGTGACAACTCTATGGACAATATGAAAGGCTTACACTTCTCATCTCCTCTCAGACGGGTAAGTATTTGCCTTACCAACTTATCCTCTTCAATGTCTTCATCTACTGCTCCCAAGCTATCTGCAATATCCTTCATTCTTGCCACATAAACAGAAATTGACTGTGAGCTTTTCTTCTTGAAAGTTGTGAACTCGGCCCATAATGAGGAGTTCCTAGACTTGGTTGTGTTTTAGAAATGCTCTTCCAAAGCATTCCACACATCTATTGCACTTTCCAATCCTCTGATGTGAGGTAGAAGATAATCATTTACAGCCATGTAAATGATGCTTCTAGCTTGAGCATCCTTTCTCATCCAAGTCTTCAAATGTGTAAGCTCTTCCTTAGTTAGAATACTAGGATTTATAAATTCAGGCTTTTCTTCTTCTCCTGTAATGAATGACCTCAAATATTTGCTCTTGAAGTGCGCCTCCATCCTCATGGACCAAGCTCGATAATTCTCCCTATCTAGCTTATCAATCTGCAAGCTTTCTCCCATCTGTGTCTGCAATTACTATGATTTATGATAATAGAATGTACCTTTGATATGGAGCTTTAATCTTTCTTGATCCTTCAAACTCGTATTTTGTACTCCTGCAGGTTATCTTCAAGAATTTGTCCTTGTTCACCTTCAATTAGAAGGAACTTCAATACCTACAACAGTCAGGACTTCCAATGCTTTTTCTTTACTTGTATTGCATCTTTTGCTCTGATACCACTGTTGGAGACCTCTTAATCTCCAAAGATTTGATCTACACTAATCTAAGAACACTTCTATATCAGTTATGGATCAAACTTTACATAAAACTTTCATTAACACTTCTCTGAGTGAAGAAATTCCTTCTTCAGAAAATCTGCTTCAGAAATGAACTTCATTATCTGCACATATCTTAAGATTTCTTCAAATCAATGATAGACATATCTCCACACTACCTTTGTGCAATCATATCAACCATTATTTCTTCAAAAGAATCATTAAAACTTTAATTTGATCCTTAAGATCAAAAGTATGTCAGAAACTGTCTTCCTGAACTAGTGACTTTGACATATGTAACTTCTAAGGTTGATTTCTCACAGCACACATCCCGTTTTGCTAAATGCTTTTAGCCATAGCTTCCTTACCTTCTAACTTAGATTTTGAATGCTCAGTCATCAAAAACTTTACACTGTGCATTGAGATCTAAGCAAATCATTGACACAAAAAAGTGCGCAACTATGAGAGATCATTTGCAGTCTTTACATATAGTTGTTCCTATTGATCATACTCACAACATAAGAGGAATTAGACCATGAAACTTTGAAAATAGATTCATTATCTTATAGATTAGATGTGTACAAAAGGATTTCTGATCCACATGATCGGACTGAGAGAAATCTACAAAATACCCGTCGCTTATTTTTGGAGATGACTCTCTACACATCTACCTCAATGACACTTGGCTTCTAATGACTCTCATATGTATTTCTTTACATCATTGACTTATATACATATGGTTCTAGACTTATCCCACATCTATTACATTACTTCTTATCATCCTAAGGATTATATATACTCAAATTACAAGAGTTTCCAACTATAATGTACATATGTATACAAGCTTCACTTCTGAGATCTCTTCACTTCCTCAAGTGTCTTCTTCCACTTCAATCTGAGCATAAGCTTGCTTCAAGCTCTTTGTAATCACCAATTTGTGATTGGTTTGTTCCAACAGTAAAATCATTCTCAATAGTGCTGATGGTAGTTATTTTACATTGTTGGATGCTTTATTTATGCCAAGGATCAAGAAGAATCTATTGTCAGTTTCAGCATTAGCCAAGATGAAGTTGGTTATGAAGTTTGTTGGTGAAAGATGTATAGTTCATGATCTATAGAATAACGATATCATTATTGCTTCTTGCGTTTTATGTCATGGATTTTATAAGCTCATAGACTATGAAAAATCTGAGAAGGGTTTAGCATGTGCAATACTGGATTCTCATGCTATGTCAGATGCAAAGCTTTGGCATGCATGCTTTGTTTACCTAAATTTTGCTAGTTTGCTATGCTTGCATAAGTCTAAAATGGTGTCCTCTCTGCCCAAACTTGAGGAACCTAGTAAACATTTTTTTGAAGGTTTTATTTTGGGCAAAATGCAGCATTTCATATTCCAAAAAGATGGTTTAGCCTGAGCTACTCAAAAATTACAATTTGTTCATAGTGATGCCTCTGGTGCTATGTAGCATCCTTTTTTGGGAACTAACTGTACTTCATGACTTTGATTCATAATTTTTCCAAGCATGCATGGGTATATGCATTGAAAGAAAAGTTCTAAGTGCTTATGTGCTTCAAAAAATTTCTCGTTTTGGCTGAAAATCTATCAGGATGTAAAATGGGCACGCTCCATTGTGATGGGGGTGGGGACATATGCCTTCTGATTTGAATCCATTTCTGGTGGAATGTGGGATAAAACATCAATGTGCAGTGCGCTTTACACCTCAATAGAATGGAGCTACTGAAAGGAAGAACATGTCACTCATGGAGATGGCAAGGTGTATGGTCAAGAGTTAGGCTTTACCACATAGTTTCTGGCATGAAGCTGTTATGTGTGCAATATATGTACTTAATAGGTGTCCTAGTAAAGCATTGTATTCTATGACTCCATATGCAGCTTGGCATGGCCAGCAGCTATTTCTTGCTCACCTCCATGTCTTTGGTTGTCTAGCATATGTATTAGTGCCTAAAAAATAATGCAAGAAATTGCATGATAAAGTAGTGAAATGTATTTTTGTTGGGTACAGTTATGAAAGAAAAGGCTATAATCTATATCATTCATAGACTAAACGCATTTTGGTTAGCCATGATGTTATTTTTATGGAAGATACTATTCAACCATTACTTTCATGTACAAAGCATACATTAGTTAGATCCAAAGACATGTATGATAGATTGGAGGCTCTTTTTACAGGTGGAAAGTCTATTTTTGATCCAAATAAGGCAATTTCTTAGCCTTTACAGGTTTCACATGATGATGTACATCATCCAATTTTTTATGTAGATTTACATGATGCACTTACTTATGAGAGAACTCATATAGAGGATGCAAGAACTATGCCAAAATGGTTGAAGTCATGTTCGACCATATTCATAGCATTCATGATTTGAGCTACTAGATTCATCACTCCCTTCAAAAAAGAACATGCATACAAGGCCCATTGGAGTCTTCATCATCATTATATATCTATTCTCAATAGCCCATTGAAACTGATCATACCCTAAATACAGATCACCCATGGAGTAGATGGAATTCCCAACAAATGCTTCTACAAACTCATCTACTATATTTCATGTCCCTACATTTCTCATCGTGACTTTATTTATAGGTGGCAAACCCTTGATGAAATGAAGTTTCCCATTCTTCTTTGGCACCTCAACCACCTATCAGAATATGGTGTTGAAGATGGTTCCAATACTCACATGCATATCTTTTCCTTTAACACTCTCATCAAGTGAAGTAACTGAGCTTTTGGGACTAGGTCGAATATTTCATGGTATATGTGGATTCCTAAAGATGGTCATTGGTGGGACTTGTTTTGGATCTACACAGGCTATCTCATGTGGTAAGAGAGCAATGACTTCTCGTATCTCTTGATAACTTGTATGAATGTTTTTCTTTTTGTCTTTAAAAGAAATTATCTCTCTCTAAACTTTATATGTTTAAAAGTCTCCACAATAAATTTTGCTCTATAAGCTCTCATGTTCTTAGCATAGGTTCCTCACACACTTTTAGATAGTATTCATAACTCTCACGTGGCAATGGTTGAGCTACGGGTTTTATTTTCTTATCAATAGTCTTGTACTTGGTATTTACATTTACTTTATGAACTTGCAAAAAATCAACATTAAAATCATATTCCTGGATAGATTTGAGCATAATGATTTTAGATTTTTCTTTTCTTTGAAGTGCCTACTGAAGTTATTCCAAAATGGTAAAACTATTTTCAAACTCAATTATTTTTTCAATCTTTTCATCATGCAACATCAATCCTAAATTCTTGTAATGTTTCTTGTATGTTTCTCTAATTTTTTTGAAATATTTTTTATTTGAAAATAGAGTAACTTAAATATAGATAAATGTACACAGCTTCAAAAACTATCTATAGAGTTGTGCGACATCATAAGTGTTAATGGGGTGTTTCCTCAGATTCTTTCTTTTGCTCGCATGAGTGGGGTAGATTCTAAGGACTTGCAACAAGTTCAAATTGGATCTTGATCAGATTCTTGCAAAAGTAGATCCATCATCCATTGCCATTGTTTCCATTTTCATTTTAGCTATGAATGGCAGCCCAAGAATAGCCTTCTATCAATAATTATCCTGGAAAAAGAAGTGGGATTCATCAAAAACTCCCCCGATCCTCACATGCACAAAAGCATCAGCTCCAAGTAGAGATCTAGAGCCATTATATGTGTTCCTCATCCTCTAGGCATGTTCCTTGTCTATGGGCCATCTAAATTTATCATACAATTTATTAGATATCACATTTATATCTCATCATGGGTGAATCAAGGCCAAAGGTAAATATGAATCTTCCTCATTTCCTAATTTCACTTTTACTTCTAGCATCCCTCTTGCCTGGAAGTTCCTATTATAATCAATCTTAGACTTTCTTGTCTTATCATCAAGTCTAATTGGTCTAAAGAACTCTATTTTATTGACATATTGCAATCTCTTCAACTTCATCATTAGAGAAGTCACCAAATGCAACTGCTTCATTCATAACTTGAGTGCCCCCCAATGCTTTTCCAATCTCAATATCCTCAGGTAGTGGAAACCTCTTTCTCTTAATAAGTTTAATGAAACTATCCTTGAACTTAGGCTTCACAATTGAGAAGATATGTTCAAAAGACATGGTTACTTGACTCTTCAATAAAATGTCATTTAAAATTTCCTTTGCGCCATTCTTCTTCTCAAGCTCTCAGACTAGTATAGCTTTTGAAGTCTTCTTCTTATTTTTCTGGTCATTATCTTGAACCTTTCCGGTCTTGTTAGTAGCTTCTTATTTCTTTTCTCTCACTTTATTTGTTTCTTGATTTTCATTGGCTTGACTTGCCTCTTTCCCTCTCTTATTTCCTTTATTTCTTCCTCTTCTTGAGAAGAAATAGACTCCTCAAAGTGGACTTTCTTTTTATTCTCTTTAGTTTTTTTCTCATTATCATTACTTTGTCTCGTAGTCACTCTTCTTTCTATCTCAGATTGATCTTGCATTTCATATCTTCCCCTCGTATCCTTAGCATTAGCTATATGCGAGTAGATAAAAAGTTGACTTAGAAGAGACTCCAAAGTAGTCTTTTGCATGATCACATCTTTGGCTCTCACTAGAGCTTCAATTGAGTAGTTCTTTTGTGTCTATGGCCTAATCTCTTCTTAATTTCCTCTTTTAGTGACTAACTCAGCTAGTGACGTGCTAGCATTTATATTTGATAGGTTCTCATACACTTTCATCATTCCTCCCTTCCCCTATTTTATAGTAGAGGAGTCGGAGTCCTGAAGTCACAAAGCTTCGTGAATATTTTTGTTACTAATTGATGTTCTTTAGTCTACTTTAGCTCTTCACATGCATAAAAAACGTTTCCACCTCTATCACATTAGACACACCTTTTTGCTCCTCGAGATCCCCCAGTTCATCGTCTATTAAATGCCCTAGTATTTCGTAGATTCATGGGCTGAACTATTGGTATAGGGCTCTAGTAACCAATGGGTTTCACTAGAGGTGTAGCTTGAAGTATCCTGTAATCCTATATAATAGAAATTGGCATTGTATTTCTTTGGAATGGATATGTATAAGTAGTGCTTCGCTGAAGACGGGTGGGGTTTTGATAACCCATGGAGTATACCTTGTTGTGTAAGATAGCTATCTCTTTGGATAGAGAGGCTTGCACTTTCATAATAGTTTCTATTTGCTTGCTCACGATGTCTAGTTGTAATTCCACTGGTGTATGAGATATGTATGCAACATTAGCCATATCCCATGTTGCACACACATTTGGACCTACTCGAATAGTTTCCTTCCTTGGCTGTAACGCAGCTGTCTGTACAGGTCTATCATAAATCACAACCTCTAGTTGCCTCATCTCGGCACTTGCCTCTATCTTTCTCCTGACTATTGCCCAATCTTTAGTTGATTCAAATCTCTTCCCAGCATTCTCAATCCTTCTTTCAACTTTACTCCTTTCCTCTAGACTAAAAATCTCGAGAAATAAACTCACTAAGTTAGGCTATGTTAGTGTGAGGAAGTTTAGCATACCTCCTCCAAAACGCATTCAATAGATGTGTCAAAGATGTTTTGAGGAATGAGCCCATTGAAAAACAAACCATCCGGAATGCACTCAATAGATGTGTTAAAGATGTTTTGAGGAATAGAGGGTTTTGAGGAATGAACCCATTGAAAAAAAACCCTCTCTATTTTGTTGACTGAGGTCTTCTAGATAGAAGATTCCATGTAATTCCTTTCTAAAATATGTACAAGTCTTCTCTATATGTACTAAGATGGATGCTAATATCAACCTTATAACTACTAGAGTGAAGAAATGAGTCAACATCTCTTTAGGTAATCCATGGGTCTCAGCTCGGTCTACAAAGGCCTCCAAGTTGTCTCCTAAGATGGCATAAACAACTCACGCTCATAGTTTTTTTATCATTAGATCTTCAAATACTTCTTCCACCTCTTTCCTGTTATTTTTCCAAGTATGGAGAACAATGTCCAAGGTAAGTGGATTGACTAATTTTTCTTAACTTAGAGTAGAGTTCAAAGAAGAGACTAGATGAGTCTGAGGCTAGGAGATGAAGGTAAGTCTAAAGCTCTCGCTTGAATCTCAAATCAAATTTTTAAGCAGACTTTATTTCCAGGCTTAGTGATTATGAACGATCTTGAATCACTTGATTTCTTTTCCCACTTTGATTTGGTTTTACTTTTCTTGACTTGATTTTTATCTAATTTCTTCTCTTCTTTTTGACTTGATCATTTCTTTCAACTTGATTTAGACCAATCCTGTTTGATGCTCTTGAATTACTTGTTTCTATTTTTTCTTTACTTTCAAATATTTTTCTTTATTTTTATGATATGTTTTTTAGAAGTTTTAGGTTTTTGTTCTTTTTAAAGAAGTTTTAAGTAATCAATGAAAGTAGGAGCTTTCTAATATAAGTAACAATTGAAGAGTGCACAAAATGAGTCATTTATAATCAATACAGAATATGAGTGATCAAAATAAGGCATGAGAATCAATCTTTTGTTTCTATGTGCATGAAGCAATGCAAGTAGACATAGAACTTGAAAAACAAATACCTAGAATTGTGATATGAAGACAAGGTTATGGTATCATGGAGGCAATGAAAATATCTTTACATTTATTTTCTAGGAATCCTATATAAAATTAGTTATAGAAGTGCATGAAAGTGCTTTTCTACGAATTGAAGGTGTGGGTGGTGAGTTACGGATTTGCTTCACATCGGGTTCATCATGTTTGAGGGAAGGAGGTCGCAATAGGGAACAAGCATAGGGCTAGATCAGGACCTAGGGTTGCATTCTCATGTCCGATGAGCAGTGTTTGCATGTTGGGTGCATTCCCTATGGATAGTGTGTCGAGCCTAACCTAGGCTTCCAAGTAACAATGAGGCACATGGAAGAGGGAGCAGGATATCATGGATGAAATATGTTGGTGAGGTAGGAGTGGAATTAGGTCCGGGTGAGAGAAATTTAGATCCAAAAGATGACCTACTATCAATTGCAAAAATCGATACAAAAGATAAATTAAAAACCTCAACTATCATATAATCATCAATGGTGTTAGCATGCATGGGAGATATACAAAGTATGGGGTAGATTTAAGATCTTAATGAAAATTAGAAAACCCTCGAAAAAATAAGCATCTTAAAAAAAAGAACTCCACTACACTTTAGATTGGAATAAATATCAACTCCACTATAGTGTAGATAGAAAAAAAATAGTGCTCGATCCTCGCAACTATAGGGCCGAAAAGAACCTTCTTTCCTCTACTCTTTGCTTTACTTCCAAACTTCAAGTTTTGTTTTTTAATTTCATAGGGAAAAAATCAACTAGTATGAGGAAACAAGCTTATGCTTTAGTTTTGATTGTTTTCTACTTTGATTTTATTTTGATTTTCTTTCATTTTCCTATTTCTATTTTCTAATTAATTTACAACCTTCTTTCTTTTTCTTCTTTTTACCTACACAATTCTAACTCTCTATTTTCTAATAAATATTAATTAGTATAAATTTAAATTCATCTAACTTCTTTTGTTTTTATGTACTTTTCTCTTTATACAACATTAATTTCTAATTTTTCAATAACTTAAGTTTTTTATTTTTACTTATATTTAATTCCTAAATCTGTTTTTATTAATAACTAACTATTTATTAAACTCAAACCTTTTTTGTTTTCTTTTCTATAAATACCTAAAATAGATTAAATAATTAATTTACTCCAATGTATAAACTCAAAAAATGAGATCGAATCAAACCCCTTCACTCTCTCCCGCTCTCTCTCTGTGTGTGTCTCTCTCTCTCCCTCTCTCTCTCTCTCTTTCTCTTCTCTCAGTGTGCAAGCCATTCTGCTAGCATCTCCCTTTCTGCTCCCCCCCTCTCTCTCTCTCTTTATCCCTCTTTGTCTCTCTTTATCTATCTATGTCCCTCTCTCTCTCTGTCCTCTCTATGTCAAAGCCTTTTTTGCCACCATCTCCCTTTATGTCTCTTTCTCTCTCAATCTCACTCTCTTTCTTATCTATGGTACTTTGGATTCTCCATTTTAGCACCAAAATAGATCATGCTTTCATCATGTCCTTCAATTTCCTTCCTCTTTTGTGCCCTTAGAATAGTGACACCATGAATAAGCCGAATTTGGAGAAGACATAGTGATTCTTCTGTTTGAGAGCCTCACACCCTGCTCGTGATGATGACATATATATGTTTTATCTGATCGATGACTAAGATGCCTGCCAAGAAAAACACAAAACCCTACCCTTCATGCCCATCCTTGCTTGTTCTAAGCTTGCATACTCCATAAGTGACCAACTCTCATGTATTTTGTGCTCCATTTCCATAGTTTTGCAAGTTGAAAGTTGTCCTTCATAGACAAAGATGGCACAAGGGGATCACATGTCATCTGTCCTCTTGTAGCAGCTAAAGCATAAAATCCAAAGATGCATGACTTAAAGCAAAGAAAGTGAGATTGGTACGGTTTATGACATGAATGAGGGTCCACTCATCAGCTGATGGGAATGAAAGCAAAGAAAATTCTGTTGAGAATAGAGACTTGCCTAGAGTAAAGTAGAGAAGGGACTACACTACCTACGTGAGATATTTGTCCAGATCCCTCTCTCTCTCTTAGTTTTGGCATCCAGTATAAATCTCAATGGAGATGTCTCTCTATTCTAGTTTCTGCTTCTGTTGTGCTTCTCAGATTCATTCGCTATGTCAATTTCACTAAGGCCTCTCTCTCTCGTATTCACATAAAGAAGGAATGATAAGGATCTCATGGGATGCTTTGATGAAATCCCCATCATCCTTCTTAGTGTGCAAAGGTTTCCCTTGTCCTTCGTCACCTACACACAAAAAAAATAGAGAGACAACCCACAGGATGCATCCGCAATTTCTTCTCCCCAATCCTTTTCCCCATGCATGAGCATCTATTTCTCTCTCTCTCTCTCATTCTCTCTCTATTTCTCTCCCTCTCTCACCATAGCTACTCAATTGACCTTGTTTCTTTCTCTGTCTAATTCACATATCCAACTCCTAGTAGAATCATTCTATAGCAAGGGTCTCTCTCTCTCTCTCTATCTCTCTCTCTCCCTCTCTCTCTCCTTCTATGTCTATGCATGCACAGTTTTAGGTACTTGCATGCATACACATGTGCACATTGACAATCATATGTACACATACATATATGCATGCATAACTTTACATATGCAGAGAGGCACAAACATGTATTTACATGTGAACATAAATGCCTACACATTCATGCTCATGCTAACATGCACACATGCATCCATCGTGTACATTTACACGTATAATTTTTTTTCTTAATCATATATGTATGTTTATATGCACGTATATGTATGTATTTGTACACATATATTTTGCATGGAAAATCACACACAGTCACAAGTATGATTGCATAATACATACTCATAAATTACATGAACATTTTTGTACACATATGTTGCATACTATACACTTTAGATATACATGCAAAAACATTCACACCATGCACCATTCCTTTCTCTTTGGTGCTCTAAAAACTTGAAAGACAATGGGAGAGACCTCGGTTTGCTTCTCTTAGAACAGGGATAGAAAGCGTTTCAAAGTGCTAACTAGCACTTTTATTAATGAAGGCAGTGCTAAAGAGCACTTTATTTGGTAGAACAAAATTCTATAAAAAAACTCACAAGCATGATAGCAATCAAGAAGGATAGATTAGATGCAAGGGAGGGAGGAATTAAAAGGTGATAAAGTTAACTTATGCTAAAAAGGCTTAATGGAGAATGCTAATAGTGCTAAAAAGAACTTTCATTATAATAATGTGATACAATGATGAGAGTTTGAACTCAAAAACCAAATAAAAAACTTTATATTCAACCTATGCTCTAATACCATGTTGAAATAACAAAGGACTACTCCTACTCGACTCACATACATAACAATAACAAGTTATGGAGGAAGGAATAAAAGATCACAAAACATGATGAATTAAATAAAATGGAAATGACTTACATAAAATGTTGTATGAGCATGAAGACTCTATGAGGGGAGTGAGAGCACTCTAGCAAAGATCTTGAGTGAATGGTTTGAGAGGAGTGAAGGGAGGCCTTGCTTATATGGATTTTGGGAGGATTTCCTTGCATGTGGGATAAATGACCTTGCATGAGAATGAAACAGGACTTGGACAAAACGGTGCAACATGGAACTCTCAACACACATGACACATACATGTCTTTATGTATTTGTATGCACACACATTTTTCTGCATGCTCGCACACTCACATATCCATTGTTGGCACAAATAAGGAACATAGAGACACTTATTGTTTCTTATGTAAATATTTAGGGACACACAAACTAACATTCTTATGCAAGTGCAAATAATATACAATGAGAAGCCAATACACCAAGTCCACGTGACCTGACAAAAGGAAAGTTATTCATACCACCACTGAATCCAAATAATATGAGTGATGGAGAAATTAACCACATATAGATGAATACACATAATATCATGCATTTTATCATTATGCATTGACTAAGGAATTCATAGAAAGAAATCACCAATTTTGAAATTTCTCATGCCGTTCATATATGGACTGACTCCCATCAACCATCGATTGATTTTTTCCATTGGTTCATTGTCTTCTTGTCCAAGCAACATCTTCAAATCAATTTTCTACCTTGATTTTCAAATCACAACCACAACACATAGAGGACATAATCCCACACAATGCATACCAATGTCCTAGGTTTATTAGATGCTTCTAACCTTTTGAACATTGCTTTGCTCGCCAAATTTCATGGTCAACCATGGTATGGAAGGCAAATACAAAGTGCATATGCATCTAGACATAGTATGTAAATGAGAATCAAAGTACAGTGCTTGTGATGATAACCAAGATATACAGGGAACTCCTCACTTACATAATAACCCACCCATCCTAAATGATCTATATGCAAATGCAAAGTGGTTGGTTGAGGTTCATCTCATCATATACATGTTTACATCATGGGTGAGATACATCATATGAGAATACATTTTCCGATACAAGAAGAGCCACTTCCTTGGATACAAGATATGTAATTGACTCCAAAAGAGTGAGTCAATGGGCACATAGAATATCATCCAATTAGCCCATGCTTCAATAATTATTCCAAGAATTTGTTCATGATGATCCCAAGCATCCTTAGTCTCCACATCATGTTGCAAAATTTTAAATTCTATTTCTACTTGCTTTTCTTTATGCTCATTGATTACAATCTTCCAATTCCAAACAACACGATCATATCCTACAAAACTTTGAAACAACCAAATACTTCCATAGAACATAAATAGCATAGCCACATGAATAGATTAATCAAAGTCCTTCCTCCATATGAGAACAATAGGATAACATGCAAATATGGAATGAAAGCTAGGAATTACACTCATCACATCATAAGAGATACACATTCCCAATGCATAATCCCAACCATAATATATCACATCCAAAGAGACACTCCCCAAACCAGCAATCTCATCAGAAGTCTTGGTAGGAACATGAACCTTATACCTATGGGACTCCTTCCAACCATAAGTTAAGTAAAATTTATAACAAAAGAGTTTTTGGTTGCATTGATACGATGGTGCAACATACTCATAAAATGATAGAAATTCCTTAACATAACTATGAATCCAGATAGTAGCATCATCACTAACATGTGTGACTTCATTATCGTAAACATCATGCTTAATAGATGGGGCAGATACATCTTGTGTGCTTGCCAAAACATGAGAATCAATCATATCGTTCTTACCATTGAAATGCACAACATACTCGTCACATTTAGGATTTACATCATCATAATTATAATCATCAAAAATAGGTGGAGAAGATGGATCATAAACACAAGACGCATCATGAACAATTTTATCATCATGAAAAAGAGGAGGATCCATCATTATGCAATTATCCATATCAACGTGATCTTTTAATGTATCATTCCCCAAATGTGAGGCAACTTTATGAATTATGTGAGTAGCAAACTAGCGATCAATCAAACCATCATAAAAAGAAGTATCATTCATACATAGTTTAGTAAAAGAAGATTCAAGGATATCATGACAAGGGGCAATCATCAAGGAATCATTAGAGGTGAGATTAATAGATCCATATTTCATTTGTGGTGGAACACAATCAACATGCATAACTTCTTCATTTGATTTTTTCTCAAATCCATTTTCATCATAAAGATGTGGAGATGATAATGTCATATATTCATCAGATTTCTCATATTTTAAATGCATTTGTGTTCGTATCAATGACTATGGAGCCATCACAAAAGGGATTAGGTCGATCATGGCAAGGTAAGTATTCTTTTGCATAATCAAAACATGCATGCATAAATTCATTAGTTGTTTCTAATGTTGTTTGCAACATATGAGGAAGAGCACAAGTGGGAAAAAAAGAAAGATAACCCCAAGTTTTATGAAGATCCAAAACTTTAATGTGAAAGATGAACATTTTAGCATGTAATATAAGCACATGCATCTGTGTGTGGACATAAGAAAATATTAATTGTGGTAGTGAAAAATTCCTTCTCCAAATCTCCAGAAAATGAACGGGTGCACCAATGGGAATTATGACATGTATAGTTAGACCCCCCCCCCACAAAAAAAAGAGAAGAAAAAACAAAACTTTCACATGCGTTCAAGTCAACATTAGTGGCCTACTTAGAGGACACAAATCATCACCATTGCTAGATGAAGGTGCATACTCATGTGAATGAATCATAAAAAATACTCTTAATGTATAAGATGATTAACAAGAAAAGATGCAATTCATATATACCCAACATTAGAGAAAGAAACACTACCCAAAAGGATGGAAGAAAAAAAAATCTTGAGATACTAATAAGCGATCAAACAGTTAGTACCCCTTTTTTTATTGCAATATGAAAGACTCAAAAAAAAAAGAGAAATGAGGGCACATGGAAACAATCGATGAGCAAAATCCTTAGATGCATAACACATCCAAATGCATGCGATAGAAAGTTAATTGGAATACAAACTATTGCTAACTAGGCACTTTCCTCGCTTTGATTGATAGCACATACATGTTGTAGTCCCTAAAGGGCTTTGGTATGACGAAAAAGAAGATCAAGGAGGAGATGGAGGGAGAGAGAGGAGAAGAGATTCATTCACACATGCATGGGAGGCTCGCAACCCCCATAATGATCTCTCTTAGGCAATGCTCTATAAGTATAAGGTCAATTGACCCTTACATCCCTGACAATGTCACTTAAGGGTCAATGTGACCATAAGGGGACAATATACAAAGAATGATGTAGGACTATACACCAATGTACACGAAGAGCCTTGATCTCCACCCATATTGATCAGCCTACACCAACTAGCTCAAACGAGGTTATCCATGCACCTCAAACTCCTCTAGAATCATATCCATCAAGCTCATATTTGATTGATGCAAGAACTGATGAAGTTCCTACAATGCTCCCACTCACTCTACGCCTGTATCAATCATCAAACGATTGACCAATCCAAATACAAATGCACCAATAACAATTGCAATGTCTCGTCTCAAGCATAAGAACTTGTACATCAAACTCCCAAATGTTGATGAAATCTATGCTATCTTGGATAACCTAACAATGTAAGCCATGCTTGTACCTAAGGCATCTGAAGCACCATCATCAAGACCAAAATATCCTGACATATTTTTGTCAACATTAGGCATGAGAAAATCCAAGAATGACTGCATAACTACTCACTCCTCAGCATCCAAATCAACCATCCTATCAACGAAGGATGTATCTAGTAGTGATTCTTGAGAGCTAAATTCCTCTACAATACGCTGAGTATCATAAGATCTATCCTGCTCTATCACAGCAAGTCTATCATTATGCTCCATATGAGCTAACCACTCAACATCAATACCATGTTCAAATTGATGATCAAAATCTATTTGAGCACCATCATAATGATCTACATGAGCATCCATATCATTCTCCAAAGCATCCAAATGATCATCCAAAGTGTGATCCATGTAACCATCTATATGATCAGCCAGATCATGCTCTAAATAAGCATCACAAGCATGAGAAACATGCTCTAGATGTCCCTTCATCTGAGAATCTGAATCATTCCATGTGCAACATCAACGTCAAGAGACCTATGTATAGGTAGACAAAATGAGACATGATGAGTCTCACATCAGAGATAAGGATTAACTCCCACTAAGACAAGATTGTCTCTCACATGGAGTATCTACAGTGGTAGTTGTGCCCAATCGTAGCGCATGTGACAAGCCTAAGTTGTTCCAACTGCAACTCAAAATAATGCTCACCAACGAATGCATAACATCCACTTTCTTATAAGTTTCTAGCTGAAATCAAGCTCATAGGGAATGAGGGTGCATAATGTACATAACTAAGTATAAGTGATGATCCACTAGGTAGCCAAAGTTATACATCTTCTACACCCTTAATGTCATATATATGTCATACCAAAAAGCATGTGCACAGATCTATGACTCTAAGGTAAGAATTGACAAAACCACTCACAATCTGGAGTAATATGAAATATCACTAATGCATCAAGCAACCAAGACATATGTGTGCTATCCAATAAAAAATAGGAGTAACGAGATGAACCATAGGAGAAAGTGATATCACCATAACTAGCATAGTCAAGTGCGACAGAATCTTTGAGAACCACTAGCTAACTCCCATCACGTGCATACCTTTGACATCCTCATCACATCTGCCTAAAGCAATGTTGTAGAGTATGGCCCTCACAATCATAGTGCCAACATCAAAGTTGTGGATGTGATTTATGTCTCACATGAGTCAATGGACTCACATATATATCATGTCATCTCTGCCATAATGCACTACTCTTTTTCTCATACATCACAAACTTATATATAGAATCCAAAAACTATACTCGAATAGTGGAGCTTGCAAATGAATCAATATCCATCCATATATGGTCGATCATGTCACGAGACCTCTATGCATCTCTATGCACATACATGTGGAACCCTACATGAACCAATGTATTCCACATTTGATCTTTCCATCTCAGAGAGTCATTGCCATCAAACCAAGAAGAGACCATGATAACAATCCAAGATATTATAAATGTAACCAGAGACTAGAAACAATACTCTATCACTAATAGGATCAAACCTGGATATGCATATGTATAACTCATATCACAAATGTCTTGGTGGAGATGAAAACCATGTGAACCACATGTCTCATAACCATGCAGCTATCATGCACATAAAACCATGAGCAGAAGCCTGATCACTAGGTCTCCGAACTGACTGAGGATATGAAAGAATCTTGATAAAAATTTGGCAAAGTATCCACTATAAATTGAGCAATTAGTTGAAGGTAACAAGTAGACAAACAACAATGAGTAACTTGTCACTACCTATCACTGATCTAATCAAATATAATGGCAAATACACATCCCATAAAACTGATGACAATACATGCCAATACAATGGCAATGCACCTCCCATTCAAGAATGAATCCTGCAAGTTGGTCCAAATTTTCATGAGAAGCCTATGACCAAGTCCAAGTGAATGGAGATAAGAGACGATCCAAAGCCATCAGAATAGAATAAAGGATCTACTAGAGTACTCTTCTAGAATCATGTGATCTATATATATCATGTCATCTCTGCCATAATGCACTACTCTTTTTCTCATACATCAAAAACGTATATATAGAATCCAAAAACTATACTCGAATAGTGGAGCTTGCAAATGAATCAATATCCATCCATATATGGTCGATCATGTCACGAGACCTCTACGCATCTCTATGCACATACACGTGGAACCCTACATGAACCAATGTATGCCACATTTGATCTTTCCATCTCAGAGAGTCAGTGCCATCAAACCAAGAAGAGACCATGATAGCAATCCAAGATATTATAAATGTAACAAGAGACTAGAAACAATACTCTATCACTAATAGGATCAAACCTGGATATGCATATGAATAACTCATATCACAAATGTCTTGGTGGAGATGAAAACCATGTGAACCACATGTCTCATAACCATGCAGCTATCATGCACATAAAACCATGAGCAGAAGCCTGATCACTAGGTCTCCGAAGTCACTAGGATATGAAAGAATCTTGATAAAAATTTGGCAAAGTATCCACTATAACTTGAGCAATTAGTTGAAGGTAACAAGTAGAAAAAAAACAATGAGTAACTTGTCACTACCTATCACTGATCTAATCAAATATAATGGCAAATACACATCCCATAAAACTGATGACAATACATGCCAATACAATGGCAATGCACCTCCCCTTCAAGAATGAACCCTGCAAGCTGGTCCAAATTTTCATGAGAAGCCTATGACCAAGTCCAAGTGAATGGAGATAAGAGACGATCCAAAGCCATCATACAAGAATAAAGGATCTACTAGAGTACTCTTCTAGAATAAAAGCTGACAAAATTTTGGCAGCACTCCCTCTATAAAATAGACTCTAAACAAAAATATCCATGTGGGAATATACCATCAACTAATGCCAAACCATGGTGACAATCATATATAATGATCAATGATAATAGCCGTCAATTCAAAGCCAACTTAGGTGATAAAATGAAACATAGATGAGGCTCCATTTGGATCCTATACCTCCACAAAAATAAGAATACAAGTACTAACCAAGATCCAAAATCAACCCTCATAAAATGTGTGAAATGAATAAGTGAAGTTGTATCCAAGTGGCATAAGCAAGATATATAACACAATCCCAGTATACATGCATTGACAATACTTTATTAAACTTCTGATTGAATAAACTTGAAAGGTAAATCGCAATGCCATCTCACATTCCAAATACTTGACAAGATCATGCTCTACTCTCATACAGAGGAGCTACCACAACCATCACACGTGTTCAAATGTAAGCAAAGAACAAAGCACAAGTGCTCATACACACTTCTCCAAACTATGTTTATACCAACAAATCTCTAAACCAAGAGCTCTAAAGAGATTAGAAGATAATTCAAATCTTCAAATCTCTTTAGGATTGCATAGGAAAAATATGATAGTCTATAGCTTTCTTTTTCCATGCCCAAAAATTCCAAATTTACTTGTTTACTCTTCAAAAAACTTGAGGATATCTTTATTGGCTACTTAGAGATACTTAGAACACCTCAATTGGATGTGCATAACTCAAGATATTTACAAAATAAGAATCTATTATTAATTGCACCCTCACCTCGAGCATTGTTGCTTTGTATTTTGCATTTTTTGAAATCTAGCACTTAGAATCTAGACTTGTTTTGATCTACAAAACTATAATTTCTCTTCCAAGGTACACACAAAAAGTTCAATTCCTTAAATTTGGCCTCTAAAGTGCAAGTTACATCCAAAAAAATATCTTGCTATCCAAGTGATTGTAGATTCATCTTCGAAAAAAGTCGAAGCTTTTGAATTTTCAGTGAACTAGAACTCCAAAGCAAATTCTGAACCTTTTGTGAAATTGTAGCCCTTTGCCTTATATATGCACAAAACTTAAAGCTGCATTAGCCAAAGCTTAGTAGCTTGAGTTGTGACCAAAATACGGATTGCTTGTGAAGAGGTCCCGACCTACGTTTCTATTGAAGCCTCTCGCACACTAGGGTTCAACAAGAATTAATAACAACGAAGGGCTTTGGAATGTTGAACAAGAAGAGGAAGAAGGATATGGAGGGAGGTAGAGGAGAAGAAATGTGTGCACACATGCAAGGGAGCCTCGAAATCCTCACATGACCTTACATCCCCAATAGTCCCATGTTTAGTTCTATATTAACATTCAGTTATCGTATCCACACCTAAGGAGTGTAGTGCAATAAAAATCCCGCATGCATATGCACCATGCATGTAGTCTACTAGAGACCATAGAATGAATACTCACTATTGAAAGCCAACCACTATGAAGAGGGGTAGTCATACTATCCAGTGAGAATAATGTGCGACATGCATAATACAGTACTATAGGGTGCCAACCATATGAGGGAACATAAGGAGAATAAATCTTGTTCATCTCACAAACTCCAAAATCATTGATGAGCGCTCGATCCCACGGATTTCCCACAAGACTTGGTATGGGAGCATGAATTGGGCGGTCCCACCATGTAAGAAGTGATCTTTGGAGAAAGGAATAAGTACTATCGGGTAAAGGCTGGGCAAGTAAAAGGGTACTCTGATAAGTGGTTTGATATGGCCATTATATGTGCGTCAAATGGGAGCACTCCTAAGGTGGAGGTGGTGCAAAGCATGGGGAATCTCCATGTTACCAGCTCATGTCATGGGATGGACATCGGATTGCTATAGTAAGCAAAGCTCTTAGCACTATAACCTCATGGAATAGAGTCCCGTTACAATCAATTATGCAACTCATATGTAGAGAGTGGTCCAGTTTTAGAACATGATGGAAGCATCATGCCACATTGTACTATGGATGGAAATAGTTATTCTTGCAATGGCGATGATGATAGCCAAAGCATCATTCTAACAGACATTATACCTTGTAGTTTGTACAATGCACATAGTGCCCAACTAAGCGGTAGGGCAAGGGCTCACAATGGTGACATGCTTGGTAAATGATAATGTTAACAAAGAGCAACCAAATTCAACATGTTGTGACATGGTAGAGGCACCATGAATGGTTGTGCGACCTCAAAAGGCTTGTCTGCATACCAGAGGAGATTTTGTGGTATACACCTCCGAGGATCACTAATGTTAATTTTTTGTTTTCCCAACATCAGTAGACTCTTGTTGGCTTTGGATTATAGTGAAAGAATGCACATAGCAATGTACAATATGTGAATATGATGAAGATTATTAGATAGAGAGATCATGGATGGCAAGGGATGCATGAAAAGGGTTAAAGATAATGGAATTGTCATATAGAGAGAGAATGACCATAGCAACAACTACTTCTACACGGATTCCAAGATGATTATGATTACTAAGTCCAAAGCTTTTTTTTATACAAGAAATAACACCCTTTCAAAATGGTCCCACACTCTTTCACAACATCCCTTACGAGGGTCTTCAATTGAACCTTAGTATAAACTCTTTAAATAAAGTTCCAACCACAAAGATGTGGTAATTTCTCCCCTAACACACACCATATCTAACAGAGAAACTACAAACTTTGAGAAGAATGTGCAAGAACAACTTGTACAATCAACATTACATGACATAGTATGTGAGAAATGATGCAATTGTTGACCCAATGAATTGTGAGAATAATTTCGGACTGAACAACAAAACTGTAAGAGGAAAAAAGATGTATTTGAGGCCCCTCAAGATCCATCAACTACAAAGGATCAACCACATAATCTTCAGGTAGAGCATTGTCTAGGTAGCATAAGCTCTATTTAGAAGCAAACCATTGTTTTTCTTTCTCAAATCCATGTGCTAGAATTTAGTTATATCTCTTTTCATATAAACTACATGGTGGTTGCTTCCATCTAGGCAACACCTTCTTTCGATTCGCACACTTTGTTTTCATGCTCTTTCTACACAAAACAAAGGGAAAAATTATATACACTTCTTCATTTAAACCTTTGTTGAGCATAAAGTTTGGTAATAAGCCCAACCGTATACCTATCAACTATTCCATCACACTTATGTTTCTGCCAACATACTTTTTGGTAGGATGAAAATCACATAAAGACCAAGTATCATTCTTCATGATAGCATCATATTCTAAGTCCATAGTAGCCATCTTGTTTTTCTTTGAATTGTGTGCTTCATCAAATGAAATGCTCATTCTCATAAAAAAGGACTAGAGAGAGCAATTGGATAACAATCCCATGTAGAAGAACCATTATGAGAGTATGAACAAGTATGATATGAAAAAGGTGTATCTAACTTGCTATCCCTCAAAGTTTGTGTTACCATTAGTGTCCATGTGAAAGGCCAAATGGCCACGAGACACTTCCTTGTATATGTTCTTTAATAAAACATATAGTGGCCTAGTGAGTCACAGACTATAAGTTCGACCGCATTTGTAAGACCTAAGAAGTATGTCTCGTGCTCCTTTGTGTACTGCGTTTTCTATCTATTCTGTAGCATCTGTGCGAAGTAGTGTGTGCCGCCTCAAGAGCTCTGTTTTCTACTCTGAGCATATCATCATGGAGCTCTCAAGAAGGAGAGCGCACTATGGTGCATCGGCATCGAAATACTTCACTGGTATCAGAGTAGTTCGACGTAAAAAGCTTTGCTCTTTTTGAGCAAGCGAAGCGAGCACCCCAGGAGGGCTTGTTCCAAGGCTTACGACTAAGGGGATGACCAAGGCATAGACCTTGGCATACCTTGTCATCCGAGTCACCGAAGTCACTGTTGCCGTTGTTGGTTGCGCACAAGGGAGGACCTTAACGATCAAGGAAGATAGAGGTTCCTAGTACTTTCTGGGAGCTCACCCATCCTAGTATTGTTCCCCCCAGAGCTCGCTTAACCATGGTAATCCCTTGCCACTAAGCTACACTCTTGTGATGTCTGAAGAAGGGGAAAGACTAAGGTTGACATTATCTTGAACATATTTTGGTCCCCAAAGCTTCATTCTTTCCTTTCAAAGCCTATTTTTGAAACATTTTTGGGTTTCTTTTGGAGCCATTTTGGAGTACTTCCGCACATAGTTCTCTTCACACAAGTCCAAGAACATCAAGAAGAGTGTTCTTTGTACTTCTCAGACAATAAATATCAACCTTTGGAGCTGTGTTTTCAGCCACACTTGTAAAACTACAGGTTTCTTGAAAGGTTTCAGTTTTGGTGGGAGCTGTTACAAATTTATGTAGGTTTTTGAGCCTAAAACATCAGAGTTGACACAACTTGCAGGCGTTATTGGCTAGTTTTTGGGCTGTGTATTCAGCTTTTAGTTTCATTTTAGTGCATATATTGAGCACATACACACCATGTACACTTTTGTGGATACCGCTTATATATATCCATGTGTTCATTCATATAGCGGTTATGTTCTTTGCATAAATGCTTGTATGTTTGATAAAGAGGGTCGTGGTGAGGTTTTCTTAACTAAGAGACACCCAGATGTCAGGGTCTCTTCGGTGATGTAGGTGGAAGACTTACCCAGCCTCGCCATAGGAGATGTATGATAGTTGTTCATAGGTGCTCCATAAGCCTAGTTGGCTTCTATTGGAGAACTGATTATATGGAGTGGAGTGAGTGATTCACTATGCAGGAAAACATATCAATACTTGCAGTTTTATGATATTTTGACACTGGTCAAACGCACATTTTGCAGAGGATAATCTGGCAAAATTTTTCTAGATTTTTGGTTTTGTCAACTATATAGTGGTCGATTTACTCCCTGATACATTTATTCGTCGGTGTTGGACTCTTCTAGCTCCATTGTCATTCTATTCAATTCTCTACCATCATGGCATCAGAGGTCTCAGACACATCGAGTGGATCAGGGCCTAGTGCTAGTGTTCCGAGGAGGAGCTATAAATTGCAGGGCAAAGACCATTTTGAGATCCGAAAATTTGATGGCACAAACTTTGCTCTATGGAAGAATCAGATTAAAGATGTGCTGATTCAAAGGAGGCAATGGAAGCTAGTAAATGGGATTTCAAAGAAGCTTGCTGACATGGATGAAGATGATTGGGATGAGTTAGATGAAATGGCCAGGTCTACCATTCGCTTGCACCTGGCAGATAATGTTTACTTTACAGTATTAGACTATGAAAGTGCAGAGGAGCTTTGGAAGAAGTTATGCAATACATATGAAAAAGAGACGGCATCAAATAAAGTGTATCTGATGAAAAAATTATATGACCTTCGCATGAAGGACACAGATAGTGTTGTGAGTCATCTAAATGCGTTTGATGCTATATTCTCCCAGTTACAGGCTCAGGAAATGGATATGGATAACGAAATGAAAGCACTATTGTTGTTATGCATCCTGCCATCATCATGGGATACATTTTGCACACCTATTAGCAATAGTGCATTGGGTGGTAAACTTGTCTATGATGACATATGTGGAGCACTCTTGAGTGAGCAGACTCGTAGCAAATCTATGGTTGGCACTCGTAGTGGAAATGCATATAATGTTTGTGATTCTTACCAAGGAAAGAATCAGCAATGAGGTAGAAGCAAGAACAAGGAAAAGAATGTCAACAGAATAAGAGTAGAAGTAAATCAAGGAAGAAGGATATTGAATGCCATTATTGTAATAAGAAAGGACATATTAAGGAAGTTATGCATTAAAGTATGCTAAAGGTAAAGGACAGAACGTTGATGGGCATGTTAAACAGTTACCTACACCATCTACTTCGACTGTGAAGATTGAAGAATTTAATGCTATTTCTGATGATGCTGACGTGTTGACACTTAATACCATTGTGCCATCTGAGGCGCTTATGGCTGATTCTCTTTCCCACACCCGGCTGCTAGATTCTGGTGCTTCTTTCCATGTGACACCACACACAGAATGGTTCTCTAATTAGGCAGCAAAGTCTCTTGGTGACTCTTACCAGTGTGATGTTGTGGGGATTGGAGATGTGGTAAGAGTCACCATGAGACTTGGTGACTCTTACCAGTGTGATGTTGTGGGGATTGGAGATGTGGTTGTGCAGTTCATTGATGGTTCAAAATTTACTATGCATAATGTATGCCATGTACCTCAGTTATCACGCAGTTTGATGTAGTTGGTCAACTTGATGACTGTGGTTACGAGGAGACCTTCTATGCTCGGTCCTTTCAAATATCAAAGGGCAATATGGTTATTGCAAAAGGAAGCAAAGCTGGCTCACTTTATCCTTTATTTGTATCACAGAAAGAACACTTGTTAGTTGTTACTGAACACCCTATGGCTTATATTTGACATGGTCATTTGGGCCATATGGAAAATCTTTCTCGTTGTGGCTACTTACATGTGTTATCTTTCTCCAATTTTTCATTTTGTCAGCATTGTCAATATGGAAAGCAAACTAGAAAATGTGCATAGAATGCACATTGACTCTTCAATTCAGCCTTTAGATCTCATTAATATAGATGTGTGTGGTCCTATGCCCAGTAGGTCCTAGGTGGTTCTCTCTACTTTATCACTTTCATAGA
Organism: Ceratopteris richardii; assembly: GCA_020310875.1. Classification (NCBI taxonomy): domain Eukaryota; kingdom Viridiplantae; phylum Streptophyta; class Polypodiopsida; order Polypodiales; family Pteridaceae; genus Ceratopteris; species Ceratopteris richardii. The sequence goes on from CM035418.1 coordinate 67,049,134, forward strand.
TGATGCTACTAGAAAAGTTTGGGTATATCTTATAAAATCCAAGGATGAGGTATTCCCCACTTTCAGAAAAATGGCTTGCTTTAGTTGATATTGAAAAAGGAACTAAGCTTAAGGATTTATGTTCAATTAACGGAGGTGAGTATACCTCACATGAATTCAGCCTTTTTTGTCAGTCTAGAGGGATTCGCAGAGAGTTTACAGCTCCTTATACTGCAGTAAAGAATGGTGTACCTGAGAGGATGAATATAACTATTCAAGATAGAGTAGTCTCTATGTTGCATCATGCAAACCTTTCACCAGACTTTTGGGCAGAAGCAGTATTGAATGTAGCTCATGTGATTAACCTTTTACCTAGTACTGCCAAAGGTTTGAAAGTGGCACAAGAGTTGTGGACAGGGAAGCCACCATATTATCATCATCTTTGAGTTTTTGGGTGTGAAGCATATGTTCATATACCCAAGAATCTTAGACAAAAGTTGGATCATAAGTCAAAGAAATGCATTTTCCTTGGATATGGTCGAGAAGGACAATTTGGATATCGTTTATGGGATCCTGAAACACGGACAGTGATCAGATGTAGTGATGTCATTTTCAATGAGTCTAAGATGCATAAACAGCCCATTAATGAGGTTGAAGTGAGAAGAGTGGTGTTTGAGGATATTAGTCCTCCGGTTAGCATGCATAACAATGCTGCACATAGGGATGTTCAAGGGAATCTCCATTCAGATCATTCTGCACATGTTCCTGTTCTGCAAACATTGAGACCTTCTACACGTGTCTCACATCCACCTGATAGATATGTTCTAGCTTTAGATTTTGTTATGCTAACAGATGCCAGTGAGCCTTCTTGGTACAAAGAGGCTATGTAGACAGAGGATCATGTCAAGTGGGAGCGTGCCATGGAGAGTGAGTTGGATTTTCTTCACAAGAATGGTACTTGGGACCAAATCAAACATTCAATCTACTACATATGCACAATGCTCATGATAAGATGGGCCATATTTTTAATGAGTATTAAATGCCCATTCTTTATTTAGAGAAAGGTAAGGATACTTTATTATATGGGTAGAGGCTTGTGCAACAACCATTCCAAGCTCTTTCCTCTTTCCCTCTTTTGTAGCCATTTTAGCATAGCTCTTAATGAAATGATCAACAACCGAAAAATATTCTAAAATTTGTGAAATTAATGTTTACAAAAAACTATGTAGAAGGGCCAACAATTGGCCTAAACATACGGTGATAGGTTGTTTGGAGAACAAATTCCAATTCTATGAATCTATAAGAAACTCCTCATATAAGGGGGCAACATGCTTGGTGGTTACAATCCAAGCGGACTCAATTTTTGTAACCACTATAAAAGTACTACCTTGAGCCTTGCTTGTTTGCCCTCTCCCAATTTGATGTGCTATATTGGAATATGTAATTTGTGGGGGTGTGGGAAAGGCTTGTGGGGCATCCTTAATCCAAGTAGCTCTTTCGACGAACACCTAAAGTTGTTCTCTAAAACACAATTCAAAGATGGACACTTTAGGTTGTGATATTCATCTACATTTTGTCGATGCCATAACCATCTTGTCGATCCTCTTGTGTGATAACTACCATATTTTCCATAGACCCTTGATCATTGTTTTTCTTTTGATCATACTCTTGGCTATCCTTGCACTTCCGCCGAATGTGAACATATTCATGACAAAAATTTTAATGTACCCTTATGGAACTCGTATTATTAATACTACTATGAGTCCAATCGTTATATAAAAAATTCCCGTGGTGGGAATTTGAACTATATTTCGAGTTAGGATACTTGACATAAGTTTGTGAGCATTGGTGAGGAGGAAGGTCATAGAAAATTAGCTCATTCGCTTCATGAATAAGAACATTCCCCACCATCCTTTTCTTTCAAGCTTTAGCATTATTTCTATTACAAACACCAAATTACAATTTTGGTTTAGCACACAATTGGCCACATTATGCGTGAGACTATTGCATTTAGTACATTGGCTCAAAGGGTCCTGAGTGAAGGCTTTTGTTTATTTCTTTAAGTTTGGTAGCTCTAAATCTTTGATAAATTCCACCACCTTGTTTCCTATTTGGAGGTCTATGCTGATCACATCATGTAGGGTCACCCCTCCAAAACAAAACATAATCATTATCTCTCAACGCCTAGGTAATAACCCATTAATAAAACACAAAGTGGTTACATCTTCTAGTAGGGTATTTGTTTTGTGGGATCTGCTATAAATGAGTTTTGAAAAATGTGGTATATCTGTGAACAAATTCTAATGGTTTTTCCTATTTTTTTTGTACAAAATTAGAAATTTGTACAATTGTCTTTGTTTTCCTGAAATTGTAAAGGAAATCCACCTTTACTCATCGCATGTGGTGAAGTGGTTCAACTCGTATTCAGTTAACAAGGATTGCTTCATCAACTAAATTAGACTCACACACCCTAGCCTTGTACAACGAATTAGTTGTAGACTTGCTTGCTTCTTCCAAATATTGTAGTTTATTTTTAATGATCTTACATACATGTTAGGATCATCGGAACATGGTGTACGCCACTCCTAAAGGAATAGTTATTCAGGTCATTTCATCATCATCTAAATCCATTTTGGGGATATCGATTCAAGTGGAAAGAATGTGAGTAAGTAAGTTTTAACGTTCAAGATTGATCAATAAGGGAGTAAATCCAAATGATCAAAATTTCTTAAAATCAATGAAATGCCCCAAATGGGATATCATACGCGACTTTCAATTAGTAAGTCTAGTAGTTCTTATGATTATGTCCTCAAGCAGTGTTAACTTTCTACCTTTTAAGGAATGTCCCAGCATAATTACAATGGGTTTAAGTGCTTTTATAATCAGATCTAATAGAGTCATGGTGCTCTGTAATGAAAATATGAGAACTTCTGTGCATTTATGGTGGTCCCAAGTAAACGAAGGACTCTTTAAGGTGGGATTATCATGACCTCTCCCATTTCACATTATCAACATAATTTTCTCTTTTATCTCTCTTCTCATCATCACCCTTAGGATTCTAGAAAGTATCCTCATTACCTTATCATTTTAGAGATTTATATTGTACAAATAAAGTGGTTTGGAGCTCTAGGATTAGAAACAAATGTTCTTATGAGAACTCCAACATACAACGATATTATTTGTGCATGATAAATGGAAAAGTCTTGGAAAAGACTTTGTAGACATGTAATCTTAATGCCAACAATTTCAATTATATAAAAATAGAGAAAGAGGATTTTGTAGAAAATCTTCTTAGATGTCTATGAAAAGTGAAGAGAGAGTGCAACTACAATGGCAAAAGTCGAAGACCCAAGAAAAATTCCTATCTTACTCGAAATATTTATAGAATTTAAAGCCATGCCTATCACTAAGAAAAATTCAAAGAGTGAAGATAGAGTGCAACTACAATGGCAAAAGTCAAAGACCCAATAAAAATTCCTATCTTACTCAAAAGTCAAAGACCCAAGAAAAATTCCTATCTTACTCGAAATATTTGATAAAGCCATGCCTATCACTATGCTGCAAGAGATGAGAACAAGCTGAGCATCAAATATAATGAGTATAGCTACACCAAGTTGGATTATGAAGCCTTTCAAGAGGATTATATTTAGCTAGAGAATGCTACTATAGCTTGTCAACAAAGAGAGAGAGAGAGGTAAAGAAATATGCAAAATGAATATATATATATATATATATATATATATATATATATATATATATATATATATATATATATATATATATATATATATATATTCCTTCTCCTTTCTTAGATGGAGCACTATCTAATCATCCACCTAGAAAGAGAGAATGTACTTACTTTGAAATCTATAATGCCACATTGTCCACAAAGAGGGAGAGAGGAAAAGAAATAGGAAAAATGAATATATATCTGCTTTCTTCTTTCTTACATGTAGCACTATCTAATCATCCACGTAGAAAGCGAGAATGCATGTAGTTTGAAATCTATAATGCCTTAGAGATTCCAAGGGCATTCAAAGAGAACAAAGATTGGGCACACGACCTCCCTTCAAGAAATTGGTAATATTGAGTTTCGAAAGTCAGAAAGCAAAATCCGAAATTATCTTCCTTGTTTTAAGCCCAATAAAGGAAAGGTGCTTTCTACAATTTGCATTTGATTCATCCAAAGCACCAATGCCTTGGCAAGAACTGGAATTGTTTTCAATCTTGATCTATAAAATAATTTTTCGAGGGCATTGGAGTCAATGGAAGAGGGCCACATCTTAGAGACTTTCATAGGTGCTTAGAAGATGAGAGAGTACATAGTCTTTGTTTTGATGCTAGATTAGGAAAACAACAAAATATATTCTAAATATGGTCTACACAATGAGTTTCAAGTCTAGAGGGGTGTACAATATTCTAGTGTGATTTAAAAGAAACATGTCAATCAATCCCATGATTGAGGTTTAGTGGAAGTGCCAACACACCATGCTTTTTGAACGCTATAAATGGTCTCTGATGAGAGACAGAGAGACAGATAGAGAGAGAGAGTGAAAAAGACACACACACAGAGTTCAAAAGTAACATTTCCACAAATCTTTGATCAAACAATGGTGAGGACTTATAACGATTTCTATTATATATCACATTGTGTGAAGTGTGGGATGCATGTATATTACACATCTTCTCTCTAATTCAATGTGCACAAAAATCTAAAACATACAAATCAATAGAGAGGGGGGAATTTTAGAGCTCTCCTCACGTTATTTTTATGATAAGAGAGAGGAATACACAATGTTGTCCATATTCAAAGAAGAGAATACGAAAATCAGCACTACATGACATTCAAATCCATGAAAATCCATAGTGATATATTCCTCAGCTGAATTCCTCATTCAACTATACATACTTGCATACTATACAAAAGAAGATATTCAGTTTTTGCACTTATAATACTACATAGGACACTCGAATGCTATAATGATAGGCAAACATACAAGTTGGAAGTGACAAGGTCACCTGTGGATTGTGCTTTATTAACCAAAAGCCGCACAAAAATAATCCCTTGTAAGGGACTACACTTCATGATGTATAAACGTGGTAGGACCTTCCCCAAGCCATAAAATGACTATAATGAATTTTACGTGCCCCATTTTTTGATCTCTCTACACCACTAGTAGGCCAGGTCAAGCAGTGAAACAATGATTTATGACATCCAAGTCGAGAAAGGACAAGGCTATGAGAAGCAAATACAATCAAGTAGAAAACAAAAGGATTTAATGACTCTCAACTCAAGAGGATATCATCAATGGGCCAACGAAAACTCATAGCAAAAGTGGCTTATTCAAAATGATATCTCCATTATGAAACACCACTTCCCCTATGATGTAAACCTTTCTATATGTCGAGGGATTCCATATGTCTCTAGAACTCCAAGGGATGCAACATGTCATAAATAGCACACATTCCATATGTTCATTGAACTAAAACTACATGGATCCCTTATCTCCATGAAAACCAAGGGATTCCATGTATGTCACACTTCGATACCATATTTCCAAGTTATGTCCAAGTATCCCATATGTTTTTAGGTCTAAACTTATAATGGACTAAGTGATGCCATATGTCACTAGTTCCTAATAATACAAAAAAGGTTCATCAAAAGGAGCGGGGTGTTGAGATGTCAATTATTTACCACTTTTCCCAAAGCTTCTTTCATTATCTTGCAAAAAACATATCACACATGCAAGGAGATTTGACATCTACTCCATATGAAGAGGGCCTCACTTCATTCCACTCAAGCTCATTCATTCTAGCCCATTTTCAAGAGTGTCACTCTCTAATGGAGAGTCCATGCTCTTAGAGCATTGTATTTAAGTTCTTTCCATTTATCTAGTTCATTTTGTCTTTCTGTCTTTTGTTTCTTTCAACATAGATTTGTAAGACTATCCTTAATAGTAGAATAGGAGCAGATCGCTCTTCATTTTAACATCATAGAAGTGTCCATTCCCATTAAAAATAGAAGGAAGAACACTACATAATATATTGAAAAGACATCAAATATCTTTCTAGTATTCTCATTCCCACAAATTTGTGCTATGTAGTAAGAATTTCCGCTATAAGAACTTTAAAGCGATTTTGAGTTCAAATCTTTTTGTACAAACAAAAGTACAAAGATATAACCAAAGAATGAAACTATCTCTTGATAGATATTGAAACCTTTTGCAAAATATACTATCTACACGACTTGATGAGTATATTATTTCGACTAATATTCAAAATTGGATTGAACATTGAATAAAACGTTTGTTTGCAAATCTACCTTATGTACTGGATTGGTAAAATTATCTTCTCCATCATCATCAGAAGAATGTATTTGTATACCTAACACAAAAGATAAAGTTCGTAAAGAATAGCTAGATACCTTTCCACAAAAAAGCCTGATATTTAACTTCTTTTACATTTTGTTTTTCTTGAAGTGGACCTATCTTTTCGATTAATAAGCGCAAAGAAAATATCTTCACTTAATATATCACAAATTAAAGATAATTGTTTTCCACTCTTTCGTTGAAAAGATTTGGGAAGCAATATACGTTTTAGTGCACTCGAAAAAGAGAGATAAGGAACATGTGCAATTGAATCATGTGCTAAATTTGGGTAGTACAAGATGAATGAAATTTCTCTTCAATACAATGAATTTCAAGATCCATATAGTCTCGCAGTCACATGATGAAAGAAACCATATGAGATATGAGATTTGTATATCCACAAACAAATGTATTAGATGAGGATTTTTCTTGTATACTTATAGATGTTGTGCAATTTTTGAGAGTACAAGTAATGTAAGGATCAAAAGTTTATTTGTTAGTACTATCTATGGAAGAGACAATGAGCTTCAAATGCCCATAGCGACCAGTGTGATTACAATTAGAAACAATCCCTTTATGGGATTGATACACATAGGGTTTAGTGTATATAATGCACAAAATTATAAGGAATAAGAAAAATATGCTATAGAAATGAATCAGATATTCACTTCTGGTACTTCCTATTTTTCAGGAATACGTAGAGATTGACAACGAGACAGAAGAACTAATATTTCTCCCACACTACTGAACCAAATTCTTTGAAACTATATAAGCATAAAATAGACACTAATATCTATTCATTGAGCCATCTTGCACACAATTTTTTGCTCTATAGAGAGAGTAGGAGCCTCCGCAAGATTAGTGTTGACAAAGAAGATGATGCAGAAAATTGAAGGAGTAAAACAATGATGGTTACAAGTGTATGAATATTGCTTCCATGTATTGTACAAGTGATTTCAAGTCTTTATATAGACTCTAGGAGTGTTCGAGGACTTCGAAAAGTGGAGTTTGAATTCAAATGAAGGTGGGAATGGTTGTTGGATGGAATAAATTCACTTTCCTACAATCAAGGAAAAGTTAAGATCTAGTTTGATCTACGTTTAGGTGATTGATTGCTTGATTGAATGCAACTCAACCACCACAAATTTGTGGGATTTAGGCTGTATCTTTCTAATTGTACATGTGTAAAGCTCAAGTTTTTTACAATGGTAAAAGATCCATGAAAAATCTTTTTATAAAATACAATAAGTGAGCATAAGAAAAAGAACTCTCCAACGGATATTCTTTCAATGCGATAGCTTTTGATCTAGATCAAATCCACCTCAAGCATAGTGTAAACTTGATGTTACAACAACTCCCTCTCAAGCTAAATTATGCTTGAGTCTTCATTCTGGTTGAATACGTGCCATAAATTTGAATCTACAAAGCTTTATTCCATCAAGTGCCTTCGTCATTGTATCTGCTACTTGTTTTTTAGTGGGAACAAAAGAAATGTCAATCTCCTTTGCCATGAGCTTCTCCTTGATGAAGTGGTAATGCACCTCTATGTGTTTGGTTCTTGCATGGAAAATAGGGTTTGCCGCTAGATGCATGGAACTTACATTATCTCCAAATATGTGAGGTTTGAAACTGACAAGTCCCAAATCTGTATACAATGCCTTTAACCATATTGCTTCTTGAGTTGCTATGTTCAAGCCTTTGTACTCTGCTTCCATCGAGGATAAAGCAGTTGTTGGTTGCTTCTTGGATCTCCATGACACTAGTTTTGAACCTACAAATGCTAAGTAACTAGAAGTACTTCTCCCATCATCCTTAGCTCCTATCCAATCTACATCTGAATAGATTTTGATATCCAACTTTGAAGAATTAGGATACAATATACCTTTGTTGATTGTACATTTGAGTTGCTTAAGTACTCTCTTAGCTGCATCCATGTGTGATCTTCTCGGTGAGTGCATGAATTGATTAAGCACTCCCACACTATATGAGATGTCTGCCCTTATATGAGTAGCATATATCAAGCTACCTACCAAGCTTTGATACTCTTTAATGTCTTCAATTTTCTCACCTTCATAAACACTAAGTTTATGATTCATCTGAAAGGTGTACCTGTAGATTTAGTGTTCTCCATTTTGAACTTGAGAAGTAGATTCCTTCATCTATGTATATCACCTGCATACCTAGAAAATATGTGAGCTCACCTAGGTCACTGATTTTGAACTCCTCTTGCATGTGTCTCTTGATCCTTTGAATGCCATTTAGATCATCACCTATCACAATAATATCATCTACATATACACATAGATAGATAACCTCATCCTGATCCCTTTTAATGAACAGAGAAGGATCTGAGCTGTTAGGTTTGAACCCTTGATCATGAAGATATGCAACCAACCTGTAATTCCAAGCTCTAGGAGCTTGTTTCAATCCATACAATGCTTTCTTAAGTCTACAGACATAAGATGGATGATTAGGGTCTTCAAAACTTGGTGGTTGTGACATGTATATCTCTTCACTTATCCACCCATTTAAGAATGCATTTTTTACATCAAGTTGGAGGAGTCTCCAATTCCTTGCATTAGCTACACTTATCAATGTCCTGATGGTAGTCATCTTTGCAGCTAGTGAGAATGTTTCCTCATAGTCTATACCATGCGCTTGTGAGCATCCTTTAGCAACTAATCTTGGGTTGTACCTACAAACTAATCCATCTGATTTTTTTTTTTTACTTTATATACCCATCTGCAACCAATTACCTTTTGATTCGGCGACATTGGAACCAAATTGCAAGTGTCCATCTCCTTCAATGCATCTATTTCTTCTTTCATGGCCTTTTCCCAATTAGGGCTTCCCTTTGCCTCTTCATACATTGAGGGCTCCTCTAAAATAGAGTTTTTTTGCCAAGTAGGTTGAATGCTTTGTAACGAATATAGAATCATATCCATACCTTTCTGGTTGTTTCTTCTCTCTTGCTGATCTTCTAGGTTCTTGTTTGGAGCATTCTCCAACCTCTTGCATCTTTGCTTTGCCTCTTGACTTCCATAGTTTGTAATCCTTTTCTCTTTCATCTTGGTCATCGTTTGTATCACTTCTTGGATCCTGGACATGTGTATCATGCTTGCTTCCTAATTGATGAGAATCAGAATCAAGATCATATGGTAGAGTTACCTTTTGCTTGTCTTCATCATACCAGGACCTATGCTCTTCAAACACAACATCTCTACTTGTAGTGAATCACTTGATTAAAGGATTATAGAACTTGTAACCCATCTGAGTTGAATCATATCCAATAAACACTGCCTTTGTTGCCCTCTCATCTAGCTTACCTCGTATTTGTGATGGTACATGAACGTAAGCTAAACAACCAAAAACTTTGCAATGTCCAAGACTAGTTTTTGTTTCGTGCCATGCTTCATAAGGAGTCATACCTTGAAGTGATTTGGATGGTAGTCTATTGACAAGGTACAGAACAGTTGAAATAGCTTCTGCCCATAGATAATGTGGCAACTTCTTCTCTTCAAGCATTATTCTGGCAGATGCAACCAATGTCTTATTTATCCTCTCGATTATTCCATTCAGTTGAGGAGAGTACCTGATAGACACTTCCCTTTTGATACCTTTATCCTACAAGAACTCATCAACCTCTTTGGAGAAGTATTCTCCCCCTCCATTAGATCTAAGCTTCTTGAGTGATCTATTTGTATGATTCTCCACATGTGCGAGATACTTTTTGAAGAAATTAAACACTTCATTCTTACTCTTGATAAAGTATAGAATATTCCATCTACTATGATCGTCAATAAATGAGATGTAATACCTTGATCTTGCCAACGAAGGTTCTTGACTTGGTCCCCATACATCTATATGTACTAAGTCCAAAAAGTTGTTGTGGATGTAGCCTTTGTGGTTGAATGGTTGTCTTTGTGCCTTCCCAATTTGACATGCATCACACCTCTTGATCATGTGTTTCTTTGATATGTTCAACGGTCCTAGAACACTTTGATCCCTACATATATCCTTCAAGGTTCTTTCATTCACATGAGCAAGTCTCTTATGCCACACTTCAAGCTCACTTAGGGTTTGAGACCCAAAAGTGAATAGAGCTATGTTCGTGGTTTCTCTTACTTTAAAAGTAAAGAGCCTACCATGCTTCTCATCTCTAGCTATCTTCTTGAAGCCTTGACATGGATCTTCCACAAATGCTCCACATTGGTGAACCTAACTTGCAAGCCTTTTTCAACTATTTGGCCTACACTTATTAGGTTTTTAGTGATAGTGGATACATAGAGAACCTTACTGAGAGTGTTTCTCCTACCATTGGAAGCTTTGACATTACTAATCTTCTCCACATTTTGCTTTGTGTCATCCCCTATTTGCACTTCATGTCTATGCTTTGGACTTTCCAAATAAGATAGAAGAGCAATGTTACCTGCAATATGATTCCAACATCCTAAATCTATGTAGAACAAATAATCATCTTCTTTACCTTCTTTGTGGATTAAATTCATGAGAAGCAATGAGTCTTCATTTGGTTGATCTTCTGAATAATTGTTATAGTCCCTTCTATTATAGCCTCTATTGTTATTATTGAAGTTGTGTCCACCTCTCCCTCTATTGCTGCCATGTCCACCTCTTCCACTTCCTTTCTGGGTCTTCCCATTGAACTAACAATTTTGAGTGGTGCGGTTGGTCTTATCACAGATGGCACAAGGTTGAACATTCTGACCTTTGAATTTGTCTTGCTTTGGTCCTTTCTTCTTCCCTTTCCACTTGCTCTTGCTTGCAAAGTTGGCTTGGGAAGTCTCTTCTTCATCTTCTTCCTTCTTCATGCCTTTTTGCTTCTTATCCTTCTTATCTGCATATAGAGCACTAGTTGAATTACCATGATATGAGTTACCTTCCTTTACGCTATTGTTGGCCTCTTGATTGAAGAGTTTTCCAAGAAAGATGGTGAAGTCTGGAGTTTGCACATCCATGATGAGATCATAAGCCGTCATGAAGGATTGACACTGCTTATCACTTCAAATGTCGTTGAAAATTTGCCTCATGATAGCATCTTCTTCAATCAGCTCTTCAATGGATGCTCACTGATCCGCAACCTCCTTGACATTGGTAACAAACTTTGTGATGGTCTGTTTAGGTGTCTTCTTCATTTGGTTGAACTTGTTCCAAAGATGACTCTTTCTTGCTTTGGTACTAGCAGAAAAGAAATTCTCGAGGGCATCCCAAGTCTCTTGAGATGTCTTGTATCCTCTAATATGTGGTAATAGAAAGTCAGAGATAGATTTTAGTATGTATGACCTTTCTTGAGCATCCCTTGCGCACCAAAGTGTGAGCTAATCTATCTCGTCTTGTGTAGGTCCTCCTTTGGATCTTGGAATGGGCATAGCTTCATCACTTGCTATAATTCCATAAAGATTTCTACCTTGAAAATAGGCCTCCATTCTGATTTGCAAAGTCGTGTAGTTGTGTTGATCAAGCTTCTCCATTGAGGGAAATCCGTTACCCATCTTGATCTAATTCTGATACCATTGAAAGAACTTGGAGAAGCTTGTAGGAGGTAGAAAAGTGTGTTTCGAAGCGATGAAGTTTGGTCTAGCCAACCAGCACAAGACTAGCCATTGACCTTATGGAGACTCAAATAGACCTTATAGGCATGCGATAAGTACAAAGAAATGCACTATGTACTTTGGAGCATCAAGGAGAAAGAGTTGATACAAAACAGATAGGTTTGCGGGTTGAAGAGCTCAAAAAACTTACTATCTATGGAAGAGACAATGAACTTCAAATGCCCATAGTGACTAGCATGATTACAATTAGAAAAAATCCTTCTATGGGAGTGATACACACAAGTTTTAGTGTATATAATGCACAAAATTATAAGGAATAAGCAAAATATGCAATAGGAATTAATTAGACATTCACCGGTGGTACTTCCTATTTTTCAGGAATACGTAGAGATTGATCCCAAGATAGAAAAACTAAGATTTCTCCCAATTTGCTCAACTGAATGCTTTGAAAATGTATAGGCATAAACTAGAAACTAGTACCTTTCCAGTGAGCCATGTTGGACCCAACTTGGAGCTCTCTAGAGAGACAAGCAGCCTCTGCAAGATTACCCTTGGTGAAGAAGATGATGTAAAAAATTGAAGGAGCAAGAAAATGATGGTTAAAAGTGTATGTATATTGATTACATGTATTTTACAAGTGATTTCAAGTCTTTGCATAGACACTAGGAGTGCTCGAAGACTTCTACAAGTGGAGTTTGAGTTCAAGTGAAGGTGGGAATGGTTGTTGGAGGGAATCAATTCACTTTCTTACAATCTAGGAAAAGTGAAGATCTACTTTTAGGTGATTGATTGCTTGATTGAATGCAACTCAACCAACACAAATTCGTGGGATTTAGGCTCTATTTTTCTACTTTTAGATGTGTAAATCTCAAGGCTTTTACAATGGTAAAAGATCCATGAAAAATCTTTTAAAAAAATACAATAAGTGAGCATAAGAAAAAGAACTCTCCAACGGATATTCTTTCGATGTGATAGCCTTTGATGTAGATCAAATCCAATTCAAGCATAGTGTAAGCTTGATGTTACAAAAATATTAACTAAAATTATAAAGAGAAATTTTGAGAATTCAAATATAGATAATAAGTTGTGTGAAATATTAAACACATGAAAAACTTGAAAATGATGGAATAGATTTCCTCTTGAAGTAGTGAAAACTACTATTATCATGCCTTTTACTACAACAGTGTCACTATTTGTACAAGAAACCAACTAATGAACACACTTTCCCAAGTCTTCAAAAACTACGGAACAAGTTGAGGTTAGACGTCATGCTTCGATGCACCACTATCAAGTGACCAATAAACACACTTTTCCAAGTCTTCAAAAACTATGAAGAATAAAAGGTCTTGATCATAAGATTCTATGGTGTTAAATGTTTCAACTTATCCATCACAGTTTGGATCATAATCACCTATTGCATTTTCATAATTTCTTTGTTGTTTGGGTAATCTAAGTCCACACTCATTTATATAAGGTCCAAGATTCATAGAATAGAAGCAATTTTATTTTTATCGATCTCTCTATCTTAGTACAACCATTGAGAACATTACCTTCTTGATATTATGATCATTGTACATAAAAACGTAAATATTACCTTCTTGATATACTAAGTCTTGAATTCTAGTCAGATCTTTTTTTAACAAATACACCTTCTTCTATTCTCAAATTGTATAGCCGACCCTTAACAAGTATCACTTTCCTGTAATGTTTGGATAACAAAGAAAATCTTATAACCTTTTCTAATTTATATGTCTTGCAAGCCTTCTAAAATGATGAATAATAGATCTCTTTACAAAAGGAGATATGATGGTCAAAGCCTCTGAAGCTTTTATATCCAATCATTTACATCTTGAGAGCATGCCTTGTTGGAACAGAATTTATAGGCGTAGTTTGTGACTTAGTACATCTAGCTTCAACTTGATATCTTTTTTTTATCTAGATCTCTCATGTTTTCTACTTCTATATGGTGATTTCCTAGGTCCCTCAAGATGAGATAAATCATTTGACATGTTATCCTAAAATTACTTTGCTATCAAAATGTTCTTCCACATAAAAATCCAAAAATGATAATTGAAGCTTTCCTCTAAATGCTTATCAAGTGATAAAATCGTCAAGATACCTGATTTATCATGCTCATGCATGATTTGGATATACTAGAATATCACATCTCTAAAGAAGAAGCGTTTGTACACTAATTACAAGCAAGAAATCCTATGATTACTAACCTTTCATATGTTTCACTAACCTTTCCAAATAAAGTCTAAACCTTTACTTTAGAAGGTCAATAATATAGTTAAGTAACCCCAATACATACAAGGAATAAATAATATTAAATGGATTGCTCACAACACACAAGACGGTATATCAAAGGAAAAATTAGGGTGAAAGATGCCAAAATACTCCAAAAAGAAACCCAAACAACCAAATAAAGAGAAATACGTTTGTGGTAAGCATATTATACAAAGGATCTATATGTGTACTCAAAATAGCAATGCATATATACATTAAAAAGCCAAGATTAAGGTCTACACATGGTGCAAAATTAGAATAACTACCAACCTTGAACAATATCAAGTATCAAGAGGGAGAGAACCTATCACTAAGAGGATATTCAAGGTTGCTAAACCTAAAGGTAGATGGACACTATCTATGAAAGAACAAAAAATGGAAGTCCTATAAAAGCTCTTGAATCTAGAATTTATCAATACACTGATGAAAATTTAGATTAGTATATTTTTCCTTGAAACAAGGCTTTTCTTTGATTAAGTTGAATCTACTTTTTTTCAGCATGTTCTTGTTGGAGATAGCTCAATAGGGTTGGCCAAATTTGACTAAGGTTGACCAAACACTTAGTTGTGTTGATCAACCTCGAAAAAAGTCAAACATGGTACTAAGAAGAAAGAGATAGTACGAGAGAGAACGAATATGACTAAAGAACTAACAATGTGGCTGACCTTAAATTTCAAATTGATTTGACTATAGTCGAAAAGTGTTGAGCAAATCCAAACGTCATAAAGTCCTATGCTACCTATAAAAGCTAGCTCTTATACTAGATTCTAGCCCAAATAGAGAGATATTATCACACATACGAGAATAAGCACACATGAAGAAGAGGAAAAACCGCACAACACGTCACGTATGGTAAAAGCTAGCATGCCCCAATTCATGGTAAGACATGTATAAGATGATTCTATGCTCCAAATAACTAGCAAATAAATTACTCACAACTTATGGATACCAAAGAAATCAATTGGAGGGTGAGGGAATAAGATGTAGGAAGGCTTAGGCTAGTGAGGAACTTCAAGAAAACCTCTCAACAAGTATGTCCGACCACAATCAGATGAGACTACACCACGCAAATAGATGAACTCCTCTTTTTACAGCTCACGCTTTTTTATGGAATTGAAAAGTGCATTTCAATGTACAAATAAAACAAAGTCTGCCTTGCTTTTTATTGTACATGAATAACACGTGTAATTTGTAATAATAGATAGTATAAGTAACGAATGTTTGCCTTGCGGATACGGCATATACTTTCTCCATTGAAATGCCAAAGATTTTGCATTGACTTTGTGCTTTCACATTCGTTGTAAGTTGAATTTCATGTATGATCTTTGATCAGTCAAATGTTTTGTGATAGGCGAGTGTGTCAAACATTGGTCTACAGAGACCATTCCATGTGTGTGTGGGACGAGGGCTAGTTAGCCAAGGTCCCACACACACATGGAATGGTCTCTGTATACCAATGTCTGACACTCAAACATTGGTCTACAGAGACCATTCCATGTGTGACAGAGTGTTATATATCCCTTGATTGCTCTCTTTGAGTGCATCGGGTCATTTGTTTCCATGCCTTTGAGCAATTTTGACGTTTGTCCTATTACTTAATTTATCAAGGTGTTCATGAATATATATATATATATATATGTGTGTGTGTGTGTGTGTGTGTGTAATGCTTGATGAGATCCTACTCAGCACTTATAGAAATTATAATATCTAATCATATTCTTATCCTTCATTACTCTTACGATTGAGGTGGAAAAAAACTAGAAAGTGCAACTAATTTTCTTGTATATGTTTTTCATCATATAAAATCTTTGTCTACTTCTATGCATGCACGAAATCTATAGTCCTACTTCAACATGTCAATTCAAATTTTTGATGTGATAGTTATATGTATTTACATGCAAAATCATGCGATTTAGTCTTCTTTTGTTTAGATCTTTCGAAATTACATATTTTTAAGACCTTTTTTGGAACTATGAATACTATTTTAAATGGTTTTAAATTTCACTAAGAAAAATGAGAATTTCTTAAAGATGTTTCTCTCTTTGCGACATGTTTCTAATTACTTACGACTCATTGTTGTACACATATTTATAGAATGTCCATCACTTTGAATGTGTGGGTGTAAGCAGGAAACGATTCTTTTTGTTTTTTCAATGTATCAGCAATGTGCATGTGAACTTATTACGCATATGTTTAAGTTGATACATAGTTATGTATTTTAGTTGGTAAACACAATAGTAATAATAATAATGCTATTATCACTCAGACTTAATAATAATACATATAGGAAATGAAACGATCAGAACAGAAGCAAAGCCGTAGCAAGTGAAAAAAAACATGAAACTAAAAGTAAAAGTAAACGAATCATTAAATGTAAAAGAAGAAAACATAGTAAAACGTAAATTAAAACAATAAACGGTACGAATACACTAAATTGCATTATATCAAATTTAAGTGTAAAAGAAGAAAACATAATAAAACGTAAATTAAAACAATGAACGGTATAAATACACTAAATTGCATTATATCAGACTAAGATTTATATATTTTTTTTCTTTTAAGGTTATCTTATGCATCTACTATTAGAACTTGTATGCTAATGACCTGCAATTGATGAAAAATTGATACAAATATGTTAAACTTAATTATATCACATGAGGATTTTAAAATATACATATATGTGTGTGTGCGTGTGTGTGTGTGTATGTGCTCTAATTACAAACGAGGGGACAACATTAAATATATATGTCGATGACTGGAAGCTTATCTTATGCTCTCATAATGGTTGGACCAAATCAAGGAAGATTGGACATATTAACTCTGATGCTGACGATCCAAGTTATGATGAATTTATAACACAAGTGGATGGAGAAGGTGCAACTGATGGAAGATGGCTACCACACACGGCAGATAGGAGTAGATTGTTATGATTATTGTTTATTTTGTTTAAAGAATTTTGTTTTGGGGTCTAATTTCTCTAGATTTTCTTGAATTGATTGAAAATACCATGGGACTGCTGTATCTCATAAAGCAGGTGTTAGGCGCTTAAGAGGTGCTGACGATCTGTGACGACGACCATGGAAGTTTCACAGTCATGTTTTACGTATACTTATCGTTGAGAAATATGGCAGGTAAAGAGGCAGCCACAGCCTGTAAGTCCATGGCTAATGGATGAAGTACGTACATACATGTGCGCATGGTGACTAAAGGAGTGGTTTGTTGTGTCTATCCAACATGCATTAACCGTCCGAAGAGAGTCTCCGAGTGCGCTCACTCATGCGACAAGCTTCATTCATCATCTGAAAACTTTCTTTTGAGTTGGACGTTTCAATCATAGATATCCACTCATCATATAAATCATTTATTTGAATTAGAAGTTCGATCATAGAGATATATTTTTTCGATTGAAAACGTCGGTGAAGGTGAGCATAACATTCATGGGACCCGCATATCCCGCAAAACAAAGGTTAGAACTCGGAAAGCTTGCTGGAAGAGAAGACTGGTTTAAACTAGAGAGATGCCCATATATGACAATAAGTGGGATCGATGATTGAATTCTCAACCTCCTCTAAGTCGTACATTTAGATGTTGGCCCGCATGCTCAAGCAGCACCTACAGGTACAGGGAGAGATAGCACCTCTGTTTAAAATCCGATGACACGGTGATCTAAAGAGTGATAACACGCGAAAGAAGTCCTTATACGTCGACTTGGAAATCAGTTAGCAGCGATCTGACGGCATACACAACGTTCTTGACAGAACCAGACAAGGAGGAGGGACCTCAAATTCCCTGCCTGATCTCCCTTTCTTGAATTAATAGAAAATACACATACATATAGTGAATGGGTCTTAGTCCTCATGGGACCCCCGTATCACACAATGCCTAGGAAGGATCCAAAATGGCCAAGGAAAGGAGGAAACTTATAACGAGCTATGGAGAAGTGTAATGAGCTGTTCATCACCGTCATGTGTTGCCCATTTACGTTTGAACTTATTGTTTTCCATTTACGTTTGAATATTTTCCAATTACATATTTTTGTTCCTAGAAGATAATTTTACCCATCCAATACATAAGATAGATTCGCAAAGAAACTTTTTATTCAATGTTGATCCCTACTTTGAAAATTAGTCAAAATAATATACTCATCAAGTTTAGGAGATAGTATCTTTTGCAACAGGTTGCAAGATCTATTAAGAGATAGTTTCATACTGTAGTTCTATCCTTTTACTTTAGGTGTAGCAAAAGATTTGTATTTAAAATCACTTTCAAGTATCTTGTGGTGGAAAGTTTTACGCCACACCACATCCTTGTGATAAAGAAAATAGTGGAAAGATATCGGATGTCTTTTCAACATGCTACGCAGCTCTTCATTCTATATTGAATTGGAAGGGACACGTTTATGGTATTAAAATAATGAGAGACGTGCTCCTATTCTACTATCAAAGACATTCTTACGAAGCTATGTTGAAAGAAACTAAAGATTGGAAGACAAAATAAACTAGATAAATGGAAAGAACTTACATACGATACTCTAAGAGCATCGACACTCCAAGAAAGACTAACTCTTGGAAATGGGCTAGAGTGAGTGAGCTTGAGGGAAATGAAGTGAGGCCCTCTTCATATGGAGTAGACATTTAATTTCTCTGCATGTGTGACATGTATCTTGCAGGATAATGAAAGATGCTTTGGGAAAATAGTGGAGCATTGACATCTCAACACTCTCCTCCATGTCATGGCCCTACTTTATAATATGGGGAACTAATGACATATGCCGTCGCTTAGTCCACAAATTTTAGACCTAAAGACATATAGGATGGTTGGACATAACTTGGAGATATGGTATCCACATGTGACATAAATGGAATCCCTTGGTTTTCATGGAGATAAGGGACCCATATACTTTTAGCTCAATGAACAAATGGACTCCTTGGTTTTTCTGACATGTGGCATCCCTTGGGGTTCTAGAGACATATGGAATCCCTCGACATATAGAGTTTACATCATAGGGTAAGTGGTGTTTCATAATAGACATATCATATTATATGAGACACTTTTTTTTTAGAAAGAGGAAGTTCGACATCCCTCACTTTGACTAAAATAAAATAACACAAAAGTATAGATGAACGGTCCTAGCACCCATGGGACCCCCAAATCCCACAAAGCAAGGGAAGAACATATAGAGCTAAAGGGTTTCACATAGGAGGTTGATAACCCATTCGTCCCCTTCAAGCAGGGCCCACCTAGCTTTAATCTTGTTGTTTTCCAGGAAAAATGCTATAAGATGTCTAAAAGGTGGGGACTTCTTACGATTGGATATTCTTTTGGCTAGAAGGAAAAGAGATTTCTCGATAGACCATTCTTTAGAAGGGTTTCCAAAATTGGAAAGCACATCTCTCTCTAGATCTTCTAGAGGGTCTTACCTCTTAAAGCATTCTGCAATGTTGAGGAACAACCAATCACCTTGCCCAAAAGCGCTTTCTTCCAATTGATCTGTTCCTATAGCAATAAGATTTTTTCGAGAATCTACTTGATTGAGACATATTCGTGGCACAAGAAGAAAATGCATCCCAAATCCCTCAATGCTACGATGACACCTCTTACACCACGGTGGAGCCGCACAAATTTTTTTAGCCTTTATATGGGTCAAAATTCCCAGGTGGAGGATTTTCAACATAAGCATTGACTTTTTCATCTCGATGAGGCGGTGCCAAAGAGACATGAACTTCAGATCCCAATGCAAGCTCGTCCAAGTAAGAAAACTCTTCTTATTAAGTGTGATTTGATAGTCCAAGTTCTCCTTGATTCTAAAACTTTTGTTCAAGCTATTAGCATTGTGGAATTTGAGACCTTCATGGTGGGGAGGGTTATGTCTGATAAGGAGGCAGGTTTTTCAGTGTTCCCAAGTGATGCATCTACTCTGCAAAAGCATCCATTCTTCTAAATTCACTCTAATTTTTGGATCGATATCCTCAAATGTCGTCCATTGGATAGTTTCTTGATTCCAGAGGTTTTTACAATACTATAAACCCTTGTCCCATAGAATCTTAGCTTTTCAGAGGTTCCACGTCTCCACGCCTTTAATGCCCTTGATAGGGAACCAAATCGAATCATTCTCTTTGATACTTGCCACCCATTTCGAATCTTCACTGATTCTCACGAAGTGTTTGATCTTGTTCCAACTCTTCCACAAAGAGCAAACCAAACTCAAGCCTTTAAGAGACATCAAAAGTGGGGAGACAAAAGGGTGAGAAGGCCAAGGTCCTTCCAGCTGGAGTGACCTACAAGCATAAGAACATTCTTGTTCTTGAAGATAAGCCTAGACCAAGAGGCCTCACTTTTACACCATGCTTTGATAATCCATATAGCAACCAACTTGTTAGCCATGCCGCGTATGTCTAGAATGCCTAAACCCCCATGATTATTCTTTGTAATACACGTAGTCCATTTAATTTTTGGGACACCTCTTTTATTGCGGTCATTGGTCTAGACAAAGTTTCTATGAATTCTTTCCAGTTTGATTACCTCTTCATCCTTTCGTCTCTAGTTGTCATGGACAAGGAAACCATCTTAAACCTTAGATTCCATGTGTCTTTCCATATCTCATGATTGGCTCTAATTTTGGAGAAACGGATGCTTCCATTGCATCTGAAACGTGCGAAAACCCGAAGATCGATTGTCTATTTGCTAAATTTTGACACTTAGAGGTCTCATTTCCACATGATGACATCATCAATGGCATCACCAACTTGTAACCACCCTTGAAGCACCCTTGGAAAGCCTAAGGAGGGGTTGGCCACATTCATTCTTAGTCTTGCCAATGCCAGTCATGGAAGCTCAAGGGGTCATGATCACAAAGTAAGTACTTTCAAGTTCCAGCTCAAGTTCTAGTCTTGTCTCTTGCTCCAATCTTGTCTAGTCTTGTATCATGGACATCTTCTCTTGTCCCATTGTAATATGTTAGTACAAGATCCTTTCAAGTTACTTCTTGTATCTAGATCATCTCCCTAAAGGGAATTCTGAGATATCTTGTTCCATACCTATGGCTCCGGGTTGTGGGATCTCCAGTATCATCTCTAGTTCAGTTTTCCATACCTATCGGTCCCGGGTTGTGGGACATCTTGTATAGATTATGTATTCTTGTATCATTTTCCTTGTGTGGGTGTTCTTGTAATTATAAGTGTGTTTCTCAAATCTTGCCTATTGTGGTCAAAGAGCACAATCTAGTGCTCCCCTGACATTTTGGCAAGACTATGCACATAAGGACCGTGCAAGCATGATGGACTCCATATCCATACTCAAAAATATTGAGTCTACTCTAGATGATATATATAAAAAAATTTGAGACTTTGAATGGAGGTTATTACAAGGTGATCTATCCATTGGAGAATTCGCATTAGACTTCGAAATTGTATTTCAAGGATCCACATATGAGAAAGACTATCTAGTTAATCACTTTTAGAGTGGTCTCAAAGATGAAATAAATGTTGTTTTATCCTCTACATCTCAGTTAAATACTTTAGATCAGGCTATCAATCAAGAAAATCAATGTGAGAATCAATTGTTAAAAGAAATCCAAGTCCAAGAGATAGAAGTCTTGAATAATGAAGACAATATTCCTCAAGAATCTGAATCAAGAATCTTTGAAGCCCAAAAAGTCATTACAAATGATATGGAGTATACATGTAATGAAGACATCAAGAAGGTTAAGGATAAGGAGGAGTTCATGCTCAATCAAGGAGGTGTTCTTACTCAACGCTCTCCATCAAATATCTTGGAAACACCACAATTGTTATCAGGAGGCTGCTCACATGCACAGAGAGGTTACAAATGTAAAAAGCACACAAAAAAAGAGACGTCAAGAGATGAGACCCAACACTGTATTGAGTGCAATCTGCCCTATGCACTCGATTCTGATAGTCCACAGAGTGCATGAATTTATAGGAATTTTTTATTACTTCCAAAAGAGTGCTTACATGAGAGTCGCTCTGAAAACATGCGTGAAAGTAAAAGTTGGTGAATTTTGTAGAAAGCCTTTGCTTTTAATATCATAAATTGCGGTCTACAATGACCCTTATTCTAACCACTAGTTTTCGAACTATGTCTAACAATAGAACATTAACAATGAACCTTATTCTAACCACTTCATTCCTAACTATTTCTAACAATAGAACCCTCTACGCGGATTTATTTACAACTAAATTATAACTAAGATTTATTGATGTCCGCCCTAAAGTCGGATTATTGACGTCTGCCCTTTCACGCCTTTCATGCCCTCACGAACTTGTAGCTGCTATATCAAAACATCAAAACACATTAATACATTAAAAATTACCACTCCAACAATGCTTTAATGGTTTACATAAACTAATATGAAAAGATTTATGTATATTCCAATGAGATGGTATATCTAATGTAAATGAATTATCATTAATTTTTGTATAAGGCAAAACCATCCATAATAGTGTGGTACAAGTTTAATTTTACGATTCTGTAAAATATTTTTGAGATTTCTTTTAATGATATGCAACCACACAAGATCATTTTCCTTGAATTCTTTAGCTAATCATTTTGTATTGATTTTACGTGTGTATCACTCTTGACTTTTCCGAATGTGCTCGTGAACATCGTGAAGTATAGAAATGTGATTTTGAGCAATAGAATCAGCCATCAAAATGTTCGTACCATCTAATAAAAAACAACGCAATAAATCAAGAATAGTACTATTTGTAGCCTCACTTTGTCCATTACTTTCCGGATGAAATGTTGAGGTAAAATCTATTTTAGAACCAAAATGTTGAAATAAGGCAACCCAAAAATGATTACAAAATCTAACACCACGATCAAATAACATTACTTTAGGAAATCCACGATGTGGGAAAATGCATTTAATAAATAATTTTGCAGCTTGAGGTGCAGACAAAGTTTTTCTACATAGAATGAAATATGCATATTTACTAAAACTATCAACTATTGTCCAAATCATATCATTATGTGATGAAGTGATGGGAAGACCTGTGATAAAATCCATAGAAATCTATTCCCATGGTTCGTTGGGAACAGGAAGTGGCATTCATAATCAAAATGGTTTACCATGAAATGCAATGCATTGAGAAACATAATGTGCAATATCTTTTTCCATGTGTGGCCAAAAGAAGAAATCTTTGCAGGCAAAAATGCTGCTTTGCATACCTCTATGACCCATGTAAGATGGTTCATGCATTTCTTCGATGACAAAATCTTTAAAAGTTGAGTTATGCATTATCTACGTTGAAAATAAAGAAAACCATTATGAAATGTATAATGTTCATTAGATAAAGATGCACCATTGTTGAAGTCATACCATGCACGTGAGAAATACAAAGCAGATGCATAACTGGAAACCCTTTCTTGAAAAGAATGTATTTGGATGGCAGAAATATTATGCAAACTAAGAGAATGTGAAGGAAATCAGTTAAGAGCATTAGCTACAACATTAGCTTTACCAGGCTGATATTGGATCAGGGTTGGAAATTTTGAATGAATGGTGCCCATTTAAGATGGCGATCAGAGATTAATGGCTGATTTAATAAATGCTTAATAGCCTATTGATCGGTTTTGATTAAGACCCCAGAGACCATAAGATAGTGTTTACAAATTTGCAAAGCATGCACAACAGCTAACAATTCTTTATCATATGTACTTTAATTATTATCTGCGGGCTTAAGCTTCCTACTCTCAAATGCAATGGGATGATCATTTTGCATTAAAACAACACCTATCCTTGAACCACTAGTGTCATGGAAAAAGGAAACCATCCTAAATCTCAGATTCCATGTGAATCCTATATCTCATTATTTGTTCAGAATTGGGAACTAATGCTTCCATTGCGTCCGAAATGTGCTAAAACCCTAAGATCGACTATATTCTTGCTTGATTCTGATATCCAAAGGCCCTATTTCAAATTGATGACATCATCGATGACATCATCAATTCGTAACCGCCCTAGAACCGCCCTTGGAAAACCTATATAAGGAGGGGTTGGCCACATTCATAATCAGTCTTGCCAAAATCTCAGGGGAGCACTAGATTGTGCTCTCTGACTTCACTAGACAAGATTTCGGAAATACACTTATGATTACAAGAACACCCACATAGGGAAAATAATACAAGAAGATGGATTTGATACAAGATGTCCCACAACCCAAGACCAATAGGTATGGAAAATTGGACTAGAGATGATACAAGAGGTCCCAGAACCCGGGATCGTAAGTATGAGACAAGATTTCTGGATTAGAAGAACTCCCTTCTGGGAGATGAACTGAATACAAGAAAGAACTTGACAAGATCTTGTACTACGAGATTACAAGAGGACAAGACAGGATGTCCAAGAACTAGACTAGAGAGGACTAGAACAAGAAACAAGTCAAGAACTGGAACTAGAACTTGGAGAGTACTTACTTGGCGGTTCCCCAAGATTTGCATGCTAGAAAAGTTTGATGGGGATCGCACAAAGTTTCATGGATTCCTCCATCCATATGCAACGTGATAGATACCCTGAGGAGGCATCCAAGGTCAAGTTTATTTGAACCTTGCTCTGTGGCCAAGCATTTTCTTCGAGAACTGTCTGCCACATTTGGAGATGCAGATATAAGTCGAGTAGCGGAAACAAAACTTCGGAAGTTACGTCAAGGTAACCGCCCTACCTCTACCTATGCATCTGAATTTAGGCAGTTGATATGTGATCTCACTTGGCATGAAGATTATTTCATAAGCCAATTCATATGGGGTTTAAGAGATGATGTGAAGGACCTTTTGCTCGCGATGCCAGAGGTTAAAACATTGAATGAATATATCATGCAATCTATTCAATGTGATAACCAAATTTTTGAAAGGAAACAAGAAAAACAAGTAGAAGGAAGACCTCGCTAGTGGAAACCTTTCCAATCGACTACTAAAGATGATTCCATGCCTGAAGCTATGCAAATAGATGTAACTAGTTTTCAGCCTCTAACACTAGAAGCGAAACAGAGAAGGAGATTTAATAAGTTATGTCTCTAATGTGGAAACCCTGGACATATTGTAATTAATTGTCCGAACAAGAGAACAAACACAGCCACCCTTGTAGAGCAGGGAAACAAGGAAGTCCAGTTGTAAAAGAGATCCTGTAGCCGGACCATGATATAAGAAAGGGTCTCATAATTCCAGCTACACCCATAGAAACATGTCTTGCACCTGTCAAGTTAATCATGCCCAAGAAGACACTTTCCCTTACAGCCCTAGTAGATTCAGGAGCCTCCTCATGTTTCATCAATGAAGGATTGGTTAAGAAACTGGAATTCTTGTACTTCAAAAGAACAAACCAGTAGTAGCTGAAGTAGTAGATGGACGACCTCTAGCATCTAGGAATATAACCATGGAAAGCACACCATTAAGAGTACACCTAGGTAACCATGAATCCCACATATGTTTCAATGTAATATCGAGCCAAATACATCTAGTTATCATTGGAATGCCCTGGTTAAAGAAGCATAATCTAGACATTAATTGGGAAAAGAATAAAATCACCCATCGAGATATCCAGAAGAACCCAACATATGTCAGAGCCAAAGCCTTCATACATGCACTAAGGAAGGAACCTATATATATGATCTATGCCATACCAGCTCAAGAATCCAAGAAAGATGATCCAGTACAGCTACCCAATCAGTACATAGGCTTTGAAGATGTTTTTGAAAAGAAGAATGCAGATATCCTCCTAGAGCATAGACCTTATGATTGTCCCATAGATCTTCAAGAGGGAGCACAACCACCCTTTGGACCAATCTACAGACTATCCCCAGAGGAACTTACAAAACTACGCAAGAACATTGATGAGAATCTAGCAAAGGGGTTTATCAAACAATCAAAGTCTCCTGCAGGAGCTCCTATTCTATTTGTGAAGAAGAAGGATGGGGCTCTCTGGACGTGTGTAGACTATCGTGGATTGAACAAAGTCACTATAAAAAACAGATACCCTCTCCCACTCATATCAGAGCTCTTGGAAGGCCTTGGAAAAGCAAAATTCTTCACAAAAAATGATCTTTGAGGAGCTTACAACCTTTTTAGGATCAAAGAAGGAGACAAATGTAAGATACCATTTCGAACAAGGTATGGGCATTTTGAATATGTAGTTATGCCATTCGGTCTTCCAAATGCTCCAACTATCTTCCAACATATGATGAATGATATCTTTTGAAAATATTTAGATGATTTTGTTGTAATATACCTTGATGATATCTTGATATTCTCCAAAAGAGGGTCATCAATGTCATGTAAAGATAGTCCTAGAGAAACTAAGAGAAAAAGTATTATATGCAAAATTGGAGAAGTGCTCTTTCCATAAGACAGAAGTGGAATTTTTAGGGTACATTGTATCAGATAAAGGAATTTTTATGGACCCTAAGAAGATTAAGACAATCCTTGATTGGCAACCACCTTCATGTGTTCGAGATGTACAATGTTTTCTAGGGTTTGCCAACTTCTATAGGATATTCATCAAACATTACTCCAAGATAGTGACACCTCTTACCAGGGAACTCCATATTCTCATGGACCGAAGAAGCAGAAAAAGCATTTTAGACCTTGAAATCAGCATTCACTACTGCTCCAATTCTAGTTCATCCTGATTCTAGTAAGCCCTTCTTCCTAGAGACAGATGCATCAGACTTTGCCCTAGGGGCCATTCTCTCACAATATGGAGATGATGGACACCTACATCCAGTTGCATATAATTCAAGGAAATTTTCTGCTCCAGAAATTAATTATGAAATTCATGATAAAGAATTTCTTGCCATAGTGGACGCGTTTGATACTTGGCATCGCCATCTAGAAGGAGCAGCTCATAAAGTTATCGTGTATACATATCACAAGAACCTAGAGTATTTTATGACCACCCGCATCCTCAACAGAAGGCAGTCTTGATGGAGTAACGTTTTATCTAGGTTGGACTTTGTCATCACATATCGTCCAGAACGGCAAGAGTGTCAGTCAGATGCCTTGTCAAGAAGATCTTACCTTGCACCAAAGAAGGGTGAAGAGGCATTTGATCAACAGGAAAGCATATTACTAAAGCCTAAGCATCTCTAGTTAGCAACTATCTCTTCAAGCGAGCATGAAGATTCAGCCTTGAATCATTTGATCCGTGAGACTCTACCATGAGATGAATTGTATTGTAATGTTAAGCAAAAAACTCAAGAAGGAAGAATTCAAGAAGTAGATGAGTTCCAAGAAAAGGATGGGTTACTATTCTATAAGAACCTATTGTATGTCCCTCCAAGAACTCCAACATCATGACAACCTTGCAGCAGGACATTTTGGAGTGAATAAAACAATAGAACTTATATCAAGGGATTTTTGGTGGCCTCAAATGTGGAAGGAAGTCAAAGAATATATCCGAACCTGTGACACTTGCAATAGATCTAAAGTACCCCGACATCAACCTCATGGCCTCTTGCAGCCTTTACCTATTCCAAAAAGGCCGTGGGCTTCATTATCTATGGACACCATCACAGACCTCCCAAAGTCAGACAGGTATGATGCCATTCTTGTTATAGTGGATAGATTTACAAAGATGGCACACTTCATTCCAACTACCAAGGCAATCACAAGTGCAGCCACTGCTTGGTTATTCCTCAGATACATCTTTAGGCTTCATGGATTTCCTGATGATATTGCCACTGTTCAAGGCCCAGAATTCATATCCAGCTTTTGGAATAGTCTTTGCAAGCTCCTTTGTGTTCAAGTTAAACTATCTACAACCAATCATCCACAGACTGATGGACAAACAGAACGGGTGAATCAAGTCCTAGATCAATATCTTCGTTGCACCATCAACTATCATCAGAATGATTGGTTTGAGTTGTTACCCTTTGCAGAGTTTGCCTATAACAATAGTGTTCATACATCTACCAAGCAGACTCCCTTCTTTGCAAATTATGGACAACATCCAAGGATGGACATACAACTCGCAAATCATGTCAAGAACCCAGCTGCCAGAGACAAGGCTCAATACCTCATTGAAATTCACAAAGAACTCAAGGATGAGATGCATAAAGCTCAAGAACATTATAAGTACTATGCAGATCAACATCGTGTTCAAAATCCATCGTATCAAATTGGGGATAAAGTATGGTTACTTAGAAACAATTTACAAACTTCAAGGCCCTGTGCAAAGTTAGATCATCTAAGATTTGGTCCATACCATCTTGGCCAAGATCAATCCAGTCACCTTTAAGCTCCTGTTACCAAGCACCATGAGAATACATCCAGTTTTCCATGTATCCATGTTGGAACCATACTAGATTTCGCCATTGAGGGGTGAGAGACCTAGTCCTTCACCACCTATCGAGATTGATGATCCTGAAGAATTTGAATTCGAGCATGTCCTAGATTCCAGAATATCCCGAAGAAGATTGGAATACCTTATTTAGTGGAAAGGGTATGACATCAGTGATCATATTTGGAACCTGCAAAAAACCTTCAGAGAGCACCAATCAAGGTTCGAGAATTCCATAAGAGAAATCCAATGAAGCCGAGACCAGAGAACATGACCGCACCTCGTGGAACTCCTCGCTTGAGGGGGAGGTAATGTCATGAATAAACGAAACCATCCTAAATCTAAGATTCCATGTGCATCGTATATCTCATGATTGGTTCAGAATTTGGGGAAACTAATGTTTCCATTGCGTCCGGAATGTGCCAAAACCCTTAGATCGATTGTTTTCTTGCTTGATTCTGATATCCAGAGAGCCTGCTTTGAAATGATGACATCATCAATTCATAACCGCCCTAGAACCGCCCTTGGAAAACCTATATAAGGAGGGGTTGACCACATTCATAATCAGTCTTGCCAATACCAATCTTGGGAGCTCAAGGAGTCGTGACCGCCAAGTAAGTACTCTCCAAGTTCCAGTTCTAGTTCCTCTCTTGTTTCTTGTTCTAGTCCTGTCTAGTATAGGTCGTGGACATCCTGTCTTGTGCTCTTGTAATCTCATAGTACGAGATCTTGTCAAGTTCTTTCTTGTATTCAGTTCATCTCCCAAAAGGGAGTTCTTGTAATCGAGACATTTTGTCTCATACTTACGATCCTGGGTTGTGGGATCTCCTGTATCATCTCTAGTCTAGTTTTCCATACCTATTGGTCCCTAGTTGTGGGACGTCTTGTATCAAATCCGTCTTCTTGTATTAATCTCCCTACGTGGGTGTTCTTGTAATCATAAGTGTATTTCCAAAATCTTGTCTACTGAAGTGAGAAAGCACAATCTAGTGCTTCCCTGACAACTAGCATCAATAACGACATGAAAGGGTTGTGAAAAATCAAGTAATTGTAAAATAGGTGCATGTGAAAGTGCATGTTTGATTTTTTCAAAGGATTGTTGCTGAGTAAGTCCCCATGCAAATTCTTTTTCAATAACAAAGTAAGGAGCAATGCTAAATAAGAAAAATTTCGAACAAACTTCCTATAAAAACTAGCCAACCCAAGAAAAGAACAAAAATCATTGACTGATTGTGGTGTAGGCCATTCTACTATAACTTTAATCTTTTTTGGATCCACATGCATAGCTTCACTTGAAATAATAGGTCCTAGATATTCTAGCTTACGTTGAAAGAAGTAACTCTTTTCATGATTAGCATAAAGTGTGTTCTCCCGTAGTAAATGAAAAATAATAGGTAACTCTTTTCATGATTAGCATAAAGTGTGTTCTCCCGTAGTAAATGAAAAATAATAATTGTGGTGTAGGCCATTCTACTATAACTTTAATCTTTTTTGGATCCACATGCATAGCTTCACTTGAAATAATAGGTCCTAGATATTCTAGCTTACGTTGAAAGAAGTAACTCTTTTCATGATTAGCATAAAGTGTTTTACGATACTTCTGATGCTCACTATCATTCTTCTGTAAAGAAGTATATCGTTGAAGAATACAAGAACAAAAGCTTGGTAATGAAGAAAAATGTTATCCATCATTCGTGCAAATGTAGCAAGGGCATTAGTAAGTCCAAAGGGCATTACCATAAATTCATAATGGCCTCTTTGAGTTCTAAATGCAGTCTGAAAAATATCACTTTGAATCATACGAATCTGATGGTATCCGGATTTTAGATAAATTTTACTAAAGACACGAGATCCTCGTAATTTATCTAAAACATCATCTATTTGAGGAATAGGGTATCTATTCTTTATTGTGATCTTGTTAAGGGCTCGATAATTAATGGACATTCGATAAGTTTTAGTCTTCTTCTCTACTAAGAGAACTAGTGCTCCAAATGGGGAAGAACTAGGCCCTATAAGTCCTTTCTATAGTAGGTCTTTTACTTGGTTTTCTATTTCGTTTTGGTGTAGTGGGATATGTCTATAAGGTGCTTTATGAGGAGGAGAACTTCCAGGGACTAAGTATATGCTATGGTCAAAGGATCCTCGGGATCGTGGTAGTTCAGAGGGATACTCAGACATAAAACAATCCTTATAAGTAGTCCTGAAAGGTTTATGTGCATCAATAATTGTATGAGTATAATCATTGATGACATTGACAAAGAAAATGCATGAATTGAATCCTTTCCTAAATGCACATTTTACTTGAGTATGACTAATCAATGAAAATGGCTAGAAATCATGCCATGCAAACAAAGTAATGATTTGAACTTTAAATTCAAAGTTAAAGGTGTGTGTATGGTAGTCAATGCATGGGTTATAATGATGATGAAAGGCATACCTATTATAACATCGTAAGATTGCAAAGGTGCAATTAAAAATGTTTGTGAATCAACACATGGACCTATGCTAATCGTAACATCTTGCACTTGTCATGTTACATTATAACAATTACCTTGAAATGTAGCTTTTACTTTATACAAGGAAGGAAACGTTTTTAATTTAAGTTCTTGTACTAATAAATGTGAAATGAAGTCATGTGAACTACCATCGTCATGTAAAATTTTAACAAGTTTGTTGTTTATAGTACCCTGCATGCAAAGTAGATAATGAAGTGAGATATCATTACCCAAGGTACTTAAGTCCTTCTCCAATGATTCCTCTGTCCAAAGAGGTGGAATTTCTTCATTATGGGCCTCCAAGTTATGTAGTTGTGCTACAGCTGGTTTCATGTTAAGAGGTTGCAATCGGCGCTTCATTTTTGTATGTCCAGGTTTACCACAATTCCAACACGTGATTCATGGTCTCTTCTGCTGGGCATCCATAGCTGAAGTTTGTAGGGTATGTGGTTTGGTAGGTTGGAGAGATGAAGCAACAAGTGCAGTTGAGTAATTGGATTGCGGTGGACAAGTGCAATAAGATGGGGCATTAAAATTACGTTTCATGGGAAGATTTCGTTTAACAAAAAGTGGTCATTCACGTGGTTGTTGTAGACGGAGTGACTTCATTATGGGCTGGAATTCTTTCTCTGCATCATAGGAGAAGGATATAGCCTCCTTGAGGGTTTTAGGTGATAGGGTGTAAAGCTTAGCCTGGATTCCCACCTCCAAACCATCTTTGTATCTCAATTGCAAGCTATCCTCTAGTACATCTTCAAGCATTTGATCCAATAGTAAATTTTGATAGAACCGCTCCGTGTAGGTAGTAACCATATCACCCTCCTTCCATGTTAGGGTCATCCATGCACATCCAATATGTAAATGATATTGAGGAGGAATAAAAGAATCCTTCAGATTATCTTGGAAATTCTTCCACATTGTTGGACGCTCCGTACTGTGCAGCGAGAGATTCCACAAGAGTTGAGCTTTCGCTACTAAATAGTTAGTGGCAAATTTGACTTTTTCACTTTTAGCATATGTTCCATCATTATAAAAATCATCAAATTGTGACAGTCATGAAAGGATTAAAGGGCCATCCTTACGGCCATCAAACTGTAAAAACTAGTAATTCTTAACGGCAATCTCTGAGTGTGTGCCATCTCATTGGGCAGAGACAATAGCTTTGACCACCCTTGTAAGGTTTTCTTCATCTGTTTGCATCTTTTTGAGTATTTCATCACGTTGTTAGATCTTGTTCTCAGCACCTCATAGTTCATGCCGCAAGAGCTCAAGTTGTTGCTCGAGTGTTACCTCCGGTAGAGGTGACTCATCGAAATCCTCTGTGTTGCTCATAGGGTCCATGAGGATGTAGAGAAGAAAACCCTCTTGCTAAATATGTGAAACAATATTTGAGATTTTTTGAGTTAAAATGTAAACGGAAGGGTTGTTCTTGGGAATTGAAAAAGTAAGAAAGAGATGAAAGTTTTTTTAAATATAAGAAAAGAGAAGTAGAGTGACAACACCAAGAGATAGTGTAGTGGTAAAACAGTTCCCTCGTGTGGGTGAGGTTGTGGGTTCAAATCCTCCCACCTTGGTGAATATGAAACTCCTTATTGCCACTCAAAAATTAAAATTGCTTCACGTGTAGCCAATGGCTGCCAACGATCGCCAAGGGAGCCTTGGATGCCAAAGTAATGCCTTACTTATGCTTCACCAAAATGAACAAAAACAGATCCCTCTATAGTGATAGGTGCAAGGCTCTGATACCACTGTTATCATGATCTTTCACACACACATAGATTATATGAATGCAAAAAATGCACAGAAAAATAGAGATGCCAAGAGATGAGACCGAACACAATATTGGGTGCAATCTTGCCCCATGCACTCTGTTTCGACAGTCCACAGAGTGCATGTATTTATAGGAATTTTTTATTACATCGAAAAGAGTGGCTACATGAGAGCAGCTTCGAAAAGCATGCGTGAAAGTAAAAGTTGGTGACTTTTGTAGAAAGTCTTTGCTTTTAATATCATAAATTGCGGTCTACAATGATCCTTATTTTAACCACTACTTTTCTAAATATTTCTAACAATAGAACCTTCTACGCGGGTTTATTTACAAACTAAATTATAAATCGGATTTATTGATGTCCGCCCTAAAGTCCGATTATTCATGTCGGCCCTTTCACACCTTTCACACCCTCACGAACCTTTAGTTGCTATATCAAAAACATCAAAACAAATTAATACATTAACAAATTAACACTCCAATGATGCATTGTTCAACATATTCCATACCTTAGAACAACAACATTCCACTAGAATCTCAAAGGATGTATTGCATGAAGAACCCAAGGAGGCTCAAGAGACACCCATTCCTTCAACACCTATCAAGATTGAGGATCCTGAAGAATTCAAGGTCATGCATGTATTAGATTCAAGGATCTCTCAAGGAAGATTTGAATGCCTTATTCATTGGAAAGCGTATGACATCACTAATCATACTTGATAACTTATGGAAAATCTTCAGAGAGAAAAATTAAAGGTTCCTGAATTCCATAAGAAGAATCCAATGAGAGAACATGGCTACTCCTCGTGGAACTCCTCGCTTGTCGAGAAGGTGATGTCATGGACACGAAAACCATCTTAAACCTTACATTCCATGTGACTTTCCATATCTCATGATTGGCTCTGATTTTGGAGAAACCATGCTTCCATTGCATTCAAAACGTGCAAAAACCCAAGATCGATTGTGTAATTGCTGAAGTCTGATATTCAAAGGTCTTGTTTCCACTTGATGACATAATCGATGACACCATCAACTTGTAACCACCCTTGGAAAACCTAAAGAGGGGTTGGTCAGATTCATTCTTAGTTTCACCAATGCCAGTGTTGGGAGCTCAAGGGGTCGTGATCACCAAGTAAGTACTTTCAAGTTCCAGTTCAAGTTCGAGTCTTATCTCTTGCTCTAGTCTTTCTAGACTTGTATCATGGAAATCTTTTCTTTTCCCATTGTAATCTTGTATTAGGAGATCCTTTCGACTTATTTCTTGTATCTACATCATCTCCCTAAAGCTAATTCTTATAATCAAGATATCTTGTTCCATACCTACGGTCCCAGGTTGTGGGATCTCTTGTATCACATCTAGTTCAGTTTTCCATACCTATCGGTCCCAAGTTGTGGGACGTCTTGTATTGGTCACCTATTCTTGTATCATTTTCCTTGTGTGGGTGTTCTTGTATTCATAAGTGTGTTTCTGAACTCTTGTCTATTATAGTCAAAGAGCACAATCTAGTGCTCCCCTCACACCACTAGGAGAAAAAGTAAATAGTCGATGAGATAAGGAATGTATTAATTACCATGGTGCACCTGGCTAGGTTGATCTGAATAACTTTCTAGTAGGTCAGCTTGTTATCGAGCTTGCAAGGACCCAATTCAATCCTTGGTCCTTCAAAATGCCAAATGCCATTCGGATACCTAATAGGCGGGAGGTTTTTACCCTAGGGATCATTTGACAGCCTTGGACAACCAAAAACCGGGGTCAAAGATCCATAATAGCTCTGAAGGTGGTTTTAGAGTGGTTTATTTTGGATCCTGAAGCCACACAAAATGTGTCAAAACATCGCCAAAAGATATGCATGCTGGTCATATCGTTATGCAAAAAGGCATTCGTGTCATCTCCAAAAAGGCTCATGATCATGTGGCCATGAATGAGAGGGAGCGAGAGAACTTGAATATGCCCTAAGTCCATTTTATGAAATTGAGCCCCTCCATAGCAATAACAAAAAGCATAGGAGCCAAAAGGCAACCCTGCGTGATAGAGCATTTTAGTCAACTAGTCTTCGACAACTAGCCATTGATATTTATCTGCACCGATGCACTTCCTAGCAGGGTAGAGATCATCTTAGTGTATTTGTGACTACAACAGAGGTCTTTAAGAGATTGGAGAATGAAGTCCCATTCAAGCCTATCATATGCTTTGTCAAAGACAATCTTAGGGAAGATAACATCTTGAGCAGACTCTTCAACAAATTCAATACCTTCCCAAATATCAATAATAGCTTCTAGTATGCACCTACCCTTGATGAAGCCCTTGTGGTCCTCATTTAACCAAGTTTCTAAGTGGCAAGAAATTCAGTTGAGAATAACTTTAGCGAGGATCTTGTATCCTGTTTGTAGCATCATGATCGGGCACCAGTTCTTAATCCTGTTTTTGTTTCCTTTTTTGTGAATAAGTTTGATGACGCCCTTGTTTACACATTCAGCTAGTGCACCAAATAACAATGCCTCTTGCCAAGCCAAGCTGAGCAGAGTAGCCACCACCTATCTGAAGATCTTGAAAAAGTCATTGGTAAGGCCATCAAAACCCACACCTTTCCCATTAGGAAGCACGTTGATGACTTCTAGAATTTTAGTGTCTGAAATCGGAACTTGAAGTAGAGTTTTCAAATTAAGTGGGATTCTTGTTGATTTAGCTCTAGAATTTGTCGCCACACAATCACGACTATGGAGAGAAAGAGGCATCGAGACCCATCTTTTGTCTTGCATTGAACCCCATTGATGTCCATGAAGAAGGGGACAACATCCATAGATTGTTTCTTTTTTAGGATGGTGCACATCTTTTTAGTAGGTTTGTCAGCCTTACGAGCCCACCACTCTTTGAAGTATACCTGTAGATTTTTCCTTTGGGTTTCTTCCTCGTATCTGAGCAAGCTACATATCACAAGACTTAACTCGCAAGTGGGGCCAACCCTCCATATCCCAACATATTGATCTTACAATGTCGGATCACTACCAATCATTCTCTCCTTCAAGCCTTTCACCAAGCTGAAGACAGCATCGTGCTTTCATGCTATCTCGACATCTTTCTCCTTCCCCTCCGTCCAACAGGAGATTAAAGAGGCTTAGAATTTTGCCTTTACCAACCTCTCATCGTTTGTGAAAATTTGTAGGATCACAGTTATGGAGACTCCTCATATCCTTATCAAGACCCAGAAGATGCTAGAAAATGTTTGTCGCATGTGTAAAGAGAAACTCTATCGGACATGGCTATGAAAAATCAGAGAGTTTCTGAGATATGAGCCAATTTTTCAATGTTTTTTCCTTGAGTTGATGAAATCCTCTTGCCTTGAGAGTCATTGAAACCTTTGGACTTCTACCTGGTTGCATTTGCTTTTGATAGCTTTGTCTTTTCTCGACTTGCATGTCATAAATCACTGTTTCACTTCTTAACATGGTGGCTTAGTGGTGGAAGGAGATAAAGAAATGGGTCACAACAAATTCTTGATAGTCTTTTTATGGCTTTGGAAGGTCCTACCATGTTTATACATC
Organism: Ceratopteris richardii; assembly: GCA_020310875.1. Lineage (NCBI taxonomy): Eukaryota > Viridiplantae > Streptophyta > Polypodiopsida > Polypodiales > Pteridaceae > Ceratopteris > Ceratopteris richardii. Next base: position 67,085,439 of record CM035418.1, read on the forward strand.
GTGATGTGTAATCCCTTACAAGGGGTCATTTTTGTGCGCCTTTTGGTAAATAAGTGCACACTCCACATGTGAACTTGTGACCTCCAACTTGTATGGTGGCTTATGATTATTTCATTCAAGTATGTTATGTGATATTATAAGTCACCATTGAATATTTTCTTCTCTAGTATGGAAGTACGCACAATGAAATGATGAATTCCGTTGAGAAATATATCACTATGGAGCGTCATGGATTTGAATGTCAGGTAGTGCTCATGTTTGTTTTCTTTTCTTGGAATATGGACAGCATGGTGTGTTTCTTTCTCTTATCATAAAGTTAAGGTGACGGGAGTTCCGAACTTGTCATCTCTCTATTGATTTGTATGTGCTAGATTTTTGTGCACGTTGAAATAGAGAAACGATTAGTGGAAATGTTTGATCAGAGATTTGTGGAAATATTACTTTCGAACTCTCTCTCCATCTCTCTCTCTCACACACACACCAGAGGCCATTCACTCCTTTCAGAAAGCATGGTGTACTTGCACCATCACTAAACCCCTATCATGGGCTTGATTGGCATGTGTCTTTTGAATCAAACTAAATATTGAAAGGCCCTCTAGAATTCAAATTCATTGTGTAGAAGGTATTTAGAATATATCTTGTTGTTTTCCTAATCTGGAATTAAAACAAAGACTATGTGCTCTCTCATTTTCTAAGTACCTACGAAAGTCTCTAAAATGTGCCCCTCTGCCATCGACTCCAACACCCTCCACAAGATATTTTATAGATCAAGACTGAAACCCATTCCAGTTCTTGCCAAGGTATTGTTGGTTTGCATGAAATGCAAATTGTGAAAAACATCTTTCCTTCATTGGGCTTGAAAACAAGGAAGATAATTTCTGATTTCTCTTTCCGACTTTCAAAACTCTATACTACCCATTTGTTGAAGGGACGTCGGGTGCCCAATCTTTCATCTCTTTGAAAGATCCTTGATAATGTTATCTCTGGGGCATTATATATTTGAAACTACATGCACACTCTCTTTCTATGTGGATGATTAGATAGTGCTCCATGTAAGAAAGGAGAAGGAAGATATATGGTCAGTTTTCTTATTTCTTTTCCTCTCTGCCTCTTTGTGGACATTCTACAGCAGCGTTCTCTTGCTAAATTTCATCCTCTTGAGCTTGTTCTTATCTCTTGTGGCGTACTGTTACCATTGGTTTACGAAATTCTATAAACATTTCGAGTAAGATAGGCATTTTGATTGGATCTTTTATTTTTGCCATTGTATTTGCACTCTCTCTTCCTTTTTCACAAGCATCTCATAAGATTTTCTCCAAACTCCTCTTTCTGTCCTTTTACATATTTGAAAATGTTGGCATTAAGAGTAGACTTCTACGAAGTCTTGGCCAAGACTTTGCCGTTGATGATGCACAAATAATATCATTGTATGTTGGAATTCTCCTTAGAACATTTGTTTCTAATAATAGAGCTCAAAACCACTTTATATTGCACAATATAAATATCTAAAGTGATGAGGTAATAAGGATACTTTCTAGTGATGATGAGAAGAGAGTTAAAAGTAAAAATGATGTCAATAATGTGAAATGAAATATGGTAATAGTGCACAAAAGCACTCTTTTTATTATAAATTTGGTAGGGAGGGATGGATACGAGTTTGATTTGTGCTTATGAAGAAGAAAAATGAGAAACAAAAGAGATGAAAATAAACCGGAAAACATATACTATGATATCACGTTTAATTGAAGAGACACCTAGTCCAACACTACTGTCAAACGCAATGTTACCAATCTTTGCCAGAAACAAGAAAGATAAAAAAGTATAATAAAGTAGATAGATGGAAAGAAATAACATATGTTGCTCTATGAGCATGCAGACGTTAAGAAAAAGAGAGTGACAGTCTTGGAAATGGGTTAGAGTAAATAAGCTTCAATGTATTAAAGTGAAGCCCTCGTCATATGGAGTAGAGGACAAATCTCCTTGCATATGGGATATGTTTTCACGAGAAAGAAAGAAGCTTTTGGATAGAAGGGTGGATAACCGAACTTTAAACGCCAAATTAGAATTTAGGGGGGGGGGGGGGGATTTTTGGATATCTTGCATAATTATATCATTTGAAATTATACTTCCTATAGCACTAAGGTTGGATCTCATCAAATATTGTATATTTCCCGAAAACGTATTGTTACGGAGAGTGTCTTTAAAATTCTGAACGCTAGTGCAACAGGATGTAAATACAAAAAGGTACAATGAGTAGTTGTAATGTTCTATTATTACTAGAAGAGACACACTTAGAGGTACGACGATGGAGAGACAATGTCTTTGGCCGTGGCACCTATCTTTTGTGTTTTGTTTCATTCTCTTCTACGTTTTGTGTATTGTGTATGGTGTGTAGTATGTGATACAGATTTTTCTATATTCTTTGGAAGTGTACATTATGGCATAGGCAAAGTTTTGTGGATACATGATATAGAAGAAGAAGCATTATGTCAATAAGTGTTTGGATTGTGTAAATTGTGTATCGGAAAAGTGAAGGATACTTCAATAGCTGTTGACGTAGAAATTCAGGTACTTAGCAAGAGTTGCTATATCCTTCAAGGAAAGAGCCTAAATTATGGTTAACTAAGGTGATGTGTTCTGACCTAGTTACGAAAATTTGAAGTTTTTTCGTTGTCATCTATGAGAATGTGTAGTGGTAGTTCTTTGTGAAGAAAATGTCAGAACTAACATTGCAGATCATATTGATCACTGGTTTTGATAATTGCAAAAATTTGAGCCCTACACTAATTTCAAAATAAATATCCAAAATATCAAGAAGCTAAGTAGCTAGCACCTATTGACAATCATTTAGCTGCATTGAATTCATCTAGGGAAGCGAAAAGATAGTCAATATTCAACTGGTTGAGAACGAAATCTTCTTATCCAATCTAAGGAAGTCATTTGAGCGCTTTGAGAAATCCAACAAGGCTGTAAATCCACTAGAGATCACCCTACTTCCATGAGAGGTCATGCAAAAGTCGTTAATTTACTAGGGACCACCATAAATGCATAGAAAGTTCTCATATCTTCATTGGAGACCACAATGAGTCTATCATATCTTATTATAAAAACATCGGAACCCCCTATAACTATACTGAGACGTTCCTTAAAAGTCAAAAACTTAACAATACTTGACGACATAGTCATAAAAAGTACTCGATTTACTAATTTAAACCTACATATGATATCCCATTTTGGGCATTTCATCGATTTTGAGAACTTTTGGTCTTTTAAATTTATTTCCTGATTGACCAATCTTGAAGGTTATCACTTACTTACATTCTTGCCAGTTCAATCAATATCCCAACACTGACTTCAATGAATATCAGCCAAACTAGCTTCACATGACGATGAATTGGCCTGAATAACTATTACTTTAGCAGCGACCTACACCACGTTAACATGCATGTAAGATCGTTCAAAATAAACTACAAGACTTGGAAGAAGCCAGCAACTCTACCACTCATTCAATATGATACAAGGCTAGGGTGTGTAAGTCTACTCTAGTAAGTGAAGCAACCGGCTGGCTAACCAAATATGAGTTGAACCATTTCACTAGATACGATGAAATAAAGGAGGATTTCCTATATAGTTTAAGGAAAACAAAGAAAATTGCACAACTTTTTAATTTTGTACAAAAATAGACAAAAAAATTACAAGTTGTTCACGGATATGCCACATCTTTCAAAACTCATTTAGTAAAAAGATCCCAAAAAAACAATACCCTGTTGGAAGATGTAAGCACTTTGTGCTTTATTAATGGGTTATTACATAGACGTTTAGAGATAATGATTATTTTTTGTTTTGGAGGGATGGCCCTAGATCAAATGATCAACATACACCTGCAAATAGAAAAAAAGGTGGTGGAATTCATCAAACATTTCGAATTTCTAGACTTAAAGAAACAAACAAAATCCTTCATTTAGCATGCTTTAGACAACTTTATTATATGAAATGTCATAATCTCAGGCATAATGTGGTCAATTGTGTGCTAAACCAGTGGTGATTTGGTGTTTGTGATAGAAATGATCACTCTCTTGCAACTTCTATCTGTGATGCTAAGGATTGAAAGAAAAGGACACTATTCAATGTTGTTATTCCTGAAGCAAATGAGCTAATTTTCAGTAACCTTACTCCTCAGCAATGCTCACAAAATTACATCAAGTATCGTAACCGCCAATATAGTTCAAATTCCAAACACTCGAATTTTTAATATAACCATTGGACTCATAATAGTATAAATAACACTAGCTCCGTAATGGTGCGTCATAATTTTTGTTTTGAACATGGTCACATTCGGATAAAGCGCAAGGATTGCCAAGAGTACGATCAAAAGAAGAACAATATACAAGAGTCTTTGGCGAATATCCTGGTCATCATGCAAGAGGATCTACAAGATGGTTATGGCATAGACTAGATCTAGATGAATATTACAACCTAAAGTGGCCATTCTTGAACAAGAATTTAGAGAGCAACTTTAGGTTTTTGCAAAGACGGCTACTTGGATTAAGGATTCCTCACAAGCCTTTTCCACACCCCCAACAATTACCTACTCCAATATAGCGGATCAAATCAGAACAGGGCAAACAAACAAGGATCAAGTTAGTATGTTTATAGCACGTACAAAAATTGAGTCTACTCAGTTTGTGACCACCATGCATGTTTCCCCCTTATACCAGCAGTTTCCTATAGATTGATACGTTCTCTTGGGAACTTATAACCCTACGTTTAGGCCAGTTGTTGGACCTTGTGCATACTTTTTCTTAAACATTAATTGCACAAAATTTACAATAATTTTCCCTTGTTGATCATTTCATTGAGAGCTCTGCTATAATGGCTACAAAAGAGGGAAGGAAGAAAGGAGTTGGAATGTTTGTTGCAAAAGCCTTTACACATAGAATAAAGTATCCTACCTTGCTCAAATTGAAGGATGGGCATTTACTACTCAATAAAACTACGGCCCATCTTATCATGCGCATTGTATGCATGTATTAGATTAAGGTGTTTGGTTTGATGGTGTTGCACCAAAAAAAGAACTTCCAACATAGTTTCTTCACTATGGCTAAGCTTCCTCCTAGAGGATATATTGTTACATGTGCTAGAAACTCCTATTTATGTCGAAAATGTTCAGTTTGATAGTGGTGCACAAAAACATATTGACTTGCAACACAAATTCTTTGCTCACTATCTTGATTGGCATAACAATTGGCTCATTTTTGAGATGCTTGTCTCATGTGATGTTAATTGTAAACGTTGTCCGTGCATTGTCTTCTCCTAGATTGTAAGTGCTCTCTTAGAAATGGTGCATGTCAGGGGATCAATAAGCACATCTTTGTGGTGGGAACTTTAATTAAAGAGTTTAAACAAAGGTTCAATTGAAGGCCCTCATAAGGGGTGTTTGTGAAAGAGTGTGAGACCATTTTGAAAGGGTGTTATTTCTTATGTAAAAGAAAGTTTTGGACTTAATAATCAGAAGTGCCTCGGAATCTATGTACGAGTAGCTGTTGGTATGGTCATTGTCTCTCTTTATATGATGCCTTTCTTTATCTTTCACCCTTTTCATGCATCCTACGCCATGCATAATCTCTTTGTCTAATCATCTCCATCATATTCATGTACTGTATGTTACTATGTGCATTCTTCCATTAGTATAATTTGAAGTTCACAATAGTGTATTAATGTTGAGCAATCACCAACTTAACATTAATGATCGCTTGAGGTGTATGCCACAGAATCTCAAATGGCATGTACACAAGCCTTTCCAGGTTGCACGACCATTCATGGTGCCTCTACAAGGTTAAATCATGCTCAATTTGCTTGCTCATTATTAACATTCGCATGTGCCAAGCGCATCACCCATTGCGAGCCCTTACCCTACCGCTCAAGTGCTTGACCCTTTGGTACTTTTAGGCATTGTGTGCATTGTACAAATCTCAAGGTATCATGTTTGTTAGAATGGGTCTTGGGCTATCATTGTCTCCATTGCAACAAGAACTATTTCCATCCATAGTAAAATGTGGTATAATGCTTCCATCATGTTCCGAAATGGGCAGAGGAGATTAAAAAATTGCCATAACAAGATGATCGATTAGTTTCAAGCTATGCTTTGAATATCAAGATGTTGTTTCATGGAACTACATATCAAGAAGAATACATGGTTAATCAGTTTTAAAGTGGCCTCAATCCTGAAGTCAAATATCTCTGGCTATCCATGCCTCAAGCAAATACCTTAGAGTATGTTATCAATCAGGCACTTCAATGTGAGAATCAATTATTCAAAGAAAGCCAAGTCCAAGAGCTAGAAGTGTTGAATAATCAAGACACTATTTCTTCAAAATCGGAATCAAGAAATTTTGAAGACCAACAAGACATTATGAACTATATGGAGCATAAAACATTAGGGGAAAAAATGAACCCTGCATGGGCCTTGTAAGGATTCCTAATTTTAAGGGATTAAGCCTAATCTTGTTCTTGCTTGAGGGAACAAAGTGCATTTAATAGAGCACTTTTTAGTAGGCAAGACTAGACTTTTTTTTAGGCCCAAGTAGGGTCATCTCTCTCTTCTGCAAAAGAAAGAGAGAGAGATTCCACTTTACACATCATCAAATCCGTCCATCTTTGTGAATAAAAAAAATGACTTTTTTTATTTTTAAGTCACAGAGTTAGTTATTGCTTACTAAAAAGGGCCCATTTTTTAATATACATGTCAGAAGTTACTTTTTTTTATGGATTTTTTAATAAAATCACTCAAAATAGTTCTTTTTTCAAACTGCTCCAAAAGTAAAGTGCCACATCATCAAACTCGTAACTTTCCCTACCTCAAAAAATGAGTTTTTCAAATTTTTCTCATTTTCACTCACATAGAATGGAAAACCTCACCTTGACCCATACACATATCAAAAAAGTAATTTTCTCTATGTACAGATACTTCTTAGTCCATTATACATGTTATTTTGATTCTCTTCTATCTTACTCTCTCTTACCTCTTGAATTCTAGCAGCCATGGGGTTCTCGCACAATTTCCTCCAAGGAGAAGATGTAACAATAATAGAATCACTCACAAAGAAATTTTTCTCCCATGAGATGACAATATGCATGTCCAAGTAGGTGGTTCATTCTTTCTTTGTGATCAAAGATGTACTATTCATTTTACTTTCCAGTATTCATCTACTATTGTTCAGGAGGAAAAGCACACAATACCATCATTCGAAGCTCTTTCATGTGGAGTTGGAGGACAGAGACACCATATTCTTCTAATGAGGTATATATTTTTCTTGATTCTCATATTTGCAAAAGAATTAAACCAATATTTCCTTTGCATAGGTAATTCATCTACGAAATAAGTGCTTCATCAACACCAAAGAAGCACTTTAAATTGTTAATAGTTTCTCTTACTTCTCCTTCTTTTCAAAAGAATTATGACACCAATATTACACAGTATGGATAGGAAAATGTGTGTGGAAGCATTTCGCCATGATTATAGAAGTTATTCATTAGGAACATGAATTATAAAGAGAACATGATTGATATTTCCACATAGTACTTACACATAAAAGAAAATATGCCTAGGTATGTTTAGCATGCAACCATGACTAAGGAGTCAATGAAGAAATCAAATCCTTAGTTTATGAAGAACTCATATACATATGCTTTTGTTTGTACAAAACAATAAATAAATAAATTTTTAATCTATAGAGGATTCAAAAATCAATGTTCTTCTTCTAGAATAAAATCTACCTCTACCAATATTCTTTTCATATCCCTTTTGAATTTGATTTTATATATGTTTATCTTTTTTCTACATGTTGTGGTTATAGGCTCAAATTCATATTAAAGATACTAATCATCAATGACTTGGAATAGTGAAAGGTAAGGTACATTCTACATTCAGATGTTGTTTGTTTCTTTAAATTGTGCTCATTTTATTCATTGAAATATTACATGTTATATTGTCATATGGAGAATTTTGATGTATCGATTTTTATCAGTCAAGATTCTAGTACAGTAGTGATGGAAAATTCCCACTATAGATCTAATAGTAATTTCTTAAATAGTACATGTCATATTAGTGGTTCTATGCATGTTGACTCATTGGAATAATACTCACTTGCTTTTCTTCAAAAAACTTTTGCAAGAGTTTGACTATTAGAAATTTTTTCATGAAATTACAACACAACATTGCAAGTGAAAATTGGAGGTTATCAGCAAGTCCTTTGCATCATGATCAATGCCATGCACAAAAAGTGTTTTAGGGTTCAACTTGGAACTCAAGTTACATAAGAGGCATCATTGATTATTTTATACTAACAAGTTTTTGTGGTATATCCTATCCATGCTCAAGGTACATAATGACCACCTTGGATGAAGCTCCATCAGAGAGGATGAAGTGGTCTACATGCAACAGAGGTCACCATACAATCATAGAGTGGCTCAATATGACAGAGTGAGGTCGATTAAGAATATCAAAATAGTTCATACCCTCATCCATAGAATCATTCTTGTGAGCATGATGAAGATCAACTGCCACAGATGTGACCATTCATAAAAAGATTCTAAGGACATGCACAAAGGGGAATAATAGATCCACTAATCATTGGTGATGAACCATTTGAACTCAATCTACCTCCAAATGGAACATGGCTGATGAAACATGCATGAAGTAACCATTCCAAGTCATCCAAAAAGGAGAGCTTCAAGGAATCATCATGAAACATATGCATATTCCAACATCATATCAAGTAGAGGCTATAAAGTCACTACTATAAGGTCAAAGAACACTACCCACATATAAGAAAAGAAACATATGCCATAAATTGTGTCACAATGTCAATCAAGGCATAGATGTAAAATGAATAAGAACTACCAACCACATCATAGATCATATGTAGCACAACCTAAAGTTTCTCCTAATGCAAAAGCAACAAAAAAGTGAGCAAATGTTATCGATCCTTAGTGATTCAAAGTTAATGCACTAGACTTTGGATATAATCAATAGCATTTCAAGCCATCCAAGAGGAAGGAGATGCATTCCTTACTTCTATTTTGAAAGATATTGACTTGTGTGTAGCTCATGTGAAGGTGATGACCATACAACCAAAGAAACTAGATGGGACCATACATGATTATGTAATCATTCTTGTTGATGAGATACATTTTGTAAAATCACATTTCCATTATGATAATCTACTTTTCATAATCTTTCTTACACATGCTCAAGTCCACATTGATCTATATCATATGTTCATAATTGTATCAACTTGCGTAAAGAGTGTATGTGTGCAAAACAAATCCCTTAGAATCAAAACTAGTATTTGCATTGTTCAACTAGGTTGTGCATATAATAAGGTCCATGAACCTAAAATTTGAAAGAAGGGAGTTGTATTGTCACTAACCACATCATATTCAAATGTCCTAGGAAGAAGATACAAGCTGGGTTTAAGACTTCCACGATCACCATTCCACATCAAAAGATCATCATCTGAGTCAGAAAAGGAGTAATATCCATCATGAGAATCATGCCCTTGATTCTTTAGCTAGATATACTACAATCCCTTTCTAGTACCATCATGGATATCCATCATCATCGTGTTCCAATACAACATATAAAGAACTCTAAGAAGACCCATAACTATGAAGATTTAATTTCCAAAAAATATCATAGTTACATAGCTACTTCGCATGGAACTTATCGCTTTGAGAGGGAGATGATGTCATAAACACAAAGGAAACCATTGTAAAACCATAAATTCTATGAAAATATTTATATCTCATGAATGGTTTAGAATTTGGAGAAATGGATGCTACCATCATGTCCAGAACATGCAAAAACCCTAAGATTGACTGTTTATTTGTCCAATTCTAGATGTCAGAATTGGACAAATAAACAGTCAATCTTAGGGTTTTTGCATGTTCTGGACATGATGATAGCATCCATTTCTCCAAAATCTAAAACATTCATGAGATATAAACCTTTTTTGGTGCTTTGAGGTCATGCAAAGTCATCAAATGGTGGAAATAAGTATTAATTCTTGCAAATTTTAGGAAAATTATGCAACCCAAGAACTAGATAGGAGCATATATGACTATGTGATCATTCTTCTTGAAGAGATGTTTTGTAATTAGAATTATCTCATTGGTAATATATTTTTTCATAACCTTTCTTACACATGCTCAACTCCACATTGATCTATATCATATGTTCACAATCATATGCACTCAAGTGAACATGCTATGTGTGCAGAGCAAATCATTTATGGTTATAAAGTCATTTTTCCATTGGTAAATTGAGTTGAGCACATAATGAGTTTCATGGACATTCAATTTGTAATAATAAAGCTTCATATCCACTAGAAATAAACTTGCATGGCCTCAAAAGCACAAAAAAAGTTCATCCATATAAACACACAATAGGCCTCTACAAAACTTTTGCGAAGACATATCCCATGTTTCTATGGCTCCTCTTTTTTGATACTTTTGATGCCATGCAAGGTTATTTTTAGTGGATATGAAACTTTATTATTTAGATTTTTAGAGTCGTGGAACTTATTTCTAACAAGTCACTTACTCTATAGTGATCCATGCATATACAACTTCTACAATGGGAGCCAATATAAACAAACATAGTCACATGAGATAAAATAGTTTGCAAAGTATAATTTAGGATAATATCCTCATGTGTAGCATTCTTGTTGTGCCTCTATACCCCACATAAGGCAGAAATCCCCCTTTGAACTCCTCTCATTAAGGTTCTATGGGGAAATTCCATGGCACCAGAGGGCCTTTATTTTCAGCTTGAATGGCATTCAAATTGGCAAAACTTTTATGCCCCACTTACTTCATGGCATCAATCACAAAGACCATTTATTACCATAAATTTTCACATATAAAACTCATATAACTTATAAGTTAAGGTTCCATGGATGTTTGTACTCTCAAAGTGGTTTCTCCTCATAATGGGGGCCTTATAACTTAGAGCACCATGGATCATTTGTGGTACTTGAGGAGTAAGTATTGAGTATATCTAACATGAATGGCATTTTTTAGTTATATCCTTTATTTCAAACTTCATAAATGATCATCTATTGAGAAAATTAACCAATAAAATATCAATTATTGTGAACTTGAACGTACTCTATATAAAAGCAAAAATTGAATAATCACCAAGAGAAATTATAAATGCTGAGTTGTAGACTACAAAAATGTGAGAGTAAACATGTTTTCATTACAAATATCAAATCTTACAAAATGTATAAATCATTGGTATCAATGATTGTACAACTTGAAGTGCTTGCAAATGCAAGAACGCATCACAAAATTTGTGATGCTCATCCATGATGTAAAGTATTTCTAGAACAATTCTAGATCAAGAGGATTTTTAGATATCTTAGTAGTAGAGAAGGGATCAGAGAAGAAGGTATATACAATATCTAACATGAATCAATTGTCCTACTTTTTACAAGGTTCTTGAAAGTGAAAAAACTATGAGATACAATGACTGGGGCCCAAAAAGTGACATTATCAGGTTGCAAAAGAACTATGAGAATGAGAGTTTTGTTCCATCTTTGCTCCAATCTATAGGGACTTTCATTTTGTATTCCATTCTTCTGCCCACCTGTAATCAATTTGCAAGAAATTGAAGTCATTAAAGTAAAATAAACAATAATGAAAAGATTACTTTAACAAAAGCCCGAAACATTTCTCACCTTATGTCCTCGAATTTTGAATTTGGTTTGAGTTAGTCCTTCAAACCCCATAATCATCAAGTGTTCTCTTAGATTAGCCAAGGCCCAATGATTATTCACTAAAATAGTTTCTGTTTCATTATTGGGCAATCTAAGCTTTATTTCAAATGACTGTAAAGATCCCTCTGAACTTTGAAATGGTATCCATTTGCCAAGTTTGCACATCCAATGATCATAGTAGAATCTGATGTATAATGAAGTACGTTGTTTCAAATATCAAAATCCTATACCTGTTCCACCTATTTTACAAAGATATTTACCACCTTCTGCAATTCCTTCTATCAAACCCCAATCTTCACCAAGAAGACTTTTGACTTGCTCATATGTGATATCTTTACACATGAACATGGTGGAAGTCTCTTGGAATGAGAATCCTTGGAATAAATATACAAAAATATGAATGGGAAAAGACCAGTGCAAACCTACAGACCTAGACACTTTTGTGAATTTCAAAGAGTTATGTATATCCATTACCATCTTTTGCTTCAAAGATGATACGGACCATATACCAGGTTTTGGCCACTCCAAGCTAAGAAGAGAATGTACTTCAATTCTCTCTAACCTTCCAAAACCATTCATTGTAGAGGGTAACATATCTATGTGTGTAAAAGAAAACTCTAACATGGTAAAGTTGAGCAGGAGATATTTCTGGAAAGACTAGTGCACCAACATCTGCATGCAATGCCTGGAAAGTACCTGTAAGACTATGAAGTGGTTGATCTTCCAGGAAAGTAGAAGGAAATATATCTGAAACAAACAAAAACATATCTAAATAGTTCAGAAATATATCCGACACAAGAAAACATAAAATATTGTAGAGTAATACTTACAATTCACAGGATATCTCATTCTACTAGAGTTTTCAAGTTTCATAGTTGCCATTGTAAAAACATGTTGTACAATAGCAACCATCCCATTGTCTCTGTGCTTCGTGAAGCCAAGTAACTTTCCCTTCCAATGAAGATCTAAGTTTCCACGATCTCTAACTCGATGAGGCCCAACTCTAGAGGGTTGCATGTACACCCATGCACCTTTGGAGTACTCATGTGATAGCCACTGTTCATCTGTGGCCTTGATATTGTGACATCTTACTCTGAGGATTTCATCTTTCGGTCGCCTAGACGCTTTAGCTATTGCCATTGAAGCTAAAAGTCTTCAAGCTACAATAGTAATTCGAGATAGGAGATGCAGGTAGATTGAAGTGTAGAAAGAGGAGCTTCAATGGTGTGCTACAGAGTGAAACTAGTGGGAAAAGATGACTTTTTGGGACCTAGGTATGAAAATGTGAGGTTTAGGAGGGAAATAACTCTTTTTTGAGTATTTTTGAAAAAACCCATTTTTTTGAGCTCAAAACATGCACGGATTTTGAATTTGGGGTCAAAAAGAGTACTTTTGACCCTAAAAAGTAATGGGGGGTCCATTTTCAGGTGTTATGATGAGTTTTTTAACTTTTTAGCAATTTTGAATTTTTGGGCCCAACAAAGTTACGAGATTCCTTCTCTCTCTAGAGGTAGCTCATTAAATAAGGGAGAAATATGTCCCCTCTTCCCCCTTCAGCCTAGTATTTTATAGGGCATAGACTGTGGCCACCACCCTCTTCTGATTAGTCCATCACTAATCACTCCTTAATCTAAAAGGCCCATTCAGGGTTCATTTTTTCCCCTAATGTAAAGGACAAGGAGGAGTTCACGTTCAATCAAGGAGTTGTGCTTACTCAAGGCACTCCATCAAAGATCTTGGAAACACTACAATGCAAAACTAAAAGCTTAAAGGACCTATCTTGTGATGAACCTAAGGAAGCTAAAGGGAGACCTATTCCTTCACCACCTTTCAAGACTAAGGATCATGAATAATTTGAGGTTGATCATGTCTTCGGTTCTAGAATCTCTCGAGAAGGATTGGAATACTTTAGTCATTGTAAAGGATATGACATCAGTGATCATAATTGGGAGCCTACAAAAAATCGTCAAAGAACAAAATTCAAGGTTCATGAGTTCCATAGGAAGAATCCAATGAAATCAAAGCTAGTGAACATGGCTGCTCCTCATGGAACTCCTCGCCTAAGGGGGAGGTGATGACATGGACACAATGAAACCATCTTAAACCTTAGATTCCATGTGACTTTCCATATCTCACGCTTCACTCTAAATTTTGAGAAACTAGTGCTTCCATTGTGTTCGAAACGTGTCAAAAACCCAAGATTCATTGTCTATTTGCTGAATTCTAACACCCCGAGGTCTTGTTTTGTATTGATGACATCATCGATGCATCATCAACTCGTAACCTCTCTTGAACCACCCTTGAACCACCCTTGGAAAACCTATATAACGAGGATTTGACCACATTCATTCTCAATCTTTCCAATGTCAGTCTTGGGAGCTCAAGGAGTCCTTATCACCAAGTAAGTACTGTCAAGTCCAAGTTCGAGTTCTAGTCTTGTCTCTTGCCCTAGTCTTGTCTAGTCTTGTATCTTGGACATCTAGCCTTGTCCTATTGTAATCTTATAGTTTGAGATTCTTGTCGAGTTCTTTCTTGTGTCTAGTTCATCTCTTAGAAGGGAGTTCTTGTAATCCAGAGACCTTGCTCCATACTTACGATCCCGGGTTCCAGGATCTCCTGCAAAATCTCTAGCTGAGTTACACGTTCGAAGTCCTTTATGGTAGATTGGATTTCTTTCCATAGGGAATCCATGGTGCCTAATCTTAATGAAGGTAGTCTTGCCAAAATATCAAGGGAGAACTAGATTGTGCTCTCTTACTATAGTGGACAAGATTTCACAAATATGCTTTTGATTATAAGAATACCCATGTAGGGAAAATAGCACAAGAATATGTAGTTGATACAAGAAGTCCCACAACCCGGGACTAATAGGTATAAATAACTTAGCTAGAGATGTTATGGAAGATCCCAGAACCTTTGATCCTAAATCTGGAGCAAGATCTCTAGATTACAAGAACTCCCTTTTGGGAGATGAGCTAGATACAAGAAAGAACTCAACAAGATCTTGTACTATGAGATTACAATAGGACAAGGTTAGATGTCCAAGATACAAGACTAGACAAGACTAGAGCAAGCGATAAGACTAGAACTCGAACTGGAACTTGAAAGTACTTATTTTGTGATCAAGACTCCTTGAGCTCCCAAGACTGGCATTGGCAAGACTCAAAAAAAAATGTGGCCAACCCCTCCTTATATAGGTTTTCCAAGGGGGGTCCAAGGATGGTTACGATTTGATGATGTCATCAACTAGAAACAAGACCTCTGGGTGTTAGAATTCAGCAAATAGACAGTCGATCTTGAGGTTTTGGCACGTTTTGGATGAAATGAAAGCATTAGTTTCTAAAACAAATCTAATTCAATCATGAGATATGGAAAGTCACATGCAATCTAAGGTTGGAGATGGTTTCCTTGAGTCCATGTCACCTTTGAGTATTCTTTGTAGCACGCTTCTTCTCCATTCGCTTGTCTTTGCTGGTTTGCTAGGTCTGTGCTCTCTTGCTCTCAATGCTATATTGATCTCTCTTGACTCACGGATTTTACAAATCATAGTGATCTCCTCCTCCACTTTGTATGGGCACTTGCATGGCTTGAACTAGCAACTGACTAGATCTAATTGAATCACACATGGCCCTATCCAGATTAACAAACTGGACTATGTAGTTGAACTAAGAACCACTAGGTATGCAAACTTAGGGACTCACAAAAGAGGTTATTCCGATTTAGGAAGCAATTTGTATGCCGATTAGGGTTTGATACGACAGGTTAGTCCAACTTATGTTTTCTAGTCTCTTTTTCCTTTGATATTTTACACATGTTCCCCCTATCCTTCAAAGATGTTGAAGCTATTGTTAGATATGAATAAGGTTAATAGATTAACAAGAGGATCCATATAGTGTTGGGAATATTATAACTATCGAAACGAATGAAAGAACCAAAACTTATGAGTTTTGATAAGAAAAAGTGAAAAAGTGATGTAGAGCTACAATATATTTCACAGGTAGTTGAGATTGATCACAAATATAGCTAAGAAAGAGTTTCAAATCCAAATTGACTATGATAAATAATCAATAATCCACAATTGGCTATGATAAATAATCAATAATGCACAAATCAACTAAGAAAGAGTTTCAAATCCAACATTGGACAATCAATAAACCAACAACTAAATGAATATTAATAATCCCAGAGATAAATGAATATGAACCTAGATGAAAAACATCACAAATTTTTTTTTGTGCATAGTAAAACACTTCAAATGTTATTTTGTTAACAACGCAAACATCTTGCATAAATAGTAGGCCATTTTAAAGGATTTCTTTCAATTTCATCATTGTTAGCAAGAAAGCATGGTGTGGAATAAATTATGAGGAAATATATTAAATAGTATACGCAAGAAAATTTGAGGCCCACAAGAAATAAAGGCCCAAAATAAATAAAAAAGTTAGTTGTGTCTCTCAAGGAATTTAAATTATCACTTTGTCATCAACTATTTTCTTTGTGCTCACCAATTTTAAGATACTTGACAGAGTTGGGGGAGGATTGGGCTCTATTGTCTCCACATTCTTGTTTCCTTTCTTCTTTTGGTAGGTCAATAGAGTGGATAAAGAAAAAAGATGGTTCCTTTTTATTCCAATGTAAAATATCACAAAACTTTATACTATCTTCATAATTCAACGTACCATACTTTATTATGTATCTCAAAACTTTATTATGTATCTAAAAACTTTATTATGTATCTCAAAACTTTGTCACGTCAAACTTGGTCAAAATAAATCACATAGTTAATGATGTTTGATTTTAGATTGTACTTTTTCTTAATCTTCATATCTACCCATACTAATTTGTGCAATCTATCTTCATATCTACTTGATGTGACACTTTCACTTGGTATTACACTTCCACTATTTCAAAAGGTATCCCATCTTCATTTCTCTTTGAAGTAAGTGCAGATGAGCTCCATTTTTTTAGTAGATGCCTAAGCATCAACTTCCTCTTGTCACCTTGATAGAATTCTAAATTCGTTGTTTTCAATTGATTGTTTCCTCAGGAAAGATGTGCATGGCTTAGAATGTGTTGATCCTATGTTTTTGGTTGAGTCATTTATGTTCGATTCTTAATGCAATGTAGCTCAACTAGATGCACCTCTTGATCTCCCTTTTGATCCACCCATTGATCTCCCTTCCAATTCAAGTGCCTATGGAGCAAAGGATGTTAGCAAAGAGAAAGAAAAGACAAACCATGATCAAACTACATTTTAGAGAAGGCCTCATGAAGTAATTCAAAAAAATTTTCAATTTCTTACTTCAGATAGATGAATTGCATTGGCTATTGTGAAGCATTGTTTTGGTTTGAAATATAGAATGAAGAAACTATAGCACCTAAGAGAGAAATTCCTCCATTTAGATAGTGAAAGGCAGGATATATACCTTGTTTCTCACATGCAAATGATTGAGGATAACATGTCAGTAACACGTGTTGCTTTTGAATATTACATTAGTCAAGAGATACGGTGTTGTAGGGCTGCATTTAAAATTGCAATGGGTGTGGAAAATTTTAGAATACATAAGGTTCAATCAGGGCTTATGAATGGAGATCTGGTTTTCAGTATATATATCATGTTGGGACCAAAGGATCTATTGGACTTCATGCAATGAATTGAATGATGAACTATTTTAGCTTGCATTGAGAGGTTATGCCTACATCCAGAAGGTTACATATGTCAGATAACGTTACTCGTCGAGAAGTGTTTCAAGTATATATAGAAGATATGGAAAGTAGAAATGCAAATTATGTGTTCTATCGTCACTTTACTGGATTATGGAAGGAGGATTTTAATAATGTGACTATTCCTTGTAAAGATAGAATGGGTGAGTGTTCCGTTTGCGCCACTTTCAAGAACATGGCAAAGGGGGCTACAACACCACAAGAAAAAGATAATTTTAAAAGCCTTCTCAGGAACCATCCTGAGAGTCAAGCTTTAGAAAGAAAGAAAGCAATTCATCATCGAAGGAAAGCACTCAAAAATGTGGAGCATTATATGTGTTTGTTTATTGATGGTATGGATAAAAAACCATGTTTTGCCCCATTTTTATTGTGTCCCTAAGAACATTGAAGATCAAGTCCTTGTGTAGATGCATTTGGTTTGTGATTTGGTATACAATGGAACTATAAAGCCCAAGGTTTTCTTCACATATCCGAATGTGCATAATGATCCAAACCTTATGGTTACTGTCATTAATCGGGTTTTGCAATCATGGAAGGGTCTTTTGCACCAACTACATATTTGCAGTTTGATAATATTGGAAGAGAGAATAAAATTTCTATGTTTTTTTGGATATTTGTACATGGTTGTTGATAGACAAGTGTTTATGAAGGTTAACATAAATTTCCTTTTGGTTGGGCATACTCATGATCACATTGATCTAATGTTGAGTATGTTCTCTAAGAGGTTGGCACGTATTTATGCTTTTACTCTTCCAATATTATTTGAGTTGATTTTAGAAGCATATATCCCAAAACGTGAAGTTCAACACCTTACATAGATTTATGACTTTAAGCACTTTTGCTTAGTAGGCCTTGATAACAATGTTAAGGTTTTGGCTCCATTGCACAATATTAGTTTCAACCATGTATTCTTGATGAGGAGGGTTGATTACATAACCCTTTTATTAGAAAAGTAGTATTCATGTTCTCTTGGGTGGGAGCCTAAAGATGGATGCATATTCTTGTTGCAAGTGCCTAATTTGTTTGTTTATGCTGCTGAACAGACACCATATGAACATAAAACCAATATGGAAATATGTGGAAATGTGGTCGATGAAAGTATAAGGTGCATGCATGCAGTTATTGAAAAGAAGAGACATATTGAGCGTGCAAAAATATATGTTGGAGATCAAGATGTATCTTGGTGGGATGACTTTTTCAATCATCAAGAAGAGATTATAAAGAATACAATTGCATGTCATTGGCCAATTTATGTTCCATTCACATGGGATTTTTGTACACAAAGTTCAGTGAATGTGTTCCAATCATGTAATGCAAATGCACTTCAAAGTTCTATACATCCAGCAGAAAGGAATATTTACGTAGACGCAAGGGTGACAAGAAAAAGATAATTTTAAAAGCCTTCTTAGGCACCATTGTGAGAGTCAAGATTTAGAAAGAAAGAAAGCAATTCATCATCAAAGTAAAGCATTTAGAAATTTGGAGCATTATATGTGTTTGTTGATTGACGGTATGGATAAAAGAGGCATGTTTGCCCCATTTTTATTGCATTCCTAAGGACATTGAAGAGGAAGTCCTTGTGCAGATGCATTTGGTTGGTGCCTTGGTATATAATGGAACTATAAAGTCCAAGGTTTTTATCACATATCTGAATGTACATAATGATTCAAAACCTTACAATTACTATCATTCATCGGGTTTGGCAATCATGGAACGATCTTTTGCCATCAACTCTGTATTTGCAGCTTGATAATACTGCAAGAGAGAATAAAAATTCTACAATTTTTGGATATTTATGCATTCTTGTTGATAGACAAGTGTTTCAAAAGGTTAAGGTAAATTTCCTTTTGGTTGGGCACACTCATGATCACATTGATCAAATGTTTAGTACACTCTCGAAGAGGTTGGCACGTAATAATTCTTTTACTCTTCCAATATTACTAAGTTGATTTGAGAAGCATATACTTCAAAACCTCAAGTTCAAAACCTTACACATATTTATGACTTTAAGCACTTTTTCTCATTAGGCCTTGATAACAATGCTAAGGTATTGGCTCCATTTCACAATATTAGCTTCAACCATGTATTCTTGATGAGGAGGGTTGATGACATAACCCTTTTATTTGCAAAGAAATATTCATGTTCTCCTGGGTGGGAGCCTAAAGATGGATGTAGATTTTTGTTGCAAGTGCCTACTTTGTCTGTGTATGATGTAGAAAGAACACCATATGAAGATAAATACAATATGGAAATATTTGGAAATGTGGTTAATCATAGTAAAAGGTGGATGCATGTATTTATTGACAAGAAGAGACATATTGTGCGTGCAAAAAAATGTGTTGGAGATCAAGATGTATCTTGGTGGGTTGACTTTTCCAATCATCAAGAAGAGATTATAAGGAATATGATTGCATGTCATTGGCCAATTGATGTTCCATTCACATGGGATTTTTGTACACAAAGGTCAATGAATGTGTTCCGAGCATGTACTCGAGATGCACTTCAAATTTCTATACGTCCACTAGCAAGGAATATTTATGTAGGCCCAAGGATGACAAGAAAAAGATAATTTTAAAAGCCTTCTTAGGAACCATTGCGTGAGTCAAGCTTTAGAGAGAAACAAAGCAGTTAATCATTGAAGTAAAGCACTTAGAAATTTGGAGCATTATATGTATTTGTTGATTGATGGTATGGATTAAAAAAAACGTGTTTGCCCAATTTTTAATGTGTCTCTAAGGACAATGAAGATAAAGTCCTTGTGCAGATGCGTTTGGTTGGTGCTTTGGTGTATAATGGAACTATAAAGTCCAAGGTTTTCTTCACATATATGAATGTACATAATGATCGAAACCCTACGGTTACAATCATTCAACAGGTTTTCCAATCATGGAAGGGTCCTTTGCTATCAACTCTATATTTGTAGCTTGATAATACTGCAAGAGAGAATAAAAATTTTACAATGTTTAGATATTTATGCATGCTTTTTGATAGACAAGTGTTTCAGAAGGTTAAGGAAAATTTCCTTTTGTTTGGCATACTCATTATCACATTGATCAAATGTTCAATACATTCTTTAAGAGGGTTGCATGTAATAATGCTTTTACTCTTTGAGTATTATTTGAGTTGATTTCAAAAGCATATACTCCAAAACTTGAAGTTAAGAACCTTACACAAATTTTTGACTTTAAGCACTTTTGCTGAGTAGGCCTTGATAACAGTGCTAAGGTTTTGGCCCCATTGCACAATATTATTTTCAACCATGTATTCTTGATGAGGAGGGTTCATGACAGAACCCTTTTATTTGCAAAGCAGTATTCAAGTTCTCCTGGGTGGGAGCCTAAAGATGGATGTAGATTCTTGTTGCAAGTGCCTAATTCGTCTACGTATGGTGCAGAACGAACACCATATGAAGATAAAAATAGTATGGAAAGATTTGGAAATATGGTTGATAAAAGTAAAACGTTGATGCATGTACTTATTGAAAAGAAGAGACATATTGGGTGGGAAAAAATATGTTGAAGATCAAGATGTATCTTGGTGGAGTGACTTTTTGATAATCAAGAACAATTATAAACAATACAATTGCAGGCCATCAGCTAATTGATGTTTCATTCACATGGGATTTTTGTACACAAAGGTAAGTGAATGTGTTCCAAGCATGCAATGCAGATGCACTTCAAAGTTTTATACATCCACCATAAAAGAGTACGTATGTAGGCCCAAGGATGAAAAAATAGTCAGAAGCAAGATGGCGAGGAGTTTCAAAAGAAATAAAATGTTGGAACACTTATTGCAGTCCTTGGTGATGGTGATGAGGCTACCAAACCATTTTGTATTGCAACAGTTTTAGAGTTCAGTAAAGATATTTATGAAAGAAGAATAGAAGATTTGATAGTGCATTGGTATTACACTGAAAATAGTACTGCATTCACAGGTAAATATAACTTAGAAACGGTATGTGATATCAAATGAACAGGCTCAAAAAAGAAAAAGAATATTCGAAGCACATCCACTCTTAAAATGGATGATGTGGATACTCTTGTTTATGATTTTGCCTTGACAAAAACATGGCACTTGAGGAAAGCAACCATCAATATGATAAAGCAAAAGCTTACAGATGTAAACTTGGAGGAAGATAGAGCTCTTGTGGGTGTAGGAGAAGAGGAAGAGAGCTCTCAACAGTCTTCGACTCAATCAAGTGCATCACATGGGTGTAGACATAGATCACGAAATTTGTAAGTTGAGTTGAAAATCCATAACATTTTTAGTGCTTATATAAATGCTCTGAAGTAGTTTGCTTAACAAAACCATGTTCTATAGCCATTTTGAATAACTATTGGATATCCACCATTCAAAACATGTTCAATGTTAATTTTTTGTATAAGATATCACTTTTATATTTTTTATGTAGATGTTGGACATGTCAATGTGAAATTGAATGAAATTTTGGCCACATTTTCAGGTCTTTTTTTTTAAGAAATGACAAAAAATAGCAAAAAATCACAAGTTTTCACTTGATTTTTGAAATATGTGTATACTAGTATAAAGGTTTTTCAAACATAAGATGCAATTTGCTTGGTTTTTGATGAAGGTGTTCTCCTTTTACGACATACTTTTGTTTGTTACGACTCACTTTTACAAACCTGTTGCCACTCTTATGGAAACAAGTTTACAATTGAGTCTTCATGATGTTGGAGATGCTTTTGATGTTGTTCACTATCAGTAGGATGTGGGATGCAAGTTTTAATTATACATTAACCAGCCAAACATTCAGTTTGTTGGCTCATAGATGAGCAGGCTTATGCATTTTCAAGGTGTCGAGCATTGGAGGTGGTTAAGTGCATCTTTCACTACTTAAGTGTTACTTGAATACTTAGATTCTTTAATCCCAAGGGAGGCTCACTATTGCAATATTTACAAGCTTTTTTGGACTATGACTCGCTTGTTCTTAATGCATGGTAGGGAATGCATATCTTGGTTGAGCAAGAGCCAGCCTAATATGGCCACTTCTAATTGTGTGAGAAGTGGAGAATGACATGCCTAGGACTCACCTCCCAGCCTATTTATAGCCCTTGCCTATTCACCATCTAGCGTTCTCTCTAAGGTCCTTCTACTCATCTGGCCATCATGAGTAGGCACCTTGTATGAACTCTCTGGCTTTTGGCCTTGGCTATCTCCCGAGCAAGGAACATCTCGTTCCTCCAAGCATGTACATCTCTGGAATATAACACTCTCTCCCCCTTCTAAACATCATTGTCCTCAATGATATAGAAGGAGCTGTAAGTTGGGAATCAAAATCTGTGATTCCAAATAATAAGAGTAGAGTGTGGTAGGTGTCTGAAATACTAGATGCTCAAAAAGTAGACAACTAGTCTCTGTGTTTTATATCTAGCATTTCCACCAAACAATAGTAGTCCTTGCCTTGGGCATATTGTAGGAATCCCTCTGAGGCCCAATGAGTCCATACTTGTGCAACATAAGTACTCGGAATATCCTCGGACTCCCTATGCCTAGACCTTGACCACTAACTTCTCACGGCTTGTCACCTATAGAGACCTTGACAGCTTGCCCTTGTCTCCCTGAAATACCCACTGATAGCTTTTCATATGGTATAATCATGAAAAAAAAAATCACTTACTCCGCTAGAGTAATGAAAAAATACTATGCTCATTGGAAACAATGTGACTATGTCCCTTTTGTGTGTAATTAAAGCTTGAGAAAAGCTACAAAAGTTTGTAAAGTTTCATAGATTCTGGATGAGTAAAAGTTTGTTGAAAGGAAAAGACTTTTCACAAGTTTTTTATGATATTTTTTGAGATGGTGTGATCACCATGGGCTAGATATGCCCTAGATACTTGTTTTTTGAGCATTTGTTTATGGTGACCATTCTCAGTAGGATAGAGGAGACTCTGTCAAAGTTTTCAAAAATATATATAGTGCCATGAGAGCATGGAACAGGAGAACTTTAGTAGTTGTTCTCATTTCGTATAAGTGGATTAATACAAGTCGTATAAATTCCAATTTATCATGAGTTGATATGTGATGCAAGCCGCATCCTTCACAACTCTAGTTGAGTTGATTTATCATTTCTGAACTCAAGATGAGTTGATGTTACAGATAGTTTTGAGTGATAGAGTCATAGGAATGACTCTGTTCTTTCCATCAAGGGAAGGAAACACTTATCATTACATTAGTTATGGTTGTGAGTACTCACCGAGTTATTCTTAACATTTTTTTTTTGAGAGAAGTGTTCAAATTTAATCTCATACATGCATCTATGTGGAGTATAAAGTTGGTGGTATGGGACATCAAACTTTGTATTCTAGCTAGGTGTAGGACAGATGGTATCAGAGAGAAGTCTCTGAGATTGTATTTTTTATATGATTTGGAGTTCATTTATATGATCTCCTGGTATCATCTTATTATTAGACAACAGAGGGGCAATTGAGGCAGTCACTCTGTATGTGATCGCAAACAAGGCAAGTCCGTAAGCAAGTAGCCTAGAAGCGGAAAGGCAAGGTTTGTAGATAAGAACTATGAATAGGCAATTGCATTGAGAAGAAATTCATAGAGTACGTACTAATTTATTTGATATGCCTGAGAATAGGCCATGGTTCATACATAGTGTGTATGAGGTGAGCTAGATGCTTAGCCTAGTGGGCTATGAGTGTGCACACATCTACTTACCATTATTCCGGGTATTTAGTGGACTTATATTATGGTCCTCATTTTATCTGGGAGTGCTAGATTATTACAGTAGTTTACTTGAGACACCTTACTCCTTGTTAGGAATAATTTGATCATAGTGATGATCAGATGGTGCTCATGGATAAAGCAAGTTTCATCCACTTGGAACATCTTGCATGTTATTATTGAGAAGGTGGTGGTAGTTCCACTAATTGCTATACTTTATTAGCACATCTTCACTTGGCATGATGGACTTAGCTCTAGAGAGTGGATTGGGATTTACTTTATATGAGATATGTTTTGGTCCATAGTTGGGATTATTATATATGAGAGATTGATATTTTGGTCCATTATTTGGATCATTGACATATTGATATCTTGGTCCACAGTTGATAGATTGATATATTGATATCTTGGTCCATAGTCTGGATCGTTGATAGATTATCATCTTGGATTCATAGTTTGGATCATGATGAGATTTTCTTTAGTTTTATTTCATCACAGTGAGTAAATCAAGCAGATTTGCTTGAGTTTAGAGATAAAGCACTACTTGGAAAAGATTTTTGGGTATATCATAGGGTTTATACTGGAGTACCTTCTCCATCAAAAAGTTTTGAAATTGGAGTTTCCAATATGAAAATATCATATACTCATCAGGAACATGTACCATTCTTTGGACAATCCTCGCGAGAGATTGGTCTGAGAAGAATAGATCATTTGACCTATCAAATGATGTCCAATTTCTTCCAAATTTTACTAGAATATAGCTACTACTATCTAATTTTATTGATATATGTTTCATGGTATTTGGACATTTGGATCTTCCACAATGACCAAAATACTAAGCCTCTATACCTTGAAAATTTTGAAAATTTACAGAGGCTAACTTTTACGCTTTTCTTTATATCTCCTAAATTGAGATCAATTTCATCTTGAAATTTCATACACACTATTGAGAGGTGTTACCTAATGTTAGAGACAAAAATCACTCAACTTGAGTACATGAGCGAAGAGAACCAATCACCTCTAGGTGACATGGTCTCTGATCATTTCATAAATTCGAGAGGCTGCACTTTCATGTGCAGAGATCTTTGGAATTATCCAATGATCTTGAAAAGTTATCAAACTTGATATGCACAAATGAGTCTATCAAGCTTTCATTTACAATAAAAATTATTCCATTTGGATCTACCAATTAGGAGAAATGCCCTTTGTAACAGGCCTATGCTACTTGTTTCAGGCCTCTACCTCTACTAGGAGCACTTCTAGTACAAAGGTCATTTGACTTATCTAAACATCTCCAAATTACTTAAAAATTGGTCAGCTTAGAGATAAGATTAGGAGCTACTTTCCCTCAAAATTGCAATAAATTTGGGCATTCCTCCAAAGAGTAGCATCCAAATCTCTGTGAGGCTTCTACCTCACTAACTATTTGCTCGATCATTTTTTCAAACTTAAAAATGAAGAGACATGTTAATCCTTATGATTAAATAAAATCATTCATTATCTTGGATGGATTATGACATGGAGATATATCCATGCATATAATGATCGTCTAGATCAATAAAAATCAATTAACCATCATAAATAATCCCGCTCAAAAAAAATCAACTCTTTACATAGTATCCACCTTTTGGTGAAAGTCAACATCTATGGATATCATTCTAATTATTGTGCTTCTTGCACATTCATTAACCTCACCACAAAAAATCATATACAAGCACTTTATACTTGTATTGCTTATCATAATCATAGCACTCTTGTGCCGACTCGAGATAAGTGTCAATATCAAGTACATATACTCGCATGAAAAGCAGTTTATGTGCTCATGTGTTACTAGTCAAAAACACATCTTAGTTGCTCTTGATGTATATACCTAATCTTTTACTTTCTAAAGGCATAATTAGCCCCTGCCTAGTACCTCGATCACATACCTCATGCTCACCCTAACTCGTCGTGGTGATACATAAAAGTGATCTTCTATAAACAGAAAATGCATCATGCACTTCAACTTTCTAGCAATCATATTGTTTATGTATGCATGCATTCACTCATGAATATTATTCTCTACTTCAATAAAATTATATACTTTTAGCTATGCTGACAGGAGACTTCCTCTCACATACAACAAAACATCACTCTAGTTCTCACATGGCATATAACGCCATGTGGCTACAAAATTTCCGGCAGTATTTCGCCAAGAAAATGAAGCCTGAAAAAAAAAAATAATAGTCTTTACAATGATAGGCATCAACTTAGTGGTTGGTAGACCACTCTCTTTACTCCAGAAACCTGCAAATAAGAAACTTTGCCAAAATGTGTTGTTGGGCACTACACGCCCTCATAACCATGTCTTTTTTTTCTGCCTTCAATACTTGCAAAAGATTCTAAAACACACAAACAAGATTTGCACATGCTTTTATGAATCAACATTAGTTAGTGTAACTTTATGTGCATAGATAAATTCACGTAAAAACTAGCTTTCATGCACATTCCAATATTGATTTCTTAAAACTGAAAGAAAATACAATGCAAAATGATAAACTTTGATGCGAGAGGTATTCAAATCAATATATTTAAGAGAAAAATTATGATGCAAAGGTATTAAAGTTAATTCATTCCTATCCAAAATGGCTCAAACTATGATTCAAAACTCCTAATTATCATAATCGAACACTCAATTCACTCAAAAAGAGTTTCTTGCCAGTAAGCAGCCATCTAAAAGCTTGTGCAGAGATCGCTTATAATGGTCAAAATATTGATTATGACCAGTCAAAAGAAAGGGCTTGAAGTTTAGAATCTATGCCAAGTTGCATTTCTTGATTTGGAGCTTCCATTAGGAAGTTATGGCCAAAATAATGAAGCTAGTTGAGTGGGCAGCATACCT
This sequence comes from Ceratopteris richardii, assembly GCA_020310875.1. NCBI lineage: Eukaryota > Viridiplantae > Streptophyta > Polypodiopsida > Polypodiales > Pteridaceae > Ceratopteris > Ceratopteris richardii. The sequence continues at coordinate 67,112,517 of CM035418.1, forward strand.
CCTGAAATGATATGCAGAGAATTAAATGCTCTCTACAGGTGGCTTATAATTATCCAATGATAGGTTCCAGCCACTCAACGGAAACCCCTTGAAGTCTACTTTCTATCCCAAGTGGAATCATCCAATTTGGGTTTCATATGAAGGAGTTATGACCATTTAAGTGGAGGTAGGTATACTAATCTTGGCTTTTTCTCCTTTTTTTTGCCCCCTCTTTCTTTACTCTTCTCTCTCTTTCTAATCTATTCCATTTCTCTAATATTCACTTTCATGTTCTCTCTTTCTCTTTGTTCATCAATCTTTTTATTTCTCCTTCATATTCTTTTATCGTTTTCCCTCTACCTCTCTTTTTCTATCTCTTTCTCTCTAGCTCTCTTTCTTTTTTTTTCATCTCTTTCTCTCTCTCTCTCTCTCTCCATCTCTTTCTTTTCCTCTATCTCTCTTGGCTTCTCACTTTCTATCTCTCTCTTTTCTCCTTCTTATCTTTTTCTTTCTTTTTCTTTCTTTTTCTTTCTCCTTCTCTTTCTTTCTTTCTCTTTCTCTCTTTCCTTCTTCTCTTTCTCTTTCTTTCTCTTTCCTTCTCCTTCCATCTCTCTCTTTCTTTCTCTTTCTCTCTCTTTCTTTCTCCTTCTTCTCTTTCTCTTTCCTTCTCTTTCCTTCTCTTTCCATCTCTTTCTCCTTCTCTTTCTCTTTCTCTCTCTTTCTTTCTCTTTTTTAGTGTGAATGCAACAGCGGTTATAGATTATAACTAGTTGCGCGGAGTGAAAGTCATCCAGCCATAGTGGCTTAATGGATAGAGCATTTGAAGCTGCTGAGGGAGGTCGTGGGTTCGATTACCGACCTCTTCAACATTGTGGCTTCCATGTTCTATGTGAATTATGGAAAACTCACCTGTCGATGCATGTACGCATATGTATTCGCCTTCGAGTCTCTCTTTATTTTGCTTTTGCGTAGTCGTAGGCACCTCGTATGAACTCTCTAGCTTTTGGCCTTGGCTATCCCCCGATCAAGGAACATCTCGTTCCTCCAAGCATGTACATCTCTAGAATATAACAAATTGTGAGGCTGAGTGTAGGGCATCTTTCAAAGTGATTTTTGAGTATGTGTGTTTCAGATGCCTTATGGCTGATTTGGGTGTGGGTTAGTCTTTTGCCACCACCATTTTCCGTAATAGTCAAAGTGCATTAAAAATTCCAAGGAACCCTATGTTTCATGCTCGGACTAAGCAAATTGAGGTGCACTATCATTATCTCAGGGAGAGGTTCTCTACTGGAGATTTTAGTTTGGCATATGTGCCCACACAAGAGAACATTGCATACCTTTTCACAAAGGCTCTTCCTAAGAAGAAGTTTGAAGTTTTCCGCAAAGCTTTGACCTTACTTCCTTTTGTGGATTGGTTCTACACAGTTTGACACTTCCTTAAACATCAGTGCCAGATCCTTGTTCAACACATGAATCCCAAGGGGAATTTGTTGATATATTTTGGTAGTGATGTATGTGAACACACTATGGCCATCGGGGCACTTTTTTCCCTCTTAAGAAGGGTTTTTCCCTCGGCTTGTATATATGCCTATAATCCTAATAGGTCAGTTATCTTTGCACATTGTTTTGGTAATACATTCAGTATTGTATGTTGTGCTCCAAGCTTTTTCTTCTTCTTCATGTTTTTTGTGTCTTCCATAAACCTCAAACTATAGCACTTTTTACAAGAGTTTGTTTGGTTTGGATGGATTTACTTATGGAGAAATGGTAACCTTGGCATAAAGGAGCATAAATGCATTAGAAAAGGAATAAGGAGCTCGTCTCACCTATACCAAAATGCTTACTACCCCTTTGATCTTCAAATCTCTATTTAGAATTCCCTTTCTTCAACTTGAAAGAAGGTCATTATGCAGCACAAAGGATTTCTAGCTGCTTACCTTGGCTAACGCAATAAACATAAGGAAGTTGGGATTCATGACGTGGTGGTGGAAATGCGTAGCTAATTCAAAAGGAATAAATGATCTATGCTTAATGTGCTCAAGAAGTCGAATAAGAGATGGCATCTCCAACGGAACCCCCAACAATGGGGGTATAGGTTCCAATGCATATGGCCCTTTCATGTGCAGATAAAAAACTCTTCAATGGATGATTGTCCATAATGGTCTCTAGCTTGGGAACAAGGCCAATTATATTTAAGTCAGTGAGGGAAATGCACATTTTGTGATCGTGAGGAAGATTTGGTGCATGTTTTCCTTGATTTCTCAAATACTTAAAGGTTCTCATACCCCTTCTTCCAATATTGTTTTGGCTAGAGATCCAAAAGGTTGCATCACAAGGACGTTCATGTACATGTGTGCTACAAAACGAATTTGGCCTTGTGGCACTTATGGAGAGCACATATCTTATGGAAGATCTAGATTTGTAGGAATTAGAAAACTATATAAAAGTTTCTAACTTACTTTGGTTCCCTCATCATGTGGGTCTCAAGAAAGTTGAATTTATAATCTTCATGAACATCAAGGATGCTCTACCTCTGGATGTCCAAATCCTTGCCTTCTTAAGAATTACTAAGCCTTCCTACTAGAGAAACAATGCTCTCTCCCTGTACTCTAAGGAATGGCTTGCAATGGTGTTTTCCTTTGATGGATGATTCCAACTCATTCATTATTGCTCCTAAAGAATGTAATGTTCTTTGTTGGTTCTTAATGTTCTATGTAATATTCCCTATGCATTCGGCTTGGCCAAGCCCTTGTTACACACATTCATATCTAGTGGGATCCTAACCATCTACATTGTGTAACGTTTCCTAAGTCCTTTAATATACTTTTTGATGTCTTCAAAAAGAAAAGACGCTGTTTGTTCTTTAGAACAAGCTTGGAAGCAAGTGGAATCCTCTGAAATGGATGAAAGAAATAGTAGCCTTTTTAGTATCTTGATTCTTTTCCCTTTTCATTTAGAGCTTTGTTGGGAAATAAAAACCTCCTCTCCTTCTCAAGGATGGAGAAGCAAACACACACCCTCCCTTCCTCCTACCCCCGAGGCTGAAGTTATCTCATTGCTTTTTGATTCACATATCAGTTATCTATTCTTCTTCAAGGATGGAAAAGGAACTGTCTCCTTGTGCGAGATCTACCCATGAGAGCTTGGAATCATTCTAAATGCATATTGATCGTGGGGACAAAATGGATACGCAAAAAGAGAGATTGCATATACATCATAGTGATGCCTCGTACAAATAGGAGTGATCTTAAGCTTATGGGCCTTCCGGGGTGGAAGGGTTTGGACCTTCTCACCATTTTGTTCCCCCCCTTTTCCGGTGACTCCTAAAGGCTCGATCTTGGTTTGTTCTCCATCCAGCGATTGAAAAAAAGTTAAACAATTTATTAGAATCAATGAAGATTGGAAACGGTTGATTGGTATTAGACAAAATGATTCAATATGGTTCCCTATCAAGGGCACGAGAGGTGTGAAGTCTTGGAACCTCCGAAAAGCTAGGAAGCTTTGGAACAAAGGCTTCCATTTGTGGAAGAACCTCTAGAACCAAGAAATTGTTCACTGGATTAGATTTGAGGAGATTGACCCGGCCAAAAGAGTGGATTATGAAGAACGACATCTATTTTAGAGCAGATTCAATGCTTGGGAATGCTTGAGGACTCGCCTCCTCATTGGTCATGACTCTTCTCACCTTGAGGGTCTACGATGGCACAATGGCAATAGCATTGAGAAAATTTTGAGATCGAAGAAGGATGTCGAATTCGATATCATGCTCAATAGGAAGTGATCTCTTGATTGGTTGTGCTAGAGGTGGGACTTCATGTTCCAATCCCTTCGGCACCACCTCATGGAGATAAAAAAAGTATGTGCTTATGTGGAAAATCCTATACCCTGGAATTTGGACTAATATAAAAGCTGACAGAATTTGTTGGGCACCCCCGTGGTGCAAACGATGCCTTTGTTGCTTGGAGGACTTGAGACACCTCTTCTATTCATGCCCCAAATTGATATAGGTCAGCAAGACCATTGAGAGAATCATGTTGTTATAGGGATAAATCAATTGGAAGCAAGCTTTGCCCGGTAAAGCAATGGGGTGTTCCTCAACACCGTGGAATGCTACCAGAGGAGATTCTATGGAAAATATGGAAAAAGAGGGGTGTAGTCACCTTTGGAAGCCCTCCTTAAAAACTTGTCAATAAAAAATTTTATTTTCCTTTGAAGCAAAAGAATTTCGAATTGTAAGAAGCCCCACCCTTTAAAATTTCTATAAATTAAAGTTCAAAAGAGCAGGTTCATGCCGAACTTCCTTAAAAAGAAAAATTCAAAAAAAAAAGGAAAAAAAGGGAGATTGCCCAAGTTCTAACAGCGTCCGAGCCTTGTACAAAATTACTGTAATAGAAAGTCGAGTAAAAAAGCGGTACTTCCTTTTAAAGCCCCTTCCTATTATGCTTAGGAAAGCCTCGCACATGTGCATTAGTCATATGAAAGATGTCCCTAGTTCTATAGGCAGCACTTTTGATGTGACGTTCAAATTTAAACCCTCGAGATGGAGAAAATAATTATCTCTGTTGTAGTCGCCTCTGAGGCTTGATATGGCTCTCTTTAGCTGAGTGTGGCTCTTGCCCATTTCACAGATTGTACATTCCTCCATTAATTTACTTTCCTGTTTTCTCAAAAAAAAAAAAATGCGCATTCTATAAAACAAAATATTCAGTTATCAGAGCCGTACGTTATGCGCGTATGCATTCATGTACTTGGTCGGCTTCAGAATGCAGAGTTGCGTGGCCGCTTTGTGCTTATGGATGCCGATTTCTGTCCTTTATGAGGTGCTCTTCTGTAGTGATTCCTGGCTTGAAAACTACAGACTTTAATGGCTGATATATCTTCACAACCACATGCGATGATTGTCATATTCCATACTTGAAAAGGACCAGGAAAATGATAATAGACAATGCGCCAAGTCGGAAGTAGCTGAACCGCAATGAAAGGGCCTTGAAGTACAATCAGAAGCTTGCATTCTCACTATCAGTGCTGGAACTTGGAAATGAAGCGAAACATCTCCAGAGACGTTGATTTCTTTTATTCCTGCTATAATTTTAAAGCATCTACAATTCTTCACTAGAAGTTACTACGTCGGACTTCAAGTACCCATGGAAGGAGTTCCTTTATGAGGTGCTCCTCTGTAATGATTCTTCGCCTGAAAGCTACAGACTTCACTGGCTGATATATCTTTACAACCACAAACGATGTTTGTCATTTTCTGTATTGGACAAAAAGCACGGAAATGACAAAAGTCAATGCGCGAAGGTCGGAAGTAGCTGAAGCGCAATGAAATGCCCTCGAGGTACAATCAAAAGCTTGCATTCTCACCAAGTATTGGAAGTTGGAAGTGAAGCAAAACATCTCCATAGATGTTGATTTCCTTTATTCCTGCTACAAGTTTAAACCATCTACCATTTCCCACATCGGACATCAAATACCCATGGAACGACTCCAACTATATACTTTACCGATGCCATGTCGCAGATGACATAAAATTTCTTACGAATAGATCAAAGATTTTGGGATGGACTTAAGATGTTGAAAAAAATAAGAAGCCCAAACGAATTCAGATGACCCGCAAACATAACAAAAGCAAAAATAGAACTATAAAGGAAAGTAGACCTTAAGTATAGATGAAAGCAAAAGAATAAGGAAGAGAATGCAACTAGAATTCTTGCAACATCATTGACAACCTCGGATTCCGATCTCTCTCCTCAGATGTGGACATTGTTTTTTTTTTTTGAAAAGAACAGAAAGTATTAAATTGATGTTGGGCAAAAGATACAAACAAAAATCAGACTCACGAGGGAGCCTGATTCATCTGCATGAGAGCAATATCCCGACTATAATGGGAGGTCTCATAATAGTACAAAATTAACATAATCATCAAGGAGAGTGATCATATCAACTCTAGGCTTTGAATACATACGGAGGAGCTTTATTTTCCACAAATTGTAGTGGTTATTCCTAAGAATTACAAATGGATTCTTGTCTTCCGATTGGGAATCACGACTGTAGGAAAAACAGAGATTAAAAATTTTCTTCAGACCCAACAAAAAGGAGAAGAAGTAGTCCTTCCCACTTCTATTGAAGATGGCACGATTTCTGGTCTTCCAGATATACCACAAAGAATGAATTCTGATGATCTGCCACAACAGGATGTCCATACCACCAGCTTCACCCAGCAGGATATCTTTGCAACTAGGAATTTTGAGACCTTGGCTCTGATAGAAACACCTGATTCCAACCCAGAATCTGGAGGAAAACTTGCAATTGACGAACAAGTGCTCCAAGTTCTCTTCTTTGCCACAAAGTTTGCAATTTCCAGCATCAATTTTATACTTCCTAGCATGACTACCTGTCCAGATGCCTTTGTGGAGAATGAGCCAGTTTAGGCAGGACTGCTTGTTGGAGAGGGGAAAGGCCCATGTGCTCTGAAATCTGTACTTCCACTGCAAGGGGGACCATTGAAGACCCCACTTCTTATTCAGCTTCCCAGTGATCTCTTTGATACTTCTGCCGTTCCTTTTGTAAGAACTAAGCATATCCCAGGCAACGTCTTGGAGGGAGATCTCCTTCCTCCACAAGTAATTCTCCAATTTTTTCTTCAAAATATCCTTCTGGATTGAGATAATCTGTTTACATTGAACAGAAAGGCCGTCAAAATCAAAAATAGCAGAATCATTAATAACATCACCTGCACTTATCAAGTCCTGCCAGTGCCCAAAGCCTTTCTTTCTGCATTTATTCCATCTAATAGGGAGGGAAGGGGAGGCAACAGTATTAGTCCAACCAAACCAAATGGAGTCTTGAACTAAAAAGGTCAGGTTATGAGCAAAGCAGACAGGAATAATATACTTAGCCTTAACAGCGATCCAAGCTTTCCAGAAATTGCAAATAAGCTGACTACCCTTAGGCACAAATTCAACAGGAGATGTAAGAACATCCCACAGAGAACAGTTGACCCAACTTTTATTATGCTTAATGTTGAATTTGTTAACATTTCTTTTAATCAAACAGGCCCAAAAGTCATTAGAGGAGATAGATCTTTAAATCCACTTGGCAGCCATTTGAGTGGCCATCCCGGAAGGACATATGAGCCCAAGTCCACCTTCAGCTTTTCTCATACAGCAAATATCCCAGGCAACTTTGGGAATTTTGGATCCACCCCATAAAAACTTTCGAGCAAGGGAGATGGCTTGACCAAGTTGCTTTTTACTAGGCTGCCAGCAAGACAGAAAATAAGTCAGGGAGGGGAGGATATAGTGCTTTAAAACAAAAGATCTTTGAGAAATACTCTACTGCAAATCAGACCACTTAAAGATTTTGGCCCTAGATTTATCAAGCATCTAATTCCATCTTTGCTCATTAGATATGTCAAAGCCCATGGGGATACCCAGAAGCCTGAAAATCATCCCTTTCTTGATGATATCACATCCTGCTGCCTCGACACAAGCAGGAATCTTATTATCAGTGGCAAAAAAACCAGTTTTCTGATGATTGACCACAGAACCACTAGCCAAACAGAACAAGTCAAGACAATTAAGGAATTGACAAGCAGAATTATCTTCAGCAAGCATCAACATGTTGGTGTCATCTGCAAACATATGCAGACCAAGGGGAGAGTGAGCTTGGGGAATGACCAAACCAGAGATGGTCCCTTGTCTGAAGCTATCCTTGACAAGCCAGCCTAAAGCATCACTAGCAATAGCAAACAGAAGGGGGGCCAGGGGACATCCTTGTCTAATGGATCTGCACAACTTGAAAGAGTTAGAAAGATATCCGTTAATAGCTACTTTTGAGAAAGCATTACCAAACAGAATACTGACAAATCTAATAAACTTTTTGCCAAAACCAATGTCATGAAGAGACTGAAGAATGAAATCCCATTCAATCCTGTCATAAGCCTTATCAAAGTCAATTTTGAAAAAGTAGGTGTCAATGTTAAGCTCTTTGTAATATTCAAGACTTTCCCATATGGTGATAATGTTGTCCAGAATAAATCTTCCTTTAATAAAACCCTTTTGCTCAGGAAGAATTATACTATCCATTAAAGGACTCAGCCTTCTGGCAAGGATGGAAGCAAAGATTTTGTACAGAGAAGTCAGGCAAGAGATGGGTCTCCAATTGTTTAAATCTTCTTTGGGACCCCTTTTGTGTAAAAGCTTTATCACCCCCGTGTTGATAAACGGAGAAAGTGTCCCCCTTCTAGAAGCTTCTTGCCAGATCTTGAGAATTATGGGCACCAACACTTCCTTGAACTCCTGAAAAAACTCATAGGGAAGACCATCATGACCAGGAGACTTTCCAGGCTTCAATTTGCTAATGGATTCTCTAACCTCACCCTCAGAGAAGGGCATGTCAAGGAGGGAGTCCATTCCCTGAGGAACCATCTTCTTCCTACAAAGGGCAATGGCAGCTCTTGCACTCCACACACCAACCCCCCTCTTGGGAGGCTGAGAGAACCTATGAGCAACCTGAAGGTTATCCTTCATATTAGAAGCCAAGATACCATCATTGGCTTTGAGTAGGGGGATGAAGTCCCTAGCTTTTTTCTTCCTCATAAGATCAAACATGTGTTTATTAGGCTTGTCCACTTTTCCTGCCCAGAATTCCCTAGACGTGGCAAGGGCACCTCTAGTAAGGAGGTAATCCACTTTCTTCACTTTTTCCTGCAACTCCAAAATTTTCAGTCTTTTGGTATTCATATCAAGCTTAGAGGACTCCAGCGAATTCATCTCCTGCAAGATCATCATTCTTCTCTCATACCTAATTTTTTTAGCTTTATTCTTGAAGTACTTAATAGTAATTTGAATTTCTCTAACAGCTTCTTCCCAAGCCACAAAGGGAGACCTATCCTTGTTGAATTGGGATATAAGAATATTAGAAACTTTTTCCTTCACAATAGGGATCTTAAAAAGGGAGGAGTCCATGTGCGGCCAACCAGCTCTATAGGAGGGGTTGTTATTGAACAGATTCACAATCAAAGGCGAATGATCAGATAACAACAAAGAATGATCAACAGTACAATTAAAATTCCACAAATTATGACTCCTACCAGCATGCATATAAAATCTGTCCAATCTAGCAGACAGAAAGTTATAATGATTTCTGTTGTTCCAAGTATGCCCAGTGTTGACAGAGAGATCCAACAGGTTGTGCTTGTTAACCAGATTATACCAACACTGCTTTTCACCCCCAGAGATAACATTATCACTATTACCATTCCTATCTCCAAGGTTAGTGACCATGTTGAAGTCCCCTGTCAACAAAATATCACCATTGATTCTAGCAATTTCTTCCCAGCATTTAGACCTTTGAGAAGCCTGATTAGCAGCATAAACACACACAACAGTAAAGTTGAAAGGCTCTTTACACTTAACAGCAATCCATTGATTAGTATTACTCTTTTGCACCTCCTCAATCAGATGACACACACCATTAGCCACACCAATGGCTGCACCACCTTTACCACTATGATCTGTGTGAACCCAATGGCAAGAGTTTGAAGCAATTTTCAAATTCGACAAAAGGGAGGATCCCCCAACCTTCAGCTCCTGCAAACAAATGAAGTCAGGAACAAGAGAAGCATCTTTGAACCAGTTGTTAATGGACTTGCTCCTGACAGGATCAGAGAGCCCCTTAGTGTTAAGAGAAATCAGCTTAATACAATCCATGGGAAATAAAAAGGAAGAAAAGCACTTACTTTTTATGATTCTTACCGGGCTTAACAGCTGATAACGAATTCCTGACCGTGTCCTTTCTTTTGGTCTTGTTTTTTTCTTTGCCTTTAGGGCTAGGGGACCTGGCATTTGACATATACACATCTTGTTCTATGGAGGGACCAGAACCCTCCTGGTCAGTATTGAAATCATCAAACCTGTTAATTTGATCCATAAACATTTCATCACAGTTACTTAGGGTGTCTTCTTTAGATGAAACCGCAACAGGGGTGGATCCCACATTGGGTCTGCAGACGGAATCCATACCCACAGACCCTCTCCCTTCATCTTCTTTGTGAGGTTTCAAGTTAGACTTACTTACCTGAGACTTTAGCTTCTCCTTAGCCCTAACATCCGAACTGTGCGGGATGTCTTCAAAACCTTTACTTTCCTGATTCTTATTCTCCACATGGACTTCAGAAGCCGAGGGATTAGGGCCAATGTTATTGGTGTCTTCAAGAATCTGATAGGGATTGAAAACTCCTTTGTATAGAGCCTCATATCTGATCCCTGAACTAGGGTTTTTTTTCCTTTGTTTAAAAGGAACCTTTTTGAACCCTTGATCATCTTTGGGTGGAGCCAAGATATTGGGGGCAGAAACAGTGGTGTTCTCTTCCCCACCAAAATTCTCTTTTGTCTGATTTTTACCAAGCAACGGGCAATCCTTTATTAAATGTCCTTGTTTATAACAGTTGAAACACGCGTTAGGCAGATTCTTGTAAAAAACCCTTTGAGTATGCAGCTTACAACCCTCAGAGTTCTTAATTAATAACTCAGATTTAATATTTTTGGATATGTCCACCTCTATAAGCCGCTGGGGTTCCCATTTGGGATTAAACTCTTTTTTTTTGTTTTTGGCCTAGAACTTTCCCAATAAGTGTTCCAAGTTTATCAAGCCATGGGTAGTATTCCACAGGAAAATCCGGAAATTCCACCCAGACTGGAACTTTTGTCGGTTTGTTGCTTCTAGGGTTGAAGCCAGGGTACCACTTATAGAAAGAGATCGGAGTATTTCTAATAATCCAATGCCCCTCCGCAAGGACTTGCAGAGCACTATTCACATCTTTAAAAAAAAAGAGAAAAAAGTTATTTGGAAGGAACTGAACATGCCTGGCAAAAAGCCCTTTGCTTTCCCAATTCACTTTCATCCAGTTTTTAAGGAGTTCCTGCGCTGGCCGAGGCCCATGACAATGGGCAATCACGACCTTATCTTCAAGGTGTATATTCCACTTATTAAGCGCTGAACTTTCAATGATCAGAGTGCATTCATCCTGGTCTTTTGATTCCGGGTCAAGGTCTAAGGTGTGCTCACTCACCTTATCAGGAGAGGAATAGCCTATCCCGTTGCCCTCCATGATCTTACCTTTTCCTTTGGTATGAATGAACATAGATTGAGGAAAGAGATTACCTGTTGACTCCTGATTAGAAAACATTGAGTAATATCCATGTTGTTGACTCTGAAGAGCCTTGGCATATGAGGCAAACCCTTGCAGAGGTTGTTGAGTATTCGAGATACCCTCCGTCTGCGCACCATCGCCTTTCTCGAATCTCAGCTTAGCTCCCGACGCAGGTGACGAACCAGTATTGCCTTCGAATACAGGATTAAGCATTGAACTTAGGACAATGTCTGTACCTTCAACCTTAGAGCCAAGCAAACCATCGCGCAGCGCCTCGTGCAGAGCCATGGCAGCAAATCGTTAAGCAGCGCCCTCCACAAGCACCTCCAGACGAGAGGGAAGTATGAAGACAGGTCCCCCTCACAGCGAGGGGGACAAGAAACGAGCGCGAGAAAGACAGCCCTCCCCACCAAGGGGGGAGAGAAGGCGATGCTCCCCAAAACCCAGAACCCTAGGCGCATTCAAGAAGCCACTCCGCACGTCCTCAAGACCTGGATCTCAGTGCCAGTTCACAGTCATTTGTCACTCTCACCCAATGTGGACATTGTTGTACCATGTCACTTTCAAGTTGTTTTAAAAATTAATCCTTTTACTAAGAATAGAAAAGCTCCTTGGTTCCATGCGGATCCTATGGTCTTTTCCTTACCTTGATTTCAACAAGATATCTCTATTGCATAGAGACAAGCCTTCAATGAAGGATCATCTCGATCGAAGAATTGGGTTTAATCCATCATCTTGTAGAGAGCTCAAAAAGAGATCCAAAATATTTAGAGGATTAGAAAGGGGAACCTCTATAGAAGACTTCGTCAACAAGAGTTTGAATCATGGTAACTCTCACCTATAGATATGCTTGCTTAAGATGAGAAGCATGCTTAGATATGAAGAGGAAATCAAGAGGAAGAAGTTGCAACTATACTTTGGAGATCGGTAGGTAGGTAGGGTTGACAAATAGACAAATGAAATCTAACGATTCCTCAAGGACAAAGCATAATAAAGAAGCTCTCTTCCATATGATTGCAATCAATGGTTTTGAATGCACTTCTAATGCTAAGATTATGGACTTGAGCATCAATAACTTCAACCAGCTATCTGGCATTTCCGTTATATTATCACATTTAAGGCGTGAGTGCATGAACACCATCTCGAAACTCAGATCTAGGAAACTTGTATAAGATATAGTAGATCTCTTGATTGTCCCATCTATAGACAAGAGATTATGAAGTGATTGAGTCCCTCCCTAAAAAATAAAGCTCTAGGCTTAATTGTCTCACGTATGAGTTCTTCAAGATTTTCAAAGAGGTTGTAGTGGGTCCTCTATTCTCTCTTTGATGAGAAAAGACTAGTTTTGGCGAACTTCCAAAGTGTTTGAATGAAGGAGTTATCAATCTAGTCCACAATAAAGAGAACAAGAACATAATGAAAAAACTAGAAGCCTATGACATGCTCCGAACTAGCTACAAAGTTTCTTGCGAAGTTCATGTCCACATTGCAAGCCATCTTCATAATTGGATAAATGAAGATCTATAAGGCTTTCAAAGGTAGGTCCATTCTTCATGTGATCACTAATATTTGAGAGGGAATGGATTATGGAAAGGAGTTCGCCTAAGACATTTTCTTCCTCATAATCGAATCTAACAAAAGTTATGATAGACTTGAGTGGAAATTCCTCTTGCAATCCTTCAAGGACCTTGGATGTGGTCCAAAGTATTTCACAATGGTTTCATTACACACGGGGAGCACTTGTACCCAATTTAATATTAATAAAAACGTCTCCCTAGGTCTCTTTCTTAGGCATTCCATTGTGCACGTTTTCCTCATGGCCTCATTGTTGTCTATTATCACTATTAATGTTTTGAGCTTCCCAATTGCCAATCCACTTTCGTTGGGTAATATTTGAGGTCTCTCGCTCCCGCAAAATTAGAAACCTAGGATTTTTAGAATCTTCGTTCATGACACCAACGAATTTATATGGATTGAGACTAAGAAAATAAAGGATGTCAGGAGCTTCCTTGTAGTGAAGTATTTTGGTTTTTTAGCATCATTATAGGATTTGAAATTTACATGGGTCACGAGTGTGAATGGCTTCTTGATAAGATGGATAACAAGCTATAGTATTGGAAGGGTATGCAACAAACTGTGGTTGGGAACATGACCATGATAAATACATCCCTTATCTCATATTTCATCTACTTCCTAGCCTCTTGAAGATCGAGCTGCAACAAGGAGATGGTGGAGTTGGTGTTAAGGGAGAACTTACAAGAAGTCCCACAACTTGAGGATAACAAGTGTGGATAACTATGCTAGACAGGATATATGAAATCCCACAACTTGAGAATAGAGGTATGAAGCAAGATATCTAGGCTATGAGAACTCCCTTTAGGGAAATGAATTAGATACAAGAAATAACTTGATAGGATCTTGTACTACGAGATTCCGACATGACAATGCACGGTATCTAGGATACTAGACTAGAAAAGATTAGAACAAAGAATAAGACTAGAACACAAACTAGAGCTTCAAAAGTACTTACTTGGAGATCAGGACTCTTTGAGCTCTAAAGAATGGCAATTGGTGAGATTGAGTATGTATGTGGCCAGCTCCTCCTATATAGTTTTTGTAATAGGCCTCTTTTCTAGTGAAATAATTCATTTTGAACTTTCTGAATTTCATTGTGGGGATAATGCTGAGAAAAAATAATTAGGTCATTTTATGCATGTAGGAAAAATTTTGGGTTGACAAGTTTCATATTCTCTCTCTAGACCTTAATTGCATCATGTTTTCCAATGGGATTTTGAAGGTGAAGATGAAAGAATTAAGGAAAACTATGTATGAGGGAAAGGTAGAGCAAGTAGAAGAGAATAAAAGTGCCTGTGTGAGATTTTTGTGAATCATGTTCTAAGTACCTCGTTCAGGGTCCTACGTTTAGTTCATTGTAAGAAAATGCCTTGATTTTACTCTCTCTCTAGAATTTTAAACCTTGCATGGCTCAAAAGTGGCATTTGGAGGTGGATTTGGACCTCGGATGTCTCTAAGACTATTGTGCAGATCGAAAAATTGAATAAAAGTATCTCTCAGAAGCTTAACCTAATTCCTCATGGTTTTTGAGTTACAAGGCTTTGAAAAGTGCCATTTTTTCCACAAAAAAAAAAGGGAGGGCTTGTCTAATTCTATTCGAATCCGTGATTCTCATGCTCACGTGTCACCATGTCTAATTATGTATGTTTTCGGATATGTCTTCTTGGTGTTTTTTTGCTATTTTTGATAGGTATGCTAAAGAAAGGAAGTACACTACGATCGCATGGCTTTTTGTGAAGGTTTTGGAGAAACTCGACTTTTTCTAAATTTGGTGGATCGCACACTTCTTTGGGGAGCACAGCTGCGATCAAACGGAAAAATATAAGAAGGCCTGCGCATCAACATGGAGGACACACAGAAATCTGAGAATTACCTTGTGATTGAGAGTGTGATTGCGAGTGAGAGTGAGAGTGAGAGTGTGATTGAGAGTGCGAGTGAGAATGCGATTGTGATAGCTCGAGGGTGGTCGGGAGGTAGAGGCTTCGTCAAGAAGCTATTGTCCAAAGCTACTGTAACCATTGATTCACATCTATAATATCAGAATTCTTCCTTCTCTGCGTCATATTTGTTCTACTCTTCCGCATCAGATTTTCTTTTACCTTGTGCAATCTCTGCGTTCTTCTCTCCACTATTATTTCTGAGTAATCGAAAGATTGTGATTGGGGATAGATTGTGATTGAGGAGACGCTACAAGTGGTATCAGAGCAGAATCAATCCGCGGGAACGATGGAAGGTCTAACAAAAAAGGTTCGTGAACAAGAGGAGCTTATTCAGAAGCTTCTTGGTGAATTGTGCAAAGAACGAGGGGGAAAGCAACCAGAAGGAGCAACAAATTTGTTTGTGGAGCTGAAGGATGAAATACATGAAGGTGCGGGAACATCTAGTGTACCTCGCGAAAAACTAAAACGCAATTCTGAAGATATGGAACCGGGTGAGTTTTCCCTTAACCAAGTCTTCAAGAAGGCAAAGTTAAATGATTTTGATGGCGAGAAGAAGAGTGGCGAAGATCTTGAGGCATGGATTGAAGAACTAGAGGATTTCTTTGACCTTCGACAATTTAGTGAAGAGTCAACCAATTGAGTGGCAACAAGACCCTAATTTTATTGAGAGGGCAAAAAGACTTGGTCTGTGTTTTCGTTGCGGGGAGCAAGGGCATCGGACATATGAGTGCCCGAACAAGGCAGTCTTTTGACCCGCACAATCAAAAGCGATAAACATCATCGAGGAGGGTACAATTTTTGAGGAAGCAGATGATGGGGGTAAGTGCACTGACTCTACTTTACGTTGCACGGTGGTTAGTTCTTTCCCAAAGGTTTCTGTAATCACGATTCCGGGTATGATTTCTGCGCATAAAACCAGATTTTTGATCGATTCAGGTAGTACCCATTGTTTTCTATCTTTCAAATTGGTACAGAATCTAGGGATAGCCCTAAATATGCACATACCCAGACCTGTAGAGATGGCCAATTACACTACACGAAAGGATATGTTGGAAACCTTGAATTTACTCTTTCTAATAGATGCTTTTCTGGAAGCTTCCATGTAATTGAGATGAAACAGAGTGATGTAATCATAGGCATGGATTGGTTATTTAAAAATGTTGCGACAATTAATTGTGAACAACGATCACTGTGAAGCTAAATGATGAATCTATTCATATTCTAGGTGATGTCTTTAATCCTAAGCCTACTCTTATTTCTGCTATGCAGATAGTTAGAGGTATACGTGATGGCTGCAAAACATTTGTAGTGTATGTGAACAATCTGCATCAGGAAGGTAATGATGAAGATATTCCAGATTACGTAGGAAATCTCTTGAAAGAATATGCCGATGTATTTCCAAAAGACTTGCCTGGTATACGCCCACCTAGGCAGATTGACCACGCCATTGACCTATATCCAGGGAGTGATCCATATTCTAGAGCACCCTATAGATTTAACATTGATGAACTAAAGGAGCTTAAGATTCAATTAGATGATCTTTTAAAGAAAGGCTTAATAAAACCGAGTGTCTCACCTTGGGGTGCGCCTGTTTTATTTCAGAAGAAGAAAGACGGCTCTTACAGATTATGCATTGACTATAGGGGGTTGAATAAAAGAAAAATTAAGAATAAGTATCCACTCCCTCACATAGATGACTTATTAGGTCAATTAAGTGGAGCGACCGTATTCACAAAGATTGACTTAAGATCTGGATATCACCAAATTAGGATCAAAACAGAGGATATTCCTAAGACGGCTTTTCGAACACGATATGGTCACTATGAGTTTACGGTTCTACCTTTTGGTTTAACAAACGCTCCTGCCACATTTATGTGCTTGATGAATAATATTTTTCACGATTACCTAGATCAATTCATCTTACTCTTCCTTGATGATATATTTGTGTACTCTAAAGATGATTCGGAGCATGCGGTACATCTCAAGAAGACTTTGCAAGACTCTTAGAGAACACAAATTGTATGGGAAAAAGAGTAAGTGTTTCTTTGCTAAGGATAAACTTGTGTATTTAGGAATAGTAATATCAAAAGAAGGAATCCTTATAGATGAAGATAAAGTAAAAACAATAGTTGATTGGCCGATTCCTAAGACTGTAAAGGATGTTAGAAGTTTTCTTGGGTTGGCACAATATGAAAGAGCACATACTAAGGATTTCTCTAAGATAGCTACTCCCCTCACCGAATTAACTAAAAAGAATGTAGGATTTGCGTGGAGTGATGCCTGTCAAAAATCATTTGAAACATTGAAACAAAAAGTCGTTGAGAATTGTGTTTTGAAAATACCAAAAATGGGAAAGCCTTTTGTGGTTGCATGTGATGCAAGTGGTAGTTAGATAGGATGTGTTATTTCAAAGGATGGCAGGGTGGTCGCATATGAGTCCAAAAAACTAAGAAAGCATGAACTTAACTATCCTACTCATGATTAAGAAATGCTTGTTGTTGTGCATGCACTTAAGCATTGGAGACATCTATTGTTAGGGGTTAAGTTTGAATTGAAAACAGATCATCAAAGTCTAAAATACATCTTCACTCAACCATTGCTTAACAACAGGCACAAACGTTGGATTGAATTATTAAGCGAGTATGATTTTAACATTAAGTATCTTGCTGGTAAGGAAAATAAGGTTGTTGATGCATTGAGTCAGAGACCTTTGTGTAATCTTGTTTCTGTAGTAAATTCTGATTTTCTCAATCAAATTCAAGAAGAGATAAAATAGGATCCTTTTTATGCACCTATTTTGAATGCTTTGAATGCGAACAGGGGATCGACGTATGAGGAAAAATTTCATTTGCAGAATGGAACACTGTATTGTAACAATCGGCTATGCTTATCTTCTAAATCTCCACTAAAAGTTAAAATATTGCATGATTGTCATGATGCACCTTTTTCTGCACATCCAGGTTATTCAAGGACATATGTTAAAACAAAGTATTCTTACTTTTGGCCGTGTATGAAGCGGGATATTAGAAAATATGTAAATGAATGTTTGAAGTGCCAACAGGTGAAATCTGAGTTAAGAGGATACCACGAATGCTTCAACCTTTGGATGTTCCAACTCAGAAGTGTGAGTCTATTTCTATGGACTTTATCACTAAGCTACATATGACCAGAAGTAAGCATGATACCATATTTGTTGTCGTCGATCGGTTTACCAAGATGGCACACTTCTTTCCTATGAAAAAGACAGATACTGCTTTGAATGTTGCAAGAATCTTTGTAAAAGAAATATTTCGATTGCATGGAATGCCTAAAAGCATAATTTCTGATAGATATTCTAGATTTAGGTCAAACTTCTAGAAAGCGACATTTGAATCCATTGGAACTCAACTTCGTATGAGTACAGCTTTCCATCCACAAACTGATGGGGAAACCGAGAGGGTTAACAGGGTAGTTGAGGATATGTTGCGTATATATGTGAATGAAAAGAAGGATAATTGGAGTGAATATTTACCCTTGGTTGAGTTTGCATACAATAGTGCATGGCATGCATCTATAAAAATGACTCCGTTTGAAGCTATGTATGGTTATAATTGTTTGACTCCACCTTCGTTTTTGGGTTTTCCAAATAAAGTAGAAGTATCCAAAGAAATGCTTGATAAGATGGATGAACAACTTGGAAAAATTAAGAAACATATAAGAGAAGCTCAGAAAAGACAAAAGAAGTTCTATGATTTAAAGAGAAGATCACTTGAATTCCAAGTTGATGATATGGTATTTCTTAAAGTTAATCCTCACTGATCTAACTTGTTGCTAGGGAAAGATCATAGACTTTCTCCTCGATATGCAAGCCCTTTTAAAGTTTTGAAAAAGATCGGATCTCTTGTTTATTTGCTGGAATTACCTAAATATCTAAATGTGCATCCTGTATTTCATGTCAGCTTACTTAAAAGATATGTGTCTAATGGTGCTCATGTTTTGCAGGACAATTATAAGCTGAAATACGATGGCTCTTTTCAGCTTCAACCGGAAATAATATGAGATAGGAAGGAAAGATTTCTTAGAAATAGATCTATAGTAGAAATTTTGGTGAAATGGCATTCATACCCAGTAGAAGATTCGAGTTGGGTGAATTTAGATGACTTTCTAACACATTATCCTTCTTTCCAACTCTGAGGACTGAGTTCTTAAAGGGGGGAAGAATTGTAATAGGCCTCTTTTCTAGTGAAATAATTCATTTTGAACTTCCTGAATTTCAGTGTGGGGATAAAGCTTAAAACGAATAATTAGGTCATTTTATGCATGTAGGAAAAATTTTGGGTTGACAAGTTTCATATTCTCTCTCTAGACCTTAATTGCATCATGTTTTCTAGTGGGATTTTGAAGGTGAAGATGAAAGAATTAAGGAAAACTCTGTATGAAGGAAAGGTAGAGCAAGTAGAAGAGAATAAAAGTGCCTATGTGAGATTTTTGTGAATCATGTTCTAAGTACCTCGTTCAGGGTCCTACGTTTAGTTCATTGTAAGAAAATGCCTTGATTTTACTCTCTCTAGAATTTTAAACCTTGCAGGGCTCAAAAGTGGCATTTGGAGGTGGATTTGGACCTCGGACGTCTATAACACTATTGTGCAGATCGAAAAATTGAATAAAAGCGTCTCTCATAAGCTTAACCTAATTCCTCATTGTTTTTGAGTTAGAGGGCTTTGAAAAGTGCCGTTTTTTCCAAAAAAAAAATAAAAATGAGGGCTTGTCTAATTCTATTCGAATCCGTGATTCTCATGCTCACGTGTCACCATGTCTAATTATGTATGTTTTCGGATATGTCTTCTTGGTGTTTTTCTGCAATTTTTGACAGGTATGCTAAAGAAAGGAAGTACACTACGATCGCATGGCTTTTTGCGAAAGTTTTGGAGAAGCTCGACTTTTTCTAAATTTGGTGGATCGCACACTTCTTTGGGGAGCACGGCTGCGATCAAACGGAAAAAGATAAGAAGGCCTGCGCATCAACACGGAGGACACACAGAAATCTGAGAATTACCTTGTGATTGAGAGTGTGATTGAGAGTGAGAGTGAGAGTGAGAGTGTGATTGAGAGTGCGAGTGAGAATGCGATTGTGATAGCTCGGGGGTGGTCGGGAGGTAGAGGCTTCGTCAAGAAGCTATTGTCCAAAGCTACTGTAACCATTGATTCACATCTATAATATCAGAATTCTTCCTTCTCTGCATCATATTTGTTCTACTCTTTCGCATCAGATTTTCTTTTACCTTGTGCAATCTCTACGTTCTTCTCTCCACTGTTATTTCTGAGTAATCGAAAGATTGTGATTGGGGATAGATTGTGATTGAGGAAACGCTACAAGTGGTATCAGAGCAGAATCAATCCGCGGGAACGATGGAAGGTCTAACACAAAAGGTTCGTGAACAAGAGGAGCTTATTGAGAAGCTTCTTGGTGAATTGCGCAAAGAACAAGGGGGAAAGCAACCAGAAGGAGCAACAAATTTGTTTGTGGAGCTGAACGATGAAATAGATGAAGGTGCGGGAACATCTAGTGTACCTCGCGAAAAACAAAAACGCAATTTTGAAGATATGCAACCAGGTGAGTTTGCCCTTAACCAAGTCTTCAAGAAGGCAAGGTTAAATGATTTTGATGGCGAGAAGAAGAGTGGCGAAGATCTTGAGGCATGGATTGAAGAACTAGAGGATTTCTTTGACCTTCGACAATTTAGTGAAGAGTCCAAGGCAAAAGTTGGGATCCTGCATCTGCGTGGGATCGCGAAGCTATGGTGGAAGTCATATATGCAGACTCGAATGCGTTCTGGTCCTGTTCTATGGAAGGAATTTAGAGAACAAGCTGAAAAACACTATTATTCTCCACACTACCATATGGAGAAAAAGATTGAGTTCTACAATTTCCGAAAACACAAAAGTGACAAGCATAGCTTATCTGTTGATGAGTACAAAGAGAAGTTCCTACGTCTTCATAAATATGCATTAGAGGTTAGTGGTAATGCTCTAAAGAGTAAATTTATTGAAGGGCTTCGTGAGGAACTTTGCTATCAAGTTAAGGGATCTAGATGCATTGATTTTCTTGATGCTGCTGCGATGGCAGAGAACTTTGAGAAGATGGAGAAGTTCAATTGGCAGAAGGCAAATAGAAGCAGATTCATTGCAACGGGACATAGGCCACAAAGACCTGTTGTAATGAACATGAACAATTCAAAGAAAACTCCATCTTCTAACGACCAAGGTAAGAACCCTGCTCGACCGGTGGAAAATCAAAGGAGGCGTCAACCAATTGACTGGCAACAAGACCCTAATTTTATTGAGAGGGAAAAAAGACTTGGTCTGTGTTTTCGTTGCGGGGAGCAAGGGCATCGGACATATGAGTGCCTGAACAAGGCAGTCTTTCGACCCACACAATCAAAAGCGATAAACATCATCGAGGAGGTTACAATTATTGAGGAAGCAAATGATGGGGTAAGTGCGCTGACTCTACTTTAGGTTGCATGGTGGTTAGTTCTCTCCCAAAGGTTTCTGTAATCACGATTCCGGGTATGATTTCTACGCATAAAACCAGATTTCTGATCGATTCAGGTAGTACCCATTGTTTTCTATCTTTCAAATTGGTACAGAATCTATGGATAGCCCTAAATATGCAAATAACCAGACCTGTAGAGATGGCCAATGGACAATTACACTACACGAAAGGATATGTTGAAAACCTTGAATTTACTCTTTTTAATAGACGCTTTTCTGGAAGCTTCCATGTAATTGAGATGAAACAGAGTGATGTAATCATAGGCATGGATTGGTTAGTTAAAAATGCTACGACAATTAATTGTGAACAAAGAACGATTACTGTGAAGCTAAATGATGAATCTATTCATATTCTAGGTGATGTCTTTAATCCTAAGCCTACTCTTATTTCTGCTATGCAAATAGTTAGAGGTATACGTGATGGCTGCAAAACATTTATAGTGTATGCGAAGAATCTTCATCAGGAAGGTAATGACGAAGATATTCCAGATTACGTAGGAAATCTCTTAAAAGAATATGCCCATGTATTTCCAGAAGACTTGCCTGGTATACCCCCACCTAGGCAGATTGACTATGCCATTGACCTTTTTCCAGGGAGTGAACCATATTCTAGAGCACCCTATAGATTTAACATTGATGAACTAAAGGAGCGAGTGTCTCACCTTGGGGTGCGCTTGTTTTATTTTAGAAGAAGAAAGACGGCTCTTACAAATTATGCATTGACTATAGCGGGTTGAATAAAAGAACAATTAAGAATAAGTATCCACTCCCTCACATAGATGACTTATCATGTCAATTAAGTGGAGACACCGTATTCACAAAGGTTGACTTAAGATCTGGATATCACCAAATTAGGATCAAAACAGAGGATATTCCTAAGACATCTTTTCAAACACGATATGGTCACTATGAGTTTACGGTTCTACCTTTTGGTTTAACAAACGCTCCTGCCACATTTATGTGCTTGATGAATAATATTCTTCACGATTACCTAGATGAATTCATCTTAGTCTTCATTGATGATATATTTGTGTACTCTAAAGATGATTCGGAGCATGCGGTACATCTCAAGAAGACCTTGCAAACTCTTAGAGAACACAAATTGTATGGGAAAAAGAGTAAGTGTTTCTTTGCTAAGGATAAACTTGTGTATCTAGGAAGAGTAATATCAAAAGAAGGAATCCTTATAGATGAAGATAAAGTAAAAACAATAGTTGATTGGCCGATTCCTAAGATTGTAAGGGATGTTAGAAGTTTTCTTGGGTTGGCACAATATGAAAGAGCACATATTAAGGATTTCTCTAAGATAGCTACTCCCCTCACCGAATTAACTAAAAAGAATGTAGGATTTGCATGGAGTGATGCCTGTCAAAAATCATTTGAAACATTGAAACAAAAAGTCGTTTAGAATTGTGTTGTGAAAATACCAGAAATGGGAAAGTCTATTGTGGTTGCATGTGATGCAAGTGGTAGTCAGATAGGATGTGTTATTTCACAGGCTGGCAGGGTGGTCGCATATGAGTCTAGAAAACTAAGAAAGCATGAACTTAACTATCGTACTCATGATTTAGAAATGCTTGCTGTTGTGCATGCACTTAAGCATTGGAGACATCTATTGTTAGGGGTTAAGTTTGAATTGAAAACAGATCATCAAAGTCTAAAATACGTCTTCACTCAACCATTGCTTAACAACAGGCAGAAGCGTTGGATTGAATTTTTAAGCGAGTATGATTTTGACATTAAGTATGTTGCTGGTAAGGAAAATAAGGTTGCTGATGCATTGAGTCAGAGACGTTTGTGTAATCTTGTTTCTCTAATAAATTCTGATTTTCTCAATCAAATTCAAGAAGAGATAAAACAGGATCCTTTTTATGCACCTATTTTGAATGCTTTGAATGCAAACAGGGGATCGACGTATGAGGAAAAATTTCATTTGTAGAATGGAACACTGTATTGTAACAATCGGCTATGCTTATCTTCTGAATCTCCACTAAAAGTTAAAATACTGCATGATTGTCATGATGCACCTTTTTCTGCACATCCAGGTTATTCAAGGACATATGTTAAAACAAAGTATTCTTACTTTTGGCCGTGTATGAAGTGGGATATTAGAAAATATGTAAATGAATGTTTGAAGTGCCAACAGGTGAAATCTGAGTTTAAGAGGATGCCAGGAATGCTTCAACCTTTGGATGTTCCAAATCAGAAGTGGGAGTCTATTTCTTTGGACTTTATTACTAAGCTACCTATGACCAGAAGTAAGCATGATACCATATTTGTTGTAGTCGATCGGCTTAGCAAGATGGCACACTTCTTTCCTATGAGAAAGACTTATACTGCTTTGAATGTTGCAAGATTCTTTGTAAAAGAAATATTTCGATTGCATGGAATGCCTAAAAGCATAATTTCTGATAGAGATTCTAGATTTACGTCAAACTTCTGGAAAGCGACATTTGAGTCCATTGGAACTCAACTTCGTATGAGTACAACTTCCCATCCACAAACTGATGGGGAAACCGAGAGGGTTCACAGGGTAGTTGAGGATATGTTGCGTATGTATGTGAATGAAAAGCAGGATAACTGGAGTGAATGTTTACCCTTGGTTGAGTTTGCATACAATAGTGCATGGCATGCATCTATAAAAATGACTCCGTTTGAAGCTATGTACGGTTATAATTGTTTGACTCCACCTTCGTTTTTGGGTTTTCCAAAATAAAGTAGAAGTATCCAAAGAAATGCTTGATAAGATGGATGAAGAACTTGGAAAAATTAAGAAACATATCAGAGAAGCTCAGAAAAGACAAAAGAAGTTCTATGATTTAAAGAGAAGACCACTTGAATTCCAAGTTGATGATATGGTATTTCTTAAAGTTAATCCTCACCGATCTAACTTGTTGCTAGGAAAGGATCATAGACTTTCTCCTCGATATGCAGGCCCTTTTAAAGTTTTGAGAAAGATCGGATCTCTTGCTTATTTGCTGGAATTACCTAATTATCTAAATGTGCATCCTGTATTTCATGTCAGCTTACTTAAAAGATATGTGTCTAATGTTGCTCATGTTTTGCAGGACAATTATAAGCTGAAAGATGATGGCTCTTTTGAGTTTCAACCAGAAATAATATTAGATAGGAAGGAAAGATATCTTAGAAATAGATCTATAATAGAAATTTTGGTGAAATGGCATTCATACCCAGTAGAAGATTCGAGTTGGGTGAATTTAGATGACTTTCTAACACATTATCCTTCTTTGCAACTCTAAGGATAGAGCTCTTAAAGGGGGGAAGAATTGTAATAGGCCTCTTTTCTAGTGAAATAATTCATTTTGAACTTTCTGAATTTCATTGTGGGGATAATGCTTAGAATGAATAATTAGGTCATTTTATGCATGTAGGAAAAATTTTGGGTTGACAAGTTTCATATTCTCTCTCTAGACCTTAATTGCATCATGTTTTCCAGTGGGATTTTAAAGGTGAAGATGAAAGAATTAAGGAAAACTCTGTATGAGGGAAAGGTAGAGCAAGTAGAAGAGAATAAAAGTGCCTGTGTGAGATTTTTGTGAATCATGTTCTAAGTACCTCCTTCAGGGTCCTACGTTTAGTTCATTGTAAGAAAATGCCTTGATTTTACTCTCTCTCTAGAATTTTAAACTTTGCAGGGCTCAAAAGTGGCATTTGGAGGTGGATTTGGACCTCGGACGTCTCTAACACTATTGTGCAGATCGGAAAATTGAATAAAAGTCTCTATCACAAGCTTAACCTAATTCCTCATTGTTTTTGAGTTACAAGGCTTTGAAAAGTGCCGTTTTTTCCCCAAAAAAAAAAACGAGGGCTTGTATAATTCTATTCGAATCTGTGATTCTCATGCTCACGTGTCACCATGTCTAATTATGTATGTTTTCGGATATGTCTTCTTGGTGTTTTTTTGCTATTTTTGATAGGTATGCTAAAGAAAGGAAGTACACTACGATCGCATGGCTTTTTGCGAAAGTTTTTGAGAAACTAGACTTTTTCTAAATTTGGTCGATTGCACACTTCTTTGGGGAGCACGGCGCTGATCAAACGGAAAAAGATAAGAAGGCCTGCGCATCAACACGGAGGACACACAGAAATCTGAGAATTACCTTGTGATTGAGAGTGAGAGTGAGAGTGAGAGTGTGATTGAGAGTGCGATTGAGAATGCGATTGTGATAGCTCCGGGGTGGTCGGGAGGTAGAGGCTTCGTCAAGAAGCTATTGTCCAAAGCTATTGTAACAATTGATTCACATCTATAATATTAGAATTCTTCCTTCTCTACGTCATATTTGTTCTACTCTTCCGCATCAGATTTTCTTTTACCTTGTGCAATCTCTGCGTTCTTCTCTCCACTGTTATTTCTGAGTAATCGAAAGATTGTGATTGGGGATAGATTGTGATTGAGGAAACGCTACAAGTGGTATGAGAGTAGAATCAATCCGCGGGAACGATGGAAGGTCTAACACAAAAGGTTCGTGAACAAGAGGAGCTTATTCAGAAGCTTCTTGGTGAATTGCGCAAAGAACGAGGGGGATAGCAACCAGAAGGAGCAACAAATTTGTTTGTGGAGCTGAACGATGAAATAGATGAAGGTGCGGGAACATCTAGTGTACCTCGCGAAAAAAAAAAATGCAATTCTGAAGATATGGAACCAGGTGAGTTTGCCCTTAACCAAGTCTTCAAGAAGGCAAAGTTAAATGATTTTGATGGCGAGAAGAAGAGTGGCGAAGATCTTGAGGCATGGATTGAAGAACTAGAGGATTTCTTTGACCTTGGACAATTTAGTGAAGAGTCCAAGGCAAAAGTTGGGATCCTACATCTGTGTGGGATCGCGAAGCTATGGTGGAAGTCATATATGCAGACTCGAACGCATTCTGGTCCTGTTCTATGGAAGGAATTTAGAGAACAAGCTGAAAAACGCTATTGTTCTCCACACTACCATATGGAGAAGAAGATGGAGTTCTACAATTTCCGACAACACGAAAGTGACAAGCATAGCTTATCTGTTGATGAGTACAAAGAGAAGTTCCTAAGTCTTCATAAATATGCATTAGAGGTTAGTGGTAATGCTCTAAAGAGTAAATTTTTTTGAAGGGCTTCGTGAGGAACTTCGCTATCAAGTTAAGGGATCTGGATGCATTGATTTTGTTGATGTTGTTGCGATGGCTGAGAACTTTGAGAAGATGGAGAAGTTCAATTTGCAGAAGGCAAATAGAAGCAGATTCATTGCAACGGGACATAGGCCACAAAGACGTGTCGCAATGAACATGAACAATGCAAAGAAAACTCCATCTTCTAACGACCAAGGTAAGAACCCTGCTCGGCCGGTGGAAAATCAAAGGAGGCCTCAACCAATTGAGTGGCAACAAGACCCTAATTTTATTGAGAGGGGAAAAAGACTTGATCTGTGTTTTCGTTGCGGGGAGCAAGGGCATCGAACATATGAGTGCTCGAACAAGGCAGTCCTTCGACCCGCACAATCAAAAGCGATAAACATCATCGAGGAGGGTACAATTATTGAGGAAGCAAATGATGGGGGTAAGTGCGCTGACTCTACTTTACGTTGCATGGTGGTTAGTTCTTTCCCAAAGGTTTCTGTAATCACGATTCCGGGTATGATTTCTGCGCATAAAACCAAATTTTTGATCGATTCAGGTAGTACCCATTGTTTTCTATCTTTCAAATTGGTACAGAATCTAGGGATAGCCCTAAATATGCAGATAAGCAGACCTGTAGAGATGGCCAATGGACGATTACACTACACGAAAGGATATGTTGAAAACCTTGAATTTACTCTTTCTAATAGACGCTTTTCTGGAAGCTTCCATGTAATTGAGATGAAGCAGAGTGATGTAATCATAGGCATGGATTGGTTAGTTAAAAATGCTGCAACAATTATTTGTGAACAAAGAACGATCACTGTGAAGCTAAATGATGAATCTATTCATATTCTAGGTGATGTCTTTAATCCTAAGCCTACTCTTATTTCTGCTATGCAGATGGTTAGAGGTATACGTGATGGCTGCAAAACATTTGTAGTGTATGTGAACAATCTGCATCAGGAAGGTAATGACGAAGATATTCCAGATTACGTAGGAAATATCTTGAAAGAATATGCCGATGTATTTCCAGAATACTTGCCTGGTATACCCCCACCTAGGCAGATTGACCATGCCATTGACCTATATCCAGGGAGTGAACCATATTCTAGAGCACCCTATAGATTTAACATTGATGAACTAAAGGAGCTTAAGATTCAATTAGATGATCTTTTGAAGAAAGGCTTAATAAAACCGAGTGTCTCACCTTGGGGTGTGCCTGTTTTATTTCAGAAGAAGAAAGACGGCTCTTATAGATTATGCATTGAATTTAGGGGGTTGAATAAAAGAACAATTAAGAATAAGTATCCACTCCCTCACATAGATGACTTATTAGGTCATTTAAGTGGAGCGACCGTATTCACAAAGATTGACTTAAGATCTGGATATCACCAAATTAGGATCAAAGCAGAGGATATTCCTAAGAGGGCTTTTCGAACACGATATGGTCACTATGAGTTTACGGTTCTACCTTTTGGTTTAACAAACGCTCGTGCCACATTTATGTGCTTGATGAATAGTATTTTTCACGATTACCTAGATGAATTCATCTTAGTCTTCCTTGATGATATATTTGTGTACTCTAAAGATGATTCGGAGCATGCGGTACATCTCAAGAAGACTTTGCAAACTCTTAGAGAACACAAATTGTATGGGAAAAAGAGTAAGTGTTTCTTTGCTAAGGATAAACTTGTGTATCTAGGAAGAGTAATATCAAAGAAGGAATCCTTATAGATGAAGATAACGTAAAAATAATAGTTGATTGGCCGATTCCTAAGACTGTAAGTGATGTTAGAAGTTTTCTTGGGTTGGCACAATATGAAAGAGCACATATTAAGGATTTCTCTACGATAGCTATGATGGGGGAAGTATCTCAACCCCTAAGCAACGATGAAGCGCGAATGACCTCCACAGGTATCCTTCTTTGACCTCTGCACACCAAAAATGCTCTTACTCAGAGCTTATGCAGAGAACTCCAGTGAGCTTTTGTAGACCTGTAGTAGACACCAAGGGCTTTCCAACAAAACAAATTTCACTTGAAATGGATGCTTACACAAAGAGAAACAATGTCTACAACATGAGCTAGTTGAATGCTCACAACTGCTAGTCAAGCAGAGACCTCACTTCACTCCAGCAAACTTTTCTCAGAGATTATACAGAGAATGAATCTCAAACTTGAGTCAACTTTAGAGCACTCTAATAGCTACCCAATGACACCAAAATCATAGCAAATGGATACATAGAGAAGGAGAACCAGCCCTTAGAACAGAGAGCAAAATATTTCCAACAGAGCATACACAAAGAGAGAGATATCAATCACACAACTTCACTAAAATGAATGTTGCTCCCAGCTTACTCAGAGAATGCTCCAGAGAATTGGTAAGCATAAAGTAGTCTCTTATAGCTATCCAATGAGACAAGAAGTACATCAAATGGATACCATATGAGGGAGAACCAATGCTAACAACTCAGGGGTAGAGAGTTGCAACACTACCTGCGCACACACATAGATATGCCTACTAAAAGAAAACAAACAAGCAAGCAAGGGGGTTGCTTAAGCAAGGGGCTTGCTTATCACAACTCCAGCACTTAGTGCTCACTTTACATGAGCTAAAACTCCAAGAAGATGGCCCAAAAGAAGTCGGGATACATGCTCCTTTTATAGTGAGAGGTGTGCCCCTAAAATCTAGGAACTACCTTTCCAAATCAGCCTCCTAACTTGGAGGAATTAGTTGAGATGACTTGGAGAGTGGTTGAGTGACTTTTCTTGATGGAATCTCGTGGCTTTTGGCTTCCTTTGATTGCTCCACATGTCCATAAAATATTCCCCACGAATTTTTAGCTTGAAGCTTGACTTTTAACAAGCTACTCCCCTCACCGAATTAACTAAAAAGAATGTAAGATTTGCGTGGAGTGATGCCTGTCAAAAATCATTTGAAACATTGAAACAAAAAGTCTTTGAGAATTGTGTTTTGAAAATACCAGAAATGGGAAAGCCTTTTGTGGTTGCATGTGATGCAAGTGGTAGTCAGATAGGATGTGTTATTTCACAGGATGGCAGGGTGGTCGCATATGAGGGCAGAAAACTAAGAAAGCATGAACTTAACTATCCTACTCATGATTTAGAAATGCTTGCTGTTGTGCATGCACTTAAGCATTGGAGACATCTATTGTTAGGGGTTAAGTTTGAATTGAAAACAGATCATCAAAGTCTAAAATACATCTTCACTCAACCATTGCTTAACAATAGGAAGAAGCATTGGATTGAATTATTAAGCGAGTATGATTTTGACATTAAGTATCTTGCTGGTAAGGAAAATAAGGTTGCTGATGCATTGAGTCGGAGACCTTTGTGTAGTCTTGTTTTTGTAATAATTTCTGATTTTCTCAATCAAATTCAAGAAGAGATAAAACAAGATCCTTTTTATGCACCTATTTTGAATGCTTTGAATGTGAACAGGGGATCGACGTATGAGGAAAAATTTCATTTGCAGAATGGAACACTGTATTGTAACAATCGGCTATGCTTATCTTCTGAATCTCCACTAAAAGTTAAAATACTGCATGATTGTCATGATGCACCTTTTTTTGCACATCCAGGTTATTCAAGGACATATGTTAAAACAAAGTATTCTTACTTTTGGCCATGTATGAAGCGGGATATTAGAAAATATGTAAATGAATGTTTGAAGTGCCAACAGGTGAAATCTTAGTTTAAGAGGATGCCAGGAATGCTTCAACCTTTGGATGTTCCAAATTAGAAGTGGGAGTCTATTTCTATGGACTTTATAACTAAGCTACCCATTAGGGAAAAAAATGAACCCTGCATGGGCCTTTTGGCTTAAGGAGTGATTAGTGATGGACCAATGAGAAGAGGGTGGTGGACACAGTCTAGTAGCTTAATCACATAGGCTAGGCATAGGCTTCCCTTGGTTTGGGCCAGTCAAAACCACATAAACATGTCAAAATTCATGGTTTTGTCCTTCAAGCAGTTTTTGAAAGACATGGGATTCAAATAGGACCCTTGGATCCCTTCAAAATTCAATGGGTAAGATCATTTCTTGAGAAATGGGTGCCTTTAAATTGTAGCCCTTAGATTTTGCTTACATCTAATGGTTATAGTTGCTCCTTGAGAAGGAAAAGGTGCCTAGAATTTAGACCATTGGATTTGGAAAGAATCGGATGGTTGTTATTTGATCCTTACATGGATCAATGGCTGTTCAATGCACATCCTTGGATCGTGCTTTTATCGGACGGCTGAGAAACTACGTGCAGCACGGAGCATCCTTCATGGGATTTTGGGCTTTTGTCTTCTAGTGACAGAGAGTGTGGGTATTTTGTCTTGTAGTGCCAGAGAATTGGGCTGAAATCTCCACCATTCAAGCTAAAGAAGATCCGACGGCAGCCATGCGACGCCGAGTTCGAAATTTTAGTCTCTCTCCTCCCACGACTGTAGCTATTTTGTCTTTTATTGACAGAGTGTTCTCTTTCTTTTTGACTTTTAGTTCCCATATTTTGCTTTTGATCATGACCATCCAAAGAAGAGATCTAAGGGCTATGAAATCACACGAATCCTTGCTTAGATTTTATTCTTTATTTTATTATACAATACCACCGATGGTTTTCCCCAGCCTCTTAATCCACCTAATTAACCATTTTAATTCCTGAAAATTAGGAATCCTTACAAGGCCCATGCAGGGCTCACTTTTTCCCCTAATGCTATGACCAAAAGTAAGCATGATACCATATTTGTTGTAGTCGATCGGCTTACCAAGATGGCACACTTCTTTCCTATGAAAAAGACTGATACTGCTTTGAATGTTGCAAGAATCTTTGTAAAAGAAATATTTCGATTGCATGGAATGCCTAAAAGCATAATTTCTGATAGAGATTCTAGATTTAGGTCAAACTTCTGGAAAGCGACATTTGAATCCATTGGAACTCAACTTCGTATGAGTACAGCTTTCCATCCACAAACTGATGGGGAAACCGAGAGGGTTAACAGGGTAGTTGAGGATATGTTGCGTATGTATGTGAATGAAAAGCAGGATAATTGGAGTGAATATTTACCCTTGGTTGAGTTTGCATACAATAGTGCATGGCATGCATCTATAAGAATGACTCCGTTTGAAGCTATGTATGGTTATAATTGTTTGACTCCACCTTTGTTTTTGTGTTTTCCAAATAAAGTAGAAGTATCCAAAGAAATGCTTGATAATATGGATGAAGAACTTGGAAAAATTAAGAAACATATCAGAGAAGCTTAGAAAAGACAAAAGAAGTTCTATGATTTAAAGAGAAGACCACTTGAATTCCAAGTTGATGATATAGTATTTCTTAAAGTTAATCCTCACCGATCTAACTTGTTGCTAGGGAAGGATCATAGACTTTCTCCTCGATATGCAGGCCCTTTTAAAGTTTTGAAAAAGATCGGATCTCTTGCTTATTTGCTAGAATTACCTAAATATCTAAATGTGCATCCTGTATTTCATGTCAGCTTACTTAAAAGATATGTGTCTAATGTTGCTCATGTTTTGCAGGACAATTATAAGCTGAAAGACGATGGCTCTCTTGAGCTTCAACCAGAAATAATATTAGATAGGAAGGAAAGATTTCTTAGAAATAGATCTATAGTAGAAATTTTGGTGAAATGGCATTCATACCCAATAGAAGATTCGAGTTGGGTGAATTTAGATGACTTTCTAACACATTATCCTTCTTTCCAACTCTGAGGACAGAGTTCTTATAGGGGGGAAGAATTGTAATAGGCCTCTTTTCTAGTGAAATAATTCATTTTGAACTTTCTGAATTTCTTTGTGGGGATAATGCTTAGAACGAATAATTAGGTCATTTTATGCATGTAGGAAAAATTTTGGATTGACAAGTTTCATATTCTCTCTCTAGACCTTAATTGCATCATGTTTTCCAGTGGGATTTTGAAGGTGAAGATGAAAGAATTAAGGAAAACTCTATATGAGGGAAAGGTAGAGCAAGTAGAAGAGAATAAAAGTGCCTATGTGAGATTTTTGTGAATCATGTTCTAAGTACCTCGTTCAAGGTCCTACGTTTAGTTCATTGTAAGAAAATGCCTTGATTTTACTCTCTCTAGAATTTTAAACCTTACAGGGCTCAAAAGTGGCATTTGGAGGTGGATTTGGACCTCGGACGTCTCTAACACTATTGTGCAGATCGAAAAATTGAATAAAAGTGTCTCTCACAAGCTTAACCTAATTCCTCATTGTTTTTGAGTTACAGGGATTTGAAAAGTGTCGTTTTTTCTAAAAATAAAAAATAAAAAAAACGAGGGCTTGTCTAATTCTATTCGAATCCGTGATTCTCATGCTCACGTGTCACCATGTCTAATTATGTATGTTTTCGGATATGTCTTCTTGGTGTTTTTCTGCTATTTTTGACAGGTATGCTAAAGAAAGGAAGTACACTACGATCGCATGGATTTTTGCGAAAGTTTTTGAGAAACTAGACTTTTTCTAAATTTGGTGGATCGCACACTTCTTTGGGGAGCACGGCTACGATCAAACGGAAAAAGATAAGAAGGCCTGCGCATCAACACGGAGGACACACAGAAATCTGAGAATTACCTTGTGATTGAGAGTGTGATTGAGAGTGAGAGTGAGAGTGTGATTGAGAGTGTGAGTGAGAATGGGAGTATGATAGCTCGGCGGTGGTCGGGAGGTAGAGGCTTCGTCAAGAAGCTATTGTCCAAAGCTATTGTAACCATTGATTCACATCTATAATATCAGAATTCTTCCTTGTCTACGTCATATTTGTTCTACTCTTTCGCATCAGATTTTCTTTTACCTTGTGCAATCTTTGCGTTCTTCTCTCCGCTGTTATTTCTGAGTAATCGAAAGATTGTGATTGGGGATAGATTGTGATTGAGGAAACGCTACAAGTGGTATCAGAGCAGAATCAATCCGCGGGAACGATGGAAGGTCTAACACAAAAGGTTCGTGAACAAGAGGAGCTTATTCAGAAGCTTCTTGGTGAATTGCGCAAAGAACGAGGGGGAAAGCAACTAGAAGGAGCAACAAATTTGTTTGTGGAGCTAAACGATGAAATAGATGAAGGTGCGGGAACATCTAGTGTACCTCGCGAAAAACAAAAACGCAATTCTGAAGATATGGAACCAGGTGAGTTTGCCCTTAACCAAGTCTTCAAGAAGGCAAAGTTAAATGATTTTTATGGCGAGAAGAAGAGTGGCGAAGATCTTGAGGCATGGATTGAAGAACTAGAGGATTTCTTTGAGCTTCGACAATTTAGTGAATAGTCCAAGCCAAAAGTTGGGATCCTGCATCTGCGTGGGATCGCGAAGCTATGGTGGAAGTCATACATGCAGACTCAAACGCATTCTGGTCCTGTTCTATGGAAGGAATTTAGAGAACAAGCTGAAAAATGCTATTGTTCTCCACACTACCATATAGAGAAGAAGATGGAGTTCCACAATTTTTGACAACACGAAAGTGACAAGCATAGCTTATCTGTTGATGAGTACAAAGAGAAGTTCCTACGTCTTCATAAATATGCATTAGAGGTTAGTGGTAATACTTTAAAGAGTAAATTTATTGAAGGGCTTCGTGAGGAACTTTGCTATCAAGTTAAGGGATCTAGATGCATTGATTTTCTTGATGTTGTTGCGATGGCTGAGAACTTTGAGAAGATGGAGAAGTTCAATTTGCAGAAGGCAAATAGAAGCAGACTCATTGCAACGGGACATAGGCCACAAAGACCTGTTGCAATGAACATGAACAATTCAAAGAAAACTCCATCTTCTAACGACCAAGGTAAGAACCATGCTCGGCCGGTGGAAAATCAAAGGAGGCGTCAACCAATTGAGTGGCAACAAGACCCTAATTTTATTGAGAAGGCAAAAAGACTTGGTCTGTGTTTTCGTTGCGGGGAGCAAGGGCATCGGACATATGAGTGCCCGAACAAGGCAGTCTTTCGACCCGCACAATCAAAAGCGATAAACATCATCGAGGAGGGTACAATTACTTAGGAAGCAGATGATGGGGGTAAGTGCGCTGACTCTACTTTACGTTGCATGGTGGTTAGTTTTTTCCCAAAGGTTTCTGTAATCACGATTTTGGGTATGATTTCTGCGCATAAAACCAGATTTTTGATCGATTCAGGTAGTACCCATTGTTTTCTATCTTTCAAATTGGTACAAAATCTAGGGATAGCCCTAAATATGCAGATAACCAGACCTGTAGAGATGGCCAATGGACGATTACGCTACATGAAAGGATATGTTGAAAACCTTGAATTTACTCTTTCTAATAGACGCTTTTCTGGAAGCTTCCATGTAATTGAAATGAAACAGTGTGATGTAATCATAGGCATGGATTGGTTAGTTAAAAATGCTGCGACAATTAATTGTGAACAAAGAACGATCACTGTGAAGCTAAATGATGAATCTATTCATATTCTAGGTGATGTCTTTAATCCTAAGCCTACTCTTATTTCTACTATGCAGAAAGTTAGAGGTATACGTGATGGCTGCAAAACATTTGTAGTGTATGTGAACAATGTGCATGAGGAAGGTAATGACGAAGATATTCCAGATTACGTAGGAAATCTCTTGAAAGAATATGCCGATGTATTTCCAGAAGACTTGCCTGGTATACCCCCACCTAGGCAGATTGACGACGCCATTGACCTATATCCACGGAGTGAACCATATTCTAGAGCATTCTATAGATTTAACATTGATAAACTAAAGGAGCTTAAGATTCAATTAGATGATCTTTTGAAGAAAGGCTTAATAAAACCGAGTGTCTCACCTTGGGGTGCGCCTCTTTTATTTCAGAAGAAGAAAGACGGCTCTTACAGATTATGCATTGACTATAGGGGGTTGAATAAAAGAACAATTAAGAATAAGTATCCACTCCCTCACATAGATGACTTATTAGGTCAATTAAGTGGAGCGGCGCTTTTCACAAAGATTGACTTAAGATTTGGATATCACCAAATTAGGATCAAAACAGAGGATATTCCTAAGACGGCTTTTCAAACACGATATGGTCACTATGAGTTTACGGTTCTACCTTTTGGTTTAACAAACGCTCTTGCCACATTTATGTGCTTGATGAATAATATTTTTCACGATTACCTAGATGAATTCATCTTAGTCTTCCTTGATGATATATTTGTGTACTCTAAAGATGATTTGGAGCATGCGGTACATCTCAAGAGGACTTTGCAAACTCTTAGAGAACACAAGTTGTATGGGAAAGAGAGTAAGTGTTTCTTTGCTAAGGATAAACTTATGTATCTAGGAAGAGTAATATCAAAAGAAGGAATCCTTAAAGATGAAGATAAGGTAAAAACAATAGTTGATTGGCCGATTCCTAAGACTGTAAGGGATGTTAGAAGTTTTCTTGGGTTGGCACAATATGAAAGAGCAAATATTAAGGATTTCTCTAAGATAGCTACTCCCCTCACCGAATTAACTAAAAAGAATGTAGGATTTGCGTGGAGTGATGCCTATCAAAAATCATTTGAAACAATGAAATAAAATGTCGTTGAGAATTGTGTTTTGAAAATACCAGAAATGGGAGAGCCTTTTGTGGTTGCATGTGATGCAAGTGGTAGTCAGATAGGATGTGTTATTTCACAGGATGGCAGGGTGGTCGCATATGAGTCCAGAAAACTAAGAAAGCATGAACTTAACTATCCTACTCATGATTTAGAAATGCTTGCTGTTGTGCATGCACTTAAGCATTGGAGACATCTATTGTTAGGGGTTAAGTTTGAATTGAAAAGAGATCATCAAAGTCTAAAATACATCTTCACTCAACCATTGCTTAACAACAGGCACAAGCGTTGGATTGAATTATTAAGCGAGTATGATTTTGACATTCAGTATCTTGGTGGTAAGGAAAATAAGGTTGCTGATGCATTGAGTCGGAGACCTTTGTGTAATCTTGTTTCTGTAATAAATTCTAATTTTCTCAATCAAATTCAAGAAGAGATAAAACATGATCCTTTTTATGCACCTATTTTGAATGCTTTGAATCCGAACAGGGGATCAACGTATGAGGAAAAATTTCATTTGCAGAATGGAACACTGTATTGTAACAATCCGCTATGCTTATCTTCTGAATCTCCACTAAAACTTAAAATACTACATGATTGTCATGATGCACCTTTTTCTGCACATCCAGGTTATTCAAGGACATATGTTAAAACAAACTATTCTTACTTTTGGCCGTGTATGAAGCGGGATATTAGAAAATATGTAAATGAATGTTTCAAGTGCCAACAGGTGAAATCTGAGTTTAAGAGGATGCCAGGAATGCTTCAACCTTTGGATGTTCCAAATCAGAAGTGGGAGTCTATTTCTATGGACTTTATGACTAAGCTATCTATTATCAGAAGTAAGCATGATACCATATTTGTTGTAGTCGATCGGCTTACCAAGATGGCACACTTCTTTCCTATGAAAAAGACTGATACCGCTTTGAATGTTGCAAGAATATTTGTAAAAGAAATATTTCGATTGCATGGAATGCCTAAAAGCATAATTTCTGATAGAGATTCTAGATTTACGTCAAACTTCTGGAAAGCGACATTTGAATCCATTAGACCTCAAATTCGTATGAGTACAGCTTTCCATCCACAAACTGATGGGGAAACCGAGAGGGTTAACAGGGTAGTTGAGGATATGTTGTGTATGTATGTGAATGAAAAGCAGGATAATTGGAGTGAATATTTACCCTTGATTGAGTTTGCATACAATAGTGCATCGCATGCATCTATAAAAATGACTCCGTTTGAAGCTATGTATGGTTATGATTGTTTGACTCCACCTTCGTTTTTGGGCTGTCCAAATAAATTAGAAGTATCCAAAGAAATGCTTGATAAGATGGATGAAGAACTTGGAAAAATTAAGAAATATATAAGAGAAGCTTCGAAAAGACAAAAGAAGTTTTATGATTTAAAGAGAAGACCACTTGAATTCCAAGTTGATTATATGGTATTTCTTAAAGTTCATCCTCACCGATCTAACTTGTTGCTAGGGAAGGATCATAGACTTTATCCTCGATATGCAGGCCCTTTTAAAGTTTTGAAAAAGATCGGATCTCTTGCTTATTTGCTGGAATTACCTAAATATCTAAATGTGCATCTTGTATTTCATGTCAGCTTACTTAAAAGATATGTGTCTAATGTTGCTCATGTTTTGCAGGACAATTATAAGCTGAAAGACGATGGCTCTTTTTTAAGCTTCAACCGGAAATAATATTAGATAGGAAGGAGAGATTTCTTAGAAATAGATCTATAGTAGAAATTTTGGTGAAATGGCATTCATACCCACTAGAAGATTCGAGTTGGGTGAATTTAGATGACTTTCTAACACCTTATCCTTCTTTCC
Source organism: Ceratopteris richardii (assembly GCA_020310875.1). Taxonomy (NCBI): domain Eukaryota; kingdom Viridiplantae; phylum Streptophyta; class Polypodiopsida; order Polypodiales; family Pteridaceae; genus Ceratopteris; species Ceratopteris richardii. The sequence continues at coordinate 67,150,203 of CM035418.1, forward strand.
AACTCTGAGGACAGAGTTCTTAAAGGGGGGAAGAATTGTAATAGGCCTCTTTTCTAGTGAAATAATTCATTTTGAACTTTCTGAATTTCATTGTGAGGATAATTCTTAGAACGAATAATTAGGTCATTTTATGCATGTAGGAAAAATTTTGGGTTGACAAGTTTCATATTCTCTCTCTAGACCTTAATTGCATCATGTTTTCTAGTGGGATTTTGAAGGTGAAGATGAAAGAATTAAGGAAAACTCTGTATGAGGGAAAGGTAGAGCAAGTAGAAGAGAATAAAAGTGCCTGTGTGAGATTTTTGTGAATCATGTTCTAAGTACCTCGTTCAGGGTCCTACATTTAGTTCATTGTAAGAAAAAACCTTGATTTTACTCTCTCTCTCTAGAATTTTAAACCTTGCAGGGCTCAAAAGTGGCATTTGGAGGTGGATTTGGATCTCGGACGTCTCTAACTCTATTGTGCAAATCGAAAAATTGAATAAAAGTGTCTCTCATAAGCTTAACCTAATTCCTCATTGTTTTTCAGTTATAGGGCTTTGAAAAGTGCCGTTTTTAAATAATAAAAAAAAGGAGGGCTTGTCTAATTCTATTCGAATCCGTGATTCTCATGCTCACGTGTCACCATGTCTAATTATGTATGTTTTCGGATATGTCTTGGTGTTTTTCTCCTATTTTTTACAGGTATGCTAAAGAAAGGAAGTACACTACGATCGCATGGCTTTTTGTGAACGTTTTGGAGAAACTCGACTTTTTCTAAATTTGGTGGACCACACACTTCTTTGGGGATCACGGCTGCAATCAAACGGAAAAAGATAAGAAGGCCTGCGCATCAACACGGAGGACACACAAAAATCTGAGAATTACCTTGTGATTGAGAGTGAGAGTGAGAGTGAGAGTGTGATTGAGAGTGAGTGTGATTGAGTGTGCGAGTGAGAATGCGATTGTGATAGCTCGGGGGTGGTCGGGAGGTAGAGGCTTCATCAAGAAGCTATTGTCCAAAGCTACTGTAACCATTGATTCACATCTATAATATAAGAATTCTTCCTTCTCTGCGTCATATTTGTTCTACTCTTCCGCATCAGATTTTCTTTTACCTTGTGCAATCTCTACGTTCTTCTCTCCACTGTTATTTCTGAGTAATCGAAAGATTGTGATTGGGGATAGATTGTGATTGAGGAAATGCTACAAGTGGTATCAGAGCAGAATCAATCCGCGGGAACGATGGAAGGTCTAACACAAAAGGTTCGTGAACAAGAGGAGCTTATTTAGAAGCTTCTTGGTGAATTGTGCAAAGAACGAGGGGGAAAGCAACCAGAAGGAGCAAAAAATTTGTTTATGGAGCTGAATGATGAAATAGATGAAGGTGCGGGAACATCTAGTGTACCTCGCGAAAAACAAAAACGCAATTCTGAAGATATGGAACCAGGTGAGTTTGCCCTTAACCAAGTGTTCAAGAAAGCAAAGTTAAATGATTTTTATGGCGAGAAGAAGAGTGGCGAAGATCTTGAGGCATGGATTGAAGAACTAGAGGATTTCTTTGACCTTCAACAATTTAGTGAAGAGTCCAAGGCAAAAGTTGGGATCCTGCATCTGCGTGGGATCGCGAAGCTATGGTGGAAGTCATATATGCATACTCGAACGCGTTCTGGTCCTGTTCTATGGAAGGAATTTAGAGAAGAAGCTGAAAAACGCTATTGTTCTCCACACTACCATATGGAGAAGAAGATGGAGTTCTACAATTTCCGACAACACGAAAGTGACAAGCATAGCTTATCTGTTGATGAGTACAAAGAGAAGTTCCTACGTCTTCATAAATTTGCATTAGAGGTTAGTGGTAATGCTCTAAAGAGTAAATTTATTGAAGGGCTTCGTGAGGAACTTCGCTATCAAGTTAAGGGATCTGGATGCATTGATTTTCTTGATGTTGTTGCGATGGCTGAGAACTTTGAGAAGATGGAGAAGTTCAATTTGCAAAAGGCAAATAGAAGCAGATTCATTGCAACGGGACATAGGCCACAAAGACCTGTTGCAATGAACATGAACAATTCAAAGAAAACTCCATCTTCTAACGACCAAGGTAAGAACCCTGCTCGGCCGGTGGAAAATCAAAGGAGGCGTCAACCAATCGAGTGGCAACAAGACCCTAATTTTATTGAGAGGGCAAAAAGACTTGGTTTGTGTTTTCGTTGCGGGGAGCAAGGGCATCGGACATATGAGTGCCCGAACAAGGTAGTCTTTCGACCTGCACAATCAAAAGCGATAACCATCATCGAGGAGGATACAATTATTGAGGAAGCAGATGATGGGGGTAAGCACGCTGACTCTACTTTACGTTGCATGGTGGTTAGTTCTTTCCCAAAGGTTTCTGTAATAACGATTCCGGGTATGATTTCTGCCCATAAAACCAGATTTTCTCTCGATTCAGGTAGTACCCATTATTTTCTATCTTTCAAATTGGTACAGAATCTAGGGATAGCCCTAAATATGAAGACAACCAGACCTGTAGAGATGGCCAATGGACGATTACACTACATGAAAGGATATGTTGAAAACCTTGAATTTACTCTTTCTAATAGACGCTTTTCTGGAAGCTTCCATGTAATTGAGATGAAACAGAGTGATGTAATCATGGGCATGGATTGGTTAGTTAAAAATGTTGCGACAATTCATTGTGAACAAAGAACAATCACTGTGAAGCTAAATGATGAATCTATTCATATTCTAGGTGATGTCTTTAATCCTAAGCCTACTCTTATTTCTGCTATGCAGATAGCTAGATGTATACGTGATGGCTGCAAAACATTTGTAGTGAATGTGAACAATCTGCATCAGGAAGGTAATGACGAAGATATTCGAGATTACGTAGGAAATCTCTTGAAAGAATATGCTGATGTATTTCTAGAAGACTTGCCAGGTATACCCCCACCTAGGCAGATTGACCACGCCATTGACCTATATCCAGGGAGTGAACCATATTCTAGAGCACCCTATAGATTTAACATTGATGAACTAAAGGAGCTTAAGATTCAATTAGATGATCTTTTGAAGAAAGGCTTAATAAAACCGAGTGTCTCACCTTGGGATGCGCCTGTTTTATTTCAGAAGAAGAAAGACGGCTCTTACAGATTATGCATTCACTATAGGGGGTTGAATAAAAGAACAGTTAAGAATAAGTATCCACTCCCTCACATAGATGACTTATTAGGTCAATTAAGTGGAGCGACCGTTTTCACAAAGATTGACTTAAGATGTGGATATCACCAAATTAGGATAAAAACAGAGGATATTTGTAAGACGGCTTTTTGAACACGATATGGTCACTATGAGTTTAAGGTTCTACCTTTTGGTTTAACAAACGCTCCTGCCACATTTATGTGCTTGATGAATAATATTTTTCACGATTACCTAGATGAATTCATCTTAGTCTTCCTTGATGATATATTTGTGTACTCTAAAGATGATTCGGAGCATGTGGTACATCTCAAGAAGACTTTGCAAACTCTTAGAGAACACAAATTGTATGGGAAAAATAGTAAGTGTTTCTTTGCTAAGGATAAACTTGTGTATCTAGGAAGAGTAATATCAAAAGAAGGAATCCTTATAGATGAAGATAAAGTAAAAACAATAGTTGATTGGCCGATTCCTAAGACTGTAAGGGATGTTAGAAGTTTTCTTGGGTTGGCACAATATGAAAGAGCACATATTAAGGATTTCTCTAAGATAGCTACTCCCCTCACCGAATTAACTAAAAAGAATGTAGGATTTGCGCGGAGTGATGCCTGTCAAAAATCATTTGAAACATTGAAACAAAAAGTCGTTGAGAATTGTGTTTTGAAAATACCAGAAATGAGAAAGCCTTTTGTGGTTGCATGTGATGCAAGTGGTAGTCAGATAGGATGTGTTATTTCACAGGATGGCAGGGTGGTCGCATATGAGTCCAGAAAACTAAGAAAGCATGAACTTAACTATCCTACTCATGATTTGGAAATGCTTGTTGTTGTGCATGCACTTAACCATTAGAGACATCTATTGTTAGGGGTTAAGTTTGAATTGGAAACAGATCATCAAAGTCTAAAATACATCTTCACTCAACCATTGCTTAACAACAGGCAGAAGCGTTGGATTGAATTATTAAGCGAGTATGATTTTGACATTAAGTATCTTGCTGGTAAGGAAAATAAGGTTGCTGATGCATTGAGTCGGAGACCTTTGTGTAATCTTGTTTCTGTAATAAATTCTGATTTTCTCAATCAAATTCAAGAAGAGATAAAACAGGATCCTTTTTATGCACCTATTTTGAATGCTTTGAATGCGAACAGGGGATCGACGTATGAGGAAAAATTTCATTTGCAGAATGGAACACTGTATTGTAACAATCGGCTATGCTTATCTTCTAAGTCTCCACTAAAAGTTAAAATACTGCATGATTGTCATGATGCACCTTTTTCTGCACATCCAGGTCATTCAAGGACATATGTATTCTTACTTTTGGCCGTGTATGAAGCGGGATATTAGAAAATATGTAAATGAATGTTTGAAGTGCCAACAAGTGAAATCTGAGTTTAAGAGGATGCCACGAATGCTTCAACCTTTGGATGTTCTAAATCAGAAGTGGGAGTCTATTTCTATGGACTTTATCACTAAGCTACCTATGACCAGAAGTAAGCATGATACCAAATTTGTTGTAGTCGATCGGCTTACCAAGATGGCACACTTCTTTCCTATGAAAAAGACTGATACCGCTTTGAATGTTGCAAGAATCTTTGTAAAAGAAATATTTTGATTGCATGGAATGCCTAAAAGCATAATTTTTGATAGAGATTCTAAATTAAAGTCAAACTTCTGGAAAGCGACATTTGAATCCATTGGAAGTCAACTTGGTATGAGTACAGCTTTCCATCCACAAACTCATGGGGAAACCGAGAGGGTTAACAGGGTAGTTGAGGATATGTTGCGTATGTATGTGAATGAAAAGCAGGATAATTGGAGTGAATATTTACCCTTAGTTGAGTTTGCATACAATAGTGCATGGCATGCATCTATAAAAATGACTCCGTTTGAAGCTATGTATGGTTATAATTGTAATGACTCCACCTTCGTTTTTGGGCTTTCCAAATAAAGTAGAAATATCCAAAGAAATGCTTGATAAGATGAATGAAGAACTTGAAAACATTAAGAAACATATATGAGAAGCTCAAAAAAGACAAAAGAAGTTCTATGATTTAAAGAGAAGACCACTTGAATTCCAAGTTGATGATATGTTATTTCTTAAAGTTAATCCTTACCGATCTAACTTGTTGCTAGGGAAGGATCATAGACTTTCTCCTTGATATGCAGGCCCTTTTAAAGTTTTGGAAAAGATCGGACCTCTTGCTTATTTGCTGGAATTACCTAAATATCTAAATGTGCATCCTGTATTTCATGTCAGCTTACTTAAAAGATATGTGTCTAATGTTGCTCATGTTTTGCAGGACAATTATAAGCTGAAAGACAATGGCTCTTTTGAGCTTCAACCAGAAATAATATTAGCTAGGAAGGAAAGATTTCTTAGAAATAGATCTATAGTAGAAATTTTGGTGAAATGGCATTCATACCCAGTAGAAGATTCGAGTTGGGTGAATTTAGATGACTTTCTAACACATTATCCTTCTTTCCAACTCTGAGGACAGAGTTCTTAAAGGGGGGAAGAATTGTAATAGGCCTCTTTTCTAGTGAAATAATTCATTTTGAACTTTCTGAATTTCATTGTGGGGATAATGCTTAGAACGAATAATTAGGTCATTTTATGCATGTAGGAAATCTTTTGGGTTGACAAGTTTCATATTCTCTCTCTAGACCTTAATTGCATCATGTTTTCCAGTGGGATTTCAAAGGTGAAGATGAAAGAATTAAGGAAAACTCTGTATGAGGGAAAGGTAGAGCAAGTAGAAGAGAATAAAAGTGCCTATGTGAGATTTTTGTGAATCATGTTCTAAGTACCTCGTTCAGGGTCCTACGTTTAGTTCATTGTAAGAAAATGCCTTGATTTTACTCTCTCTAGAAGTTTAAACCTTGCAGGGCTCAAAAGTGGCATTTGGAGGTGGATTTGGACCTCGGACGTCTCTAACACAATTGTGCAGATTGAAAAATTGAATAAAAGTGTCTCTCACAAGCTTAACCTAATTCCTCATTGTTTTTGAGTTACAAGGCTTTCAAAAGTGCCGTTTTTTCCAGAAAAAAAAACGAGGGCTTATCTAATTCTATTCGAATCCGTGATTCTCATGCTCACGTGTCACCATGTATAATTATGTATGTTTTCGGATATGTCTTCTTGGTGTTTTTCTGCTATTTTTGATAGGTATGCTAAAGAAAGGAAGTACACTACGATCGCATGGCTTTTTGCGAGAGTTTTGGAGAAACTCGACTTTTCCTAAATTTGGTGGATCACACACTTCTTTGGGGAGCACGGCTGCGATCAAACGGAAAAAGATATGAAGGCCTGCGCATCAACACGGAGAACACACAGAAATCTGAGAATGACCTTGTGATTGAGAGTGTGATTGAGAGTGAGAGTCAGAGTGAGAGTGTGATTGAGAGTGCGAGTGAGAATGCGATTGTGATAGCTTGGGGGTGGTCACGAGGTAGAGGCTTCATCAAGAAGCTATTGTCCAAAGCTACTGTAACCATTGATTCACATCTATCATATCAGAATTCTTCCTTCTCTGCGTCATATTTGTTCTACTCTTCCACATCAGACTTTCTTTTACCTTGTGCAATCTCTGCGTTCTTCTCTCCACTATTATTTCTGAGTAATCAAAAGATTGTGATTGGGGATAGATTGTGATTGAGGAAACGCTACAAGTGGTATCAGAGCAGAATCAATCCGCGCGAACGATGGAAGGTCTAACACAAAAGGTTCGTGAACAAGAGGAGCTTATTTAGAAGCTTCTTGGTGAATTGCGCAAAGAATGAGGGGGAAAGCAACCAGAAGGAGCAACAAATTTGTTTGTGGAGCTGAAGAACGATGAAATAGATGAAGGTGCGGGAACATCTAGTGTACCTCGCAAAAAACAAAAACGCAATTCTGAAGATATGGAACCAGGTGAGTTTGCCCTTAACCAAGTCTTCAAGAAGGCAAAGTTAAATGATTTTGATGGCGAGAAGAAGAGTGGCGAAGATCTTGAGGCATGGATTGAAGAACTAGAGGATTTCTTTGACCTTCGACAATTTAGTGAAGAGTCCAAGGCAAAAGTTGGGGTCCTGCATCTGCGCGGGATCGCGAAGCTATGGTGGAAGTCATATATGCAGAGTCGAACGCGTTCTGGTCCTGTTCTATGGAAGGAATTTAGAGAGCAAGCTGAAAAACGCTATTGTTCTCCATACTACCTTATGGAGAAGAAGATGGAGTTCTACAATTTTCGACAACACGAAAGTGACAAGCATAGCTTATCTGTTGACGAGTACTTTGAGAAGATGGAGTTCTACAATTTCCGACAACACGAAAGTGACAAGCATAGCTTATCTCTTGACGACAACTCGATGGCTGAGAACTTTGAGAAGATGGAGAAGTTCAATTTGCAGAAGGCAAATAGAAGCAGATTCATTGCAACGCGACATAGGCCACAAAGACCTGTTGCAATGAACATGAACAATTCAAAGAAAACTCCATCTTCTAACAACCAAGGTAAGAACCCTGCTCGGCCGGTGGAAAATCAAAGGAGGCATCAACCAATTGAGTGGCAACAAGACCCTAGTTTTATTGAGAGGGCAAAAAGACTTGGTCTGTGTTTTCGTTGCGGGGAGTAAGGGCATCGGACATATGAGTGCCCGAACAAGGCAGTCTTTTGACCTGCACAATCAAAAGCGATAAACATCATGGAGGAGGGTACACTTATTGAGGAAGCAGATGGTGGGGGTAAGTGCGCTGACTCTACTTTACGTTGCATGGTGGTTAGTTCTATCCCTAAGGTTTCTGTAATCACAATTCTGGGTATGATTTCTGCGCATAAAACCAAATTTTTTATTGATTCAGGTAGTACCTATTGTTTTCTATCTCTCAAATTGGTACAGAATCTAGGGATAGCCCTAAATATACAGATAAACAGACCTGTAGAGATGGCCAATGGACGATTACACTACATGAAAGGATATGTTGAAAACCTTGAATTTACTCTTTCTAATAGACGCTTTTCTAGAAGCTTCCATGTAATTGAGATGAAACAGAGTGATGTAATCATAGGCATGGATTGGTTAGTTAAAAATGTTCTGACAATTAATTGTGAACAAAGAATGATCACAAAGAATACATATTCTAGGTGACGTAAATCCTAAGCCTACTCTTATTTCTGCTATGCAGATAGTTAGAGGTATACATGATGGCTGCAAAACATTTGTAGTGTATGTGAACAATCTGCATCAAGAAGGTAATGACGAAGATATTCCAGATTACGTAGGAAATCTCTTGAAAGAATATGCCGATGTATTTCCAGAAGAATTTCCTGGTATACCCCCACCTAGGCAGATTGACCACGCCATTGACCTATATCCAGGGAGTGAACCATATTCTAGAGCACCCTATAGATTTAACATTGATGAACTAAAGGAGCTTAAGATTCAATTAGATGATCTTTTAAAGAAAGGCTTAATAAAACCAAGTGTCTCACCTTGGGGTGCGCGTGTTTTATTCAGAAGAAGAAAGACGGCTCTTACAGATTATGCATTGACTATAGGGTGTTGAATAAAAGAACAATTAAGAATAAGTATCCACTCCCTCACATAGATGACTTATTAGGTCAATTAAGTGGAGCGACCGTTTTCACAAAGATTGACTTAAGATCTGGATGTCACCAAATTAGGATCAAAATAGAGGATATTCCTAAGACGGCCTTTCGAACACGATATGGTCACTATGAGTTTACACTTCTACCTTTTGGTTTAACAAGCGCTCCTGCCACATTTATGTGCTTGATGAATAATATTTTTCACGATTACCTAGATGAATTCATCTTAGTCTTCCTTGATGATATATTTGTGTACTCTAAAGATGATTCGGAGCATGCGGTACATCTCAAGAAGACTTTGCAAACTCTTAGAGAACACAAATTGTATGGGAAAAAGAGTAAGTGTTTCTTTGCTAAGGATAAACTTGTGTATCTAGGAAGAGTAATATCAAAAGAAGGAATCCTTAAAGATGAAGATAAAGTAAAACCAATAGTTGATTGGCCGATTCCTAAGACTGTAAGGGATGTTAGAAGTTTTCTTGGGTTGACACAATATGAAACAACACATGTTAAGGATTTCTCTAAGATAGCTACCCCCCTCACCGAATTAACTAAAAACAATGTAGGATTTGCGTGGAGTGATGCCTGTGAAAAATCATTTGAAACATTGAAACAAAAAGTCGTTGACAATTGTGTTTTGAAAATACCAGAAATGGGAAAGCCTTTTGTGGTTGCATGTGATGCAAGTGGTAGTCAGATAGGATGTGTTATTTCATAGGATGGCAGGGTGGTTGCATATGAGTCCAGAAAACTAAGAAAGCATGAACTTAACTATCCTACTCATGATTTAGAAATGCTTGTTGTTGTGCATGAACTTAAGCATTGGAGACATCTATTGCTAGGGGTTAAGTTTGAATTGAAAAGAGATCATCAAAGTCTAAAATACATCTTCACTCAACCATTGCTTAACAACAGGCAGAAGCGTTGGATTGAATTATTAAGCGAGTATGATTTTGACATTAAGTATCTTGCTGGTAAGGAAAATAAGGTTGCTGATGCATTGAGTCGGAGACCTTTCTGTAATCTTGTTTCTGTAATAAATTCTGATTTTCTCAAAAATTCAAGAAGAGATAAAACAGGATCCTTTTTATGCACCTATTTTGAATTCTTTCAATGCGAACAGGGGATCGAGGTATGAGGAAAAATTTCATTTGCAGAATGGAACACTGTATTGTAACAATCCGCTATGCTTATCTTCTGAATCTCCACTAAAAGTTAAAATACTGCATGATTGTCATGATGCACCTTTTTTTGCACATCCAGGTTATTCAAGGACATATGTTAAAACAAAGTATTCTTACTTTTGGCCGTGTATGAAGCGGGATATTAGAAAATATGTAAATGAATGTTTTAAGTGCCAAGAGGTGAAATCTGGGTTTAAGAGGATGCCAGGAATGCTTCAACCTTTGGATGTTCTAAATCAGAAGTGGGAGTCTATTTCTATGGACTTTATCACTAAGCTATCTATGACCAGAAGTAAGCATGATACCATTTTTGTTGTAGTCGATCGGCTTCCAAAGATGGCACACTTCTTTCCTATGAAAAAGACTGATACTGCTTTGAATGTTGCAAGAATCTTTGTAAAAGAAATATTTCGATTGCATGGAATGCCTAAAAGCATAATTTCTGATAGAGATTCTAGATTTACGTCAAAATTCTGGAAAGCAACATTTGAATCCATTGGAACTCAACTTCGTATGAGCACAGCTTTCCATCCACAAACTGATGGGGAAACCGAGAGGGTTAACAGGGTAGTTGAGGATATGTTGTGTATGTATGTGAATGAAAAGCAGGATAATTGGAGTGAATATTTACCCTTGATTGAGTTTGCATACAATAGTGCATAGCATGCATCTATAAAAATGACTCCGTTTGAAGCTATGTATGGTTATAATTGTTTGACTCCACCTTCATTTTTAAGATTTCCAAATAAAGTAGAAGTATCCAAAGAAATGCTTGATAAGATGGATGAAGAACTTGGAAAAATTAAGAAACATATAAGAGAAGCTCAGAAAAGACAAAAGAAGTTCTATGATTTAAAGAGAAGAACACTTGAATTCCAAGTTGATGATATGGTATTTCTTAAAGTTAATCCTCACCGATCTAACTCGTTGCTAGGGAAGGATCATAGACTTTCTCCTCGATATGCAGGCCCTTTTAGAGTTTTGAAAAAGATCGGATCTCTTGCTTATTTGCTGGAATTACCTAAATATCTAAATGTGCATCCTGTATTTCATGTCAGCTTACTTCAAAGATATATGTCTAATGTTGCTCATGTTTTGCACGACAATTATAAGCTGAAAGACGATGGCTCTTTTGAGCTTCAACCGGAAATAATATTAGATAGGAAGGAAAGATTTCTTAGAAATAGATCTATAGTAGAAATTTTGGTGAAATGGCATTCATACCCAAAAGAAGATTCGACTTGGGTGAATTTAGATGACTTTCTAACACATTATCCTTCTTTCCAACTCTGGGGACAGAGTTCTTAAAGGGGGGAAGAATTGTGATAGGCCTCTTTTCTAGTGAAATAATTCATTTTGAACTTTCTGAATTTCATTGTGGGGATAATGCTTAGAACGAATAATTAGGTCATTTTATGCATGTAGGAAAATTTTTTGGTTGACAAGTTTCATATTCTCTCTCTAGACCTTAATTGCATCATGTTTTCCAATGGGATTTTGAAGGTGTAGATGAAAGAATTAAGGAAAACTCTGTATGAGGGAAATGTAGAGCAAGTAGAAGAGAATAAAAGTGCCTGTGTGAGATTTTTGTGAATCATGTTCTAAGTACCTCGTTCAGGGTCCTACGTTTAGTTGATTGTAAGAAAATGCCTTGATTTTACTCTCTCTCTAGAATTTTAAACTTTGCAGGGCTCAAAAGTGGCATTTGGAGGTGGATTTGGACCTCGGACGTCTCTAGCACTATTGTGCAGATCGAAAAATTGAATAAAAGTGTCTCTCACAAGCTTAACCTAATTCCTCATTGTTTTTGAGTTACAAGGCTTTGAAAAGTGCCGTTTTTTCCCAAAAAAAAAAACGAGGGCTTGTCTAATTCTATTCGAATCCGTGATTCTCATGCTCACGTGTCACCATGTCTAATTATGTATGTTTTCGGATATGTCTTCTTGGTGTTTTTCTGCTATTTTTGACACGTATGCTAAAGAAAGGAAGTACACTACGATCGCATGGCTTTTTGCGAAATTTTTGGAGAAGCTTGACTTTCTCTAAATTTGGTGGATCGCACACTTCTTTGGGGAGCACGGCTGCCATCAAACGGAAACAGATAAGAAGGCCTACGCATCAACACGGAGGACACACAGAAATGTGAGAATTACCTTGTGATTGAGAGTTTGATTGAGAGTGAGAGTGAGAGTGAGAGTGTGATTGAGAGTGCGAGTGAGAATGCGATTGTGATAGCTCGGGGGTGGTCGGGAGGTAGAGGCTTTGTCAAGAAGCTATTGTCCAAAGCTACTGTAACCATTGATTCACATCTATAATATAAGAATTCTTCCTTCTCTACGTCATATTTGTTCTACTCTTCCACATCAGATTTTCTTTTACCTTGTGCAATCTCTGCGTTCTTCTCTCCACTCTTATTTCTGATTTTAAAATATTGTGATTGGGGATAGATTGTGATTGAGGAAACCCTACAAGTGGTATCAGAGCAAAATCAATTCGCGAAAACGATGGAAGGTCTAACACAAAAGGTTCATGAACAAGAGGAGCTTATTCAGAAGCTTCTTGGTGAATTGCGCAAAAAACGAGGGGGAAAGCAACCCGAAGGAGCAACAAATTTGTTTGTGGAGGTGAACGATGAAATAGATGAAGGTGCGGGAACATCTAGTGTACCTCGCGAAAAACAAAAACGCAATTCTGAAGATATGGAACCAGGTGAGTTTTCCCTTAACCAAGTCTTCAAGAAGGCAAAGTTAAATGATTTTGATGGCGAGAAGAAGAGTCGCGAAGATCTTGAGGCATGGATTGAAGAACTAGAGGATTTCTTTGACCTTGGACAATTTAGTGAAGAGTCCAAGGCAAAAGTTGGGATCCTGCATCTGCGTGGGTTCGCGAAGCTATGGTGGAAGTCATATATGCAGACTCGAACGCGTTTTGGTCCTGTTCTATGGAAGGAATTTAGAGAACAAGCTGAAAAACGCTATTGTTCTCCACACTACCATATGGAGAAGAAGATGGAGTTCTACAATTTCTGACAACACGAAAGTGACAAGCATAGCTTATATGTTGATGAGTACAAAGAGAAGTTCCTACGTCTTCATAAATATGCATTAGAGGTTAGTGGTAATGCTCTAAAGAGTAAACTTATTGAAGGGCTTCGTGAGGAACTTCGCTATCAAGTTAAGGGATCTAGATGCATTGATTTTCTTGATGCTGTTGCGATGGCTGAGAACTTTGAGAAGATGGAGAAGTTCAATTTGCAGAAGGAAAATAGAAGTAGATTCATTGCAATGGGACATAGGCCACAAAGACCTCTTGCAATGAACATGAAGAATTCAAAGAAAACTCCATCTTCTAACGACCAAGGTAAGAATCTGCTCGGCCGGTGGAAAATCAAAGGAGGCGTCAACCAATTGAGTGGCAACAAGACCCTAATTTTATTGAGAGGGCAAAAAGACTTCGTATGTGTTTTCGTTGCGGGGAGCAAGGGCATCGAACATATGAGTGCCCGAACAAGGCAGTCTTTCAACCGCACAATCAAAAGGGATAAACATCATCGAGGAGGGTACAATTATTGAGGAAGCAGATGATGGGGGTAAGTGCGCTGACTCTACTTTACGTTGCATGGTGTTTAGTTCTTTCCCAAAGGTTTCTGTAATCACGTTTCCGGGTATGATTTCTATGCGTAAAACCAGATTTTTGATCGATTCAGGTAGTACCCATTGTTTTCTATCTTTCAAATTGGTACAAAATCTAGGGATAGCCCTAAATATGCAGATAACCAGACCTGTAGAGATGGCCAATGGACGATTACACTACACGAAAGGATATGTTGAAAACCTTGAATTTACTCTTTCTAATAGATGCTTTTCTGGAAGCTTCCATGTAATTGAGCTGAAACAGAGTAATGTAATCATAGGCATGGATTGGTTAGTTAAAAATGCTGCGATAATTAATTGTGAACAAAGAACGATCACTGTGAAGCTAAATGATGAATCTATTCATATTTTAGGTGATGTCTTTAATCCTAAGCCTACTCTTATTTCTACTATGCAGATAGTTAGAGGTATACTTGATGGCTGCAAAACATTTGTAGTGTATGTGAACAATCTCCATTTGGAAGGTAATGACGAAGATATTCCAGATTACGTAGGAAATCTGTTGAAAGAATATGCTGATGTATTTCCAGAAGACTTGCCTAGTATACCCCCATCTAGACAGATTGACCACGCCAGTGACCTATATCCAGGGAGTGAACCATATTCTAGAGCACCCTATAGATTTAACATTGATGAACTAAAGGAGCTTAAGATTCAATTATATGATCTTTTGAAGAGAGGCTTAATAAAACCGAGTGTCTCACCTTGGGGTGCGCCTGTTTTATTTCAGAAGAAGAAAGACGGCTCTTACAGATTATGCATCGACTATACGGGGTTGAATAAAAGAACAATTAAGAATAAGTATCCACTCCCTCACATAGATGGCTTATTAGGTCAATTAAGTGGAGCGACCGTTTTCACAAAGATTGACTTAAGATCTGGATATCACCAAATTAGGATCAAAACAGAGGATATTCCTAAGACGGCTTTTCGAACACGATATGATCACTATGAGTTTACGGTTCTACCTTTTGGTTTAACAAACGCTCTTGCCACATTTATGTGCTTGATGAGTAATATTTTTCACGATTACCTAGATGAATTCATCTTAGTCTTCCTTGATGATATATTTGTGTACTCTAAAGATGATTCGGAGCATGCGGTACATCTCAAGAAGACTTTGCAAACTCTTAGAGAACACAAATTCCAACGGTGGTGGTTTCACTCAATTCTGACCACTCTGCTGCAAGTTATGGCAGAAACAGTGAATTACGGGAGTCACAAACACCCGCGTTTTTGCTTCTCCTAGCTTACGCACGCACTACAGCAGCTCAAAACAAGGGGAAAGGGGTAGACAACAGTCCTACACTTGCATTTCAAGCATCACACACACATACATGAGCAAAATGAAGATCAAAATCAGCAAGAAAGAGGCAAACTCGAAAATTCAGAAGTGCTCCTTCTTCACAATGACCAGAAGTCCTTTACAATGAGTCACTTTCGACTTATATACTAGTGCCCTAAGTTTGGTCCTTTCACACAAGAGACCGGCACTTTATTCACTAAAAGGCTAACTTCCTACTATTGTACATGGGTAAATCACTAATCTTCTGTGGGGATGCATCTAGAGGACTCCTCTAGTGCATTTACAACGGAAAATATATACAAGAGTGGTTATGATACAAAAGTTGTGTGTCCAAATCGGAAAAATTTTGGGGCCCGTCTTTTTTCTCTGCTTTGTGCGCTCTTTAGCTCTGCAACACTCTCCCCCTCTTCGTCTCTGTCGTCCCTTGACAGACTTTGCTTCGCGAACGCGTCCCATGGGTAGTGTTGCCTGATTCTTGATCTTGCATTACGTTTTAGAGGCGCTTCAGCTTTTCTCCGCACGCTTCCCTTGGTCAGTATTGTCTGCAGTTAAACAGACATGCAGATTCGATGGCCTTCTTGATTCAAGCTCTACAACTCGAGAGCCTGATGTAGTTGTCTTGCCTGTTGACTTGGGTTGCCACGCACGCCACCAGTGACTAGGAATGTGATGTTCTTAGTCACCCTCTTCAACTTTTCAGCCTCTACCCCTTTCTAACTTTTGGTCCTACTCTGATGTTTGAAAAGTCCACTACTCGGGACCCCGGGGTTTAGCTTTGTAGCCTGGTGCGTGCCCCTGCGGGGCTCTGTGCAGAGACGGGTGTTGCGCCCCTGCGGGGCTTCCTGCAGAGATATATTCTTTTTCTCTTCTTAATGAATTGTTTTGGACTTTGATTTTCTTCTTCTTTTCTTCTTGCTTGATTGTCCCTCTACACGTCCCTCCTCCTGAACTCTGTCGTCCTCGACAGGCTTTCTGAGGCGATGCTTGTATGTTTGAATTGTGGTTTGCTCTCGTTGGTTCAGCAGATTGGCATGACATAGCATGAATTCCTTCCATTGTTGTGACTTCACTCCGTCTTCTGGCGCCTGTCTGTGATCAGCAAAGAAGCTTGTTTCATAGGCCACCATCCTTGCATTTAAATTGGAAGTCATTTTCACAAAAATTTCTGAATCCATTTCAAAGAAGCCGGTAAAGAATGCTTGTTCGAAGGTCTGCATATAAGTCGATGGCAAAAACATAAGGCGGGAATAGTATGCCATAATGGTGAGTCTGCTCGGGATGGTCGATAAATCAAAAACAAGAGCTTCCGACCCTTGCGTAATGCCGATGAAATTCAAAAATGTATACTTAGCGTGCTGGAACACCTTCAACACTGTAATGAGCATGCTAAATATTTTATTTGTCATTTTGACTGCTAAGTCCGGCACTGTAGCATATTTTGCAATCCAGAATTCCATTGTCTTTACCATATATTCTTCGGTAGGTAGGTAATTATGTGGCGGACTAGGTAGTAACGGATAATTTAGCCACTGATTATTGATAGTGCCTTGACGCTGTGCTTCCCAAAATTGCGTCCAAGAGCGTCTTCGGGGTACAGGACAAAATGATGGATTTACCTGAAGCGCATATGGTGATGCTTCCCACTGTACTCGCAATGTCGGATTCTTCTCCAAAATTTTTCTTCGCCATATGGGATCCGCCTTCTCAAACTCCTCTTGAGTATATTTGAAAGTGTCATGCTGGAATTGAAGGTTGTGGTCCGGATCTTTATTCGTGGTAGTCTTTATATACATGCGCGTCTGTTCTTTGAGTAGACCATATGGTACATTGAATGGCTTCAAAATTTGATCTAGCTGTTTGTTGTCTATGCGAGCTTCTTTCATTATTTTGATTATTTGGTCTTCAAAATCAGCAGTGAGCTGGGACACCAGTAGTGCCCTTTCTGGTCTGCTCAGTTCTGCAATGTCTCGTGTGTTAGGTTCTAATGGAACCTCCTTTTCCGCCCTTATTGGTGAATGATACAAGGGGGGAGAGAGAGGACGTACCTCTTCCTCCACAGTAGCCGTTGTTTCCGGAGGAACTACTGGTGTCCCCTGTTTTTCTGTTAGCTCAATCTGCTCCTGCAGTTGTTTGATGATATCATCTTTATTCTTAAGCTCTTCTTCAGCCTTTGTAAGTTTTTCTTGGTGTTTGATTAGTTCCTGTGCCACTATATGCATGTGATCTATGTCTTCTTTGCACTGTCGGAAATAATCTTTCTCTGCTTTCTTCCATTTTTTGCGTAGAGCTGCAGTGTCATTCATATATTTTTGTTCCCATTCTGCAATTGTCTCTTGCTCCTGTTTGAGCTGATCGGCCATCTTTGTCAACTTGTCTTCCATGTCTTTTATATCCTCATTTGATTTGTCATTCTCTGTCGGTGGTTGATCACTGAGGAGAGCTGTCATTAGCTCCTTGTTCGTGTCCCTTAGGTGGTCTGCTTCTTCCATGCTCACCTTGAGCTGTGATTCGAGTACCTTGCTACGAGTCTGCATTCTTGTTTTCTCTTTTTCATTCATCTCTAGTTTCTTCGTGAGCTCCAAAACTTGCTCTTTTAGTTGAGCATTCTCCTTTTCTAATATTTTGCATTGTGTTTTGGTTGTTTTTAGTTCTTCCTGTTTCTTCAACACTTGAGCTTCTGCTTTAGATAATTTCTTAGCCAGATTCATACCTTCCTTTTGAAGTTCTTGTTTGTCGAGCATGGCTTGGTCGTAATCTTCATCAGCATCAAGCATCAACTGTTGAGTGTCTAGTGCCGTGCGAATCATATCCTGCACCACAGGCTTGAGCTGAGCTATGTCCACATTCAACCATGTCTTTGGTATGTCTGGGGTTTCTCCGGTTTGTACGTCCTGTCCTTTTGCTACGTGGATCAGTTCTTGATGTGGTTGTCGAACTTGTAGTTGTACTTTCATTTCTGCTTCATCTTTGACCACTTTACGAACCTTCGTGGCACTCCCTTGAAATGTTACATCCAGCGGGGACGGTTCTGCCACAACCCTTAGTGGGGTGAAGGGTTCCTCGTCCTCTTTTTCTTCTTCCTGAGGCTTGTCCTCTGATATCATTGCATGCACTTCATCATCGGATTTGCCCTCCTGTGTGTGGGTGATGGAGGCATCTTTTTGTTGAATGGGTTGTTGCCCTTCTTCTTCTGCCTTCTCTGTGGTTGTATTCTGGTCTGCCAGCGGTGATTGACCTTTTTCTTTGTTGTCAGCTTGGGCTTCGTCATATTTTACTTCATTTAATTCGGCCCACTGGCCATCATCTTTCGATTCGCTTGGAATATCTACATCCAATAATGATGTAGTTTGCTTCTCTTGGTCGTCGGATCCTGAACTTGAATTGTCTAGCCCAATCTCCCGATATCTGTGTACCTTAGTGAGTTTTCTTTTTGGTTTTTGAACTTTTGCAGACTGTTGATAATGATGACCCTGCACTGGTAGATTGATTTGTCCTTCTGTATACTTGTGAGTCTCCTCCAGTGCTTGGGTTAATTCTTCTTCCGTAATCTTTCTGGGTCCTTGAGTGGTGGTTGTAGGCAGCACATGTACTCTCTTTGTTTGTGGTGCTTCTTCATCTTTTTGTAGAACTTCTCTAGGCCGTTTGGTACCGCGCATCGTGCCTCTCATCCGAGGTTGCGAACTCGTTTTTGTTTCTTCTACCTGCTTGCTCCCTTTCTTTTGTTTCGGTACAGTAGCATTCTTGACAAATTGAGCCAACTCCATTGAAGATGGCATCTCCTTCAAGTACTCGCGCATGCCCAATGCGTGGTAAATCATAATTGTAAGGGCAGTGGTCCCATTAAGGAATTTTTTATTTTCCCATTTCTTCTTTGCCTCGAACAATCTTTCTTGCACATATGGGGTAAGATTTACCTGATTGCCGATCTGTTTTATGGCATGAGACAATAATTGTACAATAATCTTTTGAGGGGCCGTGTATCTGTTCATACTCGGGAAGCAGGTGTTGATGAATCAACCTGACTTCTTCTTCGATATCCACTCTATTAATGTCGACAAAAGTTCTAGTATTTGCTCCACGACTTTCTTCCTTGACCGTGTTGACACCATCTTTTTCCCATTCAAATGCTTCTTTGATTAAGTCGTGGGAGAACTGAATGACTACCCATTCTCCATTCTTATCCATCACATTGGCTTCTGGCACCAATGGATCATGTAGTGCCGGTCGTAGAGTGTTCATGACCTGTGTACATCGTTGGAAATCCGGCTTGTAGATAGGTAGCTCAAAATACTTATGAACTCCTGCTTTCTTCATGGTATCAATGGTAGATGGCATACTATGTAAAACCTTGAAGTCCTGGGACATAATCGGAAAGTGGTGATCCGTGTCCATGATCTTTATGTTGGCCAAGAAAAGATACTCTTCCACTGGCTGCTCATCTCTGAACCAGTGGCCTTTAGCTTTCGTAAGACATTGGGGAGGAAATTCCTGGACCTCCTCTTGGATTGTAGCTTCAGAGTCTTTAGAAGCCATCTGCACTTACAAGGAAAAGTGCATTAGCTTGAAAAGCTTTCATGAGACCATACATTGTGTTGTTTTGCTTATGGTAGCGCGTCACTTCGTTCCCCATTATTGCAAAAGTGGGATTTCTTACCGCCTCTTTTTATATATTTTTTCTGAAATAAGACAATCGTTAGTATAGCCGAAGCGTAGTTTATGTACATAGTATGTCCATTCCTATCAGTTTAAAGCTAAGATCTAGTCTCACTTGGAGATCGTGCACCACTAGTTTGATAATGTACATCCTGTGCCGAATGCATGGCCTTGTAATGTGGCCCTATCATGCTTACTTGATGTGCATCAGACACAACATGAGTGCAATTGGGTGCTTTATCTCCTCGATCATTTGCTCCTTGTGGTAGCTTTGGTTTCCAGACCCATTTTGAGAACACTGAGAGAGGTCGCTGGGTTTCCTCGACTCGTGCAGCTGCTCGTGTTCCATTTGCCTTATCCATTGTTTGAGTGAATTTGGCATTGCTTTGCGATCTTCTCTGATGATACTTATGTGTTGTTGACTCTTGCCTTGTCTGCTGTGATATTTCCTCTTTTGTCCTTACATTCTGTTTAGCTGCTTGCATGGCCTTTGTGGGAATCCATATCTGATGTCGAGATTTTTGAGCTTCAAGCAAGGGCTTGGCAATCCATACTTGTACCGGTTCTTTTCGTTTGTAGTTCTTTGTAGCGGGTTTGGTGATGCCTGTTTCCTTCTTCAAAGCGCTTGTGGACATTTCTTGACTCTGTATTTGATCCTTGCGTACCCACATATATTTGGGTGGTTGTCGGTTCGAGTATCTGCTTGTTAGTTTCCAATAGTGCGATCTTTGGATACTTTGAGCCTGTTTAGGAGAGGGCGTCTCCTCGTTGGTTGGTTGATCCGCAATTACATTGGATAACGTCGACGTTATAGGGGATGTCGCAAAGGTTAAAGTTTCAGTTTCTATGCATTTGCTTTCTGAGTGTTGAGCACAGTCGCTACTATCTTTCGTCGCTTCTTGAACTTCCTCTGATCTTGGTATTGACATGGCTTGGTTACATGGTTTCTCTTCAAGCAAGCTGAAAACCTCCTTATGCCCTATCGTGGCTGAAATATATCCTTGAGCCAGATGGATACATGCCTCTGTTTCAATGATCCAGTCTTGTCCTAGAATGAAGTCTTCTATTAAATCGTTATCCTCACATACTAGGACTCTTTGTTCCATGGAGGAATTCCCTAGGTGGAGGGACACATTCGTTGTACCAATGCATTCTATGGTGTGACCTCCAATTCCTATTAGTTTGGCTTTTGTGGGATTCAATTCCAATTGCAATTCGTTCGCTATCCTCCTTCGCATGCAGCTAAGGCCTGCTCCTGAGTCTATCAATGCATCTATCAATTTATATTCTGTCTTGCCAATCCCTAGGTTTAGGTAAGGTTGTGTTTTACATATACCCGTTGTATCACCATTTTTGACCTGATAGTTTGCCATAGGGATGGGCTCTTCTCCTTGGAGATAGCGTTCATCTCTTTGCCTGATCCACTCCTTGCGTTTTCTAATGCGTTCTAGTGCTTCTTGTCGGGCTTCTTCTCGAATTCGTTCTTCTTCCTTTTTTCTGTTTTGAGCTCCTAACAATCGCGCTAGCATTTGATCAGTCAAAGGCTCCATGAATCGTCTTACTCGGCATCCACTGATGTAATTGGGAAGGATGTCTCCGTCTAGTGTGGCGAGATTGACTGCACCACTAGTGGAGATTCGATTTATGATCAGGGGTCCATATCCGCGTTTCTGTAGTTTCTTTGCATGTTGTTTTAGAGTGTATACTAGGACTAAGTCGCCTTCTTTTAGTCCCTTATCTTTTATATGTGAGTCATAATATGCCTTTTGTCTCCGTTTAGCGGCATAGATGCCTGCCACAGCTTGCAATCTAGTCTCGTGCAGCTTTTCAATTTGATCTAATTGCTGAGACAATTCATGACCGTTCCACTCATGTTGCTGGGCCACTTTCAATGTAGGTACTAAGAAGTCAATTGGCAAAATTGCATTCTGCCCATACACTAGGTTGAAAGGTGTGGTTCCAATGGCCGTTTTATATGCCACACGGAAGGCCCAAATTGCGTGATGCAATTGTTTGTCCCAATCTGACCTTCCATTATTGACAATCTTTGTCAATACCGTACATAGTACTTTGTTGGAACTTTCAGCCTGTCCGTTAGCTTGAGGATGGTATGGGGCTGATTTTTTATGAATCACTAGAAAGTCATTCATTAGCGATTCAATGACTTCGTTTAAGAAATGTGTTCCTCGATCACTCACTATCTCGATCGGTAGTCCAAAGCGTGTGAAAATGTGCTCAAAAAGAAATTTTGCTGTGGTTTGAGCATCATTTTTTCGAGTGGCTTTTGCTTCTACCCACTTTGTTAAGTAGTCGGTGGCTACTATGATGTACTCCGCATGTGATCCTTTCGCAGGTGGATTGATAGGTCCTATGAAATCAATACCCCACTTGGTAAATGCTCTCGCACAAACCATGGGTCTTAAAGGCATGTCGTCTCTGCGAATGGGATATTTCGCTCTCTGGCATGTTTCACAGCTTCTCACATATGTCTCCGCATCCATATGTAGAGTTGGCCACCACAAGCCTGCAAAGAGAATCATCTTGACCATTCTGTCTGCTGAAAAATGTCCTCCCGCAGCTCCTGCGTGTGCCATTTCTAATATGGGAAGATATTCTCCTTCATGCACGCACAATCTGAGTTGATTGTCTTTTCCTCTTCTAAACAGTTGTTTCCCTATTATCACATAATCCTTGCTCATTTCTTCTAGGGATCGCTTTCTTGCTAGACTAGCTCCTATTTCGTGCTCTTTCGTTTTGAGGAATTGTACCAGTGTTTTACTCCAATTAGGCGTTATGGTAGAAAATGGTAAGGACACGTGATCCTCTGGGCTAGTTTCTTTGCATTCCACACAATTACTTACATAATCGTGAACGTCTTTGGACATGTCGGGCCAATATACGCCTAATCTTTTTAATTCTCTAATTGTTCCGTGCATCCCTTGATGGGTTTTCCACTTGTTCACATGTGCTTGGTTGATCAGTTGTTTTTGTTCATC
Organism: Ceratopteris richardii; assembly: GCA_020310875.1. Classification (NCBI taxonomy): domain Eukaryota; kingdom Viridiplantae; phylum Streptophyta; class Polypodiopsida; order Polypodiales; family Pteridaceae; genus Ceratopteris; species Ceratopteris richardii. The sequence goes on from CM035418.1 coordinate 67,172,757, forward strand.
CTCCTCTACACATCTGAGTAACACTCCATTTGGTTCCTTGTAATACACACTTCCTGCGACGATGTGTAAGTTCCTTGATTGAAGAATTTCTTTTTTGCTATTTCTGTTGATTGAGTGTTGAGGGCCATGCGTAAGTATAGGGGTCAATTTTTCTGCCCACTTCGGACACACTTCTAGATTAAACAGATAAGCATCTGGTAAATCATCAGGCACTCCACTTGGTGGCTCTCCGTGTGTTAGCCTGGAAAGGTGGTCTGCTCTCACATGTGTGTTTCCTCTTTTCACTATTACTTCAAAATCGAACTCCATGAGTAGTAAAAACCATCGTACCAACCTTCCTGTGTTACAAGGTTTATTGACTAAATACAACAAAGCTTGATGGTCTATGAAGAATTTGAACTTGTTGGCTAAGAGGTAATGTCTAAACTTCTTCACTGCATAGACCATTCCTAAGCCCTCTCTTTCAGTAGTCGTGTAATTTCTTTCCGCTTGGTTTAATTGTCTACTCGCATAAGCGATTGGATGGTCAAGCTTTCCTTCATCAGCCGGTTGAGCTAGGATACATCCAATGGCATAGTTCGAAGCATCAACATGAATATGAAAAGGCTTGCTCCAATTGGGTGATTTAAGAATTGGGGCTGTACTCAGCCTCTTTTTAAGCTCGTTGAAAGCCTTCTCACACTCGTCTGTCCAAGTGAACTGAGTCAATAGACCGTATAAGGGCATAGCTATTATGGCATACATGTGAATAAACCTACGGTAATATCCACAGTGTCCCATAAAGGCTTGTACTTCCTTTGCATTTTTGGGTCTTGGTAAGTCCAATATGACTTTAATCTTATCCTCATCCGTAGATATCCCATTTCTTGAGACTATGTGTCCTAGGATTTTCCCCTGTCTTACCATGAAGACACATTTTTCTGGGTTTAAGCACACTCTATATTGCCTACATTTGTTGAATATCTTCCTTAATTCAGGTATGTGATCGGGTCTTTGATTGGAGTACGTGCAAAGGTCATCTACATACACTTCCATGCTTTTTTTCGAAAATTCCTTGAAAACGTGACACATTAATCGTTGGAAGGTAGCCGATGCATTGGTGAGTCCAAAGGGCATCACTCTGAATGCATACACTCCCCATTCAGCGGCAAATGCTGTCTTGTGTTGATCCTCAGTCGCAATAGCCACCTGATTGTATCCGGAGAAACCATCTAGGAAGCTATAGACCTCTTTGCCTGCTACCCTGTCCAATAGATGGTCCGTAATCGGTAATGGGTAGCTATCACGTATAGTGGCTGCATTCACCTTCTTCAGATTTATGCACACTCTCAATTTTCCATTTTTCTTAGGCACTACTACTAATGGCGATACCCATTCTGTGTGTTCTATCTCGTATATGAATCCTGCCGCTAGTAGTTTGTCTATTTCCTCCTTAATCTTCGCTGCATAGACTTCATTGTATGTATAAGGACGTTGTTTGGAGGGTTTTGCCTCTGCTGTCATGGGTATCCGATGGGAACAAATAGAGGGTTCTACCCCTTTGAGATCCTTATAGGTCCATGCGAATACATCTCGGTACTCCCGGATAAGCTGTATGAGTTCCTCTTCTTCCTCTTCAGATACGTCTTTACCAATGTATGTGCACCTTTCTTCTCCTTCCTCAACTGTCACAATGATTTTCTTTGTCTATTCCTTGTTGTCATACGCCTCTCCGTCTCGTGCTTCTCGTTTAGGCATTTGAATAGCTACTTTTCGTTCCTCTACTACGTATGTTTTAAAGTGTTCAGGAACTTCAAAAAGATCTGGGTTCGGCTCTACCTGACTCATGTTTTCCTCCTGCCTATGTGTTGTCCTAGCAGTTTCAATTGCTAAGATCTTTGTTGGTTCCTGTTCTTTCTGATTCCGAACAGTATTTAAGTAGTCTTCTTCAGAGTCAAATTTCGGTTCCATCTCAATGCTTTCATATTCCTCTTTCCATTCTTTTTCCAGGATTTCCCCTTCCTCTACTTCTTGAAGGACAACCATATAAAGGTTTACATCATAACCTTCCTCATCTATGCATTCGTTCATTGTCAAAACTTCCTCGTTTATGCATACGTCTAGAGTAGCCAAGATCTCCATCCATCCATGTGGTTCAAAAATCTCATCAGGAAAAATTTGCGGCATATAAGTGGGATCCTCTACTGAGCGATAGTTACGATGTCCTATCGGCAAAGGTTGCCTTTTGCTCTCTTCTCTCTTGGCTTCCTTACACATCCATAACTGGGCATCCTCATGCATCCAAGATTGATCACTCGATCCGGCACTATGAATGGATAGGTCATCTTCTTCTTTGTGGACTGGATTCCATTGTAATGGAGGGACATCTCGATACGCAAACGTGTGCAAGTTTATCTTGGTGGTATTTCCTTGATGTTGTAGATATAACGAATCTTTGCCCCAATCCTGTACTACTCGCATTTGTCTCATAAAGGGTCGTCCTAATATCATTTCGTAGTTGTTTGCTTTCTCGAATTTACAGATGGCTAATGTGTGTTCGAATTCTACTCCACAAGTGGTTAGTTTGATCCTTTCCAATATTCCTAAGGGTTTTTCTACATGACCATCTGCTAATTGGAGTTTCATGTGTGTGGGTCGTAAGGCAGGTTTTCCCCACTTTTCCCATATTTCTTGGGTGGCAATCCCTACCCCCGCTCCCGTGTCTAGGATGGCCTTGGTCATGTACCCATTGTAGGTGACAGGTAAGCACGTATTACCTTCATCTCCTTCACTAAATTCTCCTTATGCGCGCTAATTGGTGGTGTTTCAGGGATCTCCTTATGCGTTTTTTGTTCATTATACTCTCTAGAGCCCTTCGCTTGCTTTTTGCTGTCGTGGCTCTTATTTCTTGCCCATTTTTCTTTGAGCTTATCTCGTCTTTCTTTCCATTTTTGTACTTTTGTGTTTTGGGAATTCTCACATGGGTTCTCTGAATCCTCAACTACCTGAATGTTAGCGTCTACTGTTTTATTGTTCTTTGGTTTCTCTTTTGGTTGTTTTCCCTTTTGTTGTTTTGCTTGAGCTCTAGTAATAGCTTTCAGTGGTACAGTGTACTCCTTCTCACTTCCAGATCCTTCTAAGACCTCAATTACATTAATTGGTGCAGTGCCTTGAGTTTTTGTAGGGTTCTTAGGGCAATCTCTAAAAAGATGTTCTTTCCCACAATCACTATAATATCCTTCCCAAATCCTGGGTGGTGGAGGGTTGTAAGATCGAGGACACTCCCGAATGAAGTGATCCCCTCCGCATCTATAACACGGTCCTCTCTGCACTGGTGGTCTAATGGGAGGTCTCAAGGGTTGTTGTGCTTTGGGCGCTGTATACATTAAAGTTGCAGTCTCTGCCCCATAAGTTTGATCAAATCCTTCATATCCATAATAGGCCGCGTCATATGTTGGTTCATATTCCATCATGTTGGCTTCATATGGATAGTACTCTCCTGGTGGAGGTTCATACCCTTGGTTGGTTGATTCTACATTGGTCGCTATTGAAACTGGTATTATGGCTCTTTCCAAGTTTTGTTCCGGTTGAGTATACTTCACAGGTACAACTTGTTGAGGTTGTGACAATTGGGGTCCCAATACTGGTTGTGGTGGTGGATACGATGCTTGCTCATATTGTCTTGGTGCTCCTACCGGATAAGGGTTGTATCTAGGCATCTCCCTACCAAGCTCTCTAGGTGGGTATCCATAAGGTCGGTATTGGGGTGGATGGACAGGTCGTGTTTGCCTATTAAAGGGACAGTTCTCAGTTGTGTGATTGGTATATTTTTGCTCGATGTGGCAGTATGAAGAAGTCCCTTGTTGTTGCTATCTGTTGTATGGATACGTAGGTTGTGCACCGGTTCCTCCTCTGGCACACAAGTGTGTGGGATGTTCTCCTCCACATAAGTTACACCTCCTTAACATAGGCACTCTTTGAGCTGGATGTTGGTAAGCTCTCTGCCCTTGGACTCCTAGTTTCTTTGCTAATAGTTCCGCTAGTTCTTCCACATTACTAGAATTGGACGTAACAGTGCTTCTTGAGTCTTCTGATTTAGTGAGGTCGGTAGTACCTTTAAGGTCCTCAGCAAGGTTATCTTCCAAGTCGATGCACTCTTGAAGACACTCACTCAATGTTTGTAGCCTTTTCACATACACTAGGGTTCTTAGGGTCCCGTTAGAGAGTCCATCTAAAAATAATGAAATCATGTTCTGTTGAGTCGGTCTCTCAGCCACTGGGCATCTATCCACATATTGATTGAATCTTCGGGCAGCCGTCTTCACAGTTTCACTAGGGTTTTGCTTAAAGCTATGGATTAAAGATGCAGAATTGTGTTTAATCCCTCTCTTTGTAAATTCTCCAATGAATTCTTGAAAGAATTGCTCCATGTTTCCAAATTGATTGGGATCTAAAGGTTGGAACCAAGTTAGAGCTGTTCCTGTGAGGGTGAGTCCAAAAGACTCATACTGCACAAAGAAGTCCTCTACTTGCTCCGCTCTTAGAACTTGTTTAAATTCGGCAATATGATCATATGGCTCCCCTAATCCATCATAATGGTTTCTCACGCACTTAGCTACTTGGATTGGTCTCAATCTTCTCATTGGTTCTGGCGGTCTGGGCATTACAGGGAAGACTGGGGCAGCTGGTCGTAATGGAGGCATTCCTGGCTGTCCTCCCACAGGTGGTCGTGGTCTGACCGGTGGGCGGAAATGGTTCCCCATCCCTGTGTGGGTCTGATTGTGTGTGTGCACTCCTGGAGTTGCAAACTGTACATGAGTACGGTTGGGCACACTTCTTTGACTGGTCTGTCCTGATGTGGTATGTTCCGTCTCTTGTTGATTTCCAAAAGGATTTTGCGAGGTAGTTGCCTGCTCCCTTTGAGGAAATACAGGTGCACCCATATATCTCAGCCGAGCCCTGTCTAGGACACCTACAGGCTAATATCTTCTTTGATTTTTATCCAAGTAAGTGAGTCTAGTTTCGTCATCTGGGTCTTTCAACTCATAGAATGTCATGGGGCTCTCTCCTATTCCTGAAACAGGCACGTCAGTTTGAAGCAATAAGTCTGCTCCGTGAATCATGTAGACTTCCAACAGGTAGTCGTCTCGAGGTATCAAATCTCCTCTCAAGACCCGTGATACTTGTGACCTGCCTCTAGGAGTGGTCACCAACTCTTCAGGGTGTGTTCCTTCAGAGTTGTCGGGATCCATAAATTCTCCTCTTTCATTGATCCTCTCAGGAAATTCAGTTACTATGTAGATGTGACCCATTTTGTCAATGTATGTGCCTCCTTCGAATTTGACAGCTGGTCGGGGTATGATGGTGACATTTTGGGAAGTTACCATCCTGGCGACGGACCTGTTTAAGCCATCCAGGTAGATTGGAATCTCCTGGGCATTAGTGGACACATACTGCAAGGAAGTACGGTAGTCCCCCTCCACAGTAGTCATGAAGCTTCCTGTTGGTGCAGGTCCTTGCATGTCTTCTGAAGCCATAAGTAATTCCTCTTCTGAGTCACTGGAAGTTTCTAAGTAAACTGAGTGATGACTAGCCTGGGCTGTACTTCCTACTGAGGATATGACACTCCTTCTACTACCTAGAACTCTTCCTGACCTCAAGTTCATTCACTCTCTGAAGCCTCTCTTTATGCTTCTTAGATTCCCTTTGGACAGCTCTACCAATGATTCAGTTTGTTTGCCAAAAGAAGGGTTTACTTCTGGGCGATACCACACTCGGCGATACTACTCTCGGCGATACCGCACTGACCGGGATACGATACCAGAGCTCCAAACGATACGATACCAGACACCCAGACGATACGATATCAATCTGGTGTCGCGATACTGTCCTGATTAACAGACGATACGATACCAGATATAGTGTCGCAATACTCCACTGGGGAACACCACGATACGATACCGGCAAAGTAGACGTTACGATACTAGAGATTCAAGGCGATACGATCTCAATGTGGTGTCGCGATACGATCCTTGACAGGAGACGATACGATACCACCGCAGTAAGTGCGATCGCGATACCAATCTTGGCGACACGATACCACTATGGTGTCGCGATACCAAGATAAGCCACCGACGATACGACACTTGGGAGGGCACGATCGCGATACTGAAGTAGTGTCGCGATACCGAGGTAGTGTCGCGATACCACTGTATCAAGCGATACGATACCACTCGGTAAAGTGAGGTCGCGATACGAGAAACTTAGGCGATACGACACCACAATGGTGTCGCGATACCAAGTATTAGTACCGGACGATACGATACCAGAGTTCGAGTGCGATCGCGATACCGACTCAGTGTCGCGATACCGAAATGGTGTCGCGATACCAAGATAAGTATCCAGCGATACGACACTTCAGGCGAGTGTCGCGATACAAGGGAATTTTGGTATCGCGATACCAAAACTCAACCGATCGCGATACTCAAGCCTAAATGCAAGATTTTTTCAAACCTTTTTCACCCCCTTGCTCTCCTCACTCTTCTCTTTCCTCCTATACCTCTGTATCACACAACAAGATGACAAGGATATCAGTTTTCCCCCCCCCGCGATACTGCGCAGACTTTTAATCACGTGTTTGATCATTTTAAAATGTTTTTGTCAGATAAATTGTGAGAATGTTTACCTTGGTACTGTCTTGCTTGCACTATGAGCTCAAAACCTTGCCTTAAAAGCCTGAAAGCCACGATACCAAACCCACGATACTGGTCGCTGCTAGCAGACGATACCAGAATACAGTGAAGTGTCAAATGAGCCAATTTTTTTTGGTTTTTATAGTTTTTTTTGACTGAACTTAAAATTTTGGGATTTTTGATGATTTTCTGAGAATTTTGGCCTACTCCTACTCCTCTTCTCCTCACTTCTCCTCTCTTTCTAACCTAACCCTAACTCCTTCTTCTCTTCCCTCCTCCTACACTTAAACCTAAAACTTATCACACACACCTCAAGGATGAGAAGTGACAAGTGCTGAAATGGTGGACTACTCGCCAGTGGACAAATTTACATCTACAAGAACGATTCGATCACACTTGCTCTCTAACTATCACGAAGGCACCTTGGTGGAGTGACTCCCCGGCAACGGCGCCAAAAACGTGTGTACTTGAGCCACGATGACTCAAGGACTTGTACCAATGAGACTATACCTCAATTGCCATACAAGTGCATATAGTGGAGTTCTTTTCACACATTTAAATGTCAATCCTAAGGAGGGACTTACCAAGTGTATGAAGACATGTGCACACGTGATAGAAAATGAAGTGAGTTAACTATCCACACATGAGAAAAGACTAATACTACCCACACCTACTGAAATACTGGAAGTGTTGCCGCAAGCCTCTTTTCAGCAGTTTTGGTTTTTTGAGGTTTTCTCCCAGCCCAGAACCCCGAATATAGGCAATGGGGTACTCATTTCGAAGCTCTCGACGAGACGAATCCAACGGTGGTGGTTTCACTCAATTCTGACCACTCTGCTGCAAGTTATGGCAGAAATAGTGAATTACGGGAGTCACAAACACCCGCGTTTTTGCTTCTCCTAGCTTACGCACGCACTACAGCAGCTCAAAACAAGGGGAAAGGGGTAGACAACAGTCCTACACTTGCATTTCAAGCATCACACACACATACATGAGCAAAATGAAGATCAAAATCAGCAAGAAAGAGGCAAACTCGAAAATTCAGAAGTGCTCCTTCTTCACAATGACCAGAAGTCCTTTACAATGAGTCACTTTTGACTTATATACTAGTGCCCTAAGTTTGGTCCTTTCACACAAGAGACCGGCACTTTATTCACTAAAAGGCTAACTTCCTACTATTGTACATGGGTAAATCACTAATCTTCTGTGGGGATGCATCTAGAGGACTCCTCTAGTGCATTTACAACGGAAAATATATACAAGAGTGGTTATGATACAAAAGTTGTGTGTCCAAATCGGAAAAATTTTGGGGCCCGTCTTTTTTCTCTGCTTTGTGCGCTCTTTAGCTCTGCAACACTCTCCCCCTCTTCGTCTCTGTCGTCCCTTGACAGACTTTGCTTCGCGAACGCGTCCCGTGGGTAGTGTTGCCTGATTCTTGATCTTGCATTACGTTTTAGAGGCGCTTCAGCTTTTCTCCGCATGCTTCCCTTGGTCAGTATTGTCTGCAGTTAAACAGACATGCAGATTCGATGGCCTTCTTGATTCAAGCTCTACAACTCGAGAGCCTGATGTAGTTGTCTTGCCTGTTGACTTGGGTTGCCACGCACGCCACCAGTGACTAGGAATGTGCTGTTCTTAGTCACCCTCTTCAACTTTTCAGCCTCTACCCCTTTCTAACTTTTGGTCCTACTCTGATGTTTGAAAAGTCCACTACTCGGGACCCCGGGGTTTAGCTTTGTAGCCTGGTGCGTGCCCCTGCGGGGCTCTGTGCAGAGACGGGTGTTGCACCCCTGCGGGGCTTCCTGCTGAGATATATTCTTTTTCTCTTCTTAATGAATTGTTTTGGACTTTGATTTTCTTCTTCTTTTCTTCTTGCTTGATTGTCCCTCTACAGGCATTCATACCCAGTAGAAGATTCGAGTTGGGTGAATTTAGATGACTTTCTAACGCATTATCCTTCTTTCCAACTCTGAGGACAGAGTTCTTAAAGGGGGGAAGAATTGTAATAGGCCTCTTTTCTAGTGAAATAATTCATTTTGAACTTTCTGAATTTCATTGTGGAGATAATGCTTAGAACGAATAATTAGGTCATTTTATGCATGTAGGAAAAATTTTGGGTTGACAAGTTTCATATTCTCTCTCTAGACCTTAATTGCATCATGTTTTCCAGTGGGATTTTGAAGGTGAAGATGAAAGAATTAAGGAAAACTCTGTATGAGGGAAAGGTAGAGCAAGTAGAAGAGAATAAAAGTGCCTATGTGAGATTTTTGTTAATCATGTTCTAAGTACCTCGTTCAGGGTCCTACGTTTAGTTCATTGTAAGAAAATGTCTTGGTTTTACTCTCTCTAGAATTTTAAACCTTGCAAGGCTCAAAAGTGGCATTTGGAGGTGGATTTGGACCTCGGACGTCTGTAACACTATTGTGTAGATGGAAAAATTGAATAAAAGAGTCTCTCACAAGATTAACCTAATTCCTTATTGTTCTTGAGTTACAAGGCTTTGAGAAGTGCTGTTTTTTCCCAAAAAAAAAATGAGGGCTTGTCTAATTCTATTCGAATCCATGATTCTCATGCTCACGTGTCACCATGTCTAATTATGTATGTTTTCGGATATGTCTTCTTGGTGTTTTTCTGCTATTTTTGACAGGTATGCTAAAGAAAGAAATTACACTACGATCGCATGGCTTTTTGTGAAAGGTTTGGAGAAACTCGACTTTTTCTAAATTTGGTGGATCGCACACTTCTTTCGGGAGCATGGCTGTGATCAAACGGAAAAAGATATGAAGGCCTGCACATCAACACGGAGGACACACAGAAATCTGAGAATTACCTTATGATTGAGAGTGTGATTGAGAGTGAGAGTGAGATTGAGAGTGTGATTGAGAGTGATAGTGAGAATGCGATTGTGATAGCTCGGGGGTGGTCGGGAGGTAGAGGCTTCGTCAAGAAGCTATTGTCCAAAGCTACTGTAACCATTGATTGACATCTATAATATCAGAATTCTTCCTTCTCTACGTCATATTTGTTCTACTCTTCCGCATCAGATTTTCTTTTACCTTGTGCAATCTCTGTGTTCTTCTCTCCACTGTTATTTCTGAGTAATCGAAAGATTGTGATTGGGGATAGATTGTGATTGAGGAAACGCTACAAGTGGTATCAGAGCAGAATCAATCCGCGAGAACGATGGAAGGTCTAACACAAAAGGTTCGTGAACAAGAGGAGCTTATTTAGAAGCTTCTTGGTGAATTGCGCAAAGGACGAGGGGGAAAGCAACCAAAAGGAGCAACAAATTTGTTTGTGGAGCTGAACGATGAAATAGATGAAGGTGCGGGAACATCTACTGTACCTCGTGAAAAACAAAAACGCAATTCTGAAGATATGGAACAAGGTGAGTTTGCCCTTAACCAAGTCTTCAAGAAGGCAAAGTTAAATGATTTTGATGGCGAGAAGAAGAGTGGCGAAGATCTTGAGGCATGGATTGAAGAACTAGAGGATTTCTTTGACCTTTGACAATTTAGTGAAGAGTCCAAGGCAAAAGTTGGGATCCTGCATCTCCGTGGGATCGCGAAGCTATGGTGGAAGTGATATATGCAGACTAAAACACGTTCTGGTCGTGTTCTATTGAAGGAATTTAGAGAACAAGCTGAAAAATGCTATTGTTCTCCACACTACCATATGGAGAACAAGATGGAGTTCTACAATTTCCGACAACAGGAAAGTGACAAGCATAGCTTATCTGTTGATGAGTACAAAGAGAAGTTCCTACGTCTTCATAAATATGCATTAGAGGTTAGTGGTAATGCTCTAAAGAGTAAATTTATTGAAGGGCTTCGTGAGGAACTTCGCTATCAAGTTAAGGGATCTGGATGCATTGATTTTCTTGATGCTGTTGCGATGGCTGAGAACTTTGAGAAGATGGAGAAGTTCAATTTGCAGAAGGCAAATAGAAGCAGATTCATTGCAACATGACATAGGCCACAGAGACCTGTTGCAATGAACATGAACAATTCAAAGAAAACTCCATCTTCTAACGACCAAGGTAAGCACCCTGCTCGGTCGGTGGAAAATCAAAGGAGGTGTCAACCAATTGAGTGGCAACAAGACCCTAATTTCATTGAGAGGGCAAAAAGACTTGGTCTGTGTTTTCGTTGCGGGGAGCAAGGGCATCGAACATATGAGTGCCCGAACAAGGCAGTCTTTCGACCCGCATAATTAAAAGCGATAAACATCATCGACGAGGGTACAATTATTGAGGAAGCAGATGATGGGGGTAAGTGCGCTGATTCTACTTTACGTTGCATGGTGGTTAGTTCTTTCCCAAAGGTTTCTATAATCACGATTCCAGGTATGATTTCTGTGCATAAAACCAGATTTTTGATCGATTCAGGTAGTACCCATTGTTTTCTATATTTCAAATTGGTACACAATCTAGGGATAGCCCTAAATATGCAGATAACCAGACCTGTAGAGATGGCCAATGGACGATTACACTACACGAAAGGATATGTTGAAAACCTTGAATTTACTCTTTCTAATAGACACTTTTCTGAAAGCTTCCATGTAATTGAGATGAAGCAGAGTGATGTAATCATAGGCATGGATTGGTTAGTTAAAAACCCTGCGACAATTAATTGTGAACAAAGAACGATCATTGTGAAGCTAAATGATGAATCTATTCATATTCTAGGTGATGTCTTTAATCCTAAGCCTACTCTTATTTATGCTATGCAGATACTTAGAGGTATACGTGATGGCTGCAAAACATTTGTAGTGTATGTGAACAATCTGCATCAGGAAGGTAATGACAAAGATATTCTAGATTACGTAGGAAATCCCTTGAGAGAATATGCCGATGTATTTCCAGAAGACTTGCCTGGTATACCCTCACGTAGGCAGATTGACCACGCCATTGACCTATATCCAGGGAGTGAACCATATTCTAGACCACCCTATAGATTTAACATTGATGAACTAAAGGAGCTTATGATTCAATTAGATGATCTTTTGAAGAAAGGCTTAATAAAACCGAGTGTCTCACCTTGGGGTGCGCCTATTTTATTTAAGAAGAAGAAAGGTAGCTCTTACAGATTATGCATTGACTATAGGGGATGAATAAAAGAACAATTAAGAATAAGTATCCACTCCCTCACATAGATGACTTATTAGGTCAATTAAGTGGAGCGACCGTTTTCACAAAGATTGACTTAAGATCTCGATATCACCAAATTAGGATCAAAACAGAGGATATTCCTAAGACGGCTTTTCGAACACAATATCGTCACTATGAGTTTACGGTTCTACATTTTGGTTTAACAAATGCTCCTGCCACATTTATGTGCTTGATGAATGATATTTTTCACGATTACCTAGATGAATTCATCTTAGTCATTTGTGTACTCCAAAGAGGATTGAGAGCATGCGGTACATCTCAAGAAGACTTTGCAAACTCTTAGAGAACACAAATTGTATGGGAAAAAGAGTAAGTTTTTCTTTGCTAAGGATAAACTTGTGTATCTAGGAAGAGTAATATCAAAAGAAGGAATCCTTATAGATGAAGATAAAGTAAAAACAATAGTTGATTGGCCGATTCCTAAGACTGTAAGGGATGTTAGAAGTTTTCTTGGGTTGGCACAATATGAAAGAGCACATATTAAGGATTTCTCTAAGATAGCTACTCCCCTCACCGAATTAACTAAAAACAATGTAGGATTTGCGTGGAGTGATGCCTGTCAAAATTCATTTGAAACATTGAAACAAAAAGTCGTTGAGAATTGTGTTTTGAAAATACCTGAAATGGGAAAGCCTTTTGTGGTTGCATGTGATGCAAGTGGTAGTCACATAGGATGTCCTATTTCACAGGATGGCAGGGTAGTCGCATATGAGTCCAAAAAACTAAGAAAGCATGAACTACACTATCCTACTCATGATTTGGAAATGCTTGCTGTTGTGCATGCACTTAAGCATTGGACACATCTATTGTTAGGTGTTAAGTTTGAATTGAAAACAGATCATCAAAGTCTAAAATACATCTTCACTCAACCATTGCTTAACAACAGGCAGAAGCGTTGGATTGAATTATTAAGCGAGTATGATTTTGACATTAAGTATCTTGCTGGTAAGGAAAATAAGGTTGCTGATGCATTGAGTCAGAGACCTTTGTGTAATCTTGTTTCTGTAATAAATTCTGATTTTCTCAATCAAATTCAAGAAGAGATAAAACAGGATCCTTTTTATGCACCTATGTTGAATGCTTTGAATGCGAAGAGGGGATCGACATATAAGGAAAAATTTCATTTGCAGAATGGAACACTTTATTGTAACAATCGGTTATGCTTATCTTTTGAATCTCCACTAAAAGTTAAAATACTGCATGATTGTCATGATGCACCTTTTTCTGGACATCCAGGTCATTCAAGGACATATGTTAAAACAAAGTATTCTTAGTTTTGGCCGTGTATGAAGCAGGATATTAGAAAATATGTAAATGAATGTTTGAAGTGCCAACAGGTGAAATCTGAGTTTAAGAGGATGCGAGGAATGCTTCAACCTTTGGATGTTCCAAATCAGAAGTGGGAGTCTATTTCTATGGACTTTATCACTAAGCTACCTATGACCAGAAGTAAGCATGATACCATATTTGTTGTAGTCGATCGGCTTACCAAGATGGCACACTTCTTTCCTATGAAAAAGACTGATACTCCTCTGAATGTTGCAAGAATGTTTGTAAAAGAAATATTTCGATCGCATGGAATGCCTAAAAGCATAATTTCTGATATAGATTCTAGATTTACGTCAAACTTCTGGAAAGCGACATTTGAATCCATTGGAAGTCAACTTCGTATGAGTACAGCTTTCCAATATGTTGCGTATGTATGTGAATGAAAAGCAGGATAATTGGAGTGAATATTTACCCTTGGTTGAGTTTGCATACAATAGTGCATGGCATGCATCTATAAAAATGACTCCGTTTGAAGCTATGTATGGTTATAATTGTTTGACTCCACCTTCGTTTTTGGGTTTTCCAAATAAAGTAGAAGTATCCAAAGAAATTCTTGATAAGATGGATGAAGAACTTGGAAAAATTAAGAAACATATAAGAGAAGCTCAGAAAAGTCAAAAGAAGTTCTATGATTTAAAGAGAAGACCACTTGAATTCCAAGTTGATGATATGGTATTTCTTAAAGTTAATCCTCACCGATCTAACTTATTGCTAGGGAAGGATCATAGACTTTCTCCTCGATATGCACGCCCTTTTAAAGTTTTGAAAAAGATCGGATCTCTTGTTTATTTGCTGGAATTACCTAAATATCTAAATGTGCATCCTATATTTCATGTCAGCTTACTTAAAACATATGTGTCTAATGTTGATCATGTTTTGCAGGAAAATTATAAGCTGAAAGATGATGGCTCTTTAGAGCTTCAACCGAAAATAATATTAGATAGGAAGGAAAGATTTCTTAGAAATAGATCTATAGTAGAAATTTTGGTGAAATAGCATTCATACCCAGTAGAATATTCGAGTTGGGTGAATTTAGATGAATTTCTAACACATTATCCTTCTTTCCAACTCTGAGGACAGAGTTCTTAAAGGGGGGAAGAATTGTAATAGGCCTCTTTTCTAGTGAAATAATTCATTTTGAACTTTCTGAATTTCATTGTGGGGATAATGCTTAGAACAAATAATTAGGTCATTTTATGCATGTAGGAAAAATTTTGGGTTGACAAGTTTCATATTCTCTCTCTAGACCTTAATTGCATCATGTTTTCCAGTGGGATTTTGATGGTGAAGATAAAAGAATTAAGGAAAACTCTGTATGAGTGAAAGGTAGAGCAAGTAGAAGAGAATAAAAGTGCCTGTGTGAGATTTTTGTGAATCATGTTCTAAGTACCTCGTTCAGGGTCCTACATTTAGTTCATTGTAAGAAAATGTCTTGGTTTTACTCTCTCCCTAGAATTTGAAACCTTGCAGGGCTCAAAAATTGCATTTGGAGAGGGATTTGGACCTCGGACGTCTCTAACACTATTGTGCAGATGGAAAAATTGAATAAAAGTGTCTCTCACAAGATTAACCTCTTTCCTCATTGTTTTTGAGTTACAGGGCTTTGAAAGGTGCCGTTTTTTCCAAACAAAAAAAAAAACGAGGGCTTGTCTAATTCTATTCGAATCCGTGATTCTCATGCTCACGTGTCACCATGTCTAATTATGTATGTTTTCGGATATGTCTTCTCGGTGTTTTTCTGCTATTTTTGACAGGTATGCTAAAGAAAGGAAGTACACTACGATCGCATGGCTTTTTGCGAAAGGTTTGGAGAAACTCAACTTTTTCTAAATTTGGTGGATCGCACACTTCTTTCGGCAGCATGGCTGTGATCAAACGGAAAAAGATAAGAAGGCGTGCACATCAACACGGAGGACACACAGAAATCTGAGAATTACCTTATGATTGAGAGTGTGATTGAGAGTGAGAGTGAGATTAAGAGTGTGATTGAGAGTGGGAGTGAGAATGCGATTGTCATAGCTCGGGGGTGGTCGGGAGGTAGAGGCTTCATCAAGAAACTATTGTCCAAAGCTACTGTAACCATTGATTCACATCTAAAATATCAGAATTCTTCCTTCTCTGCGTCATATTTGTTCTACTCTTCCACATCAGATTTTCTTTTACCTTGTGCAATCTCTGCTTTCTTCTCTCCACTGTTATTTCTGAGTAATCGAAAGATTGTGATTGAGGAAACGCTACAAGTTGTATCAGAGCAGAATTAATCCGCGAGAACGATGGAAGGTCTAAGAAAAAAGGTTCGTGAACAAGAGGAGCTTATTCAGAAGCTTCTTGGTGAATTGCGCAAAGAACGAGGGGGAAAGCAACCAGAAGGAGCAACAAATTTGTTTGTGGAGCTGAACGATGAAATAGATGAAGGTGCGGGAACATCTAGTGTACCTCGCGAAAAACAAAAACGCAATTCTGAGGATATGGAACAAGGTGAGTTTGCCCTTAACCAAGTCTTCAAGAAGGCAAAGTTAAATGATTTTGATGGCGAGAAGAAGAGTGGCGAAGATCTTGAGGCATGGATTAAAGAACTAGAGGATTTCTTTGACCTTCGACAATTTAGTGAAGAGTCCAAGGCAAACGTTGGGATCCTGCATCTGCGTGGGATCGCGAAGCTATGGTGGAAGTCATATATGCAGACTCGAACGCGTTCTGGTCCTGTTCTATCGAAGGAATTTAGAGAACAAGCTAAAAAATGCTATTGTTCTCCACACTACCATATGGAGAACAAGATGGAGTTCTACAATTTCCGACAACAGGAAAGTGACAAGCATAGCTTATCTGTTGATGAGTACAAAGAGAAGTTCCTACGTCTTCATAAATATGCATTAGAGGTTAGTGGTAATGCTCTAAAGAGTAAATTTATTGAAGGGCTTCGTGAGGAACTTCGCGATCAAGTTAAGGGATCTGGATGCATTGATTTTCTTGATGCTGTTGCGATGGCTGAGAACTTTGAGAAGATGGAGAAGTTCAATTTGCAGAAGGCAAATAGAAGCAGATTCATTGCAACATGACATAGGCCACAAAGACCTGTTGCAATGAGCATGAACAATTCAAAGAAAACTCCATCTTCTAACGACCAAGGTAAGAACCCTGCTCGGTCGGTGGAAAATCAAAGGAGGTGTCAACCCATTGAGTGGCAACAAGACCCTAATTTCATTGAGAGGGCAAAAAGACTTGGTCTCTGTTTTCGTTGCGGGGAGCAAGGGCATCGAACATATGAGTGCCCGAACAAGGGAGTCTTTCGACTTGCATAATCAAAGGCGATAAACATCATCGAGGAGGGTACAATTATTGAGGAAGCAGATGATGGGGGTAAGTGCGCTGATTCTACTTTACGTTGCATGGTGGTTAGTTCTTTCCCAAAGGTTTCTATAATCATGATTCCAGATATGATTTCTGTGCATAAAACCAGATTTTTGATCGATTCAGGTAGTACCCATTGTTTTCTATATTTCAAATTGGTACACAATCTAGGGATAGCCCTAAATATGCAGATAACCAGACCTGTAGAGATGGCCAATGGACGATTACACTACACGAAAGGATATGTTGAAAACCTTGAATTTACTCTTTCTAATAGACGCTTTTCTGAAAGCTTCCATGTTATTGAGATGAAACAGAGTGATGTAATCATAGGCATGGATTGGTTAGTTAAAAATCCTGCGACAATTAATTGTGAACAAAGAACGATCATTGTGAAGCTAAATGATGAATCTATTCATATTCTAGGTGATGTCTTGATCCTAAGCCTACTCTTATTTCTGCTATGCAGATACTTAGAGGTATACGTGATGGCTGCAAAACATTTGTAGTGTATGTGAACAATCTGCATCAGGAAGGTAATGACGAAGATATTCTAGATTACGTAGGAAATCTCTTGAGAGAATATGCCGATCTATTTCCAGAAGACTTGCCTGGTATACCCCCACGTAGGCAGATTGACCACGCCATTGACCTATATCAAGGGAGTGAACCATATTCTAGACCACCCTATAGATTTAACATTGATGAACTAAAGGAGCTTAAGATTCAATTAGATGATCTTTTGAAGAAAGGCTTAATAAAACCGAGTGTCTCACCTTGGGGTGCGCCTATTTTATTTAAGAAGAAGAAAGGCAGCTCTTACAGATTATGCATTGACTATAGGGGATGAATAAAAGAACAATTAAGAATAAGTATCCACTCCCTCACATAGATGACTTATTAGGTCAATTAAGTGGAGCGACCGTTTTCACAAAGATTGACTTAAGATCTGGATATCACCAAATTAGGATCAAAACAGAGGATATTCCTAAGACGGCTTTTCGAACACGATATGGTCACTATGAGTTTACGGTTCTACATTTTGGTTTAACAAATGCTCCTGCCACATTTATGTGCTTGATGAATGATATTTTTCACGATTACCTAGATGAATTCATCTTAGTCTTCCTTGATGATATATTTGTGTACTCTAAAGAGGATTGAGAGCATGCGGTACATCTCAAGAAGACTTTGCAAACTCTTAGAGAACACAAATTGTATGGGAAAAAGAGTAAGTGTTTCTTTGCTAAGGATAAACTTGTGTATCTAGGAAGAGTAATATCAAAAGAAGGAATCCTTATAGATGAAGATAAAGTAAAAACAATAGTTGATTGGCCGATTCCTAAGACTGTAAGGGATCTTAGGAGTTTTCTTGGGTTGGCACAATATGAAAGAGCACATATTAAGGATTTCTCTAAGATAGCTACTCCCCTCACCGAATTAACTAAAAAGAATGTAGGATTTGCGTGGAGTGATGCCTGTCAAAAATCATTTGAAACATTGAAACAAAAAGTCGTTGAGAATTGTGTTTTGAAAATACCAGAAATGGGAAAGCCTTTTGTGGTTGCATGTGATGCAAGTGGTAGTCACATAGGATGTGCTATTTCACAGGATGGCAGGGTAGTCGCATATGAGTCCAAAAAACTAAGAAAGCATGAACTTAACTATCCTACTCATGATTTGGAAATGCTTGCTGTTGTGCATGCACTTAAGCATTGGACACATCTATTGTTAGGTGTTAAGTTTGAATTGAAAACAGATCATCAAAGTCTAAAATACATCTTCACTCAACCATTGCTTAACAACAGGCAGAAGCGTTGGATTGAATTATTAAGCGAAGCTGTTTTTGACATTAAGTATCTTGCTGGTAAGGAAAATAAGGTTGCTGATGCATTGAGTCGGAGACCTTTGTGTAATCTTATTTCTGTAATAAATTTTGATTTTCTCAATCAAATTCAAGAAGAGATAAAACAGGATCCTTTTTATGCACCTATGTTGAATGCTTTGAATGCGAAGAGGGGATCGACATATAAGGAAAAATTTCATTTGCAGAATGGAACACTTTATTGTAACAATCGGTTATTCTTATCTTTTGAATCTCCACTAAAAGTTAAAATACTGCGTGATTGTCATGATGCACCTTTTTCTGCACATCCAGGTTATTCAAGGACATATGTTAAAACAAAGTATTCTTAGTTTTGGCCATGTATGAAGCAGGATATTAGAAAATATGTAAATGAATGTTTGAAGTGCCAACAGGTGAAATCTGAGTTTAAGAGGATGCGAGGAATGCTTCAACCTTTGGATGTTCCAAATCAGAAGTGGGAGTCTATTTCTATGGACTTTATCACTAAGCTACCTATGACCAGAAGTAAGCATGATACCATATTTGTTGTAGTCGATCGGCTTACCAAGATGGCACACTTCTTTCCTATGAAAAAGACTGATACTGCTCTAAATGTTGCAAGAATCTTTGTAAAAGAAATATTTCGATCGCATGGAATGCCTAAAAGCATAATTTCTGATATAGATTCTAGATTTACGTCAAACTTCTGGAAAGCGACATTTGAATCCATTGGAAGTCAACTTCGTATGAGTGAAGCTTTCCAATATGTTGCGTATGTATGTGAATGAAAAGCAGGATAATTGGAGTGAATATTTACCGTTCGTTGAGTTTGCATACAATAGTGCATGGCATGCATCTATAAAAATGACTCCGTTTGAAGCTATGTATGGTTATAATTGTTTGACTCCACCTTCGTTTTTGGGTTTTC
Organism: Ceratopteris richardii; assembly: GCA_020310875.1. Lineage (NCBI taxonomy): Eukaryota > Viridiplantae > Streptophyta > Polypodiopsida > Polypodiales > Pteridaceae > Ceratopteris > Ceratopteris richardii. The sequence goes on from CM035418.1 coordinate 67,192,052, forward strand.
CAAATAAAGTAGAAGTATCCAAAGAAATTCTTGATAAGATGGATGAAGAACTTGGAAAAATTAAGAAACATATAAGAGAAGCTCTAAAAAGTCAAAAGAAGTTCTATGATTTAAAGAGAAGACAACTTGAATTCCAAGTTGATGATATGGTATTTCTTAAAGTTAAACCTCACCGATCTAACTTATTGCTAGGGAAGGATCATAGACTTTCTCCTCGATATGCATGCCCTTTTAAAGTTTTGAAAAAGATCGGATCTCTTGTTTATTTGCTGGAATTACCTAAATATCTAAATGTGCATCCTAAATTTCATGTCAGCTTACTTAAAAGATATGTGTCTAATGTTGATCATGTTTTGCAGGAAAATTATAAGCTGAAAGATGATGGCTCTTTAGAGCTTCAACCGGAAATAATATTAGATAGGAAGGAAAGATTTCTTAGAAATAGATCTATAGTAGAAATTTTGGTGAAATGGCATTCATACCCTGTAGAATATTCGAGTTGGGTGAATTTAGATGAATTTCTAACACATTATCCTTCTTTCCAACTCTGAGGACAGAGTTCTTAAAGGGGGGAAGAATTGTAATAGGCCTCTTTTCTAGAGAAATAATTCATTTTGAACTTTCTGAATTTCATTGTGGGGATAATGCTTAGAACGAATAATTAGGTCATTTTATGCATGTAGGAAAAATTTTGGGTTGACAAGTTTCATATTCTCTCTCTAGACCTTAATTGCATCATGTTTTCCAGTGGGATTTTGATGGTGAAGATAAAAGAATTAAGGAAAACTCTGTATGAGGGAAAGGTAGAGCAAGTAGAAGAGAATAAAAGTGCCTATGTGAGATTTTTGTGAATCATGTTCTAAGTACCTCGTTCAGGGTCCTACGTTTAGTTCATTGTAAGAAAATGTCTTGGTTTTACTCTCGCCCTAGAATTTGAAACCTTGCAGGGCTCAAAAATTGCATTTGGAGGTGGATTTGGACCTCGGACGTCTCTAACACTATTGTGCAGATGGAAAAATTGAATAAAAGTGTCTCTCACAAGATTAACCTCTTTCCTCATTGTTTTTGAGTTACAGGGCTTTGAAAGGTGCCGTTTTTTCCAAAAAAAAAAAACGAGGGCTTGTCTAATTCTATTGGAATCTGTGATTCTCATGCTCACGTGTCACCATGTCTAATTATGTATGTTTTCGGATATGTCTTCTCGGTGTTTTTCTGCTATTTTTGACAGGTATGCTAAAGAAAGGAAGTACACTACGATCGCATGGCTTTTTGCGAAAGGTTTGGAGAAACTCAACTTTTTCTAAATTTGGTGGATCGCACACTTCTTTCGGGAGCATGGCTGTGATCAAACGGAAAAAGATAAGAAGGCCTGCGCATCAACACGGAGGACACACAGAAATCTGAGGATTACCTTATGATTGAGAGTGTGATTGAGAGTGAGAGTGAGATTAAGAGTGTGATTGAGAGTGGGAGTGAGAATGCGATTGTCATAGCTCGGGGGTGGTCGGGAGGTAGAGGCTTCATCAAGAAGCTATTGTCCAAAGCTACTGTAACCATTGATTCACATCTATAATATCAGAATTCTTCCTGCTCTGCGTCATATTTGTTCTACTCTTCCACATCAGATTTTCTTTTACCTTGTGCAATCTCTGCTTTCTTCTCTCCACTGTTATTTCTGAGTAATCGAAAGATTGTGATTGAGGAAACGCTACAAGTTGTATCAGAGCAGAATTAATCCGCGAGAACGATGGAAGGTCTAAGAAAAAAGGTTCGTGAACAAGAGGAGCTTATTCAGAAGCTTCTTGGTGAATTGCGCAAAGAACGAGGGGGAAAGCAACCAGAAGGAGCAACAAATTTGTTTGTGGAGGTGAACGATGAAATAGATGAAGGTGCGGGAACATCTAGTGTACCTCGCGAAAAACAAAAACGCAATTCTGAAGATATGGAACAAGGTGAGTTTGCCCTTAACCAACTCTTCAAGAAGGCAAAGTTAAATGATTTTGATGGCGCGAAGAAGAGTGGCGAAGATCTTGAGGCATGGATTAAAGAACTAGAGGATTTTTTTGACCTTCGACAATTTAGTGAAGAGTCCAAGGCAAACGTTGGGATCCTGCATCTGCGTGGGATCGCGAAGCTATGGTGGAAGTCATATATGCAGACTCGAACGCGTTCTGGTCCTATTCTATCGAAGGAATTTAGAGAACAAGCTGAAAAACGCTATTGTTCTCCACACTACCATATGGAGAACAAGATGGAGTTCTACAATTTCCGACAACAGGAAAGTGACAAGCATAGCTTATCTGTTGATGAGTACAAAGAGAAGTTCCTACGTCTTCATAAATATGCATTAGAGGTTAGTGGTAATGCTCTAAAGAGTAAATTTATTGAAGGGCTTCGTGAGGAACTTCGCTATCAAGTTAAGGGATCTGGATGCATTGATTTTCTTGATGCTGTTGCGATGGCTGAGAACTTTGAGAAGATGGAGAAGTTCAATTTGCAGAAGGCAAATAGAAGCAGATTCATTGCAACAGGACATAGGCCACAAAGACCTGTTGCAATGAACATGAACAATTCAAAGAAAACTCCATCTTCTAACGACCAAGGTAAGAACCCTGCTCGGTCGGTGGAAAATCAAAGGAGGTGTCGACCAATTGAGTGGCAACAAGACCCTAATTTCATTGAGAGGGCAAAAAGACTTGGTCTGTGTTTTCATTGCGGGGAGCAAGGGCATCCGACATATGAGTGCCCGAACAAGGCAGTCTTTCGACCCGCACAATCAAAAGCGATAAACATCATCGAGGAGGGTACAATTATTGAGGAAGCAGATGATGGGGGTAAGTGCGTTGACTCTACTTTACGTTGCATGGTGGTTAGTTCTTTCCCAAAGGTTTCTGTAATCACGATTCTGGGTATGATTTCTGCGCATAAAACAAGATTTTTGATCGATTCAGGTAGTACCCATTGTTTTCTATCTTTCAAATTGGTACAGAATCTAGGGATAGCCCTAAATATGCAGATAACCAGACCTGTAGAGATGGCCAATGGATGATTACACTACACGAAAGGATATGTTGAAAACCCTGAATTTACTCTTTCTAATAGACGCTTTTCTGAAAGCTTCCATGTAATTGAGATGAAACAGAGTGATGTAATCATAGGCATGGATTGGTTAGTTAAAAATCCTACGACAATTAATTGTGAACAAAGCACGATCATTGTGAAGCTAACTGGTGAATCTATTCATATTCTAGTGTATGTGAACAATCTGCATCAGGAAGGTAATGATGAAGATATTCTAGATTATGTAGGAAATCTCTTGAAACAATATGCCAATGTATTTATAGAAGACTTGCCTGGTATACCCCCACCTAGGTAGATTGACCACGCCATTGACCTATATCCAGGGAGTGAACCATATTCTAGAGCACCCTATAGATTTAACATTGATGACCTAAAGGAGCTTAAGATTCAATTAGATGATCTTTTGAAGAAAGGCTTAATAAAACCGAGTGTCTCACCTTGGGGTGCGCCTATTTTATTTAAGAAGAAGAAAGACGGCTCTTACAGATTATGCATTGACTATAGGGGGTTGAATAAAAGAACAATTAAGAATAAGTATCCACTCCCTCACATAGATGACTTATTAGGTCAATTAAGTGGAGCGACCGTTTTCACAAAGATTGACTTAAGATCTAGATATCACCAAATTAGGATCAAAACAGAGGATATTCCTAAGATGGCTTTTCGAACACGATATGGTCACTATGAGTTTACGGTTCTACATTTTGGTTTAACAAATGCTCCTGCCACATTTATGTGCTTGATGAATAATATTTTTCACGATTACCTAGATGACTTGATCTTAGTCTTCCTTGATGATATATTTGTGTACTCTAAAGAGGATTCGGAGCATGCGGTACATCTCAAGAAGACTTTGCAAACTCTTAGAGAACACAAATTGTATGGGAAAAAGAGTAAGTATTTCTTTGCTAAGGATAAACTTGTGTATCTAGGAAGAGTAATATCAAAAGAAGGAATCCTTATAGATGAAGATAAAGTAAAAACAATAGTTGATTGGCCGATTCCTAAGACTGTAAGGGATGTTAGAAGTTTTCTTGGGTTGGCACAATATGAAAGAGCACATATTAAGGATTTCTCTAAGATAGCTACTCCCCTCACCGAATTAACTAAAAAGAATGTAGGATTTGCGTGGAGTGATGCCTGTCAAAAATCATTTGAAACATTGAAACAAAAAGTTGTTGAGAATGGTGTTTTGAAAATACCAGAAATGGGAAAGCCTTTTGTGGTTGCATGTGATGCAAGTGGTAGTCACATAGGATGTGCTATTTCACAGGATGGCAGGGTAGTCGCATATGAGTCCAGAAAACTAAGAAAGCATGAACTACACTATCCTACTCATGATTTGGAAATGCTTGCTGTTGTTCATGCACTTAAGCATTGGAGACATCTATTGTTAGGGGTTAAGTTAGAATTGAAAACAGATCATCAAAGTCTAAAATAAATCTTCACTCAACCATTGCTTAACAACAGGTAGAAGCATTGGATTGAATTATTAAGCGAGTATGATTTTGACATTAAGTATCTTGCTGGTAAGGAAAATAAGGTTGCTGATGCATTGAGTTGGAGACCTTTGTGTAATCTTGTTTCTGTAATAAATTATGATTGTCTCAATCAAATTCAAGAAGAGATAAAACAGGATCCTTTTTATGCACCTATTTTGAATGCTTTGAATGCGAACAGGGGATCGACGTATGAGGAAAAATTTCATTTGCAGAATGGAACACTTTATTGTAATAATCGGTTATGCTTATCTTCTGAATCTCCATTAAAAGTTAAAATACTGCATGATTGTCATGATGCACCTTTTTCTGCACATCTAGGTTATTCAAGGACATATGTTAAAACAAAGTATTCTTACTTTTGGCCGTGTATGAAGCGGGATATTAGAAAATATGTAAATGAATGTTTGAAGTGCCAACAGGTGAAATCTGAGTTTAAGAGGATGCCAGGAATGCTTCAACCTTTGGATGTTCCAAATCAGAAGTGGGAGTCTATTTCTATGGACTTTATCACTAAGATACCTATGACCAGAAGTAAGCATGATACCATATTTGTTGTAGTCGATCGGCTTACCAAGATGGCACACTTCTTTCCTATGAAAAAGACTGATACTGCTTTGAATGGTTCAAGAATCTTTGTAAAAGAAATATGTCGATTGCATGGAATGCCTAAAAGCATAATTTCTGATAGAGATTCTAGACTTAGGTCAAACTTCTGGGAAGTGACATTTGAATCCATTGGAACTCAACTTCGTATGAGTACAGCTTTCCATCCACAAACTGATGGGGAAACCGAGAGGGTTAACAGGGTAGTTGAGGATATGTTGCGTATGTATGTGAATGAAAAGCAGGATAATTGGAGTGAATATTTACCCTTGGTTGAGTTTGCATACAATAGTGCATGGCATGCATCTATAAAAATGACTCCATTTGAAGCTATGCATGGTTATAATTGTTTGACTCCACCTTCGTTTTTGGAGTTTCCAAATAAAGTAGAAGTATCCAAAGAATTGCTTGATAAGATGGATGAAGAACTTGGAGAAATTAAGAAACATATCAGAGAAGCTCAGAAAAGACAAAAGAAGTTCTATGATTTAAAGAGAAGACCACTTGAATTCCAAGTTGATGATATGGTATTTCTTAAAGTTAATCCTCACCGATCTAACTTGTTGCTAGGGAAGGATCATAGACTTTCTCCTCGATATGCAGGCCCTTTTAAAGTTTTGAAAAAGATCGGATCTCTTGCTTATTTGCTGGAATTACCTAAATATCTAAATGTGCATCCTGTATTTAATGTCAGCTTACTTAAAAGATATGTGTCTAATGTTGCTCATGTTTTACGGGACAATTATAAGCTGAAAGACGATGGCTCTTTTGAGCTTCAACCGGAAATAATATTAGATAGAAAGGAAAGATTTCTTAGAAATAGATCTATAGTAGAAATTTTTGTAAAATGGCATTCATACCCAGTAGAAGATTCGAGTTCGGTGAATTTAGATGAATTTCTAACACATTATCCTTCTTTCCAACTCTGAGGACAGAGTTCTTAAAGGGGGGAAGAATTGTAATAGGCCTCTTTTCTAGTGAAATAATTCATTTTGAACTTTCTGAATTTCATTGTCGGGATAATGCTTAGAACGAATAATTAGGTCATTTTATGCATGTAGGAAAAATTTTGGGTTGACAAGTTTCCTATTCTCTCTCTAGACCTTAATTGCATCATGTTTTCCAGTGGGATTTTGAAGGTGAAGATGAAAGAATTAAGGAAAACTCTGTATGAGGGAAAGGTAGAGCAAGTAGAAGACAATAAAAGTACCTGTGTGAGATTTTTGTGAATCATGTTCTAAGTACCTTGTTTAGGGTCCTACGTTTAGTTCATGGTAAGAAAATGCCTTGATTTTACTCTCTCTCTCTAGAATTTTAAACCTTGTAGGGCTCAAAAGTGGCATTTGGAGGTGGATTTGGACCTCAGACATCTCTAACACTATTGTGCAGATCAGAAAATTGAATAAAAGTGTCTCTCACAAGCTTAACCTAATTCCTCATTCTTTTTGAGTTACAGGGCTTTGAAAAGTGCCGTTTTTTCCAAAAAAAAAAAAACGAGGGCTTGTCTAATTCTAATCGAATCCGTGATTCTCATGCTCACGTGTCACCATGTTTAATTATGTATGTTTTCGGATATGTCTTCTTGGTGTTTTTCTGCTATTTTTGACAGGTATGCTAAAGAAAGGAAGTACACTACGATCGCATGGCTTTTTGCAGAAGTTTTGGAGAAACTCGACTTTTTCTAAATTTGGTGGATCACACACTTCTTTGGGGAGCACGGCTGCGATCAAACGGTGTGGGCGCGATTTCTGTCGACTGGTGGATCAATTCAGTCGCCTTGCTAACGGCGCACGCAGGGTGCTTGGAGCAATCTCAGGCACAATGGAGGCTCCAGGGGCTTATGCAAAACTCCTTTCTCATAATTTAAACTTTTTGCAAAATCACTTCGTTTCAATACTTCCAACAACTTCACATAAGATTTCACACAAACAAGAACTCAAGTTGGATGACGGCCATGGTCTCATAAAAAATGGAATGATTAGATCACTTTCTAAAATTTATCAAGTGGACAAGCGAGAGAAACACAAGTAAATTATCTTGCGTTTTGAAATGAATAGCTTCCTCTCGATAAATCATGACATTGTTTCATCCTAATTTAAAAAATTAGCACGGTTTTAAGTTTTTTTTGAGATGCACTTCACAAATTTTCAATGAGTCAAGTCGCCAAGCTTTCCTATTTCTAATTTTACACAACTTAAATAGTTTTAAAATATAAAACCTTCTAAGTGTTTTATTTATAAAGTTAAAAAACACACGTACAGGATTCAATTTAATCTTAATTGATCTAAAGTTTTGCGTTACAAATCTCTTTCATTTTCATAACTTAAAATTGATCTGAACTGAGCAAACTTATTGTTCGTTAGCAATCTTTCCTTCATGCGTTTGTAATTCCCTTATATAAAGTCTTTGAAGGCATTCAAAACCTTATGAAGAACTTGTATTGGTTGAATGGATTGAAGATATCGAGCCTTAAACTTCAATAAAAACAGTTCTGCATTCATCCACAAACAACAAACAGAGAATACACAGATGTTAACTCAGCAGTTTTGTATGATTCATGCCCTGCAAGAAGATGTTCCAAACGTTTTATTTTCTTTTCATCACACCCTTCTCGCTTCCGATATGCGCCTGCAGCACTTCATTAACTGTCAAAGTTCAGTGTAAACTTTACAATCTACTTCCACGTCCTTTGATTTTCACTGCTGCAAATCCGAGCTACGAATGGTTTTAAGAAACATGTGAACTTCAACTAAATGAATAGTGAAACAAAACTTTATAGCATAAGGTATATGTATCATAAATCAAATTTTTGCCTTTTTGAACTCCTATAAGATTTCAGAAGCGTCAAAGTACCATAAGCTCTTCGTTTCCAACAGAATAGATGAAATACTAAGAGTAGGATGAAAAATTTATAACAAATTCATGATTATGGGATCCAATCATAAACTATAATAACACATAACAATTACGTTTTTCACCAGTTCCATATAATTATGTTATCATATGACGTGAAAGGTAAAGAACTCGTGTAGAAGCTGTGGCAGCGATGAGTATCTTGTTTTCTATTTTTAAGAGGGATAATGATTATCAAAAAGCAAAACTAACTTGATCATTAATCATCTATTGTATTCAGCTACTATCATCATCAGAATGTTTATAAGTACCAGCGTCATCAGCAAGGTCAGCGGTATTTTCAACAAGAGGATTGCGTTGAGATTGATAAAGATGCAAAAATCTTCAGGACATATACATCTACATCAACAATTTTTCATTTATCAACAATCGAATTTGTATTGCACGCGTCTGATAAAATGGTTGCCATCAGCGTTGAGTGAGTTGAATATTGTAGATGATCAAAGAATCGCGTAACAATAGCTTCGCGGGTCTATGTGCTGCCTCCTGGAATCCGTTTTTCTTCTGTCACGAACTATCTCCTATCCGATCATGATCAGCCCTGCTCCCTTCGATATGGTACGACAAATATTTCCGAATTCGTCTGAGCACTCAGAATTGCTAGCGAGGAAAGAAAACATGAGTTGGCCTCCCTCCTCCGCCACGATGCCCCCCCCCTTCCTCCTTCATAAGAATGTCAGACCTACAATAAGTGATGGTTCCCATGCAAACTACCGCTTTACATATCTGCCAGCACCAGCACTCAATATCATGCGTTGCTTAACCTGCAGAAGCCGTCGCTCTTTTCTTGCATGTCCACTCGTGGCTGAGAATAGCGATCCTTTACCATCCGCATGGAAACAATCATGTAGAACCTTTTTGCTAAAACCAGTGCTGTAAAACTTTCACTGCCCAAAAGCTAGAATTATAGGTTCCTCGTTTTTATGGTCATACAATCATCTTTTAGAAGACACTTTAGTCTTCCTTGCAGAATGCATGTTGTTCGAATCTTAGAAGAGAATAGGACAATCTTTATTGAACCTAAACTTTCAAGTACATTTTAACTTTTGAAAACATGAAAACATGTGGGTAGACAATGCGAACTCCTCCGTGAATTAGTGGAACAAGATCCACACTTCATAAGCATTGAGGTGCTTGTCTTTCTGTGAAGATGTACTTCCTCGGAATGTTACAACTTTCTTCTAACTCTAAAATTTTTGTCACCTTTTATCAAGTTAAGGAGAGGGAATCTCTCCGACATTCACCCCCACCAAACCTGTGCATCCTCCGGATGCGCCAACCTGAGAACCTGATTTCTACTTAATAATAAAATCAATTCCATAGCAGAATATGTGCATGGGTTTTAAAGTCAAAGTGCCTTATGCACGGCTGCGTAATTAGCCCTATGTATATGCACACTTTCAAAATGCATGTATAAAATTAATGGTGCAATCAATAAAGAAAAATAGCTTCTGATGACGAGGTTGGTGCACTCGCTCTCATACATAGCAATGTGATTATACATTCATCCTTACAGTCACTCGTATGTGCATGGGTATAGATCAGATCGTGCCGAGATGCATGGTCATGTAGTGTGACCCTAATACATGCATACTTTATGTGCATGTTCAAAATTATGGTGCATATGAGGTAAGAGCTTTTGATGAAGAGGTTTTCTATCTCCTATACTTAGAACTTTTTCACAGATTTATAATGCATTTTTACAATTTGATAATGGTGCAAATGAACGTGCACCTAAGGGCAAAACTCAATATGTGTTCATACATAATTTAATGCATACTTGAAATGCACGCTTAAATAAATGGTGCAAAACTGGAAGTAAAAGGTTTTCATATTCTACTCTTGAAGAAAATCTTGGTTGTCCATAAATTCCCATTCTTCATCTTGAACCTGAAAAATATCTTGAAAACAAACTCGTGAAAAAACATAAGTATTAGCACATTTAAACCAAATTTTTCAATTCAAAACTTCTAGATGGTTCATCTGTAAAACTCCCAAAGTAACATTAAGTTAAATTTTGTAGCTTCCATCAATTTGTCTTTTCTTGCTTGTCCTGCATTAAACCACTCACAACTTGATTAGAAAAACCATATTTGATTCATTAATGAAATTCATAATTTTTTTCTTTTATAAAGAAAGAAAGTAAAACAAATCCATATAAATACCTTTTTGCTAAGGAAGTAGGTTATAACTCCCATGCTTGTATCTTTTGATGAGGGAGAGATACAACTCCTCGGCTCGTATCTTTTGATGAGGGAGAGATACAACTCCCGGCTCATGTGTGTTTTTAAGTTTTAGGGAGAACACTTACTAAACTCCCGGATTTATAAGGTATTGGTGACCTTTGCATATTTTGTTCAATTTGTTTAATAATTTCATCAATCATCTTCTTTTGTTCTTTGTTTATATTTTTCTCTTTATCAAGTTCTTTTGGTTTATTCTGACTAGTTTCTTGATTCTTAATCTCATACCCCAATTTAGTTTTCCATTTATTCACTTTATCTTGATCAAATAATGCATCATTCTCTAAAAGCTCTAGATCACATGTGATATAATAGTTATCATCTTTCTTCGTCATTAATATTACTTGCTCATTCGTATCTATGTTTTTATGTTCATTTTGCTCAAGTTTTTTGTTTTCCCAAGATTTTGATTCATCAACTGTTTTGTCTTGATTATTTATCGAAATCTTAATTTCTTGATTAACAATTTTATCATTTGTATGTTTCTTTGGTCGCCATTGATATGTTTGTGTCATTCTTAGTTTTCTTGGTTTTGATTTTGTTTGTTCAAAAAGTTTTTTCATTCCCCCTCGACTTAAGTTTAAGCGTAAAGGAACATGAGTATGGACATCACATATTTTCTTCCCAAATTGACAAACTATTTGATGTTTGCATGCATGTTCAAAGGCAATACAATTATCATAGGTATGACCGATTTGGTCACACCAGAAACATCGAATAATGCGTTTTTGCATCTTATTTGATTTTTTTGGTATTATCCTAGGAATAGGTTTTGTAAGATCACATGAAGGTGTTTGATCAGGCATATATGTAGACAAATTATGGACTCTTACTTCATGTTCTTGATTAAGTTTCAATCCTTGCATTTGTTTAGATAATATTTCATACTTCTGGTTTATTTCTTGAATCTCAGCATTCATTTTCTCTTTCCAAGTTTTAAGACTATTTGATAATACTGGTAGACTCTCTACCATAGCATTGATTGAATCATTTAGAGTCAAAATCACTCTAACTGTCTTTTGTAGAGCTTCATTGGCCTTGTTTTCCCAAGTTTCTATGAATTTATCTTCCCATTTTCTCAAATGTTGATCTATCAATGCGTTCACATATGCTTCATCAATAACAATACTCGTTGAATTATGCTCTTGTAAATTAATTTCAAAAGATTCTTTACATTGATGTATATTTTTCATGTTTGTATGCTGCTTTTTGCCCATAACTCACACTTGAATATCAAAGAAGCACCACATAAACGAAAAACAAGCTATGAGGTTATACATACATCAAACATACATTACTTGGCATTAATTTAAGAAAAAAGTCCAGAAACATGTACCTGAGCTGCAAGGCCGTTTGTTCACGTCAGGTTCAAAGTGTGGGCGCGATTTCTGTCGACTGGCGGATCAATTCAGTCGCCTCGCTAACGGCGCACGTAGGGTGCTTGGAGCAATCTCAGGCACAATGGAGGCTCCAGGGGCTTATGCAAAACTCCTTTCTCATAATTTAAACTTTTTGCAAAATCACTTCGTTTCAATACTTCCAACAACTTCACATAAGATTTCACACAAACAAGAACTCAAGTTGGATGACGGCCATGGTCTCATAAAAAATGGAATGATTAGATCACTTTCTAAAATTTATCAAGTGGACAAGCGAGAGAAACACAAGTAAATTATCTTGCGTTTTGAAATGAATAGCTTCCTCTCGATAAATCATGACATTGTTTCATCCTAATTTAAAAAATTAGCACGGTTTTAAGTTTTTTTTGAGATGCACTTCACAAATTTTCAATGAGTCAAGTCGCCAAGCTTTCCTATTTCTAATTTTACACAACTTAAATAGTTTTAAAATATAAAACCTTCTAAGTGTTTTATTTATAAAGTTAAAAAACACACGTACAGGATTCAATTTAATCTTAATTGATCTAAAGTTTTGCGTTACAAATCTCTTTCATTTTCATAACTTAAAATTGATCTGAACTGAGCAAAATTATTGTTCGTTAGCAATCTTTCCTTCATGCGTTTGTAATTCCCTTATATAAAGTCTTTGAAGGCATTCAAAACCTTATGAAGAACTTGTATTGGTTGAATGGATTGAAGATATCGAGCCTTAAACTTCAATAAAAACAGTTCTGCATTCATCCACAAACAACAAACAGAGAATACACAGATGTTAACTCAGCAGTTTTGTATGATTCATGCCCTGCAAGAAGATGTTCCAAACGTTTTATTTTCTTTTCATCACACCCTTCTCACTTCCGATATGCGCCTGCAGCACTTCATTAACTGTCAAAGTTCAGTGTAAGCTTTACAATCTACTTCCACGTCCTTTGATTTTCACTGCTGCAAATCCGAGCTACGAATGGTTTTAAGAAACATGTGAACTTCAACTAAATGAATAGTGAAACAAAACTTTATAGCATAAGGTATATGTATCATAAATCAAATTTTTGCCTTTTTGAACTCCTATAAGATTTCAGAAGCGTCAAAGTACCATAAGCTCTTCGTTTCCAACAGAATAGATGAAATACTAAGAGTAGGATGAAAAATTTATAACAAATTCATGATTATGGGATCCAATCATAAACTATAATAACACATAACAATTACGTTTTTCACCAGTTCCATATAATTATGTTATCATATGATGTGAAAGGTAAAGAACTCGTGTAGAAGCTGTGGCAGCGATGAGTATCTTGTTTTCTATTTTTAAGAGGGATAATGATTATCAAAAAGCAAAACTAACCTGATCATTAATCATCTATTGTATTCAACTACTATCATCATCAGAATGTTTATAAGTACCAGCGTCATCAGCAAGGTCAGCGTTATTTTCAACAAGAGGATTGCGTTGAGATTGATAAAGTCGAGAGTCAAAAATCTTCAGGACATATACATCTACATCAACACTGAGCGCAATCTTCAAGTTTCGATTAAAAAACTTATGGGCAGAGTTATGAAGCATTTCTAATTGATAAGCATTGAAACAATAGCTGTAAGCATATTGAGATTAAACGTGATAGATGGTTCAAATTTGCGCACATCAACATAAAACCAATCCAAATCAGAATTATTGAATATGAATGATAATCTTTGTTGGGTAACAAATAATATTACATTACTTGAATCTATGATCCTTCAAAATTGTACAACACACTGCTCAAAATGAAGTGCAAATAAAACAAACGCTAACATTTGCCATTCTGCGAGTTCTTTTTGTTCTAAGTCACTGATCTTAGACACGCACAGATCACTTACTAGGCTGGAAATCACAGAGTTATCGTATTAGTGCACTGAAACAATGTTTTATCTAAAGTTGTAAATACAAAATATATAATTACATTTGCTTTGAAGAGGCAAAGGGCAGGAAAAAAACAATATGTAGTTAAGAGTAAATGAAAAACATAAAGATCGCTTGAGAGATTGTCAAATGTATTAATCGCTTGACAGATGACAACAATTATCAAGTATGATGAGAAATCAAATCATTCAGACGTTAGAAAAATTAAGAACTGATGCAAATGTCGGATATTTTCTCGGTTATAGTAGTGTAGTCAAATATCTGCATTCTGTACATGTAGTATTTATTAATATGCGCGATGGAGATTCATCATACGTGAAGTTAGAAATAGTTTCAGAGATGCAAATCTTACATTTTTCATTTATCAACAATCGAATTTGTATTGCACGCGTCTGATAAAATGGTTGCCATCAGCATTCAGTGAGTTGAATATTGTAGATGATCAAAGAATCGCGTAACAATAGCTTCGCGGTTCTATGTGCTACCTCCTGGAATCCGTTTTTCTTCTGTCACGAACTATCTCCTATCCGATCATGATCAGCCCTGCTCCCTTAGATATGGTACGAAAAATATTTCCGAATTCGTCTGAGCACTCAGAATTGCTAGCGAGGAAAGAAAACATGAGTTGGCCTCCCTCCTCTGCCACGATGCCCCCCCCCTTCCTCCTTCATAAGAATGTCAGACCTACAATAAGTGATGGTTCCCATGCAAAACTGCCGCTTTACATATCTGCCAGCACCAGCACTCAATATCATGCGTTGCTTAACCTGCAGAAGCCGTCGCTCTTTTCTTGCATGTCCACTCGTGGCTGAGAATAGCGATCCTTTACCATCCGCATGCAAACAATCATGTAGAACCTTTTTGCTAAAACCAGTGCTGTAAAACTTTCACTGCCCAAAAGCTAGAATTATAGGTTCCTCGTTTTTATGGTTTAGAAGACACTTTAGTCTTCCTTGCAGAATGCACGTTGTTTGAATCTTAGAAGAGAATAGGACAATCTTTATTGAACCTAAACTTTCAAGTACATTTTAACTTTTGAAAACATGAAAACATGTGGGTAGACAATGCGAACTCCTCCATGAATTAATGGAACAAGATCCACACTTCATAAGCATTGAGGTGCTTGTCTTTCTGTGAAGATGTACTTCCTCGGAATGTTACAACTTTCTTCTAACTCTAAAATTTTTGTCACCTTTTATCAAGTTAAGGAGAGGGAATCTCTCCGACAGCGCTCAAACTTCCACATGAACATGTGTTTTCTATTAGAGAAGATGTGTACAAAATATAGCTTGGCCTCACTTTGCTCATAGCTATGGAAAACTCTCCTACTCTGAGTAGTTGTTCCTTACCATCTCTCTGTGATGAATACCCGACATTTCAGGTTTTGTTATTCATCTCTACATATGCGATCTCTGGCGTCTTCTACTCTATGCTATTCTTTTTCTCTCTCATATGCGCACTCTTGCACTCACATCTATTCTCTATATTTTGTGTATTCTCACACACTCTCTCTTATATACATTTTGATCCGGATTTCAACAAACTCTAATTCTGGAAGTTTCTACGTTGTATATTACAGTCGTGAATTTGTCCCTTCACTAAGGCTTTGGTTTTCTGAACACTTTGTTTATGCTTTTCTTTATCTTTATGTCGTTATGCATAATTAGTGAGTGAATCTCCAACAGCTCCCTCTCAATCACTAATTTGCATCTTCTGGTCTTCATATATCCTTCTTTTCTTTTATATCTGCCATTTCTTTGAATCTGCTTGTCTTTACTCCATCCAAGCTCTTTGTCAGAATATCTGCAATCTGATCTTTTGTAGGAGTGAATACCAATTCAATCTCCTTCTCCATTACCTTTTCCCTCAGGAAATGATATTTAATCTCTATGTGTTTTGTTCTTGCATGAAATACTAGATTCGCTGCAAGATACAATGAGCTCATATTATCTCCATGTATGATAGGTATACCTTGATCAATACCCATGCTTTTGAACAAGGTCTGCATCCATATCACTTCTTGAGCTGCTTCCACAAGTCCTTTATATTCTGCTTCTGTTGATGATAAAGCCACTATGTGTTGCTTCTTTGAACACAAGCTTACAAGCTTATCTCCTAGGTATATCATATACCCATGTGTCGATCTTCTATCATCTTGACTTCCTGCCCAGTCTGAGTCACTGTATGCTCTCAACTGTATATCTGATGTAAAAGGATACTATAATTCTTCTTTTATAGTTCTTTTGATATATCTAAGAACTCTTTGTCCTGCAACCCAATGTTGATCCTTCGGACAATGCATGAACTGTGAGAGAACTCCCACTGCATAACTGAGATCCGGTCTTGTTAGTGTAGCATAAATTAAGCTTCCCACTAACGACTGATACTTCCTCATATCTTTAAACTCTGCACCACCATATTTGCTGAGTTTATGATTTACTTCAAGCGGTGTTGAAGCTTCTCTACAATTCTCCATGTTAAACTTCTTCAGTAAGTTTAGGAGATACCTTTCTTGCGAAACATATATGCCATGATCTGTATATGTAACTTCCATTCCAAGAAAATATGATAATTTTCCTAGATCACTGATCTTGAACTCCTTTTCAAGCCGTCTCTTTACCTCCTTAATTCCTTCATTTGAGGTTCCTGTGATTATTATGTCATCTACATAAATACAAATGTAGATCATACCTTCATCTGTTCTCTTAACGAGTAGACTTGCATCAGCCTTCGAGCTTTGGTATCCAAGGTCATTGAGATACTTCACAAGTCTGTAATTCCAAGCTCTTGGAGCTTGCTTCAGTCCATAGAGAGCTCTTCTTAATCTGCAAACATGTTCTGGGTAACTGGAACTTACGAACCCTTCAGGTTGTTCCATGTAAACCTCATCTGATATATATCCATCAGAAATGCATTCTTTATATCTAGCTGACTTAGCTTCCTTTTTATTCTGCTATAGCAATCAATGTCCTTATGGTTGACATCTTTGCCACTGGACTAAACGTCTCATCATAATCTATGCCATATGTCGGAGCATAGCCTTTGACAACCAGTCTAGCTTTGTATCTGGCTATCCTTCCATCTGCAAGCTTCTTGACTTAAATAACCCATTTATTTCCAATCACTTTCTTACCATTTGGTTTTGGAACAAGTTCCCAAGTCTTGTTCTCCTCAAGAGCATTGAACTCTTCTTTCATCGCTTCTTCCCATTGTTTCTTACCTTTTGCTTCACTGTAACTCTGAGGTTCTTCATCTCCCTTTACTAAGTAAGCATAGTTTTTCTAAGTCAAATAAGAAGTGTCATAGGAATACCTTGTTGGTTGTTTCCTTACTCTATTTGACCTTCTTGGATCAAACTCTTCATGTGTATCTGAATACACATCTTCATCAAATCTTGATCCATCTTCATTTCTCATGTCTGATCCGATCCTGGACGTACTTGCCTGCATATGATCTTCATCTCCATTCACCTGCATATGTAATTTACCTTTTTCATTTCTTCTTATCTCTTCTTCAAGTGTTTCAACACTATGCTCTTTATCTGTATACCAGCTCTTTCCTTCATCAAATGTCACATCTCTGGAAACAGTAAACTGTTTGGTTAGAGGACTCCATAACCTGTAGCCCATCTGCTTTTCATCATATCCGATGAACACATATTTTTCAGCTTTTGGTTCAAGCTTATGTCTTGATTGTGATGGTACATAAGCATAAGCAACTGATCCAAACACTTTGCAATGATCAAGTGTTGGTTTCTTACCCCACCAAGCTTCATAAGGGGTCATCCCATTTAAAGTTGTACATGGTAATCTGTTTACCAGGTATGTTGCTGTATTTACAGCCTCAGCCCAAAGATAGTTTGGACAGTTCTTCTCCTTTAGCATTGCTCGTGCAAACTCAACTAGAGTTCGGTTTCTTCTTTCTGCTACTCCATTTTGTTGCGGTGTATACCTGCAAGTTATTTCTCTTTTGATACCCGCATTCCACGGATAATCATTGAACTCTCGAGAAAAATATTCTCCTCCTCCATCAGACCTTAGTCTTTTGAGTTTCTGTCATGTAAGTCTTTCACCATATGCATGAAAATGCTTGAAAGCTCCAAATACTTCTGATTTCTCTTTCAAAACATAAAGAGTTGTCCATCTTGTTGCATCATCAATGAAAAGAACATAATACCTCGATCCGCTGATAGATCCTTCTTTCCTTGGTCCCCATACATCTGTATGTATGGGCTCTAGCACACCATCATGTTTGTAACCATTTTTTTGAAATGGTAACCTGTGAGCTTTTCCCATCTGACAGGCTTCACATTTGTGAATCATATGTTGGTTCTTCATGTTTGGTAATCCTCTCATGGATTGTTTCTCCACCATAGCTTTGATTCCCTTTTCATTAAAATGTCCTAGCCTCTTATGCCAGAGGTCTAGTTCTGTAAATACCTCATCACCATGTGTGATCAAGGCTTGACCAACATTCCCTTGTACTTTAAGAGTAAAAAGTCTACCTTCCTTTTTACAATGGACAATCTGTTTGTATCCTTTCTCTAGATCTTCAACAAATACTCCTTCATTTGAAACCCTCACTTGAAAACCTTTTTCTACTATCTCACCCACGCTGATCAGATTCTTCGGAATTGTTGGAACATACAAAACATTTGTTAGTAGGTCAGCTCCATTCTTACACTTTACTTTTCCAATTGACCTTACATTATATTTTGTATTATCACCTGTCTGTACTGTATGATTTGAAATGCCTCCTTCTAATTCTGATAACAATTCTATATTTCTTGACAAATGATTTGAACAACCAGAGTCAATATAGAATACCTTGAGGTTTTCATTTTCTAACACACTTATTGAGTTCATCATCAACGTCGTATGATCGTCATTCTGCGTATCATTCGCATAGTTGTAGTAGGTAGTGTTGTGAGACTGATTCTGTCCCCAACTTCTTGCTCCACCTCTACCATATCTACCTCTTTGGCTTTGTCTTCCTTTCTGATATCTTCCGCTTCTGCCTCTGTTGTTATTGTTCTAATTCTGGTTTGATCCTTGTGAATTATGCCAGCAATCATGAGCCAAATGATTGCTTAATCCACAGATCCAACAAGTCTTCTTGTTGTTAGTCTGATTACCTCTTCCTTTACTTTTACTTCTGGCATTACCTCTTCCTTTTGCAAAATTTTCTTGAGTAGACATCTCTTCTTCATCTTTTTCTTTACCTTTAACACCTTTCTTCTTGTTCTTTGCATACATAGCCAAACTATGTCCTTTTTTCTCCATCTATCTTCAAGTCTTGCTCAAACGTTAGCGTTAGTCCAAGCAACTGATTTAAATCTGGTACAAAATGATTTAAAGACAGTTCAGTTGAGAGTACGAAAGGTTTCCA
This sequence comes from Ceratopteris richardii, assembly GCA_020310875.1. Lineage (NCBI taxonomy): Eukaryota > Viridiplantae > Streptophyta > Polypodiopsida > Polypodiales > Pteridaceae > Ceratopteris > Ceratopteris richardii. The sequence continues at coordinate 67,211,082 of CM035418.1, forward strand.
CCTTTCATCTCCTCTCAAACCTGTAAGCACTTGCGCTATTAACCTATGGTCTTCGATATCTTCACCAATCGATCCAAGACTGTCTGCCAAGTCCTTCATCTTAGTGACATAATCACTAATGTTTTGACTTTGCTTTTTCTTGAATGTTGTGAACTCCGACCATAAGCAAGCCTTTCTAGCTTTCGTCGTATTTTGGAATTGATCTTCCAACACTCTCCATATGTCTTCTGCTTTCTCCAGACCTCTGATGTGCGGCAATAGATGATCTGTAATGGTATTGTAAACATAAGCTCTTGCCATTGCATCTTTCTTCTACCACAGCTTCAAGGCTTCTAATCTTCTTTCTTCGGTTGACTGTCATCTTCAAAAGTCGGCTTCTTTTCTTCTCCTGTCACATATTTCATTAAGTCTTTACTCATAAGTAAAGCTTCCATTCGTATTATCCATGCGGGATAATTATCTCTGTCCAATTTATCAATTGAGATATGATCTACCATGATCTTCTTGTTTCTGTTACTTCCGGTGAGTGTAATGTTAAAAGGTTTTACCTTTTAC
>CM035418.1:67219136-67226636 GCA_020310875.1 Ceratopteris richardii
TAATCCTTTGTCCATGCTAATCTTCCATAAGTTCAAGGGTCCAAGCCAATGTGTGTAGGCTTGTCTTGCACCAACAGCTCCCCCTCAAGCCAAACACTTTGGCTTAAGTCTTCTTCTTCATTCTTCAATTACTTCCTGCAATCCAATCATAGATTTGAATCTGCATAACTTGTTTCCATCCAATGCCTTTGTAAGTAAATCTGCACATTGCATATTAGTAGATACATATGTCAATTGTATATCTTTACTTAGCAATTTCTCTCTCACATAGTGGTAATGAATCTCTATGTGTTTGGTTCTGGCATGATAAATTGGGTTTGCTGCAAGGTGAAGAGAGCTAGTGTTGTCTCCAAATATGATAGGTGGTCTTGTGAATAGACCTAACTCTGTATATAGAAGCTTCAACCAGATAGCTTCTTGAGTAGCATTTGCAAGTCCTCTATATTCTGCTTCAGTGGATGACAATGCCACTGTAGGTTGCTTCTTAGCTGACCAAGAGATAGGCTTATCCCCTGCAAAACAAATATAACCTGAGGTGCTTCTCCTATCATCCTTGCATCCTGCCCAATCTGCATCTGAGTAAACTTTAATATCAATGTCTGATGTGTAAGGAAAATACAAACCATGACTTTGAGTTCCCTTGAGGTATTTCAAGATCTTCTTTGCTGCCTCTAGGTGAGGTACCCTTGGTTTGTGCATGAATTGACTAAGCACACTTACTCCATATGCTATGTCAATTCTTGTCAAGGTAGCATAGTTCAAACTACCCACCATACTTTGGTATCCTGTAATGTCTGTGATTTCTTCTCCTTCATGAGCACTTAGCTTTTGGTTAACCTCCATTGGAGTAGTAGATACCTTAGCATCCTGCAAACCAAACTTTTTGACCATATCCTGTACATACTTCTTTTGGGTAATGTAGATACCTAAATTTGTGTAGATCAATTCAAGTCCAAGAAAATAATTTAGTAATCCAAGATCACTAATCTTGAATTCTTTCATCATCTGTCCTTTGATGTGTCTAATCCCATTGACATCATTTCCTGTAATGATGATGTCATCAACATAGACACATAAGTAGATTACCTCTGTACTACTTCTCTTTATGAATAGAGAAGTGTCTGCTTTGCTCATCACAAATCCTTGGTCTTGAAGGTAGGTGGTCAATCTGTAGTTCCATGCTCTAGGTGCCTGCTTCAAACCATACAGAGCCTTCTTCAATTTACAAACATAATGTACCTTTTTTTGATCTTCATAGCCAGGTGGTTGTGACATGTAGACTTCTTCAGATATCCATCCATTTAGGAATGCATTCTTCACATCCAATTGGTATATGTTCCAATTCTTGGATGCAGCTACACTCACCAAAACTCTGATAGTTGGCATCTTGGCCACAGGAGAAAATGTCTCCTCATAATCAATGCCTTGGGTTTGTGCAAAACCCTTGGCTACCAACCTAGCTTTGTACCTGTTAATTGTTCCATCTGAATTCTTCTTCAATTTGTAGATCCATCTGGATCCTATTACCTTCATAGAATCTTTCTTGGGTACCAAGTCCCAAGTATCACTCTCTTTGAGGGCTTCTATCTCCTCATCCATGGCTTCTCTCCATTCTGGCTTTGTAATTGCTTCTTCATAGGTACCTGGTTCTTCATTCAACAAGTCTTTTGCAAGATATACAGAATGTTTAGTTACAAGTGATGTGTCATACCCAAATCTGATAGGTTTCTTCTTCTCTCTCTGAGATCTTCTCATAGCTTGAGTAGAAGTTTCTGCCTTGTCCTCCAATTGCTTCATCTTCATCTTTCCTTTGGATTTCCAAGCCTTGAACTCTTCAAGGTTTATGGTATCATCATCTGAGCTTGAGTCTTCTTGCTGAGTTGGCTCTTCCTTGGTAAGCTTTGGAAAATCTTCCTCCATGTCATAGGGTAGACTCACTTTCCTGCATTCATTCTCATACCATGAGTCATTCTCATCAAATATGACATCTCTGCTTACCTTGAATCCTTTGTTTGTGGGGTTGTAGAATCTGTATCCCTTTTGGTTCAGATCATAACCAATGAAGATACATTTCTCTGCCTTTGGGTCTAGCTTTCCTCTCACCTGTGAAGGAATGTGCACATATGCTACACATCCAAAGATTTTGCAATGATCCAGAGAGGGTCTCTTACCATGCCAAGCTTCATATGGTGTCATGCCATCAAGTGATTTGGATGGCAACCTATTGATGAGATAAGTGGCAGTGGATACACTCTCTGCCCATAAGTAATTTGGCAACTTTTTCTCATTGAGCATAGACCTAGCTGTTTCCACTATAAGTCTATTCCTTCTTTCTGCTACCCCATTTTGTTCAGGTGAGTACCTTGTAGTGATCTCCCTCTTGATGCCTCTTTCCTGCAAGAAATCTTCAAACTCATTGGAGAAATACTCTCCTCCACCATCTGATCTTAGCCTCTTCAAGCTTCTACCTGTTTGATTCTCAACAAGTGCAAGATACCTCTTGAAACAATTAAACACTTCATCTTTATGCTTCATAAAATATAAAATGGTCCACCTGCTATAGTCATCAATGAAGGACACATAATACCTTGAACCAGAAATGGAAGGGTCCTTGCTAGGTCCCCAAACATCTGTGTGTACCAAGTCTAGGTAGTCTTCATGCATGAAACCTTTCCTTGAGTAGGGTAATCTGTGAGACTTACCAAATTGACATGATCCACATTTATAAATCATGTGTTGCTTGGATACATTAGGTATCCCAAGCACACATTGATCCCTGCACATTTGCTTGAGAGTCCTTTCTCCTATGTGCCCTAATCTTTTATGCCATATCTCTAGCTCTGAAAGTGTCTGATCCTTGTAATTATACAAAGCAATGTTTTTTGTATCTTCTAGCTCAAATGTAAATAATCTACCTGATTTCTCCCCTTTGGCTATCCTTCTAAATCCTTGTTTTGGGTCCTCCACATATGCTCCATGTTGTGTGAATCTGACCTGCAAACCTTTCTCCACAATCTGACCAACACTCATTAAATTCTTAGTTATTGTTGGTACATAGAGTACTCTGCTTAGTAGGTTCTGATTACCATCACATGTCTTTACATTTCCAATTTTGACAACAGAGTGTTTAGTGTCATCACCTGTTTGTACCTGATGTTTGCCCTTGGGCTCTTCCAAATCAGAAAGTAATGCCACATTGCCAGCTACATGGTTAGAACATCCTGAGTCAATGTAAAATAAATGATCATCATTTGTACCTATCTTGGAGGTCATATTCATGATCAATAAGGAGTCATCCTGCTCCTCAGTGTAGTTGTTGTAGTCTCTTCTATTTCTGAATCCACCTTGGTAATTTCCATTGTGGTTGTTGTTGTAGTTGTTGTTGTATTGGTTGTTGTACCCATTGTAGCTTTGATGTTGGTTGAATCTGCCTCTCCCTTGAGAGTATCCACCTCTTGAGTAGCCTCTTCCTCTCTGATTTTTGTAGTTCTTGTAGCATTCATCTGTGGTATGATTGGACAATCCACAGATGTTGCAAGGTGATGAGTTATAGGGTCTCCCCCTACCTTACTTACCTCCTCTGCCTCTTCCTCTAGATGACCTACCTCTCCCTGCATAATTGGCTTGAGAGGTAGAGCCTTCTTCATCCTGTTTCTTCTTGCCTTTATCTTTAACTTTCTTATCAGTAAAGAGAGCAGAGGGGTTATTACCTTTTGATTGATCTCCAGCTTTGGTGAACTTTGCTTCATGTGTAAATAGTTGGCCCATGAGTGTTGTGAGATCAGGGGTATGCATGTCCATGTAGAGGTCCATTGCAGTGGTGAAACTTTCCCACTTATCATCTGCCTTGAGTCCATTTGTCACTTGCCTGACTATTTGTTCCTCTTCAATTTCCTCTCCAATGCTTGCTAGTTGGTCTGCCACATCTTTGATCTTTGTCACATAATCTGAGACTGATTGCTTGGGCTGCTTTCTAAGTGTTGTGAACTCTATCCATAATTGGTTCTTCCTAGCCCTTGTGTTAGAAGAAAAATAATTTGACAAGGTTTCCCAAGTCTCTTGGGAAGTCTTACAGTTCCTTACATGAGGTAAAAGAAAGTCAGATATAGAGTTTAAGAGATAAGACCTTGCCAAAGCATCCTTTGCACACCATTGGTTAAGTCTTTCATGCTCATCCTTTGTAGGCAGTCCTCTGGTCTTGAATGAGGGCAACTCCTCATCTCCTGATATGTATCCAAATAGACTTCTCCCTTGTAGATAGGTCTTCATTCTCAATGACCAAGCCTGATAATTGTTTCTATCCAATTTGTCAATGAAGGAATGGAAACCATCACCCATGTTTACCTTCTTTGCTCTGATACCACTGTTGAGAGTGATGGATGGATGCACTCAGGAAATCAGTTGGTGCTGCAAAACCTGCTTCACACCTGCCCTCTTTTCTCTTCAGATATGCTTAGTACACTTGCTTAGCTTCCAAATGACATAAAGAAACCATATATGTACTTTGGAAATGGTTTGGGTAATGATCAAACCAAAACAGATAACTTTGTACTTCAAAAATCAAGCAAAACTTTCTATTTCTGTAGTGATACCTGCTCAGACTTTTACTCAGTGTGTCCAGCACACTTAAAATTGGAACAATTCCTTTTGGGAGTATTAATGTACCTTAGTAAGCTACCAATCACAAGTGGAATCACTTCAATTGATAAACTATGCACTGAGAAATAAGTTTAGCAAAATTATAATCACCCCTGACTTTTCAGGAACTCTGCAGACTGAGACCAGTGTGCACTTCGAATCGATTTTCTCCCAATTGACTGAATGAAATTCTTTGAAATTTTGTATGCTTGTAGTCGACCTTGAGCTGGTTCCAATGAGCTATAGAACACGTGATTTGGTTCAGTAGATCCAGAGAAATGCCCTGATGAAGTTGACAGACTTGGAGTAGGTGACTCAGACAAAAAACAGAGATGATGAATGTATACTTCTATTGATATATGTGTTTGTACAATCTCATTAGCTTGCCAAGCACAGCTAAATGAGGTATTGTGGTGTTGGCAATAGAGTAGCCTTCACACACAATGAGTTACAATGAGATTTTGCCTCGGGGAGTGAGCTAAAGTGAGAGTGTAACCCGTGACTTTTTACTACATCTTTTATAGGAGTTTGATCTTCATTTGAATTTGAAATTCAAACTTAGGCTCCCTTGAATCTCTCCTCTAAAAGTAGGGAGATATTCTCTCTATCTCAACAATCAAATTTCCACGACTCTAATGTTAGGTGGATGACTTAAAGTGATTACAAACAAATGATAAGTCACTTAGACTTTTACAAGTGGTAAAAGAGTATGAACATATAAGCATATGTTCTCATGAGTCTTCCTTTAGGTGAAGCCTAGATAATCCTTTGTCCATGCTAATCTTCCATAAGTTCAAGGGTCCAAGCCAATGTGTGTAGGCTTGTCTTGCACCAACAATGTATATAAGAGAGAGCATAGAACCGGAATAAGAGACGAGGAGAAGAAAAGGAGAGAATAGAAGTGCACATATAGAGAGCGCATATAGAAACTGAGATAGTGATATAGAAGACGCCATAGATTGCGTATGTAGAGATGAATAATAGAACCTGAATTGTCGAGTATTCATCTGAGAGAGATGGTAAGGAATAACTACTCAGAGTAGGAGCGTTTTCCATAGCTATGAGCAAAGTGAGGCCAAGCTATTTTGTACACATCTTCTCTAATAGAAAACACATGTTCATGTGGAAGTTTGTGTGCATTTTTCGTATGTGAAGAAATCTGAGTGATTTCATGTTACTGTGAAAGTTAGTTAACAGTTACAGTTTTTCTCAGTAAACATTTTCCGGTACTTCTGAGAGTTAGATCTCGCAGCTGAGTGTAAAGTTTTTCATGAGAAATAGCTTATCTTGAACCTAGTAGTGTCAACTATAAGTTGATCAAAGAATCCGGTGAAAAGGAACACGTACACATAGTACAAAGTCTGACCGTAAAAGTCATCCAAAACTGGTAAAGTTTTTTCTCAAACTTCAGATAGAGTTCATTTACTGAAGGAAGCTCAGGTATTACTTCCTTACTTTAATTACAAACATTTGAAGTAATCACAAAGAGATTTGCAGTTGATTCTGGTAGGATTCCGGTAAGATTCGAGTGACAGTCCGATAACAGTCCGGTGAAGTTCCGGTGGAATTTCAGTGAGTTCAAAACACAGTTTTGGCACAGTTAAGTGACGGAAAGATTATTTAACTGTAAGCAAACACAATAGTGTAAAGTTTGAAGTGAATCAGATCAGAATTGAAGTCTGAAGAAAAGACGAAGTTTCTGTTAAAGTGAATTTTTGATATTCACTAGATACAGTTATAAAATTTTCAGTTTCAGAAGGTTGCTAAGCTAGTGATGATTATAGAGGTGTTCTAATATCACTCTAGCTTAGTTCTTGTTGCAATACGGCAAAATTCCACAGCTTAATTTATTAAGCTTTTGTCGTGTCGGAATCAACAAGTGGTATCAGAGCAGAAAAGGTTCTGACGAGCAGAAAAGGTTTGTCAAAAGAAGAAACGGAAAGAGAATTTGAAGGATTCACATAAAGATAGGTGAAAGCTAACAAATGGCGTCAAGAAATGTTCCAAAGTAATTCTCAAGGGTAAAGGTTTGTAAAAGGTAAAACTTTTTAACAGTATACTCACCGGAAGTAACAGAAACAAGAAGATTATGGCAGATCATATCTTTATCGACAAATTGGACAGAGATAATTATCCCCCATGGGTAATGCGCATGGAAGCGTTACTTATGAGTAAGGACTTAATGATATATGTGACAGGAGAAGAAAAGAAGCCGACTTTCGAAGATGATAGTCAACCAAAGAAAGAAGAGTTAGAAGCCTTGAAGCTGTGGCAGAAGAAAGATGCAACGGTAAGAGCTTATATCTATAACACAGTTACAGATCATCTACTACCGCATATTAGAGGTCTGGAGAAAGCAAAATATATATGGAGTGCTTTGGAAGATCATTTCCAAAATACAACGAAAGCTAGAAAGGCTAGCTTATGGTCAAAGTTTACAACATTCAAGAAAAAGCAAAGTCAAAGTGTTAGTGATTATGTCACTAAGATGAAAGATTTGGCGGACAGTCTTGGATTGGTTAATGAAGATATCGAAGACCACAGGTTAATAGCGCAAGTGCTTACAGGTTTGAGAGGAGATGAAAGGTGGAAACCTTTCGTACTTTCAATTGAACTTTCTTTAAATCATGTTGTACCAGATTTAAATCAGTTGCTTGGACTAATGTTAATGTTTGAGCAAGATTTAAAGACAGATGGAGATAAAGGACATAGTTCGGCTATGTATGCAAAGAATAAGAAGAAAGGTGATAAAGGTAAAGAAAAAGATGAAGAAGAGATGTCTACTCAAGCAAATTTTGCAAGAGGAAGAGGTAACATCAGAAAAAGAGGTAAAGGAAGAGGTAATCAGACTAACAACAAGAA
>CM035418.1:67261636-67271636 GCA_020310875.1 Ceratopteris richardii
CTGTGTTGTTCCTAAAAAGTCGGGGGTGTCTCTGATTTTGCTAAAGATCATGCTCAGTGTATAGTTTGTTAATTGGAGTGATTTAACTTGCTAATGGTAGCTTGTTAAGTTAATGTAATACTCCCAGAAGGAATTAAACCAATTGCAAGTGTGCTGGTCACACTGAGCTTAGGACTGAGCAGGTGTCAATACAGGAATAGAAAGTCTTTGGAGTTGTGAAGGTTCAAAATCATCTGTTTTGATTTGGTCATTACTCAATCATTTTGTAAAGCACATATATAGTTTCTTTGTGTCATTTGGAAGCTCAAGGAGTCTTCTAACCATATCTGAAGAGAAAAGAGGGCAGGTGTGAAGCAGGTCTAGCTGCACCAACTTGATCTTCTGATTGTACCCAGCCATCACATCCAACAGTGGTATCAGAGCAAATAAGGTAATCATGGGTGATGGTTTCCCTTCCTTTATTGACAAATTGGATAGGAATAACTACCAGGCATGGTCATTAAGAATGAAGACTTATCTACAAGGGAGAAGCTTGTATGGATACATATCAGGAGATGAGGAGTTGCCCTCATTCAAAACCAGAGGCCTACCTACAAAGGATGAGCATGAGAGACTTAATCAATGGTGTGCTAAAGATGCTTTGGCAAGGTCATATCTCCTAAACTCTATCTCTGATTTTCTTCTACCTCATGTTAGGAACTGTAAGACTTCCCAAGAGACTTGGGAAACCTTGTCAACATACTTCTCATCAAGCACAAGGGCCAGAAAGAATCAGCTATGGATTGAGTTTACAACTCTCAGGAAGCAATCAAAACAATGTGTCTCAGATTTTGTCACCAAAGTCAAAGACATTGCAGATCAACTTGCAAGTGTTGGAGAAGAAATTGAAGAAGAGCAAATAGTCAGACAAGTGATCAATGGACTCAAAGCAGATGACAAGTGGGAAAGCTTTACCACTGCAATGGACTTGTACATGGACATCCAAGCACCTGATCTAACAACTCTGATTGGACAACTATTCACACATGAAGCAAAGATCACAAAGAATGGAGAGCAATCAAAAGGTAACAATCCCTCTGCCCTATATACAGATAAGAAGTCTAAAGACAAGGGTAAAAGTAAGAAAGTTGATGAAGAAGGATCCACCTCCCAAGCAAACTATGCAGGGAGAGGTAGATCATCTAGAGGTAGGGGCAGAGGAGGTAAGTCAGGTAGGGGGAGACCCTATAATCAATCTCCATGCAATATTTGTGGCTTGTCTAACCATACTACAGATGAATGCTACAAGAACTACAAGAATCAAAGAGGAAGAGGTCACCAAAGAGGAGGATACTCCCAAGGCAGAGGCAGATTCAACCAATCTCAAGGCTACCATGGCTACAACAATAATTACAACAACAATAGCTACAATCACAATGGCAATTATCAAGGAGGATACAGGAACAGAAAGGATTACAACAATTATGCAGAGGATCAAGATGATTCCTTGTTGATTATGAACATGACATCTAAATCAGGTATCAATGATGATCATTTGTTCTATATTGACTCAGGTTGCTCTAACCATGTAGCTGGGAATGTTGCCTTACTCTCTGATTTGGAAGAACCTAAAGGCAAGCATCAAGTGCAGACAGGTGATGACACTAAACATTCAGTGGTTAAAGTAGGTAATGTCAAAACAAGTGATGGTAATCAGAATTTGCTAAGCAGAGTATTGTATGTTCCAACAATCACCAAGAATCTGATGAGTGTAGGTCAGATTGTTGAAAAAGGTCTACAGGTCAGGTTCACTCAACATGGTGCATATGTGGAGGATCCAAGACATGGATTCAGAAGGATAGCCAAGGGAGAGAAATCAGGTAGACTATTTACCTTTGAACTTGAGGATACTAAGAATATTGCCTTGTACAATTATAAGGACCAAACTCTATCAGAATTGGAGATGTGGCACAAAAGATTAGGTCACATTGGAGAGAGGACCATAAAGCAAATGAGTAGGGATCAATGTGTGCTTGGGATACCTAATGTATCCAAGCAACACATGATATACAAGTGTGGGGCTTGTCAATTTGGTAAGTCACACAGATTGCCATATACCAAAAAGGGTTTTATGCATGAAGACTACTTGGAATTGGTGCATACAGATGTTTGGGGACCAAGCAAGGAGCCATCCATATCTGGATCAAGGTACTATGTATCTTTTATAGATGATTATAGCAGATGGACTGTCTTGTACTTCATGAAACATAAAGATGAAGTATTTAATTGTTTCAAAAGGTATCTTGCATTAGTTGAGAATCAAACAGGTAGACATTTGAAGAGGTTAAGGTCTGATGGTGGTGGAGAATACTTCTCAAATGACTTTGAAGAGTTCTTGCAGGAAAGAGGCATCAAGAGGGAGATTACCACAAGGTACTCACCTGAACAAAATGGGGTAGCAGAAAGGAGGAATAGACTCATTGTGGAGACAGCTAGGTCTATGCTTAATGAGAAAAAATTACCAAATTATCTTTGGGCAGAGAGTGTATCTACTGCCACATACTTGATCAACAGGTTGCCATCAAAGACACTTGATGGAATGACACCCTATGAGGCTTGGCATGGTAAGAGACCATCTCTGGATCATTGCAAGATCTTTGGGTGTGTTGCATATGTGCATATTCCCTCACAGGTAAGGGGAAAGCTAGACCCTAAGGCTGAAAAGTGTATCTTTATTGGTTATGATTTGAATCAGAAAGGATACAGGTTCTATAACCCCTCAAACAAAGGCTTCAAGGTAAGCAGAGATGTAATCTTTGATGAAAATGATTCATGGTATGATAATGAGTGCAGGAAAGTTAGCCTACCTTATGATATGGAAGAAGACTTTCCAAAGCTTGTCAGGCAAGAACCAACTCAGAATGAGGACACAAGTTCAGATGATGAAGACACCATCAACATTGAAGAATTCAAAGCTTTGAAATCCAAAGGGAAGATGAAGATGAAGCAACTTGAAGACAATCCAGAATCCTCAACTCAAGCTATGAGGAGATCTTCAAGAGAAAAGAAGAAACCAATTAGGTATGGTTATGATACTTCACTTGTAACCAAGCACTCTGTATATCTTGCAAAGGATATCTTAAGTGAAGAACCAGGTACATTTGAGGAAGCTATTACTAAACCAGAATGGAAGGAAGCAATGGATGAAGAAATGGAGGCTCTCAAGGAGAGTGATACTTGGGACTTGGTACCCAAGAAGGACTCCATGAAGGTGATAGGATCCAGATGGATCTACAAACTCAAAAGGAACTCAGATGGTACAATAAGCAGGTACAAAGCTAGGTTGGTAGCCAAGGGTTTTGCACAAACCCAAGGCATTGATTATGAGGAGACATTTTCTCCTGTAGCAAAGATGCCAACTATCAGAATTATGGTGAGTGTAGCTGCATCCAAGAATTGGAACATGTACCAATTGGATGTAAAGAATGCATTCTTGAATGGATGGATATCTGAAGAGGTCTACATGTCACAACCACCTGGCTATGAGGATCCCAATAAGGTAAATCATGTGTGTAAATTGAAGAAGGCTCTGTATGGATTGAAACAGGCACCTAGAGCATGGAATTATAGGTTGACAACCTATCTCTTGGATCAAGGATTTGTGATGAGTAAAGCAGATACTTCATTGTTTATAAAGAAGAACAATTCAGAGGTAATATACTTGTGTGTCTATGTTGATGACATCATTATTACAGGAAATGATGTTCAAGGAATTAGACACATCAAAGGTCAAATGATGAAGGAATTCAAGATCAATGATCTTGGATTATTGAAGTACTTCCTAGGGCTTGAATTAGTCTACACAAATTTAGGCATATTTATTACTCAGAAGAAGTACATTCAGGACATGGTCAAGAAGTTTAATTTGCAGGAAGCTAAAGTCTCAAACATTCCTATGGAGGTCAACCACAAACTCAGTGCACATGAAGGAGAAGAACTCAAGGATATTACAAGTTATCAAAGTTTGGTAGGTAGTCTCAATTATGCTACCTTAACTAGGATTGATATCTCATATGGTGTTAGTGTACTTAGCCAATTTATGCATAAGCCAAGAGTACCACATTTGGAGGCAGCCAAGAAGATAGTAAAGTACCTAAAGGGAACACAAAATCATGGTTTGTATTATCCATATTCATCAGACATTGACATCAAGATATACTCAGATGCAGATTGGGCAGGTTGCAAGGATGACAGGAGGAGTACATCTGGTTACATATGCTTTGCAGGTGATAAACCAATTTCTTGGTCATCCAAGAAACAACCCATAGTGGCTCTATCATCTACTGAGGCAGAGTACAGAGGGCTAGCCAATGCCACTCAAGAAGCCATATGGTTGAAGCAACTATACTCAGAATTGGGTCTATATACAAGGCCACCTATCATATTTGGAGATAACACAAGTTCACTTCACCTAGCAGCTAATCCTGTGTATCATGCTAGGACAAAACACATAGAGGTGCATTACCACTATGTGAGGGAGAAATTACTTAGCAAGGAAATCCAATTATCATATGTGTCCACTAATATTCAATGTGCAGATTTGCTTACAAAATCTTTGGATGGGAGCAAGCTATGCAGGTTTAAATCCATGATAGGATTGCAGGATATCATTGAAGATTAAAGATGAAGACTCAAGCAAGTGTTTGGCTTGAGGGGGAGCTGTTGGTGCAAAACAAGCCTTAACACTTGGCTTTGACTTGTACCTTGAAGAGCATTGGATATCAACCTTGAAGGTTTCACAAGAGCATTCATGAAGACTTCATTTGAAGGAAGACCATAGGAACACATGCCTATGTTTAGTTACATTTTACTTTATGTAAAAAGTCAATATGACTTCTTGTAATCTCACCTACATTCAAAAGTCGTGGAAATCAGAAGTTACGAATGGAGAGAATATCTCCATGTGATTAGTTGAGAGATTTGAGGGAGCCTATATTTGAATTTGAAATTCAAACTCACTTAAACTCCTATAAAAGTCAATGTAAAAGTCGCGGGCTGTGTGCTCACTCCCTGAGGCTAATCCAAGCAAATTAGTGAGTGTGTGAGAGCTACTATTGAGCCTACACCTCTGAGTGCCATTGGGCATCACTTTACATGCCAATGGGAATGTACATTTGATAGATTCAATACATATACTAATAGTCATTATCTCTGTTTTTCTCTGTGTGATCACCTTCAAGTCTGTCAACTTCAAAGGAGCATTTCTCTGGATCTACTGAACCAAATTGAGTGTTCTATAGCTCATTGGAACCTGCTCAAAGCATTCTACAACACTACAAAATTTCAAGTCATTCCATTCAGCCATTTGGGAGAAATTGCAGTCGAGGCAGTCACTGGTATTTCTCTGTGTTGTTCCTAAAAAGTCGGGGGTGTCTCTGATTTTGCTAAAGATCATGCTCAGTGTATAGTTTGTTAATTGGAGTGATTTAACTTGCTAATGGTAGCTTGTTAAGTTAATTTAATACTCCCAGAAGGAATTAAACCAATTGCAAGTGTGCTGGTCACACTGAGCTTAGGACTGAGCAGGTGTCAATACAGGAATAGAAAGTCTTTGGAGTTGTGAAGGTTCAAAATCATCTGTTTTGATTTGGTCATTACTCAATCATTTTGTAAAGCACATATATAGTTTCTTTGTGTCATTTGGAAGCTCAAGGAGTCTTCTAACCATATCTGAAGAGAAAAGAGGGCAGGTGTGAAGCAGGTCTAGCTGCACCAACTTGATCTTTTGATTGTACCCAGCCATCACATCCAACAGATAGATAGATAGATAGATAGATAGATAGATAGATAGATAGATGGATAGTTGGATAGATAGATAGATAGATATATAGATAGATAGATAGATAGATAGATAGATAGATAGATAGATAGATAGATAGATAGATAGATAGATAGATACATAAATAGATAGATAGATAGATAGATAGATAGAGAGATAGAGAGATAGAGAGATAGATAGATAGATAGATAGATAGATAGATAGATAGATAGATAGATAGATAGATAGATAGATAGATAGATAGATAGATAGATAGTTAGATATGTTGGATGTGATGGCTGGGTACAATCAGAAGATCAAGTTGGTGCTGCTAGACCTGCTTCACACCTGCCCTCTTTTCTCTTCAGATATGGTTAGGAGACTCCTTGAGCTTTCAAATGACACCAAGAAACTATATATATGCTTTACAAAATGATTGAGTAATGACCAAATCAAAACAGATGATTTTGAACCTTCACAACTTCCAAAAACTTTCTATTCTTGTATTGACACCTGCTCAGTCCTAAGCTCAGTGTGTCCAGCACACTTGCAATTGGTTTAATTCCTTCTGGGAGTATTAAATTAACTTAACAAGCTACCATTAGCAAGTTAAATCACTCCAAATAACAAACTATACACTGAGCATGATCTTTAGCAAAATCAGAGACACCCCCGATTTTTTAGGAACAACACAGAACTATACCAGTGACTGCTTCGATTGTGATTTCTCCCAATTGGCTGAATAGAATGACTTGAAATTTTGTAGTGTTGTAGAATGCTTTGAGCTGGTTCCAATGAGCCTTGGATCATCAAATTTGGTTCAGTAGATCTTGAGATATGTCCTGTTGAAGTTGACAGACTTTGAGGTGAATGACTCAGAAAACACAGAGTTAAGAACTATGAGTATATGTATTGAAACTATCAAATGTACATTCCCATTGGCATGTAGAGTGATGCCCAATGGTACTCAGAGGTGTAGGCTCAATAGTAGCTCTCACACACGCACTAATTTGCTTGGATTAGCCTCGGGAGGAGTGTAACAAGACCCGCGACTTTTACATTGACTTTTATAGGAGTTTTTGAGTGAATTTGAATTTGAATTCAAATCAAAGCTCCCTTGATTCTCTCCACTAGACTTAGGGAGATATTCCCTCAACTAAATCATCTAACTTTTCCACGACTCTAGTCTAGTAGGTGTGATTACATTGTTGATAAAGTCACATGGACTTTTTACATGAGATAAAAAATAAGAATCAATAAGACTAGGTTCATATGGTTATTGATTCTTGTGAATGTATCATTCAAGGGTCCAATCTTTTAATCTTCCAAGGTTCCAATAGTCCAAGCTTTATGTTGAGTCTTCAAAGCACAAATCAAAGCCAAGTGTGAAGGCTTGTTTGCACCAACAGCTCCCCCTCAAGCCAAACACTTGCTTGAGTCTTCATCTTTAGTCTTCAATGATATCCTGCAATCCTATCATGGATTTAAACTTGCATAGCTTGCTCCCATCCAAAGATTTTGTAAGCAAATCTGCACATTGAATATTAGTGGACACATAAGATAATTGGATTTCCTTGCTAAGTAATTTCTCACTCACATAGTGGTAATGCACCTCTATGTGTTTTGTCCTAGCATGATACACAGGATTAGCTGCTAGGTGAAGTGAACTTGTGTTATCTCCAAATATGATTGGTGGCCTTGTGTATAGGCCCAATTCTGAATAGAGTAACTTCAACCATATTGCTTCTTGAGTGGCATTAGCTAGCCCTCTATATTCTGCCTCAGTAGATGATAGGGCTACTGTGGGTTGTTTCTTGGATGACCAAGAAATTGGTTTATCACCTGCAAAGCATATGTAACCAGATGTACTCCTCCTGTCATCCTTGCAACCTGCCCAATCTGCATCTGAGTATACCTTGATGTCAATGTCTGATGAATATGGATAATATAAACCATGATTTTGTGTTCCCTTTAGGTACTTTACTATCTTCTTGGCTGCCTCCAAATGTGGTACTCTTGGCTTATGCATAAATTGGCTAAGTACACTAACACCATATGAGATATCAATCCTAGTTAAGGTAGCATAATTAAGACTACCTACCAAACTTTGGTAACCTGTAATATCCTTGAGTTCTTCTCCTTCATGTGCACTGAGTTTGTGGTTGACCTCCATAGGAATGTTTGAGACTTTAGCTTCCTGCAAATTAAACTTCTTGACCATGTCCTGAATGTACTTCTTCTGAGTAATGAATATACCTGAATTTGTGTAGACCAATTCAAGCCCTAGGAAGTACTTCAATAATCCAAGATCATTGATCTTGAATTCCTTCATCATTTGACCTTTGATGTGTCTAATTCCTTGAACATCATTTCCTGTAATAATAATGTCATCAACATAGACACACAAGTATATTACCTCTGAATTGTTCTTCTTTATAAACAATGAAGTATCTGCTTTACTCATCACAAATCCTTGATCCAAGAGATAGGTTGTCAACCTATAATTCCATGCTCTAGGTGCCTGCTTCAATCCATACAGAGCCTTCTTCAATTTGCAAACATGATTTACCTTATTGGGATCCTCATAGCCAGGTGGTTGTGACATGTAGACCTCTTCAGATATCCATCCATTCAAGAATGCATTCTTTACATCCAATTGGTACATGTTCCAATTCTTGGATGCAGCTACACTCACCATAATTCTGATAGTTGGCATCTTTGCCACAGGAGAAAATGTCTCCTCATAATCAATGCCTTGGGTTTGTGCAAAACCCTTGGCTACCAACCTAGCTTTGTACCTGCTTATTGTACCATCTGAGTTCCTTTTGAGTTTGTAGATCCATCTGGATCCTATCACCTTCATGGAGTCCCTCTTGGGTACCAAGTCCCAAGTATCACTCTCCTTGAGAGCCTCCATTTCTTCATCCATTGCTTCCTTCCATTCTGGTTTAGTAATGGCTTCCTCAAATGTACCTGGTTCTTCACTTAAGATATCCTTTGCAAGATATACAGAGTGCTTGGTTACAAGTGAAGTATCATACCCATACCTAATTGGTTTCTTCTTTTCTCTTGAAGATCTCCTCATAGCTTGAGTTGAGGATTCTGGATTGTCTTCAAGTTGCTTCATCTTCATCTTCCCTTTGGATTTCCAAGCTTTGAATTCTTCAATGTTGATGGTGTCTTCATCATCTGAACTTGTGTCCTCATTCTGAGTTGGTTCTTGCCTGACAAGCTTTCGAAAGTCTTCTTCCATATCATAAGGTAGGCTAACTTTCCTGCACTCATTATCATACCATGAATCATTTTCATCAAAAATTACATCTCTGCTTACCTTGAAGCCTTTGTTTGAGGGGTTATAGAACCTATATCCTTTCTGATTCAAATCATAACCAATAAAGATACACTTTTCAGCCTTAGGGTCTAGCTTTCCCCTTACCTGTGAGGGAATATGCACATATGCAACACACCCAAAGATCTTGCAATGATCCAGAGATGGTCTCTTACCATGCCAAGCCTCATAGGGTGTCATTCCATCAAGTGTCTTTGATGGCAACCTGTTGATTAAGTATGTGGCAGTAGATACACTCTCTGCCCAAAGATAATTTGGTAATTTTTTCTCATTAAGCATAGACCTAGCTGTCTCCACAATGAGTCTATTCCTTCTTTCAGCTACCCCATTTTGTTCAGGTGAGTACCTTGTGGTAATCTCCCTCTTGATGCCTCTTTCCTGCAAGAACTCTTCAAAGTCATTGGAGAAGTATTCTCCACCACCATCTGACCTTAGCCTCTTCAAATGTCTACCTGTTTGATTCTCAACTAATGCAAGATATCTTTTGAAACAATTAAATACTTCATCTTTATGTTTCATGAAGTACAAGACAGTCCATCTGCTATAGTCATCAATAAAAGATACATAGTACCTTGATCCAGATATAGATGGCTCCTTGCTTGGTCCCCAAACATCTGTATGCACCAATTCCAAGTAGTCTTCATGCATAAAACCTTTTTTGGTATATGGCAATCTGTGTGACTTACCAAATTGACAAGCCCCACACTTGTATATCATGTGTTGCTTGGATACATTAGGTATCCCAAGCACACATTGATCCCTACTCATTTGCTTTATGGTCCTCTCTCCAATGTGACCTAATCTCTTGTGCCACATCTCCAATTCTGATAGGGTTTGGTCCTTGTAATTGTACA
>CM035418.1:67321569-67439069 GCA_020310875.1 Ceratopteris richardii
CTCTCCTCTGCGGATTGATGAGGTTACGCGATCGATTTATGCATGTGTTTTGCATGTTGTGATTGAATGAAGCCATGCTACTGTGCACTACGTGATATCGCGGTTATTTCGACCCTTCTTGGAAGTGTCAGTCGTGCGCAGTTCTTGCTCAATACAGTTTTAATGTCACCAGATCAACGTTGCAATCGATGCTCTATTGCATGAAACGATTACCAGTATTAGTTTGCGCAAGCCATTTGATGGTCATTAATGATTAACTTTGCTGATTGATATTGGCATATTCATCTACGTTCTTCATCTGTGGCTGCATACGGTGGGTGCGGACAGTGGGTGCTCGTCGTTTGCTCTACTGCATCTATACCTTAGCTTTTGTAGATATCAACCTCATTTTATTTTGCCTACAACGTTACAGTACCAACTCGCTTTTCTGTTGCACATATGTTCATGTTAATCTGCTTGCTCATGTGTGGCATGCATGATGTTTATGTGTTTTCTGTGGAAAGTTGTGTGGCATGCGATCTCTCAATGGAGGAGGATAGTTTTCTGTCAGGTGTCTTAGAGTCAGAGCAGGTGCTCATCATGGTCAAGCTTATGCAGTTGAATGCACTAGGTCTGGTCATTTTGTTTTTTCTGGTGGTAAAGATGGCATCATACGAATGTATGAAGATAAAACATCATGGAGGAAGTCACGAGATGGTTCAAATTGCCTATCAAAAGAGCCAAAGAATGAAATGATTGCACACTGGCAACCTCATTCTAGAGCAGTGTATGAGTTGGCATTCGAGGACCCTTGGCTTGTTTCTGCACCCGGAGATGGATCATTGGCAATGATCGATATTAGGAAGATAAGAAAAAGTAATGGTGATGTTGGGAAACCAGGACTTGAATATTCCAGGGGAAAGTCACCATTGGCGATTCTGACTGCAGATGTAGAAGTACCCCAACGTATGCTTTTTGGTTCTAATCAGTGTTTTTACTCTGTGGACATTGGAGCACACAAGATAGTGAGTGCAGGCCAAGAGCATTCAGTTAAGGTTTGGGACTTATCTCATGCACTTGAGATTGAGAGACGAGTGCAAGCATCTAGAATGGTTAGGTGGGAACGGCGGGTTAAGTGAAGACAAGGCTTGCATCAGCTCATGTGTAGCATCTTAACTTTTTTTTATTATTGTGTTTAATTTTTGTTTTGGGCATTGCTCATATAAATTCTGAAAGTCGATTATACACGCACATTTGTTGGACTTTTATGCTGCGGTGGATGAGTCTGTGGGTATTCCTCCCATGTATTGCATTTTCGAATTGATACAAGGTTCTGTGATGCGACACATTTTGGATATGACCGATCTATGAGTATATTGCTAATTGTCTGCCCTGCCCTCCACCTGTTTTGGTGGATTGAGACCTCCACGTGTGCTGATCCGTTGTTGATGCATTCTGTCAGGACAAGTGTGCATTGAATACTTGGGCATCTTCTGATGTTATTAATTGAACGTTTTGTGTTGGAAATGATTTGTATATTACATGCAATTTCGTAGTGTACTCCGCTTTTGCGTATGGACTTGTATTCCATGTGATGTGTTGTAATGAAGATCTAATGTGTTCATCTTGATTGACGAGTACCTTTCCTAAATCAAGTCGATTCATATTGATGTCTTTTAAAAGATTTTGTGGAAGTATTTTTTGCGTAGCATGGAAAACTTTTGTGACATCTTGGCACAATAGATTGAAGTTCTTTCACAACGGCATTGGAGCAATGAAGAGCATTGAAAGGAAACCACATCATGAAGAAGCTTGGAGACTTGGGCAATCTTGAATTATTTTTGTAATCCTCCCTATGAAATGATGTAATGGAGTCATATTTCATTTGATTTGTGTGCATATAGGCGGGCAGTCTATAAGTTGTGTGTAATGTATTTGCATACCTTGGATTTGGTTCCAGGCACTATGCTTTGCCTTGCACATTGCTTATAGTTCTGGATATGTTATGAGCCTTATTTGCATTCCATACCATGGTCTAACCATGCACTTTGGTTTGCAAGTATTGTTCATAAGGGTAGTGCATAATCCTGTGAGCACATATATCATGGAGTTGGACTATTCTATTCCACGAACGGTGCTACCACTTTGGCATTAGAAAATGTACATGGGGATTATATATGGTTGCATTCTTATTTTTAGACTTTGTTTGGACTTGTGATGGCCTTGGTGTAAGGGCTTGACTTGATGTATTTGATCTTGGTGAGTGTGATGGAGCCGGTGTCCTCGGGCATGAGTGATGTGGAGGCTCGCGGATTGAAACACTCTTCAAGATTAGGTGTGTCCCTTTGGTTGTATGACATGTATAAAGGTTCCCTGCCTATAAATGGTTTCCATGTAATTTTCATCTTGTTGAGGGGGCTATCACTTATCAAGGGATGTGGTAGTTCAAGTCCACCGTGCGTGCCAGAGTGTTAAGGGCACATTTGGGCACGATTTCATTTATGGTACTAAGGTTCATTTGGAGGATGAGTTAGAGAATGAGTGGGAAGAGCCTTTAAGGCCACACCTTTGTATAAATATGGCTTTCCATTAATGAATACTCTCTTGTTTTTTTTTTTTCGTCGCCAATATAGCCTTCAACGTGTTCTTGAATTCCTTTGTTAAGCTAGTTTTATTACTTCTTGATGTTTAGGTTTACGGGCTGGATTGTTTGATGTCTGTTCGTAGCTATGGCGACATGAGCTCTCCTTCTCTCTTTCTCTCCCCTGTGCATGGTAGTGCAATGACTACCGTGTAACAGTAGTTTGATCAAAATTTTGATAATTGATCATTGATCCTCTAAAATTGGTGAACATTTTGAGTTACTCTTGACATATAGGTGCTCTTATTTCAAGAGTAGCTTGTTCTTTTGGAGATTAACACTCTCCATCAATGGTATCAGAGCAGGAAGCATCCGAATTTAAGAAAAGAGGACTCCGACTCTTGCAGCTGTAAAGAATTCAATATCTGAAGGTTCAAAAGGTGGAAGCTTAAGAGAAAATCTTGAGAAGGAGGTCATACGACATCAAGGAAGACAAAAGGAGTATCATTCGAAGTAAAGGTACATCTATTACTCATAAAGTTTGAAGAATTCAATACATAGGTGAAGAAAGGATGGGAGATTCTCTTCAGATAGAGAAGTTGGATAGAGAGAACTATCCAGCATGGTCAATGAGGATGGAAGCTCATCTTATGAGCAAAGACTTGATAGGTTATATTACAGGTGAAGAAGAAAAGCCTCAGTTCAGAGATCCTAGTGTTCGAACTAGGGAGGAATTATCAGATTTGAAAATTTGGATGAAGAGAGATGCTCAAGCTAGGAGTTGATGAAGACATTGAGGAGGATAAATTGGTAAGGAAAATCCTCACAGGTTTGAGAGGTGATGACAAATGGAAGCCATTCATTTTATCTACAAAATTATCACTTGATTATTTTACTCCTGACTTAAATCAGTTGCTAGGACACATGTTAACCTTTGCGCAGGATGTCAAAGGTGAAAGTGATAAAAGTGTAGGTCAAGCAATGTATTCAAAGGATAAGAAGAAGAATATCAAAGGGAAGCAACAAGAAAATGAAGATGAAGGAACAACTAGCCAAGCTAACTTCCTAAGAGGAAGAGGAGGTGGCAAAGGTAGAGGAACAGGCAGGAGTAATAAAGATGGAGTCAAGGCATGCTGGATTTGTGGTAAGAAAAATCACTTAGCTAATTAATGTTGGCATAATACTCAGAGTAATGGTGGATATAATCAGAATTTTAATTCAAGGGGAAGAGGTGGCAGAAATCAAGGAGGTAATTTCAGAGGTAGAGGTAGTAGAGGTTACTTTGGAAGAAATG
The DNA here is from genome assembly GCA_020310875.1 of Ceratopteris richardii. NCBI lineage: Eukaryota > Viridiplantae > Streptophyta > Polypodiopsida > Polypodiales > Pteridaceae > Ceratopteris > Ceratopteris richardii. The sequence goes on from CM035418.1 coordinate 67,325,424, forward strand.
CAGGTAGAGGATTCCAAAGTCAACAATACAACAATACCTACTACAATTATGCTTCAGATCAGAAGGAGGATTCAACATTGATAATGAATGCAACTTGTGAAAGGCAAAGTGAAGACCAAAGAGTCTTCTACATTGAATCAGGGTGTAGCAATCACCTAAGTGGCAACATAGCTTTGATGAGTAATTTGGAGAATAAGGTAACTAATCATGTAGTTCAAACAGGTGACAATACAAAGCACAATGTGAAGTCAATTGGATCAGTGAAGGCTAAGGATGGAAGTACTCTCTTGAGTAAGGTCTTGTATGTTCCTACAATTCCTGAGAATTTGATAAGTGTAGGACAGATTGTTGAAATAGGTTATGAAGTTAGATTCACTAATCAAGGAGTGTTTGTGGAAGACCCCATCAATGGGTATAAACAAATTGTTTCAGGGAAGAAAGAAGGAAGATTGTTCACATTGAAGATCCAAGGTAATGTTGGTCATGCTTTGTTCAGTTATGGAGGACATAAGATCTCTGAGTTAGATCTTTGGCACAAGAGGCTTGGACATTTCAATGATAGAGGTATCAAATATATGGTTAATAATGGTTCAGTGCTTGGATTGCCTAATATTGCAGGTCAACATATGACATACAGATGTGAGGCATGTCAATTAGGTAAGGCTCATAAGCAATCTTATTCCAAGCATGGTTTTATGTATTCAGAAAAGCTTGAATTGGTACACACAGATGTGTGGGGACCATCAAAAGATTTCAGTATCAATGGTTCAAGGTATTATGTGATTTATGTTGTTGATGCTACCAGATGGATCACTATCTATGTGATCAAAGATAAGTCAAGGTATTCAATACATTCAAACATTATCATGTGTATGCAGAGAGAATTACAGGTCATAAGTTGAAGAGACTAAGGTCAGATGGAGGGGGAGAGTATTTGTCTAATGAGTTCATTGATTACTTGTGGAATGCATGTATAAAAAGGGAAATTACTTGCAGGTACTCTCCTCAACAAAATGGTGTAGCAGAAAGAAGGAATAGAACACTTGTTGAGTTTGCAAGATCCATGATGAAGGAGAAACATTGCCCAAATTACTTATGGGCTGAGGCTGTAAACACAGCTACTTATTTGGTTAATAGATTACCATGTAAAGCTTTGCATGGTATGACACCATATGAGGCATGGTGGGGTAAGAGACCTACTCTAGATCATTGCAAAGTATTTGGTTGTTTGGCATATGCATATGTGCCATCACAATTAAGGCACAAATTGGAACCTAAAGCTGAAAAATATGTATTCATTGGATATGATGATAAGCAGATGGGATATAGATTGTGGAGTCTATCCACAAAACAATTCCTAGTGTCAAAGGATGTTACATTTGATGAACAAGGTACTTGGTATGCAGGTACAATCAATATTTATGCACGTGATGAAGAAGTTGTGAATCAAAAGAAAGGTAAATGAAAGGTTGAGATATTTGATGAAGAGGAGAAAAATGAAGTGCAGGTTGAAGTTGAAGAAGTGCCAAGGTTTGATCCTGAGTGTGATGAACGAGAAACCTCAAGGAGTGGAGAACTCAAAAGGTCAACAAGACACAAATGGAAACCTACAAGGTATAGTTATGACACTTCTTTTTTGGCTACCAAAGATTATGTTTATATGATAAAGACAGATGAAGACCCTTCTACATATGAAGAGGCAAAAGGTAAGGAAAATTGGGGGAAAGCTATGTAGGAAGAGTATGATGCATTAATGGAGAATGACACATGGGATTTGGTTCCTAAACCAAATAGTCAGAATATCATTGGATGCAAATGGGTCTACAAGACAAAGAGGTTTGCAGATGGAAGTGTGTCTAGGTATAAAGCTAGACTTGTTGTGAAGGGTTTTGCTCAGACATATGGTATAGATTATGATGAGACCTATAGTCCTGTGGCAAAGATGACAACCATCATGACACTCATAGCTATTGCTGCATGTAAAGGTTGGAAGTTGTGTCAACTAGATGTGAAGAATGCTTTTCTAAATGGTTATATTTCAGATGATGTTTTCATGGAGGAACCACAAGGATTCCGAGATGGAAGGTATCCAGATCATGTGTGCAAACTCAAGAGAGCCTTGTATGGCTTGAAGCAGGCTTCAAGGGCATGGAATTATAGACTTGTAAAGTTCTTGAAGGAACATGGATTCCAAGTATCTAAAGCAGATAGTAGCTTGCTTGTTAAAGCAAGTGATGATGGGTTCATTTATATGTGCATATATATTGATGATATAATTCTTACAGGTACAGATGAGAGAGGCATTCAAAGCCTAAAGAAGCAAATGGAGAAAGAGTTCAAGATTAGTGACTTGGGAGGCTTGTCATATTTCTTGGGCATGGAGATCTCATACACTCAACATGGAGTGTATGTAACTCAAGGAAGGTATTTGAGAGACTTGCTGATTAAGTTTAAGATGAATGATTGCAAGGTAGCACCTACTCCAATGGAGGTGAATCACAAATTGAGCAAATATGGAGGAGAAGAGTTCAAGGATATGAAGCTATATCAAAGTTTGGTTGGCAGTCTGATCTATGCTACATTAACTAGGCCTGACTTATCATATGCAATTGGAGTATTGTCTCAATTCATGCATTGTCCTAGGAAAGAACATTGGGTTGCAGGTCAAAGAGTGTTGAGGTACATTAAGGGTACACTCAAAGAAGGTTTGTATTATGGTTTTACATCAGATACAGACATCAAGATATATAGTGATACAAATTGGGCAGGTAACCCTGATGATAGGAGATCAACTTATGGATACTTGTGTTATGTGGGAGATAAGTTAATCTCTTGATGTACAAAGAAGCAACACATAGTTGCTTTATCATCCACAAAGGCTGAGTACAAAGGTATGGTGGAAGCTAAAAAGGAAGTGATATGGCTTAAGACTCTAATGAAGACTTTTGACATCATTCAGAGTACACCCACTATTCATGGAGATAACATGAGTTCATTGTATTTAACTACTAACCCTGTTTTTGATGCCAAGACCAAACACATTGAGATTCAGTATCATTTTCTAAGAGAGAAGGTGATGAATAAAGAGATTGAAGTTATAAATACTTCAACAAAAGATCAGATGTCTGATTTGCTAACCAAAAGCTTGGATGGACCAAAGCTATAGAGATTCAAAGGCTTGACAGGCATAAAGAAGATAGAGAAAACCTCAATTGATGATTGAGGGGGAGCTCTTGGTGCAGGGGAATCAACAATTGATGTTTTTGATGAAGAATTGAAGTCAAGGACTGAAGAAAAAGTCAAGTTATGAAGTATGAAGGAAGTGCATATCCAGAAGATGAAGATATGTACACATATGTACATTAATTCAGAGTTAGTTCACTTATAATTTTTTATAGTCATGAGCTTGTCAATATTTAACTACATAAACAAAGGAAAATGTCGGGGCAAATGTATGAGAGTATAGAATACAATAATTCAGAAGAATTGTGAGTGATTAGACACTTGAGAAGTGTGAAGATTAACTCTCTCATTCAGATGTAAAGTTTTCTAGTAATGGAAGAAAAATTGCGCCCGATGTTTTTGTGCATTCTCCTTCTGTGCTTGATCATTTCAAGAATCCTTTTGTAGATGTCTAATTCCATAGCTAATGAGTCTATGATTAAAGTTTGAGAGCCTAATTGTAAAGAGGCTATGAGAATTATGAGTAGGAACATTCATATGTGAAGAAGTGTTCACTGTTCTCTAAAACAGGCGCATTCTCGACGGTCAAAGCTTTGATCATTTCTCAGTGCATAGGTTAAATTTTTGCATGAATAAGGAGTCAAAATCTAAGTTGGAAGGTAAGCCATCTATGGCTAAAAGCGTTTGCTTAAACGGGTTCTAGATTCAGAGAACCAAGTGTTAGAAGTTATAGGTGTCTGGATCGACTTCTCAGAAGAGCAGTTCTAGACATAGGTGACTTGTTGAGATCATTTCTCAAGATTTACTAAGTCTTTTGGAATGATTTAACTTGGAGGAGGTGCGCAAACTATAGGTGACACTTTGTGCAAAGTTTTATAAAAAAATTTACACATTTGCTAAGTCAATGAGAAAGTTATGTGTAGCAGACTTTTTGTGTAGTCACCTTCTTCACAATTTGATCAAAATTTTGATAATTGATCATTGATCCTCTAAAATTGGCGAAGATTTTGAGTTACTCTTGATATAGAGGTGCTCTAATTTCAAGAGTAGCTTGTTCTTTTGGAGATTAACACTCTCCATCATATCTGATCATCATTATCCTCATTGCTTTATCCATGACCACCGTCTGATCATCACTATGATCAAATCATTCCTAATTAGGAATGAGGTGTCTCAAGTAAACTACTACAATAATCTTGCACTCCAAGATATAATGAGTACCTTAATATGAGTCTACTAAATACACTGAAAAAATGGTAAGTAGATGTGTGCACACTCATAGGCCACTAGGCTAAGCACCTAGCTCACCTCATACACACTATGTATGAACCATGGCCTATTCTCAAGCATATCAAATAAAGTAGTACATACTCTATAAATTGCTTCTTAATGCAATTGCCTATTCATAGTTCTTATGTGCAAACCTTGCCTCTCCGCTTCTAGGCTACTAGCCTGCGGACTTGCCTTGTTTGCAATCACATATAGAGTGACTACCTCAACTGCCCCTCTATTGTCGAATAATAAGAAGATCATATGAATGAACTCCAAATCATATAAAAATTACAATCTTAGAGACCTCTCCCATACCCTCTGTCCTACACCTAGGTAGAATACAAAGTTTGATGTCCTATACCACCAAACTTTATACCCCACATATATGCGTGTATGAGATTAAAGTCAAACACTTCTCTCAGAAACAGAAGAATACATCGGTGAGTACTCACAAACATGAATAATAACAAATGAAATCATGAAGTGTTTCCTTCCCTTGATGGAAAGAACAGAGTCATTCCTATGACTCTATCACTCATAACTATCTCTAACATCAACTCATTGAATTGAGAAATGAGAAACTATTTTATAAATCAACTCAACTAGAGTTGTGAAGGATGCGGCTTGCATCAAATATCAAGTCATGTATGAGAATAACTAGCAAAGTTCTCATGTTCCATGCTCTCATGGCACTATATATATTCTGGAAAAGTTTGATAGAGTCTCCTCTTTCCTACTAATAATGGTCACCATAAACCAATGATCAATAAACAAGTATCTAGGGCATAGATAGCCCATGATGATCACACCATATCAAAAAAATATCATAAAAATCTATGGAAAATCTTTTCCTTTCAGCAATGTCTCCTGCATAAACAATTTCCAATAGTAGCAGATTAAATCTTACTTTCAACTAACTTTTACTCATGCAAAAAGTATGACATTTTACAATCTTATGTAGCTTTTCTCAAGCTTTCAGTAGGCACAAGCATCACTTGATTTGGATATTTTCTGAGAGTTTTATAACCATTTTACTGGAAGAATCGAACACTTGACAACCAACTCTGAAAATGTAGAGGATCATCTTCTTGAATCCCTTAGATTGATCAAACAAATTCCAAATTTCATTTTCTTTGTGCCCAAATCTAGATCCATCTAGTTTAGTGTCTAAAAATTTCAATTCAAAATGAAATCAAATACTCATTCAAAAGTATAATTCTATCTCTGCTACACCTGCACTTAGGTGAGCCTAGAAACAATGCTGCTACACTTTTAAAATATCTTCTAACTACGAAGCTAAATTCCAAAATCCTTGAATTTTTGTTATATCGTAGGTTCTACATTGGGGTCACTTCTCCAACAAAAATTTTTGATATTGGGGTTTCTAATATGAAATATCATGTGCTCATCAGACACATGTACCACTCTTTGGAAAATCCTCACTAGAGATTGGTCTGAGAAGAATAGATCCTTTGACCTATCAAATGATGTCCAATTTCTTCCACATTTGGAAAACATATAGTTACTACTATCTAATCTTAGTGATATAAATTTCATAGTATTTTGACATTTGGATCTTTCAAAATGACCAAAATACTAAGCCTCTATACCTGCAAAATTTCAAAATTTTGCAGAGGCTAACTTTTACTCTTTTCTTTATATCTCCTAAATGGAGAAACATTTCATCTTCAAATCTTATAGACACCATCTGGAGGCGTGTAGCTAATGTTAGAAACAAAAATCATTCAATGTAAGTAAATGAACTAAGAGAACCAATCACCTCTAGGTGACATGGTCTCTCATCATTTCATAAATTCCAGAGACTACACTTTGATGTGCAGAGATTATTTGACCTGTCAAATGATCTTAATAGGCACAAAGTAAAACTATCAAGATTTCATTTCCAAGAAAAAGCATTCCATTTGGATCTACCAATTAAGAGAAATGCCCTTTGTAACAGGTCTATGTCACTTGTTTCAGGCCTCTACCTCTACTAGCAACACTTTTATTGTAGAGGTCATTTGACCTATCTAAAAGTCTCCAAATTTCGTGAAACTTTTTCAGCTTAAACATAAGCTTAGGAGCTACTTTCCGTCCAAACTGCAATAAATTTGGACATTCTCTCAAATATTAACATCCAAATCTCTATGAGGCTGCTACCTCACTAACTATTTGCTCAATCATTTTTTTAAATCTAAAAATGACGAGACATGTTAATCCTTATGATTAAACAAACTCACTCATTTTCTTGGATGAATCATGACATGGAGAATATCCATGCATATAATGATCTTCTAGATCAATGCACACTAATTAATAATCCAAATCCTCTCGTTGAAAAATCAACTCTTTACATAGGATCCACCTTTTAGTGAAAGTGAATATCTATGGATATCATGCTAATTATTGTGCTTCTTGCACATTCATTAACCTCATCGCGACCCATCAATTACAAGCACTTAATACTCATATTGATGATCATAATCATAGCACTCTTGTGCCAACTCGGGATAAACTTCTATATCAAATACATAGACTCGCATAAAAAACAATTCATGTGCTCATGCGTTACTAATCGAAAACACATCTTAGTTGCTCTTGATGTATATACCTTACCTTTTAGTTTCTAAAGGCACAATTAACTATGCACGGTACCTCGATCACATACCTCATGCTCACCCTAACTAATCGTGGTGATACTAAAAAAGATCTTCTATAAACAAAAAATGCATCATGCACTTCAACTTTCTAGCAATCATATCGTGTATGTATGCACGCATCCACTCATGCATCTTCTTCTCTACTTCAATTTTATATGCTTTTAGCTATGCAGACATAAGACTTCCTCTCTCACACAACACAACATCACTCTAGTTTACACATGGCATATAACGACATGTGGCTACAAAATTTCCGACAGCATTTCTCTTGGAAAATGAAGCCTGAAAGAAAATAATAATAACCATTACAATGATAGGCATCAGCCTAGTGGTTGGTAAACCACTCTTGTTACTCCAAAAACCCATAAAAAAAGAACTTTTCCAACAATGTGTTGTTGGGCACTACACGCCCTCATAACCATGTCTTTTTTTGCCTTCAATACCTGCAAAAGATTCTAAAACACACAAACAAGATCTGTGCATGCTTTTATGAATCAACATAAGTTAGTGTAACTTCATGTGCATACATAAATTCATGTAAAAACTAGCTTTCATGCACATTCCAATGTTGATTTTATAAAACTGGAAGAAAATACAATGCAAAATTATAAACTTTGATGCGAGAAGTATTCAAATGAATTTCTTTGAGAGAAAAACTATGATGCAAATTTATGATAATCAATGCATTCCTATCCAACATGGTCTAAATATTATTAGAAGTTCCTAATTATCATAATTGGGCACTCAATTCACTCAAAAAGGGTTTCTTGCCAGTCAACAACCATCTACAAGCTTGTGTAAAGATGGCTTAAAATGGTCCAAATATGGATTATGACAAGTCAAAAGAAAGGGCTTGAATCATAGAATCTATGCCAAGTTGCATTTCTTGATTTGGAGCTTCCACTAAGAAGTTATGGCTAAAACAATGAAGTTAGGTGAGTGGGCAGCATACCTCTTTGAAGAAGTATGCAGAGAATTAAATACTCTCCACAGCTGGTTTTAAGCCAATGATAGCTTCGAGCCACTCATTGGAAAGCCCTTGAAGTCTACTTCCTATACCAAGTGGAATCATCCAATTTGGGTTTTATGTGAGAGAGTTACGACCATTTAAGTGGAGGTAGGTATACTAATCTTGCTTTTTTTGTCTTACTTTTCTCTCTCTCCCTTTCTAATCTTCTCATTCTCTCTCTATTATTCACTTCCATCTTCTCTCTTTCTCTCTTTTTTTTTCATCCATATTCTTGCTCCTTCATCCTCGTTTACCTGTTTCTCTCTACTTCTCTTTTTCTATCTCTATCTCTTTATTTCTCTCTCTGTCTCTCTCTCTTGGGTTCTCTCTTTCTATCTCTCTCTTTTCTCCTTCTTCTCTTTCTCTTTCTTTGCCTTTCTCTTTCTTTCTCTTTCTTTCTATCTCTAATTCGTCTCTTTCTCTCTTCTCTTTCTTTCTTTCTTCTCTTTCTTTCTTTCTTCTCTTTCTTTCTTCTCTTTCTCTTTCTCTTTCTTCATTCTCTTCTTCTCTCTCTATATCTTTCGCTCTTTCTTTCTTTCTTTTTCTTTTTCTTCTCTTTCTCCTCTACCTCTTTCTTTCCCTCTATCTCTCTCTCAACCTCTCAACATAGTTTTACTCTTCTATCCCTCTTGATCGTATGTAGTAGAGCAGTACAATCGTTATAATAAATATATAAAAATGTATGAAAACGGAATCTATCAAATCCGTATGTCTTTGTGGTTAGAGCGCTTGCCTCTGTTGAGGAACGTCAAAGGATCAAAGCCCGTGTAGCTGAAAGCCTCTATTGTGGAACGTCGAAGGATCAAATCCCGTGAGCTTCAGCTAGCTATTATATAAAATTAAAATAAACGTACCTTAACATGTCCATACGATAATGATGAAGCTAATGAAAACTTTTTCTGCATGTTGTTGTTGCATACCCGCCTTCTACATGTCAATCGAGGCCACTAAATTCTCCTTTTTTTTACATGCATAGCAAGTACCATACCGACTGTGATAAAGCTCAGCTCGAGGAGGAAGAAGCTCAAAAGATAGTATTGCAAATGCGAAGAAAAAGATCATCTCCTGCTCCTGAGAATCCTCCATCGTCATCTCTACCTTGTCCTCCATGGATCTCTCAAACCATGCTCTGATACCAAATGTAAAAAGTGGAGAATGACATGCCTGGGACTCACCTCCCAGCCTATTTATAGCCCTTGCCTAGTCACCATCTAGAGTTCTCTCTAAAGTTCCTCTACTCATCTGGCCATCATGAGTAGGTACCTCATATGAACTCTCTAGCTTTTGGTCTTGGCTATCTCCCAAGCAAGGAACTTCTCGTTCCTCCAAGCATGTACATCTCTGGAATATAACAGATCATGGGGACCCTATTTTCATGCATAGACACACACACACACACACAGACACACACACACACACACACACACACACACACACACACATATATATATATATATATATATATATATATATATATATATATATATATATATATATATATATATATATATATATATATATATATATATATATATATATATCTATATATATATATATATATAGGAGAGAGAGAGTCTAAGCCATGGATCACTCCAACTCGCTCCTTAGCCATGCGAGGGTATTTCAACATCAAGTTGTACTAAATAGACCTAAAACGTTTGCCTTTGAGGTAGCCAACCCTAGGGTTCTTGTGGAACACATTTAAATTAGCATTTAAACAACTCATATCAAAGACCAATCCCATGTATAGTGAGCCTTGCTACCATCTTCTTCACACTAACATTTATTGAGGTATGTGCAGTTCTCACAACATGGATTCTCCTCATAATAGGGGCCTTAGAATTTGGAGCATCATGGATCATTTGTGGCATGTCATGGGATGGAATTTTTATCATTCCTATATATATATATATATATATATATATATATATATATATATATATATATATATATATATATATATATATATATATATATATATATATATATATATATATATATATATAAACTACCATTCAATCATGTACTTGATAGTCTCTATCAACTAATATTGACAAGTATTTACAATATGTTGTATAGTATTTCACCAAAATCCAATCTAATTATTAATAAGTTGGTGTAAAAATGTTTTAAACACAAAAAACATGGATATAAAAAATTCATATAAAAATTATGAAAACCGTTGGAAAAATTCTTCTGTATCCATGTCTCATATTTTCAAGAGAGGATTTCATTATAATACAAAACATCTCACTGAACATGGTTTCATCACATGAAATCATTTGTACAACTTAAGTACGAAATGAAATATAATATATTTTAATACCTACAATCCATAACTTTCTTAATCTATATCAATGTCTCCTCCGTTTCATTCATTTGTTTCATTACCACACTATTGCAAGCTCCCACTGACTTGTTTCTTCCACAGGAACAAGAGCCATTGTCAATGTCAAAAGGAAACTAAAATGGTATCCACTTCCAAAAAATATTCAAAAATGCTCAATAAAGAAGCTCAAAATAAATCTAACTCCAAGCCATTTTCAAAAGGAAGAAGAATAAAGCTCAAAAGGAATCCACCTCCAAGCCATTTTCAAAGTATTTAAAACATATAACTATTTTCTGAAGTGATAATTAATTCAGCTTTAGTGAAGAGTGATTCATCTTTGTAAAACAGAATGCCCTAATTTCTCCAATCTCTTCTAAAGATTGAAGTTTTGATAATAGGCTGACAACTCAAATGTGCAAGGGTAAAAACATGTTCCAAGAGATTAAATATCATTGAGGACAAGTATAGATCTTTGCAACAACAACATTTTTTCAATTGAAGGGAAATGAAACATTTACATAACAAATAACAAAAGAAGAAAAAAAAGACACTAAGCAATGCACATTTTGCACGTAAGTTGTGTATGACCCTTTATTGATAAGGAAAATACATGATACAGACAAGCAAGTTCTTTTTTGTGATCATTAAATCAAAGTGCGAAACATAAGAACTCATTCCTTATGGTATTGACGATGAAGGTCTATAAAAGCTTTCCTATTTCTTATTCAAGGAATTACTTTTTGAACTATGGAATATTGGATTTTGGCATACCTCCTTACCATCAAAGCTTTGACCTTTGATGCTTATGATAGGATCCCCAAAAACAAATTCAAACAAGGATGATTTGAAGGCTTCAACTCAACGAAAGCAATGCAGAACACTAGTTCCTCCAGAAGCATCTACTACATCTAAGTCTTTACTAAGTCTAGTTCATATGGATCTATCTAGTTCAACTTCACTAAGTGCAACACTTTACTTTAATGTAATAATTAATGATCATACAAGTTTCATTTGGGTATGTTTTAGTCATCCATATTAGATACTTTCTCCAATTTCAGATAATGTCTTTATCAAGTGCACACTTAATCATCAAGAAAAGTAAAGATAAGTGGATTATATGGAGGTAGTGAGTTTATTATTCACGACTTTGACAACTTTCTCAAAAAGAAAGAAGTTAGGAGGAAAGTTCAACCATAAACTCCTAAAAAATGACTTTCAAAAACAAAGATGAGAAGTATATGGAATTAACATTCAAAATTGCTTCACAACAACGATATCATGTAGTTCAAACAGTTCACACAGGACCATGCATATCCTTGATCAAGGTCTTATAATGCACTTGAAAAATTAACTCCTTTTGAAGGTTCCTATGGAACAAAGCATAATCTAAGATAATTATTTTAGTATCTAGAAATAGTGCTTATGTGCATGTGCCTAAGGAAGAAAGGTCAATCTTTTTTGAGATCCAAAGAGGCACATTTTCATTGTCTATAGTGACCAATCAAAGCTCTAATGACCTTAATAGTGTGGAGAATCATTCAGTCACTTTATCTAACTATTTCATGTTTTATGAGTATTTCTAGTAATTTACTCAAGAAAAACATTTATATGTTCCTCCCATTCACCATTTGGTACACAATCTTTCACAAAAATTATCAAGACCCAAGTATTTCACACTAGCCATGAAGATCCCAAAGATTACTTGAGAAGTAGCATAGAAGGAAAATTCAATATGTTAGCTATGCACTTTTGCATAAAAATCAAGAGATACCCAAGCCATCCTCTTAGAAGAAAGCTAAAGGAAAATTTCAATGCAAAGAAGCTATGAGATTAGAGATCCAAGCCATTGAAGACAACGAAAGTGGACTCTTACCTGTAGACCTTTAATCAACAATTTATTGGACTTAAGTGGGTATAAAAGGTAAAGTTTGAATTAGATGGAACTTTGAGAGTATAAACCTCACTCAGCAACTAAGAAATACAAACAAAAACGTTATCAAGTATGAGGAAACCTTGCCCCAATGGTAAGATCTACAACCATTCATAAAGTTATTGTATTAATAGCTCACGTTAGATACTAAGAGTATTTTCCTACATGGAGATCTTCATGCAAATGTTTATGTTGGCTAACTTGAAGGTTTTGATGTCAAAGACAAAGACAATCAAGCATATCTACTTCACAAAGCACTCTAAGATTTGAAGCAAGATCCTTGATCATCGTATGAGAGGATTGATTACTTCCTCAAGGCTCATGATTTTCATTGAAGCTAGGTAGATTCCAACATGTATATGTGTATATATGATGTATACAAGATCTGAACCATTGTGTTTCGCATGTTATATGCTGATGATTTCATCTTCTCTGGATTTACTTCAGATAGTGCCCAACTTCTTAAGTTATAACTTCATTACAAGTAATCTATGGTAGATCTTTTTCTTCCATAGTACTTATTAGGCATGGAGGATTGGGTAAAGACATGAAGGTATATTTCTTTCAAAGACAAAATAATGTTTTCATATACTTTCTAGGTAGATCATGGATAATTTATCTTCATTTCTACATATTTGGATCCTTACACTGAGCTCACCCTAGAGAATATTGTCCCACTAGTCGATGTGCATGATTATTGATTTTTTTTTTGTCTTTTATTTTCTTAGCCCACACTAGGCCAAATGTCTCCTATGTAGTGGATGCTCTTAGTCAGCTCTCCCATCAACCTCATCAAACTAACTATTGGTAGGTAGATTTGAGTTTATTATAGTATTCAGACCTCACCTATCTCAAGAGATATGAGATAAGGAAGAGAGATCTCACACACTCTCACATAAACAGAGGAACACATATAGATTGAGGCAAGGAAGGGTAGATTCTTCTACTTTTTCTATTATGTAAAGAGAATATACAAGAATGACCTAATACAACAATACAACCGATGCAATATATAAAGAGTAGTACATAAAGAAAACCCAAATATCCACAAATGAACAAGCCAACAAGATATAAATATGACATCCCTCTAGGTAGATAAATAGGATAAAGCTCACTAAAGTATTTGTAACATATATCATCATAAGAACTATACATGTCAAAGAAATTAAAAGTGGTATATGTCATTCTTGATCATCACATGTTCAGGTTGATATCCCAACACTCATCCTTAATCTCAATTCATACTGTGTAATAGAAGCATCTTCTAAAAATTTCTTGGGCTCCTCTACTTCAAGTGATCTAGTGAAAATATGAACAACCTACTCATCTATTCTAACATAGAGAATACCAATATCATCCACTAATACCTTCTCCATGATGAAATGATAATTTACCTTGATACACTTTGTTGTAGCATGAAAAATAGGACTTCTTGCTAACTATATGCTACTACAATTATCACAATAAATTATGACAAGCTTCTATACTTCTACATGTAAACCTCCAAGTAGCATCTTTTAACCATGATGCCTCACGTGCTGCCATTGCAAGACCTCTATAATCAAACTTTAGAGTCAAGAAATCAACATTTACTTGCTTCTTACTCCTCCATGTAACACCAACACTCCCAAGCAAAGATAGAAAAGTACTGGTAGATCTTCTATATAGAGCACTACTAGACCAATCTACATCTCTGTCTCCATGAACCTATAATTCTACACTAGCTTCATAAAATAATGCATAATCCAAAGTATCACCTACATAATGTAGAGTGTGTCTTAAAGAAGCTCATTGTGGTTTCCTAGGATCTTGCAGAAAATGACTCTCAAGCTCTAGAGTGTAGCTTAGATCAAGCCTTGTAATTATGAGATGTATCAAACTTCACAAAATTTTCATCTACATAGTATCATTTTCCAATGTTTCACCTAGAGTAGTATCCAACTTCAATTTATGATCTAATGTCATAGAAGATGGCTTATGGTCATCCATAAAATACTTTTATAGCATACTCAACACATATCACCTTTGGAGAAACCATATACCTTTTTCTCTATGTATAAAATTGATGCCCAAAAAGTAGTGCAACAACATCAAGACCTTTAATGTCCAATTCCTACATAAGGATTTTCTTTACTTCGTTAATACTTTCTTCATCATAACCACCTGCAATTATTTCATCAGCATAAACATTCAAAAGTATGAATGTCATCATCAATATTCCTTGCATATAATGAGTGATTTGTATGATACAAAAAAATCCAAAAGAGTGCATTAGAAGATGATCATCAAGAGATTTTCATACATCCGTGGCATTATAAAATTTTATAGTACACAACATATAGTTCATACCCCCCTTTTATGTCTCATCTTTGACTAGAATTTCATTGGTTAATCTTACAAAGCTAAAGGGGGACTCATTTTCTTCTTACTTTGCATGTGTACTTCTTTTCGCAACTCACCATAAGAATGCATTCTTCACATCCATCTTATGGAAGTTTCCTCATAATCAATTCCTTAAGAATGTGTGAATCCTTTTGCTACCAATCATGCCTTATACCTACTTATGCTACCATCAACATTATGGTTTACCTTGTAAACCCACTTGCAAGCTATGTGTTTGTTTCCTCTTAGCAATGGTACTAGCTTCCATGTTTCATTTCCATAAAGTGTAGTCCTCTCCTCATCGGCAACTTTCTCCAAATCTGCATAGCGAATTGTATATTCAAAACAAGAAGGTTTTATTGGAAAACAATGTCTTCTTGGTCCATCTTTCTCAGTAACTATAGCACATGTAGCTATTGTTTTAATAGTTGGTACAACACAACAGCGTGAGCAGATATAGCAGCGGAGAAAGCATGTGTAAGCTTGCTTATTAAAGCATCTACAAGGAAAAGAGCTTAACGTAGTGGTCAAGGCGCTGGGCTCTTATTCATCCCACCAGGGTTCGAAACTTGATTGGCGCAGCGTGGAACAATCCTTTGCTTTTGCTTTTAAAATAAAAATATGGGCAACGAACAAATCGACGGACGCAAACGCACCTTGTTCGTTATTGACGAATGATCGTAGTTTTTTCTTCTAGCGATATGAAGATTTATGCAAACGTAGCTTTATTGATAAGCTTTTCATGGACAAAGAATACTATATAAACAAGTGCTTGGCTCACTTGTATGCATCCTTCACCTAAGATCAACACAAGCTTTCTAGAGCTTGGACCTCAGTAGAGGTGGTGTTTCTTCTAGCACATGGGGCAGCCATGGTGCTAACTTGAAGCATGTTGAGGAGCAGCTATGGAGTTCTTCTTAATGATTCTTCTTGGAGAAGATGAAGGGTGTGCTCACACTCTAGCTCATGAAGAGGAGGACATCTCTTGTTCATGGCAAGAAGACTTGATTATTAGCAGCTTGATGGTGAGGATCGCCCATCTACATGATGTATTTGAAGATCATCTTCTACAAGAAGATGTTAGGTTGAAGATTATCTTCTACAAGATGTCTGGCTACGTCAAAGACATTGGATGGGACCATCTACATGATTTTGAAGATTATCTTCTACAAGAAGATATTAGGTTGAAGACTGTCTTCTACAAGAAGATGTCGGGCTACTTCAAAGACATTGGATGGTGTTTAACATAAGATTCACATCTTATGTTAAAGTATTCAGGTACATATTCTCTTTATGCACATAGGTACTACTTGAAGTTTATGGAGGCAGTGGCGTTCATATCAGAAGGAGTCCTATTCGGCATAGGTACAAGAGAATCAGTACTTATATGCTTTATGCATATTTTTATGAGGTGTTTGAGAAGGTGTGTTCACATAAGTTTGAGGATTTCCGGCAACAATCTTGTTAGCATTCTATGCTACTTTATAAGTATGTGATCTTTTCACACACGTATCTAACTTAGGGTCTTCCATAGCCTAAGTTTAGATGTAGGTTTGTTGACCATCAGTTTCACACTGATCCTTCCTCATTCAGTCACTCATATTCACTCTTCTATAACCTATAAGGTCACACATCTCATATATATTCAGATTACTGCCCACACATCTGAATATGTTTGTTACATTGTACATTCACTCATTCATCTATTTCTCATCACATAGAGTGGCTGAGAATTTTACTCCCACATTGTACATTGAACATTGGTATATATGATACTATGAGTAAGCGATGGCTTACGTAACACCTTACACATGTCGTCTATTCTTTCTCTATCTTTGTCTCATCATTTGTATGATTAAGTTGTGGTATGTTCATGTTTTGTCAATATGGAAGATTGCTGGAATTAATGTTGTACATGACTGGAACTATGGAACCATGGACCTGTGACATGAGCCTAAGGGCCTACCTCACTTCCAACATTTGGTATCAGAGCACTAAGGTTTTGGTTACAGAACTTTAGATCTTTGGCATCAATGCATTAAGGCTCATTCATATCTCAGGTTCCCAGAATTCCAGATTTACAACATATGATTTGAAAGCATCTTCTAATATTTGACATTTGACATACACACTTAATCTAGATGAGTAGAGATTTGAGAATTAGACAATTCATTCACATGTGTATTCATTAGTGTGGAGTATGAAGTTGATGATCTGTTAGCAGTTGAATATTTTTGGAAGAGTATGCAAATACTTTACAAAAGTATTGTTTGAAGACCCAGACTTGATGAAGAGAAGACTACTTCAAATTCAAGGAAGAACAATGGTTTAGAGAAGATGAAGAAATCAGATTAACATCAAATCTCAGGTATTAGTTTCTACTATCAGATTATCATTTGCAGGTCATGTCTTAGAAGAGCAGTTATGAAGAGATTTGAAGAAATTCAAGGAATGCTTTTATACACTTTCATCATTTGAAAGTTAAAGCATTAGCTACATCAAAACAGGTATCTAGAGGTTTTTCTAGAGAGTTTTGAGAGATCTCTTTCATGGCAAGAAAATTCATCTAAGAAGAGAAGTGCAGAGATGAGATGAGTTTTGTTTTCAGCCAATTTTCTGTTGTAAGTTGGTTGGATATCAAGGTACAAATGTATCTAGAGAAGGTAACTCTAGAAGGGTAATTCATCATTCAGACAAAAGATTGGTGAATTTAGTCATTTCAGACATTTGAAGCAGAATTTTGATTCAGAGATATGAGGAGATGATAAAACATGTTTCTATGTTCAACTTCCATTTATATACCATGTTTGTTTTAATCTCTTACTCTTAGCACTAGAGGAAGAGAAAAGTTCATTTGAAGAGGTCAAGAGTGTTTGCTACTTCAAGATGAAGAGAACAAAAGGTATGGAAGAGAAGTTTGAAGATGTTCACATCATCAGGTGGAAGAAAGATGCAAAAGAAGAAAGTCCATCATTTCCAAAAGAAAAGTAAGGCTTCCTTTTCTCATATATTTTCCATATACTTTTCCTATTTTATCCTCTACATCCAAAGACAAGTCTACGAGAACATCTTGTTTGAAGAAGAAGCAGTTTCTTGTTTTGCATTACACTTGGTCATGATTTAGTAGATTTAACAAAGAATTGCATTGAGAGAAACAAAGGCACTCATATGTGTATGAGTTATGTTGAAGCTTTTTAAGCAGGCAGATTATATGTTCCCTCAAAGAATTCTTGGAGTGTCAATACAAAGCTACTTGGTATATGACAAGTTGCAGAGAAGTATATTTCTTCTTTAACTAACTCTCTTAAGGTAAAAGAGTTTTTTGTAGCAGATGTTGAAGACTTGGGTTGAGGTTTTATGTTTGGAAAAGGTTACCTCATATTCAGTATTTTCAGAAAACTTCAAAATATTAAGAATCTTGTTGATGTACGAGTCAATGAAGTCAATGAAGAATCTACTTTCAAAGATTGTCTAGATTTTTGGATACATGTTTGTATTCCAAAAGGTGTTCCATCATATCCAATCACTTGATTGAAAAGTGGAGTTAGCCAAAAGAAAGTCAAGCAGGTACTATCACATTTCACCCGGGTAAAATATGAAAGTTATGAAGTATCAACTTGCAGCTTTTGGAGTTCTCAAGGTGAGAAGTTTGTCCAGTTATATTTCAAGTAAGAATTGCATATTCTTGGAAAGGCTTTGTTTGAAGAAAAGTTTTACAACTTTTTGAGAAGCATGGACACTTGGAGACATTCAGGTAACAAATCAAACATTCATTCATGAAGGTTTGATGAGAGCAGATTCTACACAGGAGAGATCATTGATCTTGTATGATCTTGTATGATCTTGAGTATTTATGATTTAGTTGTCTATCCTTTGAAGATTCTTAACGTTGGAAGAAATAAAGTCAAAGATTCAGATTCTATCAGATTTGTGTTGCAGAGAGATAGAAATACTTGTTATGTGCAGAAGGGTATGAATTCTAAAATGCTTTCAGCAAGGTTTTATCAGCTAACCTTATTCTATAATATGGGAAGCTGAAGACCTACAGTGAAAGTTATTAGCAACTGCAGTGCTAATAAAAAAAAGGGTTCAGAGATTTTGTTTCAGATACAGGTATTGATCAATAAACATCAGATTTATGAAGGAAGACGTTCCACATTTCATAAAGTTTGATATATTTGAAGAATTCTGGATACTAGCGTTAAGTCATCCAGGGGGGTGATGAAACATGAAGACTTATTTTCAGCCGTATGTAAAAGAATGTAGAGTCATACCTACAGGTATCCTATTTCAGGTATTCCTATATTTCCTTTGTCAGGTTCTCTTTATGTTCCAGCTTTGAAAGAAGAAGGAAGAAGGAGAATGTTTGGAGAAAGTTCCTGTTAGGATGTTCCTGTTCAGGAGAAGGTTCCAGATTTCTATTGAAGAGAAGCTTGATATTTCAGAGAGGTATATTTCAGAAGTGCGCACATATATGTTTATACCAAGTTCTGAAGGAAAGAGGTATGAAGGATTTAAAGGATGAAGACATGATAACATCATAGATTTTTTTTTCTCATATTTCAGTTGATTGCAATTGAGTTGAGTTGATTTGACTTGAGTATAGTCAGAGATGAACCAGCAGTGTTCATAATACACTAAGTTGTGAGTTGACAGTCACAGGTTCCAGGATTCAGTTCCTGATTTTGTTTAGTGTATTTACATAACACAGCAGAAGTACGTTGAGAAACCTTTTTGGAAGGTAAATGCAAATATATGGATCCTAGTGTATGTTTTCAGGTTTTTGAAGACAGGAGATAGCAGGTTCGGAGACAGTTCATGCTACATTTGTTGTCAAGCAGTAATTGCTTGATGAGTACACTATTGGATATCTAGTTTGCATATTTTCTCAAGTATTATGGTTCATATTCAGCAAGTTCATGTTTTTTGAAGGAAAGTCAAATTCAGTTTTGAAGAAGACTTTTAAAGAAAAGTTTTGAAGTATCGGAAGTACAAGCTTGAAGCTTGTGGTAATTTGCAGATTATAAAGTTTGCAGATTCAGTTCAAATTGTACCAATATGACATTGCAGGGGGGACTGTTGGAAAACAATGTCTTCTTGGTCCATCTTTCTCAGTAACTATAGCACATGTAGCTATTGTTTTAATAGTTGGTACAACACAACAGCGTGAGCAGATATAGCAGCGGAGAAAGCATGTGTAAACTTGCTTATTAAAGCATCTACAAGGAAAAGAGCTTAACGTAGTGGTCAAGGCGCTGGGCTCTTATCCATCCCACCAGGGTTCGAATCTTGATCGGCGCAGCATGGAACAATCCTTTGCTTTTGCTTTTAAAATAAAAATATGGG
The DNA here is from genome assembly GCA_020310875.1 of Ceratopteris richardii. NCBI lineage: Eukaryota > Viridiplantae > Streptophyta > Polypodiopsida > Polypodiales > Pteridaceae > Ceratopteris > Ceratopteris richardii. Next base: position 67,345,535 of record CM035418.1, read on the forward strand.
CAACGAACAAATCGACGGACGCAAACGCACCTTGTTCGTTATTGATGAATGATCGTAGTTTTTTCTTCTAGCGATATGAAGATTTATGCGAACGTAGCTTTATTGATAAGCTTTTCATGGACAAAGAATACTATATAAACAAGTGCTTGGCTCACTTGTATGCATCCTTCACCTAAGATCAACACAAGCTTTCTAGAGCTTGGACCTCAGTAGAGGTGGTGTTTCTTCTAGCACATGGGGCAGCCATGGTGCTAACTTGAAGCATGTTGAGGAGCAGCTATGGAGTTCTTCTTAATGATTCTTCTTGGAGAAGATGAAGGGTGTGCTCACACTCTAGCTCATGAAGAGGAGGTCATCTCTTGTTCATGGCAAGAAGACTTGATTATTAGCAGCTTGATGGTGAGGATCGCCCATCTACATGATGTATTTGAAGATCATCTTCTACAAGAAGATGTTAGGTTGAAGATTATCTTCTACAAGATGTCTGGCTACGTCAAAGACATTGGATGGGACCATCTACATGATTTTGAAGATTATCTTCTACAGGAAGATATTAGGTTGAAGACTGTCTTCTACAAGAAGATGTCGGGCTACTTCAAAGACATTGGATGGTGTTTAACATAAGATTCACATCTTATGTTAAAGTATTCAGGTACATATTCTCTTTATGCACACAGGTACTACTTGAAGTTTATGGAGGCAGTGGCGTTCATATCAGAAGGAGTCCTATTCGGCATAGGTACAAGAGAATCAATACTTATATGCTTTATGCATATTTTTATGAGGTGTTTGAGAAGGTGTGTTCACATGAGTTTGAGGATTTCCGGCAACAATCTTGTTAGCATTCTATGCTACTTTATAAGTATGTGATCTTTTCACACACGTATCTAACTTAGGGTCTTCCATAGCCTAAGTTTAGATGTAGGTTTGTTGACCATCAGTTTCACACTGATCCTTCCTCATTCAGTCACTCATATTCACTCTTCTATAACCTATAAGGTCACACATCTCATATATATTCAGATTATTGCCCACACATCTGAATATGTTTGTTACATTGTACATTCACTCATTCATCTATTTCTCATCACATAGAGTGGCTGAGAATTTTACTCCCACATTGTACATTGAACATTGGTATATATGATACTATGAGTAAGCGATGGCTTACGTAACACCTTGCACATGTCGTCTATTCTTTCTCTATCTTTGTCTCATCATTTGTATGATTAAGTTGTGGTATGTTCATGTTTTGTCAATATGGAAGATTGCTGGAATTAATGTTGTACATGACTGGAACTATGGAACCATGGACCTGTGACATGAGCCTAAGGGCCTACCTCACTTCCAACAGGTTTAACAACTTGTATTATCTTGGTCATGTGAGCACAATGACATGCCATGTACCTCTCATAGGACACTAAATTTTCCATCCTCCCACATCTTCTTGGTCTTAGCTAACTTCCTCTTCTTCCATCATCTGCATATACTTTACTTACTCCTCGAGTCTTCACAAAGGGCAATCCAAGATCCTCATGAACGCTTTGTTCTGACCACTTGATTCTCCATCAATGTCTTCAAAACTTGCAGATGTTTTATTACTAGTAGAAGTATTTTGTTTACCTTTATTCGATGCAATTGGTGAATGTTATAGGCAAAACTTTCCATGAAATTCTGCACTCCATGGGTTTGAGTTGGAGCTATTGTTGGGTAGCACATTAGTCCATAGAAAGCTTGAGATTCTACACTTGAGTTTTCATCATTTCCTTTTTCATTTAATTTGAGACAACATTAATTCCTTCTACATCAGCATAATAGGTTTTCATTTCATCAAATATCATATCTTTGCTTGCCTTCATTTCACATTTAATTAGGTTTTATCACTTATATCCCTTTTGCTCAACGGAGTACCCAATTAAGATAGATCTTTGTGCTATTGGATTAAGTTTTTTCCTCAACTTATCCGAAAGATGTACATATAGAATATGTATGAATAATTTCATATGTGATAAGTTTGTCTTCTACCTGTAAACCTCTCTTTAGGTGTAACTTGATGTACAACAGCAATCTAAGCTCTATTCATGATGTATGCAATAGTTTGCATAGCTTCTTGTGAATGACAGTGAGGCCCATTTTGCCCATCCATCAAGAGTGTTGCTATTTCTTCAATATGCCTATTTTTTGCATTCAACAATGCTATTATTTTGTGATGTATACTTACATGAAAATTTCCTTTGAACTTCATGAATTTTTAGAAACCTATTGAATTTGTTTAACTACGTTAGATCTTAATGTCTGACTATACTTCTTGGTCTGTTTTTCCACCATATCCTTGAAATTTTGAAAATGAGTAACTACCTCATTCTTCCCCTTCATGAGGTATACCCATAATTTTTGTGTATGGTCATCAATGAAAAAAACCTACAACCTTCCATCTATCTAGTCTTTGTACAAGCCAAAACATATGTATGAACTAGATTTAGAACATTTTCACTAACATGCTTTTCATGAAGAGATGATGCCCTTGATAGTTTACCAAATTCACATGCTTCACATACCTTCCACATCTGTGAAACCTTGAAATTTGGTAGTCCGAGTAGAGTGCATCAACTTCAGCATCTTTAAATTTGCATGTCAAGTTGGCTTGTGCCATATTACTATGTGAACAATAACACCTGTACCTTTTGCAAATATGTCTGCATTCATTTCAAGACTTTTCACATTTAAGGTAAACATCTTACAATTTTTTTTCCTTTGGCGATTAGCCTTCTATTCTATTTTTACTCTTCTACATATAAACCATTAAAATTGAATATCACTTGTAATCCCTTATCAATCATTTTTTGAACAGAAATAAGGTACCTTGTTATGTATGGGACATGAAGAAAATGAACAAGATGTTTTTCCTTTCCATACTCCATGGATAGTGCCATATTTTCTATATGTTGGATAGGATGTGATGTTTCAGTACGTGTTTCAACAAATCCAAGGATTGAAAATTTTTATAAACTACTAAACCATTAGGCATGGTTGGTCATGTGATTTGAAGCAGCTAAATTAACATATCATACATTACCATTGGATTTCAAAACACCAAGAGACATTGAATTTATGTGATGTTCGACCATGAACAATGTCTCTGTTTCATTTGCAATTAGAGATATATAGATGTTTTTTGTTATCTTCTATATTGATTTTTCAACATGTAATTAAACCCAAATGACAATGATTACCAAAATTCCAACATCCTTTAGTGTTATTACTTGAATAATTTCTTTCAAGATTTGTGTGGCCTCTTTGGCTCCCCTACCTTGAGACTTTTTCCTACATCTTACATAGGATATTGCTGAGCTTTATCTTGGTTATTATTTCCTATTTCAATTTAGAGGCATCAACGTTAGCCTCTCCCTTTTCCAAAATGGAATCATCATGGACAAAAGATAAAAAAAACTTGGAATATTCTCCCTAGTCTAAAATAGAAGTTGTGAACTACTCATATGTAGCTCCTAAACCATGAAGTAACACTTCAACCTTATCATCCCCATCATCTACATTCATAGAAATAGATGCAAGTGACTCACATATGCTTTTGATTTTCATAGTGTAGTCAGTTATGGAGATGCTCCGTTTCTCCTTTATATGCACCTCACAATTAAGTTGAGATTTCGGTGCCTTTGTATTGGTCTCATACAGTGTGACCAAACTATATCAAGAATCTTTTTGAGTTTTGGCATCCTGTATGTATCCAAATGTGCTATGTTTTATGCTAGAAAACATCCAATTTATTACCTTTCATGCTCCTTGATTCTAGTCATCATATGCTCTTATCTAGTCTGTAGTTTGATTCCTCTCTACTAACTTTAGAGAATTTTCATTATCTCCTTTGATGTACTTCCCGTCAGATTTTCCCATTATGAAATTCCTTATTATGAATCTACAAGCATGAAAGTCATTTTGTCGAGCTGACCACTTTTAAATTCATTCATTGCATCATCATTTTCCATTTTGGTAGAAATTTAGAATACTACAAAAATTCTAGAAGCAATACCTCTAGTTGAACACTATTGGACTATGAATTGATCATTTCATCTCAAAATAAAACATATCTTTTTTGTATCAATGATATAATGAATGACTTGAAATTCTAGATAAAAATGGTGAAGAAGATGGTGAGTAGAGCACAAGTTACAAATTTGCAAAACACATAAGTTTTTGCTTTGAGCATCTAACCTTGCAGGATCAAAAGAAATTGAAACGGCTTTGAATATGAAATTTGAGATAATTTGTGCATGTGTTATCCATGCCTTTATAGATACCCTTCACTGTCAGCCTTCTTTTAGAAGCTCTCTATAGAAACAATAGATCTAATACAATGTCAAGAGAAACAACACAATTAAGAGAGCTTTCACACCTTCTCACACACAAAGAGACGAGCACAAATAGATTGAGATAAGAAAAAATGATCTTGTTCTACTTATTTTATTACATAAAGAGAATATACAAGAATGACCTAAGACAACAAGATAAAGAGTAAAATATATAAACAGAAGTAAATAAAGAAATGTTGGTGCAAAGTGCAAGCCTATGAACAATTGAAGCTCCATGGAACAATTGCTAGGAGAATTTTATCTTTTACATTTGTAAAAGTTATTTTTAACTTGGAAGAATCTTTGTAACTCTCAACAAACTCATGGAGTTTATTAGTTGAGAAGTCACGACTTTATGTTGGAAAGAATAACTCCTATATTGGTGGATTACTTTTAGAGAGAGCCAAAAGTTGAATTAAAATTCAAATTTTAATGTAGCACTTATAAAAGTAGCTTGAAAAAGTCACGTGAAAAAGCCTCAATTCAAGAAATGACTACCTCCGGATTTACATGCTTTTTCTAGCTCTGACTAGGCTAGTTGCTATGACATTCATGTGTCCACTAGTGGTTTTTGCTTCATGCCTAGTACCACATGTATATCTTGGTTGAGCAAGAAGCAAACTAAGGCCACTTCTAGTTGTGAGGTTGAGTATGGGGCAAGTTTCACAGTGACTGTTGAGTTTGTGTGGCTCAGATTCCTTATGGCAGATTTGGGTGTTGGTTAGTCTTCTGCCACCACCATCTTCATTGACAGTTAGAGTGCATTGATAGTTGCAAGGAACCGTGTGTTCCATGCTTGTGCAAAGAACATTGAGGTGCATTATCATTATCTCAAATAGAGGTTATGTGCTGGAGAGATAAGTATGGCATATGTGCCCATACTAGATAACATTGCAGATATTTTCATAAAGGCTCTACCTCATGAGAAGTTTGAAGCTTTCTGCAAAGTTTTGGACTTACTTCCTTTTGTGGATTGATGTCTTTCCACATTTCTTAGCACTTCCTTATACATGTGTTCTAGCTCCTTGTCCATCACATTACTCCCAGGTGGGATTTGTTGACATATAATGGTAGTGATGTGTGTGAACACACTTAGGACGATCGAGGCACTTTTTTTTCCATATTTAGAAGGTTTTTTCCCTAGGCTCCTATATATGCTTATAACCCTAATGGATTACAAATTGTTGTAATACATTCAATATTTTGTGTTGTGCTCCAAGCTTCTTTTTCTTCTTCCTCATGTGTATCTTCTTGCATAAACATCAGACTCCAACATCTCTTGAGAAAGTAAAAAGCAGCCAAGAACGTCACTTTTATTCATTAAGGTTGAGTAGTGAGCATCATTTTTTGTAGCTTGTGAGCCTATCCAACCTCAACATTTATTATCTTACATTGTTTGTTTGCACGAGTGACTTACATGCATCAGCATTAATAGTCTTCCTCCTTGGTCATTTCTTAGAATCAAGAATTTTGTGCTTAGAACAATCACATGAAGATCTACAAGCATGTCAACTGGGAGAAGATATTATCCAGTGACATCCCCTTGAAGCACTACACCTTGGATGAAAACATTTTGATACATGTTTCCAAAGGCTTTACCTCCATTCCACAAAGGGGTTTTTGAAAAAATTATCTCCTAGTTTTCATGTTTGCATTCATTTACGTGGGCTCTTCGACCATATTATCTATCGTGATCTGATTACAGATACCATCAGTAAAATAAGACCTTGTAAATTTTCTAGTTTTAATGGTATTCCTAAAACGTTTTCCATGGTATCAAAGGATCTCTTTTCTCCCTTTATTCTCTTGATATGAAAATAATGTAAAAGATGAGGCTCTCTCCCATTAATATCAATTACTACTCAAATAGCTAGAGACATATGTCGTGTCTAACTTCTATATATAATATCTTTGCTTCTACTTTTTCTAGGATACTCGCTCCGTTTATGGATACTCTGATCCTTCCTAAGCAAAAAAAGAGTTCATTAGAGGTTGTTACAGTCATGATGTGGTCATTTCCTTGTGATGGGACTTATCGTGCTAAAGGTTCGGCTCAAGACTTACTTTTTCAAGGTTTATTTTGACAAAGATTATGCTAGGATAGAATGCAACATACTTTTATAGTCTCTACATGATGTGGTTATGGGAGAAACTTCATCAAATTTGTTCATACTTTGTCTAATAATGCTTGCTATACAACTGCCATTAATGGTGTTGTTTCCTAGCCTTTCAACGTCTTGAGATCTATAAGAGAGGGTTGCACTTTGGACGGCCTCTTACTTGGTATTGCCATTGATCCCCTTGGATGCCTTATCAAAGATGATATTAATAAAGGACGCATTCTATGCATCCATAGTCTAGGTGCTCCTACCCATCAAACCCTCGTGATGTTAACTGGTGACATCATCATGCTCACGAATGCAGATCTCTCTTCAACCTTTAGTTTTTTGGAATGTATGCACACCTTTTGTTTAGCTTGTGCTTCTCAAGTGAAATACAATAAAAAATCTTTTAAGTTTTCAAACAGTAGTGTTCCCCAATACTTTAAAGACAATACAGTGGTGAGCTAATTCAAGAAGGTACTTCGTCAGATTATTGGGAATCTACGATGTGATTTTAAAGAATCAAAGATGGGATTTTAAAGAATCAAGGATGGGATCGGATTATGGAAAAGTTTAAGAAGACCTTTTTCTATAGTTATGCACATGAAGGTTCATTTTGTAGTGGGCTATTTTGTGCTAAACCACTATTTATTTCTTCATATAATGTTGGCTGCCTGCTAAAAGACATATGACTCAAGTGTATATTAAAAGAATTCTAAAAAAATATTGGAATGTATTTTGTTTACCTAAGAATTAGGGGGTTATTGGTGTGCTATATCCTCATAAAATGGAGAAAGATTTTTTCCGGCTAAATGGATTGTTGGATCGATTTCTGGGCTCATTTAATAAAAAGAAAAATTTACAAAATTTTCATTTCATAAAAAGGATAGCTAACCAACTTTATCTAGAAGATCATAAAGCCTAGAAATATCATAATACTTGAGATATCCTTTGTTCCCCTCTCCCTTACAAACTTCTCGGCAAACGTTTGATAAAAAGAAAAGCTAACCAACTTTATCTTGCAGATCATATATCCCCTTCCCTTGATGTATCAAGAATTAGCACTTTTCTTTTACGAGGCTCTACCTAGACTAATTGGTCTGTAGTGTATGAAAGCATGATATATTTCTGTAGTTTATGCAAGATATGTTTCTTGGAAGGAGTCTATTCATGACGGTCGTGTTATATCAATGAGTGCATTTTTGCTCTCACTAATCTATTCATTTGCTATAACAGGCACTGATTAGAAATAAATCTATCCTTGCGGTTGATCTGGAAGATAACAATGGTAATAAAAAGGTGAAGCTCTCTACCATTGTATATAGGTTCCGTTGCTGCCATTCTTTCTAATCTCAGTAAGAGATGGCATGTACGATGAAGCAAAGCGCAATAGAAATACATGTCCAAATGTATTTGGGCTTTCCTTGTAAATATTAAAGACTCCTTTTTACAATGGCCGGTATCAGACAGTAAGCTATGGATTGGTAGTAAGAGTAAGAAACGTCGCATGAATGATGCAATAAGTATATTTTCTTGTCAAGTTGAAGACCTCCAACATCTCATCATCAACTACGAGGTGGCAAAAATATTTCGGAACCTTTTTAAAGGATGCAAGCGACTCGTTAATCTCCAAACCTTGGGATACCATTAGATCCTTCTTGGCTATTGTTATATGATGTACTTGGTTCTTTGGAACCTTTGGAGATGGAAAATTCTTTGCCTTATTTGGAAAATAAAAAACCGAATTGCTTTTAACAATCGTTGTAAATATTTTTATGTTTTCGGTATCTCCACGACTAGGAAGGTGGATTTTAGAAGTCTAGAGGCTATTAAAGAATCCCTTGGTGTTGGTGTCTATATGCAAATTCTAATCCGATCCCCCCCCAAGTGGTTAGTCACTCCACTAGAGTTGTTTTCCCCTATTAGATACAGAATGGACTTTTTTGTTCCTTCGTAGGCTTCTGGGCTCATGTAATCGTGTTTTGTTTTCATTCACATTTGAAAATCTACTGTTCTCCTAGCTCTATCAAACAGAAGTTGGAATCATCTCATAACTTTTTGTTCATGTGGAGACAAAATGCACATGCAAAAGACCGGATGTTCAAGTCGTAACGACTTCTTAGCCTTGTACCAAGTTACTCTAAAGTCAAGTAAAAAGGCAACACTTCGTTTTTATGAATGCGAACAACAGAAAATACGCATTCTATTGAACAAAATACTCACGTGTCGCAGCTCCCTCCATCACTGTACGTACCGAAAAAAAATGCTGGAATCATTTTATACGAAGCCACATTATTAGATGTTTATTGTTCGTGTGGAGATAAAAAGCGGACGCAAAAGAGAGAATGTCATAACAGCTTTCAGGCTTGTACTGAATCACCGTAAGCCTTAAGGAAAGTGAAGTAAAAAAGGCGACACTTCCTTTTTATGAATGCAAGGAACAGAGAATGCGGATTCTATTGAACAAATTACTTTTGAGTCAGAGCCGTGCCCTTACGACTGTATGGATTCATGTACTTGGGCGGCTTCACAGCTACTCTGAACTTCACACGCATTCATGTACTTAGCACATAGTTATTGTCATTCTCTGTACATGGAACATAGGGGGAATATAATAAATACAGAGCTCAATAAAATGCCCTTGAGGTTTGTCAAAAGCTTGTTTTGTCCTAGTTCACTGGCCTAGTGGTTGGACCTCTCGTCTCTTGAGGGGGGGGGGCAAGGATTAAACCCCTGCCCCCCCCCCCCCCTCAAGGAATGATGTTGCATGTGGATGAGGTGCCACCGATTGTCCATCCCCGCGGTAATTGTGACCGTCGATTGACGCAGTCTTGTAAACCCCTGTTCTTGTGGGATAAAGGTGGTCCCATGGGTACTATGCCCTTCGTTGTACAGTTGCAATTTCAAAGTTAAGTTAGGGGGAGTAGACCTTGGCCGAACCTCCATTTAAGAGAAAAAAAAAGCAAAAGCTTGTTTTTTCACGCACTTTAGCTTCATTGGATGGCAGGCGAAAGTTCGATCGTCATCTAAGGCAGAACACTTTGTGGGCCGAAGGCGAGTGTAACCACATTGCATTCAATTGAAACCAGTTGTCTTTGGGCAGTCTTCTTTTGTGTCGCCTTGGGGCAGTCTAACTGCTACTTTGTGAGATATGAGAGGTTTCATAGATACTATGCTCATTCATTTGTACAGTTGCAATTTCAAAATTAAAACTCCAAAGTTAAAACTTGACGAATAAGCTTCGGCTGAACCTTCATTTTAAAAAAATAATTAAAAAAAACAGAACCTTGCTTTCTCACTCACAAAGCTTCTCACTGACACACTACAGTGGTGGAAGTGAAGCGAAACATCTTCAAAGTTGTTCATTTCCTATATGATGCCACACTTTTTCTCGGTTTTAAAACCGAAACAAGTCTTATCAATCAATGAATGCTTGTCACTATTAGACAAATGTGTAAATTTCTCTATGACCTATTCAACCAAAATAAAAAAGGTGAAACTCTCACATGCCTTAGGGTCCTTGCAGATACGTTTCTTGCGTTTGGACTCCTCCCTAACGTGAGGTTCCTGCTCATCGCCGTCCCTAGTGATGCGAGGGTGACCCAAAAGTGCCCCTCGCAAGGGGTTTTGCCTTCGGCCAAGGGCTCAACGGGTGTTCAGGATTGTGTTCTCCTTCTCTTTATCTCTCGTGATGTCTCGGCATGAAGCGCTGAGAAACGGTTATGGCATTGCCACTATGAACCTTAGATCAGGTACTGAACATGATGCTTACTCGTACTGAACATGATGGAATAAGTATATTTTCTTGTCAAGTTGAAGACCTCCAGCATCTCATCATCAACCACGACGTGGCAAAAATATTTCGGAACATTTTTAAAGGATGCAAGCGACTCGTTAATCTCCAAACCTTGGGATACCATTAGATCCTTCTTGGCTATTGTTATATGATGGAGTTGGTTCTTTGGAACCTTTGAAGGTGGAAAATTCTTTGCCTTATTTGGAAAATAGAAAACCGAATTGCTTTTAACAATCGTTGTAAATATTTTTATGTTTTCGGTATCTCCACGACTAGGAAGGTGGATTTTAGAAGTCTAGAGGCTATTAAAGAATCCCTTGGTGTTGGTGTCTATATGTACATTCTAATCCTATCCCCCCTCCCCCCCCCCCCCCCCCCCACAAGTGGTTAGTCACTCCACTAGAGTTGTTTTCCCTTATTAGATACAGCATGGACTTTATCGTCATGTTGATCTTATTTTCTATTAGGTCATCTTCCATGCTTAACTCGCATTTTGTTCCTTCCTAGGCCTCTGGGCTCATGTTATCGTGTTTTGTTTTGATTCACATTTGAACATCTACTGTCCTCCTAGCTCTATCAAACAGAACTTGGAATCATTTCATAACTTTTTGTTCACGTGGAGACAAAATGCACATGCAAAAGACCGGATGCTCAAGTTGTAACGACTTCTTAGCCTTGTACCAAGTTACTGTAAAGTCAAGTAAAAAGGCAACACTTCCTTTTTATGAATGCGAACAACAGAAAATACGCATTCTATTGAACAAAATACTCACGTGTCCAATCCATCTATGGCTAAAAGCATTCGCTTAAACGGGTTCTAGTTTGGGAGAACTGTGTGTTAGAAGTTGCAGGTGTCAAAGTCGACTCTACAAGAAGGGAGTTTTAGAAATAGGTAGATTGTTTGGATCATTTCTCATAATCTACTTAAGATTTTGAAGTGTTTTAACTTGGAGGAGGTGCGCAAACTCTAGGCGACACATTCTACAAAGTTTCATCAGAAAATTTACACAAATGATTAATGAATGAGTCAATAATGTGCAGCAGACTTTTCTGTGAAACGACTTTCTTCAGAGTTAGCTAAAATCTGATTAGTTTGGTGCTTGTATTCCAAAATTGGTTGGAGTTTAAAGTTAGTCTTGATATAGAAGTGTTCTAACATCAAGAATAGCTTGTTCTTTTGGAGATTAACACTCTCCATCAGTGGTATCAGGAAGTATCAAAATTGAGGAAAGAAAGACCCCGACTGCTGCAGATATACAAATTTCACACCTTGAAGGTTCAAAAGGATAAAGTCTGGAAGAAAGACTGAAGGAAGACACATAAAGGCTATCAAAAGGATCAGAAGGAGCAACATTCCAAGCTAAGGTACATGCATTCCTTATAAGGATTAAAGATTTGATAGTATAGGTGAAGAAAGGATGGGAGATAGTCTTCAGATTGAGAAGTTGGATAGAGAGAACTATCCAGCTTTGTCTATGAGAATGGAAGCTCATCTTATGAGCAAAGATCTGATGGGATAAATCACAAGAGAGGAAGAAAAGCCAGAGTTCAAAGATCCTAGTGTTCCAACTAGGGAGGAGCTTGCAGATATAAAGATTTGGATGAAGAAGGTTCTCAAGCAAGGAGCATAATCTACATGGCAGTGAATGATTATTTGCTTCCTCATATCAGAGGACGTGAAAGTGCAAGTGACATATGGAATGCTTTGGAAGAGCATTTTCAAAATACAACCGAATCAAGGAAAGCTTCATTATGGGCAAAGTTTACTACATTTAAGAAGAAGGCTTCACAATCAATATCTGATTATGTGACAAAGATGAAAGACATTGCTGATTCTTTAGGTGCAGTTGATGAAGATATTGAAGAAGATAAGTTGGTAAGACAAATTCTTACAGGGCTAAGAGGAGATGAGAAGTGGAAGCCTTTTATTTTTTCTACAGAACTTTCATTAGATCATTTCACTCCTGATTTGAATCAATTGTTAGGACACATGCTAACTTTTAAGAATGATATCAAAGGATATGTTGATAAGAGTGCAGGTCATGCAATGTATTCTAAAGACAAGAAGAAAGCTAGCAAAGGAAAGCAACAATCAGTTGAAGATGAAGGTACTCCAAGTCAAGCAAACTTCCTAAGAGGAAGAGGAAGTGGCAGAAGTAGAGGAAGAGGCAGAAATAACAAAGATAATGTCATAGCTTGTTGGATATGTGGTAAGACCAATCATCTATCTCATGATTGTTGGCAAACTAATCAAAGCAATGGTAATTTTAATCAAAATTTTAATCAAAGAGGAAGAGGTTGCAGATATCAGAGAGGAAACTTCAGAGGTAGAGGTGGTAGGAATTCTTTTGGAAGAAGTGGAGGAAGAAACTTCCAAAATCAATCCTATAATAACACCTACTATAATTATGCATTAGATCAGAAAGAAGATTCAACTCTTATTATGAATGCAACATGTGAAGCCTCACATGAAGACATGAGAGTATTTTATATTGACTCAGGATGTAGCAATCATCTGAGTGGAAACATTGCTTTGATGACTGATCTAGATCATAACGCAATCAATCACACAGTTCAAACATGTGATAATAGAAAGCACAAAGTAAAGTCAATTGGTTCAGTTAAAGCCAAGGATGGAAGTACTCTCTTGAGTAAGGTTTTGTATGTTCCTACAATTCCAAAGAACTTGATTAGTGTAGGACAAATTGTGGAAAAAGGATATGAGGTAAGGTTCACTAATGATGGAGTTTATGTTGAAGACCCTAGTCAAGGGTATAAACAAATTGTTAAAGGGAAAAAGGAAGGAAGGCTCTTCACATTAAAGATACAAGGTAATATTGGACATGCTATGTTCATATATGGAGAGCAAAAGGTGTCTGAATTGGATCTTTGGCATAAAAGACTTGGACACTTTAATGAAAGAGGTATCAAAGAAATGGTTAACAATGGTTCATTGCTTGGATTGCCTAATGTTGCAGGTCAACATATGACATACAGATGTGAAGCATGTCAGTTAGGTAAAGCTCATAAGCAATCATATAATAAGCATGGTTTTATGTATTCAGAAAGACTTGAACTGGTACATAGAGATGTGTGGGGTCCTTCAAAGGACTTCATTATAAATGGTTCAAGATATTATGTCATATATGTTGATGATGCTACCAGGTGGATCACAATCTATATGATCAAAGACAAGTCAGAAGTGTTTAAATACATTTAAACACTATCGTGCATATGCAGAAAGAATCACAGGTCAAAAATTGAAGAGATTAAGGTCAGATGGAGGAGGAGAGTATTTCTCTAATGAGTTGAGTGATTATTTGTGGAATGCAGGTATAAAGAGAGAGGTTACTTGCAGGTACTCTCCTCAACAAAATGGGATAGCAGAGAGAAGAAATAGAACTCTTGTTGAATTTGCAAGATCAATGATGAAGGAGAAAAATTGCCCAAATTACTTGTGGGCTGAGGCTGTAAACACAGCCACATATTTGGTCAATAAGTTACCATGTAAACCTTTGCAGGGTATGACACCATATGAAGCTTGGTGGGATAAGAGACCTACCTTGGATCATTATAAAATATTTGGATGCTTGGCATATGCATATGTGCCATCTCAGTTGAGGCATTAATTGGAACCTAAAGCAGAGAAGTATGTATTCATTGGTTATGATGACAAGCATATGGGTTATAGGTTATGGAGTCCATCCACAAAGCAATTCCTTGTGTCTAAGGATGTTACATTTGATGAACAAGGTACTTGGTATGCAGGTACACTTAATGTTCATGTAGATGTTGAAGAAGTTGTGAATCAAAAGAAAGGTAAATCAAAGGTTTAGATGTTTGATGAAGAGGAGAACAATGAAGTATAGGTTGAAGTTGAAGAAGTGCCAAGGTTTGATCCAGAATGTGATGAACGAGAAACTTCAAGAAATGGACAACTCAGAAGGTCATCTAAGCACAAATGGCAACCTACAAGGTATAGCTATGATACTTCATTCTTGACTACTAAAGATTATGCTTACATGTTAAAAGTAGATGAAGATCCATCCACATATGATGAAGCCAAAGGGAAGAAGAATTGGGAAAAAGCTATGCAGGAAGAATATGATGCATTGATGGAGAACGAGACTTGGGATTTGGTTCCTAAACCAAATAGTTAGAAGATCATTGGATGTAAATGGGTCTACAAAACAAAAAGGTTTGCAGATGGAAGTATATCTAGGTACAAAGCCAGGCTTGTTGTAAAGGGATATGCACAGACATATGGTGTGGACTATGATGAAACTTATAGTCCTGTTGCAAAGATGATAACCATAAGGACTCTCATAGCAATTGCTGCTTGCAAAGGTTGGAAATTGTCTCAATTATATGTGAAGAATGCTTTTTTGAATGGTTATATTTCAGATGAAGTCTACATGGAACAACTAGATGGTTTCAAAGATCAAGTGTATCGAAATTATGTGTGTAAGCTCAAGAGAGCTTTGTATGGGTTGAAGCAGGCCCCAAGGGCATGGAAGTATAGGCTTGTAAAGTTCTTAAAGGAACTTGGATTTCAAGCACAAAGGCAGATAGTAGCTTGTTAGTCAAAGCAAGTGAAAATGGATTTATTTATGTTTGTATTTATGCTGATGACATAATACTTACAGGAACAGATGACAAAGGTATACACATGATTAAGAAACAGATGGAGAAAGAATTCAAAATCAGTGATTTGGGAAATTCGTCATTCTTTTTGGGAATGGAGATTTCATCTACTCTACATGGAGTATATGTAACTCAAGAAAGGTATCTGAAAAATTTGCTAACCAAATTTAAAATGGAAGATTGTAGGATAGCACAAACTCTAATGGAAGTAAATCATAGATTGAGTAGATATGGAGGAGAAGAATTCAATAATATGAAGCTTTATCAGAGTTTGGTGGGTAGCCTGATTTATGCTACATTAACAAGACCTGACTTATCATATGCAGCTAGAGTTCTATCTCAATTCATGCATTGTCCTAGAAAGGAACATTGGATTGCAAGACAAAGAGTACTTAGGTACATCAAGGGCACACTTAAAGAAGGTTTGTATTATGGATTTACTTCAGATACAAGAGTCAAAATATACAGTGATGCAGATTGGGCAGGTAATTCTGATGATAGAAGATCAACACATGGATATTTATGTTATGTGGGAGATAAGCTAATTTCATGGTGTTCTAAGAAGCAACATACAGTTGCTTTATCATCTACAGAAGCAGAATATAAAGGCATGGTAGAAGCTGCAAAGGAAGTAATATGATTAAAGACTCTTATGAAGAGTTTCGATATTATTTAGAGTACTCCTATTATTTATGGAGACAATATGAGTTCTTTATATTTGGCAGCAAATCCTGTATTCCATGCTAGAACTAAACATATTGAGATTTAGTATCATTTTTTGAGAGAGAAGTTTGTTGATAAAGAAATAGAAGTTATGCATACTCCTACAAAAGATCAACTTGCAGATATGATGAAAAAAAGCTTGGATGGACCAAAGTTGTAGAGGTTTAAAGATATGGCATGAATAAAGAAGATGCAAGTAATCACAATTGATGATTGAGGGGGAGCTTTTGGAGCAGGACAATCAACAATTGGTGATTATATGAAGCCCACAAATAAAGATATGAAGAAAAGATTGAAGTTCAACTTCATAAAGTGAAGTGAAGGTTCAGGAAGAAAACTTCTTTAGACATATGTACATTAGTTTTGTAAACACTTCAATATACTTGAAGTAATGATGAATCAATACTCATATGTATATATATACGTGTATATGGTCGTATTAGATGTAAGAGAAAAAGTATAGATGAGAAAGAGTTGAATAGATGATGAGTATTGAGTGTACCATCCATCACGTGTATGAAAAGTTGAATAGAAAGAATGTTCAGAGATTTGCATGTCGATCTTTTCTCTAGTTCATTAAGAGTCTAATTGCAAAAAGGCTGAGAGAATTTTGTGTAGGAACATCTATATGTGAGAAAGTATTGAGTGTCTTTTGAAACATGCGTAATCCTGATGGTAAAAGAAATAGTCAGTTCTCAGTGCACAGTGTAAAGTTTTACACAAATGAGGAGTCAAAATATAAGTTGGAAGGTAAGCCATCTATGGCTAAAAGCATTCGCTTAAACGGGTTCTAGTTTGGGAGAACTGTGTGTTAGAAGTTGTAGGTGTCAAAGTCGACTCTAAAAGAAGGCAGTTTCAGACATAGGTAGATTGTTTGGATCATTTCTCATAAATCTACTTAAGCTTTTGAAGTGTTTTAACTTGGAGGAGGTGCGCAAACTTTAGCTGACACATTCTACAAAGTTTCATCAGAAACTTTACACAAGTGATTAATCAATGAGTCAATAATGTGCAGCAGACTTTTGAGTGAAATGACTTTCTTCATAGTTAGCTAAAATCTGAATAGTTTGGTGCTTGTCTTCCAAAATTGGTTGGAGTTTAAAGTTATTCTTGATATAGATGTGGCCTAACATCAAGAATAGCTTTTTCTTTTGGAGATTAACACTCTGCATCAATATTCATGATGAGAACAGAATCCTCTTCATCCTCTCTGTAATTGTTGAAGTCCTTTCCTGATTTGTATCCTCCTTGATAATTGTTGTTGTAGTTGTTGTTGTAGCCATGGTTTTAGCCTTGATTATGGTTGAACCTTCCTCTTGATTGTGAGTAGCCACCTCTTTGATATCCTCTTCCTCTCTGATTCTTGAAGTTCCTATAACACTCATGTGTAGTGTGATTAGAGAGTCCACATATGTTGCATGGGGAAGAGTTGAAAGCTCTTCCCCTACCTTGGTTACCTCATCTGCCCCTTTCTCTTGAGTTCCTACCTCTCCCTATATAGTTAGCTTGAGAAGTAGTATCTTCATCTTCAACCTTCTTGCTTTTGCTTCTGAAAATGGGCATCTCCTCATCTTGAGATATGTATCCATAGAGACTCCTTCCTTGTAAATATTTCTTCATCCTCAAGGACCATGCTTGGTAGTTGTTCCTGTCCACTTTATCAATAAAAGAAGGGAAACCATCTCCCATATTACCTCAACTTGCTCTGATTCCACTGTTGGAAGAGATGGATGGATACCTCAAGAACTGAGGTGGTACTACCAAACCCTGCTTAGTACCTACCCTATTTTACTTCAGAGTTGTGTTGTAGGCCCTCTTAGCTTGCAAATGACACAAATAAAGTACCTATGTACTTTGGAGATGATGCTTCAAACAATTGAATAAAAAGAAATATACTTGCAACTAGCTAGTGACCAAGAACTTGCTATTTTGGTCTTGAGACCTGCTAAAACTTTTGCTCAGTGCTCATAGTATAGTAGAAATTGATCAAAATCCTTTTGATGGTATCTAATTAGCTTAGATAGCTAATGATTACGAGTGGAATCACTTAAAGTGAAAGACCACAACTGAGAAATCAATTTAGCACTTGGAAGCTTACCATCGACTTTCTAGGAACTTTGCAGAGAATGACGAGAGAGCACTTCGACGTGGATTTCTCCCAAATGGCTGAAGCAAATAACTTGAACATTTGACAACTTGAACTAGACTATGGGATGGTTTCAAGAAGCTATAGATCATGGAAAATGATTGAGGGATCACTAAGATATGATCATTCATAGTTCACTGTACAGACTACACATAGCAGACAAATCAACAGAGATACTCAATGATGTATATGTATTATGGAACAAGCTTTTACAAGATCATTGGCAAGGAATGGATGACAAATGATGGCGATATGAGTAATCAATGAATTGAGCTACTCAAATCCATAAACAAGCAGTGAAAGAGCTTCAATATGATGCCTCTTGGACCGCAATTTTACAAGTAACTTTTATAATGACTTTCTTCAAGTTTGAATTTTGAAATTCCAATTTGGCTCTTGCTAAAAGGTGATCCCATTGATCTACGAGATATCCTCTCAATCCAAGCTTGTATCTAAAGCTTTATCTAACTCCATGAGTTTTTAGCCTTTTACAAGATTGTTTAATAAGGTCACCATTTACAAATGGTAAATGATCACACAATTACAAGCAATGGTTCATGTGACTCATCACATGTTTCTTCATATAATTCATCAAGTGAAGCCAAATGTGAATGCTTGTCCAATTGCTCCAACATATCCATTGAAATTGAAGGATGAGGTATTCCCTACTTTCAGAAAATGGCTTGCTTCAATTAAGATTGAAGGAGGAACTAAGCTTAAGGCTTTACATTCAGATAATGGGGATTCATAGAGAGCTTACAGCTCCTTATACCCCTGTACAAAATGGTATAGCTGAAAGGATGAATAGAGCTATTTAAGATAGACTACTTTCTATGTTGCATCGTGCAAACCTCTCACAAGGCCTTTGATTAGTCTAGAGGGATTCATAGAGAGCTTACAACTCCTTATACCCCTGTACAGAATGGTATAGCTCAAAGGATGAATAGAACTATTTAAGATAGATTACTTTCTATGTTGCATCATGCAAACCTCTCACAAGGCCTTTGGTTAGAAGCAGTATTGACTTCAGTTCATGTTATTAACCTTCCACCTAGTACTATGTAATAAAGTAAGTTTATGATCTAAGAATCTAGCTAGTTCAGACGGATTTGAAATCGAACACTGTTTGGTCATCTATACGTTTGACCAAAGATCTCCATTCTAAACTTACTAGAAGGTCATTTACTCTTGTAACCAATTGATCCACTTAGCCTAGTGGTTAAGACTCAAGGATGTGAAGGAGGAGATCTTGGGCTCAACCCCCATGGGATACATGGGCAGAGTGTTTTTCCCAAAGAGCTCTTAAGCCTTCTAGAAGCATCCAGTTGCGTGAATTCTAGTTAACTGGGACACTTGGTGCACATGTAGTTACATGATTGGCACTTGGATGGTTAGTATCCACTTGCCCAAGAAGGTAGTCCCCTGGAGAGAGCTATATATAGAGGCATTTGGTTGGGAGGAGAGCCATCTCTCTAGCACGTGGTGGTCATAATCTTCATTCTCTTGCATTGGTATCACAGATTCCTATATAAAGTCCCTAGGGTAGGTACCTAAAGCATCAGTAAAGAAAGGAATCTAAAGACAAGATGTCAAAAGCTCTTGTCCCAACAAATTGGTCAAGGATAAACCAATTGGACTTGAATTTGTGAACATTCAAGTAGTTGGAATTCTAATTGTTTTTCATTTGAAAACTGTAGCAAAGAAGGATGGATGTTCCATCAAGAGTTTTTCAAGTTTCTAAGGCAAAGCACGTGATTATGAGACGATCATGGGAAGGAATCAAAACCTAGACTATCTAGTTAAAGGTAATGCCTAAAACTTCAAAAGTTCTCGTAAAGAATTGAAGCAAGAAGGTACTCTATCAAGATATGGTTTGACTTTAGGATAAATATCACCCACACATTAATGTGAATATAAAATAGGGTAGTTTGTGACACCAGATTTTATACTCATATTGATGTAGGAAAGATGGTATGGGACGTCCTACCGTGGATGATAATTATCTTTTAGTCATAATTTGGATCTTGAAGTTAGGTTTGATCCTCAAGGGAATTAACACTTCAAAGAAGAAGAAGGATAAAAGAAGTATCTCTAGATACTTCAAGATAACTTCCAGATAAAGGAAACTGAAGATATGAAGTAACTTCCAGGATCTTCTTAAAACACTTCAAGCTTCAGTGTTGTCAGTCATAAATATTTAATAAATTTCTAGAAGAGTGAGACTTTGACTTTGAGCGGATTCTTTCAACTAAGGATAGATTGAGTAAGTTAAACACCAAGTTCCTAGTGTAACTTGGAAAATTCAATTTGTTTGATTCAAACGAATGTACAAGAATTACATTCCCAGTAAGGAATCATAAAGATTGAATATAGGTATGAGCTTAGTCTAAAGTGAGACATTATTTGAGTAAAAAACTCATCAATAGAACCTCAATGGGTTGACACACTGATGTTGGTTACCACTCTAGTATCTTTTGGTTAGATGATGTTTTAGATTTGCTCTGAATCATTTTGAGAATCTAGCTTATTTCTCTTAAAGATAGAGAAAATGCTTCAATAGCCCATTGAAACAGATCTTTGAGAAATTAAAGTCTTGAGTCATCTAGAATTTTACTTATAGCAAGTTTACATATCTTGGAAGTTTGAATTGGTTGACTTGGATATGATATCTCATTCTTTTCATAAAAGTCAAGGGTCGGCCCGATAGAACCAGGTAACTAAATTAAACATCCTAGATAGATGTTCTATACAAGAATCTTTTCAAACATTGAAAGATGAAAAGTTCAAGATTGACTTATTCATTTGAGTTTGCTTCAAGTTATAGCATAAATGATTTCCTAGAATTGAGTATACTCTAGAATAGAGAAGTTAGGAATTGCTCATGAGATTGACAATTCCCAAGAACTTTTAGCTCAAGTCTTTGAGAAAAGTGTACTAAGTTGCAAAATTTTCATTTTGAATTTGAATTGGTCAAGTTATAGTATGGTTGACGCAAAGAAAATAGTAAACTTTCTCCCACACTTTACATAGGATTTTTAAACTCATTAGGACAAATTAGTCCTCTAATCGGGTGAGAAAATCAAGTAACTATTGGATAGGAGTAAACCATTATACAAAAATCCAAGTTAGATGTTTGAGACAACCAAAATTCAAGTTCTCCAAATGAAATTCAAGTGAATCAAGAGTTCTCAAAGTTTTGTGAGGGATAAGAATCCCACCTTAGTGACTAAGTCCAAGAAATGGACTAGTAATCCACCTAGTTCACTTGTTTGTGCCCAGATCACACCTAGTTAAAACTTTAAACTGGCCAAGGATATTTTCTGATCCACCCTTATTATTCATTCACTACTTTGTACTTTGATCAGTGTATCAAAGTGCAAAGCGAGACAGTGTTCTGAATCATTTGGAGAGGGATGCCACCACAGAAATGAGACATGTTCTTCCAATTGTAGAACATGACCATGTTCTTCCAATTTTAGAACATGAGGCTGGGTTTGCCTATAGTAGATATATAGCTCTATTTTCGAGGACAAAAATATTTTTCCAAGGGGGAAAGAGCATAATAAAGTAAGTTTATGATCTAAGGGTCTGGTCTCGAGTCTAGACTTACTAGAAGGTCATTTACTCTTATAACCAATTGATACACTTGTCCTAGGGTTAAGACTCAAGGATGTGAAGGAGGAGGTCTTGGGTTCAATGCCTATGGGGTACATGGGGAGAATGTTTTGCCCAAAGAGCTTTAGAGCCTTCTAGAAGCATCCACTTGCGTTGACTCTAGTTAACTGGGACACTTGGCACACATGTAGTTAATTGGATGGCCCTTGGATGGTTAGTATCCACCTCCCCAAGAAGGTAGTCCCTTGGAGAAAGCTATATATAGAGGCATTTGGTTGGGAAGAGAGTCATCTCTCTAGCACGTGGTGGTCGTAATCCTCGTTGTCTTGCATATTGTCAAATGTTTGAAAGTGGCACAAGAGTTGTGGATAGGGAAGCCACCATATTATGATCATCTTTGAGTTTTTGGGAGTGATGCATATGTTCATAGACCCAAGAATCTTGGGCAAAAGTTTGACCATAAGTCAAGCAATGCATTTTTCTTGGATATGGTCAAGAAGGACAGGTTGGATATTGCTTATGGAATCCTGAAACATGGTCAGTGATGAGAAGTAGTGATGTCATTTTCAATGAGTCTAAGATGCAAAAAAAACCCATTAAGGAGGTTGAAGTGACAAGAGTGGTATTTGAGGATACTAGTCCTCTAGCTAGCATGCATAAAAATGTTGCACATAGGGACATTAAAGAGAATGTCTGATTAGATTGGTCTACACTTGTTCTTGTTTAGCAACCATTGAGATGCTTTTCATGTATCTCACATCCACCTGATAGATATGTTCCAGGTTTTGATTTTGTTATGCTAGTAGATGTTGGTTAGCCTTCTTGCTATAAAGAGGCCATGCTTACAGAGGATCATGTCAAGTGGGAGCGTGCCATGAAGAGTGAGTTGGATTCTACTCACAAGAATGGTACTTGGGATTTAGTACTTTTGCCCAAGGGCAGGAAAGGTTTACCATGTAAATGGTATAAGTTGAGATTCACATCAGATAGTGCTTGTCCAAAGTGCAAAGCATGACTTGTTACAAAGGTTTTAAGCAAAAATATGGTGTTGATTTCAAGGAAATCTTCTCTCTAGTGGTAAAGATGACTACCCTGCACATGTTGCTTGGATTCGTTGCAATGGAGGACTTAGAGCTAGTCCAAAGCGATGTGAAAACTACTTTCTTGCATGGAGATCTTATAGATGAGATCTATATGGAACAAGGATATGGCTATGTAGTTCCTAGAAAGGAAAGTTTAGTTTGTAAGCTCATTAAGAGCTTGTATGGACTTAAACACTCCCCTAGACAATGGTACTAGAATTTTGATGATTTTATGAAGTCTTAAAGCTATTCTCAAAAGAATGAGGATCATCGTATCTACAAAAAGAGATGCTTAGATGGAAGCTTGAAATGCTTGATGCTCTATGTCGATGATATGTTGATTGCTAGGAAGTCCTCTTATGACTTGTCAATTCTCAAAAAGAAGTTGAATCTGACATTTGATATGAAGGATCTGGGGGATGCCAAAAATATTCTTGGCATGCGCGTTACTCATGATAGGAGTAAAAGGTGCATATACTTGTCTCAAAGTGAGTACATATCCAAAGTACTTCACAAGTTCAATATGAAGGGTCGAAAGGCATTGAGTACACCTTTACCCCCATATGTGAAATTAAGCAAGGATAATTGCCCCAAATCAAATGAGGAAAAGGAATTCATGACCAAAATTCCCTATCAGCATGTTCTTGGTAGTCTCATGTATGTTATGGTAGCTACAAGACCAAACATTGCATTTGGAGTGGGCATTGTGAGGAGATATATGTCTAATCGTGGCAAGAAACATTGGTATGCAGTCACGATGATTTTGAAATATCTAAGTGGCACTAACGACAAGTGTCTATGCTTAGGTACAGGGAAAACATCCATTATTGATTACACAGATTCATATTATGTTGGTTGTGTAGACAATCGTAAGTCTACATGAGGGCACATTTTTTATTTTGCTGAAGGTGCTATATCTTGGAGACCTGGTCTTCAAGAATGTACAATTGTTTCCACCATAGAAGCAGAGTATGTTGCATCGAGTGAGGCACAGGAAGCATTGTGGATTTCTCATCTTGCTTGTGATATGGGTTTACCTCGTCATGTACCTCATTTGCTCAATGATAGTCAAAGTGCCCTTGCTTTGGCTAAGAATCCATTCTATCATGCAAAGACCAAGCACATTGAGGTGAGGTATCACTTCATTAGAGATTTCTTAGCTAGTGAGCTCATTGTTCTTGAGAAGGTTCACACTTGAGATAATGATATAGATGCTTTGACCAAAGCTCTACCATAGGATAGCTTTTGACATTATTGTCACTTGATGGGGGTTAGTTGATTCATGATCTTACATAGTCATTTGTATACTATGTAACATGCCCATCAAGTGGGAGGTATATTTTGTATACTTACACTAACGTATTGTTTATCATTCTCTATTTTTCTCCCATAGTTACTTTGGCCATATTGGCCTTTAGTGGGAGATTGTTACCGAGGTACAATTTAAAACATTTGTGCATCTACATATTAACCTATTAATATCCTTAACATCATGCATATTCTTGTTACATTATATTGGCTTCCTTCAAATGTAGCCTTAACTTTATACAAGGGAAAAAATCTTAGAGGAGCACTAGATTGTGCTCTCTGACTAGACTAGAAAATATTTTTCAATAATACTCATGACTAAAAGATTACCTCATAGGAAAATAATACAAGAATAAGTGATTGACACAAGAAGTCTCACAACCCTTTACTAGTAGGTATGGATACCTTGATTAGGGAAAATCTAGGAGATCCCACAACCCACGACTGTAGGTATGAAGGAGGATATCTAGATTACAAGAAATCCCTTCAAGGAGATGAAATAGATACAAGAAAAAAATTAGAAAGGAATTCATACTATGAGATTACAATAGAACAAGATAGGATATTCAAGATAGAAGCCTAAACAAGACTAGAACAAAGGACAAGAATAAAACTTGGATTGGAACTTGGAAAGTACTTACTTGGTGATTGTGACTCCTTGAGCTCTAAAGACTAGCATTGGCAAGATTGAGTATATATGTGGCCAAATCCTCCTCATGAAAGATTCAAGGTTAATTCGTCAATGGCTGTTATGAATTGATAATATAATCAATGATTTCATCAATTAAAAAAACCTCTGGATATTAGAATCAAGCAAATAGACAATCAATATTGGGGGTTTGCCATGTTTCATATGTAATGTTTGGACTAATCATGAGGTATAGAAGATCACATGGTGTTTGAGATTCAAGATGGTTTCCTTCTTTCATGACATCATCTTCTCCCAAAGTAGGAGTTTCATGAGGAGCGTTCATGCTATTTGTGGGTTCCTAAGTACGGTTTTTGATGTCATACCCTTTCTGATGAACAAGGCACTTCAAATTTCCTTAAGATATTCTTGAATCTAGGACATGCTTGACTTCAAATTCTTCATGACGATCAATCTCTTTAGATGGTGAATGACTATGTCTCTCCCCCCTCCATGGTGAAATCACATATGGTTCCAACATGGACACATGGAAAACTGGATGTATTCTCATGATCCTTGGCAATTGTAAAATATGTGGGAATCATGATCAGCCAAGGTGTACTATTACACATGTGGTTTTCATGGCTATATTCCGAGAGGGCTAGAGGTCATGCATCTAGTACTTTAGCTAATACTGGTTTGTTCTTATGAAGTACTAGAATTCTATGTTTGTTAAACAATCCTCATCAATGCGACATGAGGAAGCTCCTAAATCTACTAGGGTCGTTAAGGGAAAGGGTCATCTTAGCCATGATTAACATGATAGGGACAAGAAATGTTTCTATGGGTGTTTCTAGAATTATGAAACCCTTGTCTGGCTATATGGTCTCTTTTACAATTGGACTTCTTTGTTTCCCTAATCTATAAGGGTGACTACGACTCTTGAGTTTGTTCTCTTACTCGGACAATTGATTGCAAAATAGCTAGGGTTTCCACAATAGAGGCATTACCTCTCTCCTTCTCTGTTTCTCTTATGGGATTAGAGAATGGAACCTAGTTACATGTATCTACATAGGTTCAAGCATAGAATCTTCTTTAGGAATGGGCTAGAAGGGTCTCCATTGGTGAAGTCTTCCTTCTAATTGTTTTTCTTGGTTTGTTTCAAAAAGGTGGTTATCACATTGAATAGCTTGGGTAATATATTCATTTGATGTCTTAAACTCTCGCATCTTTGTCGATCAGCTGTCGATCTTGGTGGGTGGAATGCGGAGTTAAAGGGTTGGATCAAGCCCCAAGGTGTCTGTGTCACATCACTCCTATATCGTGGGTGGGTTTTGCACTCCAAGAACCTCAACTTCGTGTAGAAGGATAAGATGGGGGGCTTGTTGATGGCCAAAAAACAAAGAAAAACACCTTTTGCACACGTAGATTGTGGAGTCATAGAAGCGAGTCATCGTGCAATAAGCATTTGATCCTTAAAATGAAAATAAAAAAAACTTGATGCGGAAACATCGTGATCATCAACACCCAAGAACTAAATGAATACAATGAATGTGGTTTTTCTTCTAATCAACTAATACCGTTGGAGCAAGACAATCAACAATTGATGATTGTATGAAGCTTAGGAGTGACGAATTAAAGAAGAGATTGAAACCTAAGAGCATGAATTGAGTTAGAGATTCAGAAAGAGATAGTATATATACACATGTATATTGGCTACATCAATACTTCACAAATACTTGAAGTAATGAGGAATCCAAACTTGTAAGTATATATACGCTTGGATATAGTCGTGATATATATGAGTGATGAAGAATAGATGAGATAGATAGGATTAGATCATGATTTGAATAAGAATTATCATCAGATGTAAGATGTGTTGAATAGAAGCAGTTTTTTGAGAATTGTGTGTCGATCTTCTCTCCATTTCTCATTCTTTGCTTGATCATTTTAGAAATCCTTTTGTATGTCTCTAAGTTCATCGCTAATGCATCTATGATCAAGTTTTGAGAGTCCAATTGCAAACAAGCTAAGAGAATTGTGATTTTAGCATTTCTATGTGTAAATGTATTAAGTGATTTTTGAAACAAGCACGAATTCGATGGTCAATGATTTGATCAGATCCCACTGTAGAGTGTAATGTTTTAGGCAAATGAGGACACAAAATCGAAGTTTGAAGGTAAGCCATCTATTTCTAAAAGCATAAAACCTAGAATATGTTTCATTCATTCAAAGTAAGCACAAGTGGAATAGCTTTTTGATCCAGACTTACAAAGTGGAATAGCTTTTATCCTATTCGAGATGTTTCACAAGAAATCTTTTTACTTCTATGAAATATGAGAGGCGTTGGCAACCTTCATAGTATGCTAAAGAGTAGCTTCATCGGGCAATTAAAGGCAAGTTCAAGCTGAAACTAGTCCTCTGTAGGACAATTGCTTATGTACAGATTTTCTTGAGGTCGGCACAAAAAGATAGGCATTAAGTAGTAGCGAACTTAAGATAGCTAAATTTAACCAAGTCCTAAAAAATTCCTATTTTTCAAATGCAAACAACATGACCTTTCAAACTGTGTGTGTTCACTTATAGTTAGTTCTACACAAATACTATGACTCAACAATTAACAAGCCAACAACACTAATTTTCAAACCAGAAAACATTCTGAAAGTGCAAATTCATGTAGTAACTATATACATACTGAAAAAAAGCAAATGCTTCTCGATAGAGGCAAGAATGAGACAACGAAGTCTGCTATGCTTGTGACTCTTTTTTTTTTGTAGAATGCCATCTAAAGATTGCCCTAAAAATCAGCGCTATAACATTTGTAAATTCTCAAAAATATGTGGTGAATCCTTTAATCATTATGAATTGGAATTTTTTCTGTGATAAGCAAGGTTGACCATTAGACAAGAAGATCTTTCCTTGATCCTTTAGCTTATGTCATTGGAGTGTCCAACAGAATCTGTAAGAATTTTGAGTTCTAGGTCATTTTGTACCTTTGATGATGCTCCACCTAAAAAACCATTCCTCTTCTTGCTTCCATAGCCCAATCTCTCATGCCTCTGGACTAAATGTGACTCAAGGAATGTTTTGAATAGTCGAAAGCTTTTCAATAAGCATGCTCCAAGAACATGAGCAAGCACCCTTGTAGAAGAAAAAGCTTTTTGCTCTCAAGCTATAGGACTCTCGTTCAGTTGAGTTGAAGAGTGCATTCATTTGAGCCTCCTCCCTCCTGATCTGCTTTCGCATCCAAGATTATAGTGGACAAAAAAGCATTACTAAGAGGACTAGATATTCTTGCATTTGATTATATGCCTTCATATTGTTGAGCAGCAAAAACGATAAGTTCAATTAGAAACACATTTGCCTCTTCTAAATAGATGCTACGTATCGAACTATTTGATGGCAATACTTTATCCTGAATCAGAAAGGCATGTACCATCATTGATATCAATAACAAGAACTCTGAATAGCTCTGCACGCATAGATTGCCAATAAATTATGTACAAACGATTCATTACCGGAAGAGGGAGTTGTAGTGTTGTAGAGATTTCTTCCACCTCCAATCGATTGTCAAATTACCACTGTAGCAACGAGTTTGAAAACTCGCTTACATGAATATGAATATAAAGAGCATTTTTAAACCCATTGCTTGATTTTGTTTTTCATATTTTTTTTTCCACTTTCTCTACTACAACAATGAGGTTGGCCTTTGCTATTACATCTCTTCTTGTAGTCTTATAATCAAATGTGCACTTGTTCTTATTAGAATAGTGATGTGCAATGTAAAACATACCACCAAATTGACATTTGAAACCCACCAGTCTCACTCCTTCCTATACTATTCCGGCTTCCTCTTATCCATGAGAAAGTCGTCGAATGCTCAAATTCTGCATGAACTTGCAAATAAGTACTTGCCCTCTCACCAAATGAGTTCAAATCTCCTATGAATGCCTAGATATCCCATGAAGCATCACGTACCCGTCATATATTCTTCAGATCCCTCTTATTTTTGTCACCTATCTTCTCGCTCAACATATGATTTCCCCTAAAAAAGAAACGCCAAGATCTTCTCTCCACATGACCTGAGCTATCTTTGCTCCCTAAATAGGGGAGCTTCTCTCGTTATCTGTGATTAGAAATATTCCCCAAACAAATCCATAGACACACACATGTGTTGCTAGAGGGGGTCTCTCTACATGTCTCTCCTTGATTAGTCAGAAATTCACCAAGATGATCGCGACCCTTCTCGGAAACGTAACGACCCAAATTAACGTTAACGGCAAACTTTCGAAGGCGATCCATCTTAGAAGATCTATTAGACAAGGGTGCCCTCTGGCCCCCCTTCTTTTTGCCATCGCCACTGAGGGGCTGAGCAGACTTGTGGCACATCATGTGGAGGCTGGCAATATCAAAGGCCTCCGGCTGCCTCACGACCACAGTCAAATCATCATGAGACTATTTGCCGATGATATGAACAAGTTCGTTCACAACGATAATACCAGCCTGGAGACTTTCTGGAGGTGTCTTGCTACCTTTTGTGAAGCCTCTGGATCCAAAATCAACCACTCTAAGACCGCCTTTAGGGCTATTGTGGGACATCATCCTGGCCTTCTCATTGATCATGGCTGTCAAATCATTCCGCAGGGCCAAATCTTTCGACTTCTTGGAATCCCCTTGGGGTTTGGCGTCTCTATGGAGCAGCGATGGAACTGGGTGTTGGCCAAACTCGAAAACAAGCTTAACTATTGGAAAGGTATGCAAATCAATCTCGCTGGGCGTGCGATGGTTATCAACACGTTCCTCCTCTCTTCTACCATCTACTTCCTTTCTTGTTGAGCAAGGCCTGTCCAAACTAAATAGTATTTGTAGAAACTTTCTTTGGACGGGCGACCATAACAGAAGGGGGGTGCCTAAAATCAAATGGGCCATCTGCACTAGCCCTAGAGATAGCGGGGGGCTTGGTATCCTAGACATTGGGTGTATGGCTAACAAACTGGCAGCCAAATGGATGATTAAGGCTTGGTGCAATAGGGAGGCCTCGTGGGCCAAGCTGATCTTCAGAAACAAGAATGAGTTGGCTCTCATGGGGTTCCCAAACTGGAAGAACCTTGACATCATGACCCTGCTATTCTCCCCGATCCTTTTCTTCTCGAAAGGCTCCAATCTCGTGTGCTCCCTTTGGAAGGGCTGGAATAAAGTCAAAAGCTTCACAAGAATTAGTGAGGACTGGAAGTGGGCGGCCGGAATCAGACAAAACGACTCTATCTGGTTTCCGATACATGGCATCCGGAGTGTGGAGTCGTGGAACATTCAAAATGCCAAGAGGTCATGGAACAAAGGATTCAAAAAATGGAAACACCTCTGGAAACATGACACCAACAGCTGGATCAACTTCGAGGATATTGACCCTTGCATAAACATCTCCTACGAAGAATGGAACACTTTGCAAAGCAGATGCCTCGCATGGGATCGTCACAAGACTCGCCTTCTCATGGGACACGACACACCGAACTCGCTTGGTCTCAAATGGCACAATGGAAATAGCCTACTCAAAATCCCGAACATCAAAGAAACGGCTGACCACCAGATCAGCCTCAACAAGAAGTGGTGCCTATCTTGGACGCGGCTTCGGTGGGACATGAAATTCATGGGTATCTGGCACCCCCTTATAGAGATTAAGAAGTCTGTCCTCTTATGGCAAATTCTTCATCGAGGAATTTGGACCAACCATAAGGCTAGCAAACTTTGTGGGATCCCTCCTTGGTGCAAACGCTGCCACCGGGCTATCGAAGATGTCCCACACATCTTCCTTACTTGCCCCAACTCCTACAGAATCTGGCAGACGGTTGGAATGAAAATCAGACTTCAAAAACAGCTTAGTTGGAAACAAGTCCTTTTGGGAGAAGCGATCGGCTGCTCTGCGACACTCTGGAACGCCATCAGAGGGGAAGTCCTGTGGAAAATATGGCGGGAGAGGTGTGCTCTCAACTTCGGCGATCCCCCCAGGGAGTGGTCGATTGAGAAATCACTATTCCTCCTTGGCAAAAGGATTGTTAACAGTAAGAAATCCCCCCCCTTCAGGCACCATCAAGTCTTCCTTTTGATCAACAACAAGCTCAAACCCAAGTGGGCCCCGCATGAGGGCGATGAGAGGGTGATTAACCTTCTCTGTAATGCAACCTAGGATTCATTCAAGCTTCCCCTGCTTTGTGGGATTTGGGGGGTCCCGTGGGCACTAGTCCCCTTCTATTGTACCTTTGTTTCTTAATTTAATTCAAGTCCGGGAGAGTAGGCTATTGCCGAACTTCCTTTATATTAAAAAAACAAAACTTGTCCTTGAACATAATGTAGACAAAAACAATTTCGGTCAAGTTAGGATAAAAATGTGAGGATCCTTCTTATGTAACATCATGCCCAATGTTAAAGCCTTCACAGGTCAGATTATATACATTGAGACTTCTCAGTAACTTGTATAGTTGAGAGTGGACACGTAAGTCTATGATCTCAATATATGCACTTAAACCAATATGCGGGTGGCCTCCAATTTTACTCTCTTCAGCTACAATTTTTATATTGTCAAGGAGTAGTTTCGTGAGAAGGAAATGCCCAAGGTAATATGCTCCAGATTGAAACTCAACGCCATCTTGAGAGAGTGAAAATAGGCACCCCATGATTTTCCAGTGGCAACACATTCCTTGCTGTTATCACCAGTTCTGTTTCTCCCAATGGTACTCGTGCTGTCTCTCGACCATCTAAATCATCAAGAGAGATATCAAAAATTTTTGGTATTGTAATGCTCCTCAAAGACACAATGCTAAAGTACATGCTTGCATCAATGGAACATGGCACACATATATGCACATAAAGGATCAAACATAATAGGATAATATCACACACATAAGAACATAGCAAAAACTTGAGTACCTCATATTACAGACTCATGTATATGCACATTCATACCATACAACAGCACATCCATTCATTTGGAAACACACATACATGTACATCTACCTCTACATGCAACTCATATTTGCAAAACATAAATAACATGTAACAACACACATATATACACATATGGATAGTACAAACTCATTTTCACATACTCATTAATGTTTATGCAGGTACATGACGAATGCAATGCAAACGAGATGATTGCCTTGGAATTAAATCCTTGTAACACTTGCAACAAAGATTAGTTTCGAAGATAGAGATCAACATGATCTTCTTTCATTTTGATTTGATGTGGGATGAATGCCATCTTCATTTAATGTATCCTTCTTGTGTCTAGGCTTATTTTTGTATCTAGACCACATCCATCCCCTTTTAACTTGTGCATCCTCTAGATGTGCAAACCTCAAACCATTGATATCCTTAGATTAACATGTATTGACTTTCTCTCTAGACCGACAGTTGAATCTTTTTGCCCTCTCCTTTCATTTGGAAAGCTTGGCTTCAAATCGTTACCACATAATGTTGGTGTAAATCACAAGCCTACACATTTGGCTTGACAGATATTTTGAAGACCCTACATATGTGAAGAAGCATAGGAATTAGTGCTAGTGGTTAATTACCACTTTATCTCTTTGTAAAAAGTCAAATTGACTTAGAATCTTTTGTAATCACCTACCAAAAGGATTCGTGGAAAAAAGGTAGCTCTTTGATTGAAGGAATATCTCCTAGGATATAGGAGCTTGATCATAGGGAGCCAAAAGTTTGAATTTGAATTCAAATTTATACTCACTCTCTATAAAAATGGACATGGAAATGTCGCGGGTAGAACTCATCACTCCCGAGCTTCTCATTAGTAATTTTGAGTGTGTGTGAGGCCTACACTATAGCCCAAACCTATCTTAGGCAATGTTTTTCATGCCAATGGATTTGTATACAAGTGTTCATTAATACATATATTCACATTGTTCATTTTTGAGTTCTCTGTCATACTACTCAAAAGTCTGTCAACTTGTGAAGTGCATATCTCAGTCACTTCTCCATCAAATTCAGTGATTCCAAGCTTGTTGGATTCAAATCCAAGGTTTCTACATACTATCAAAGTTTAAAGAGATTCTATTCAGTCATTTCAGAGAAATAGCGTAGAGGTGATCACTGGTCAATGTCTGCTACAGTCCTAAAAAATCGGGGGTATAGCTTAACTTGATAAATTGATTTCTCTTAGCATAGTTTATCTTTTTACATAATTTAACTTGGAATAGTTAGCTTTCTAAGCTAATTAGATACCTCTAAAAGGAATTTTTCCAATTCCTATTGTGCTAGTCATGTTGAGCAAAATACCCAGTAGGTGTCAAGACATAAATAGAAGGTTTTCTTGAGTTTGTGAGTTTCAAAGTTATTTGTTTTGGTTCAATCATTGCACACATCATTTCCAAAGTACATAGGCCATTTTATGGTTTCATTGGAAAGCTAAGGAGCTCCACGTATCAAAAGAGGGCTGGCACAAAGCAGGTTCTAGCACTACCTACTCAATCTCTTGGAGCATCCATCCATCTTTCCCAACAGTGGTATTAGAGCAAACTAAGGTAAAATGGAAGATGGTTTTCCTTCAATTATTGATAAATTGGATAGGAACAACTATCAAGCATTGTCTCTAAGGATGAAGACCTACTTACAAGGAAGGAGTCTCTATGGATACATCTCAGGAGATGAGGAATTGCCCTCATTCAAAACAAGAGGATTGCCAACAAAGGAAGAACATGAAAAGCTCAACACATGGTGTGCTAAGGATGCATTCGCAAGGTCTTATTTACTCAACTCCATCTCTGATTTTCTTTTTCCACATATAAGAAATTGTACGACATGCCAAGAGACTTGGGAAACCTTGTCATCTTATTTTTCCTCCAACACAAGGGCTATGAAAACTCAGTTGTGGATTGAATTCACAACATTAAGGAAGCAACCTAAGCAAGCTGTTTCAGAATTTGTGACCAAGATTAAAGATGTAGCAGATCAATTAGCAAGCATGGGAGAAGAGATTGAAGAAGAACAGATTGTGAGGCAAGTGATCAATGGGATCAAGGATGATGATAAATGGGAAAGCTTCACCACTGCCATGGACCTTTACATGGACATGCAAACTCTAGATCTTACAACTCTCATGGGACAATTGTTTACTCATGAAGCAAAGCTCAACAAGAATGGAGATACATCAAAAGGTAATAACTCTTCTGCCCTATACACTGATAAGAAGTCTAAAGATAAGGGCAAGAGCAAGAAGGTGGAAGATGAAGGCTCTACCTCCCAAGCCAACTATGCAAGGAGAGGTAGATCATCAAGAGGAAGGGGCAGAGGAGGTAAGCAAGGTAGGGGGAGATCCTATAACTCCTCACCATGCAACATTTGTGGTTTATCAAATCATACTCACAGTCAAGAGGTAGATTTAATCATCACCAAGGCTACAACAACAACTACAACAACAATTACAACAATAATTACAATGGCAACTACCAAGGAGGATTCAAATCCAGAAAGGACTACAACAACTGCAGAGAGGAGCAGGATGACTCTCTTCTGATCATGAACATGACTTCAAAATCAAGTACAAATGATAAGCACCTATTCTGCATTGACTCAGGGTGCTCAAATCATGTAGCTGGCAATGTAGCACTACTCTCTGATCTTGAGGAACCAAAAGGTAAGCATCAAGTCCAAACAGGTGATGACACCAAGAACTCAGTAGTTAAAGTTGGAAATGTTAAGACTTGTGATGGAAAACAGAATTTGTTGAGCAGGGTACTCTATGTACCAACCATTACCAAAAATTTGATGAGTGTTGGACAGATTGTGGAGAAAGGTTTGCAGGAGCATTTGTCGAGGATCCAAGACATGGGTTCAAGAGGATTGCTAAAGGAGAAAAATCAGGTAGACTTTTCACTTTTGAGTTAGAAGACACAAAGAATATTGCACTATATAGTTACAAAGATCAAACACTCTCAGAACTTGAGATTTGGCACAGAAGATTAGGGCATATAGGAGAAAGAACTTTGAAGCAAATAGGCAGGGACCAATGTGTGCTTGGAATACCTAATGTATCAAGAAACATATGATTTACAAGTGTGGTGCCTGTCAATTTGGGAAGTCTCACAGGTTACCCTTCTCAAGGAAAGGTTACATGCATGAAGACTACCTAGAGCTTGTCCATACAGATGTATGGGGACCAAGCAAAGACCCTTCAGTCTCAGGATCAAGGTACTATGTGTCTTTTATTGATGATTATAGCAGATGGACTATATTGTACTTCATGAAGCACAAGGATGAGGTGTTTAATTGCTTTAAAAAATATCTTGCACTTGTTGAGAATCAAAAAGGAAAGAATTTGAAGAGACTAAGATCAGATGGAAGAGGTGAGTACTTCTCCAATGATTTTGAAAACTTCTTGCAAGACAAAGGCATCAAAAGAGAAATAACCACAAGGTATTCTCTTGAATAGAATGGGGTAGTTGAGAGAAGAAATAGATTAATTGTTGAGACAGCTAGGTCTATGTTGAATGAGAAAAAATTACCTAACTATCTATGGTCAGAGAGTGTTTCTACTGCCACTTATCTCATAAACAGGTTACCATCTAAATTCCTTGATGGGATGACACCCTATGAAGCATGGCATGGTAAGAGACCATCACTAGACCATTGCAAGATATTCGGATATGTAGCATATGTACGCGTTCCTTCTCAGATAAGAGGTAAACTAGACCGAAAGGCTGAAAAGTGCATCTTTATTGGGTATGATCTAAATAAAAAAGGTTACAGGTTTTATAACCCTACCAATAAGGGATTCATGGTAAGCAGAGATGTTGTCTTTGATGAAAATGATTCTTGGTATGAGAATGGATGCAGGAAGGTTAAATTACCCTATGATTTGGAAGAGGACTTTCCAATTCTTGCAAAGGAGGAACCCACTCAGAATGAAGACACAAGTTTAGATGATGAAGACACTATCAATCTAGAAGAGTTCTAGGCATGGAAGTCCAAGGGCAAAATGAAGATGAAGAAGCTTGAAGACATACCTGAATCTTCAACTCAATCAATCAGAAGATCACAAAGAGAAAGCAAAAAACCTATCAGATATGGGTATGATATATATCTTGTTACTAAACATTGTGTTTATCTTGCCAAAGATTTGTCAAATGAAGAATCAGGATTATATGAAGAAGCCATAACCAAATCAGAATGGAAAGAAGCTATGGATGAGGAGATTGAAGCACTCAAGGAGAGTGATACATGGGAGTTAGTACCAAAGAAGAACTCCATGAAGGTAATAGGATCCAGATGGATCTATAAACTTAAAAGAAATTCTGATGGCACAATTAATAGGTACAAAGCCAGATTGGTAGCCAAGGGTTTTGCACAAACCCAAGGCATTGAATATGAGGAGACATTCTCACTTGTGGCCAAGATGCCAACTATCAGAGTGTTGGTTAGTGTGGCTGCATCAAAAAATTGGAATATGTACCAATTGAATGTCAAGAATGCTTTCTTGAATGGATGGATTTTTGAGGAGGTATATATGTCACAACCTCCTGGCTATGAGGAACCTAAGAAGGTAAAATATGTTTGCAAATTAAAAAAGGCTTTATATGGATTGAAGCAGGCACCTAGAGCCTGGAATTACAGGTTAACTACATACCTCCAAGACCAAGGTTTTGTTATGAGCAAGGGAGATACTTCTCTATTCATCAGGAGAAGTAATTCATAGGTAATATATCTTTGTGTTTATGTTGATGACATCATAATTACAGGTAATGATGTCAATGGAATCAGACAAATCAAGAGCTAGATGATGAAGGAGTTCAAGATCAATGATCTTGGTCTATTGAAGTATTTTCTTGGGCTTGAGTTAGTCTACACTAATTCAGGGATATACATTACTCAGGAAAAGTACATACAAGATATGTTAAAGAAGTTTTACTTGGAGGATGCCAAAATAGCAAGCACTCCAATGGAGGTAAACCTAAAAATAAGTGCCCATGAAGGTGATGAAGTCAATGACATTACAGGTTATCAAAGTATGGTGGGTAGCTTAAACTATGCTACCTTAACAAGGATAGATATTGCATATGGATTTAGTGTGCTAAGTCAATTTATGCACAAACCAAGGGTACCTCACATGGAGGCTGCCAAGAGAATCTTGAAGTATCTCAAGGGTACACAGAACCATGGTTTCTATTTTCCTTACACTTCAGATATTGATATCAAAATTTATTCAGATGCAGATTGGGCAGGATGCAAGGATGATAGGAGCACTTCTGGATATATTTCATTTGCAGGTGATAAGCCAATATCTTGGTCTGCAAAGAAGCAACCAACTATTGCATTGTCTTCTACCGAGGCAGAGTATAGAGGATTGGCTAATGCCACATAAGAAGCTATTTGGATTAAGCTTTTGCATATAGAATTGGGTTTATATACTAGGTCTCCAATAATCTTTGGAGATAATACCAGTTCTCTTCACCTTGCAGCTAATCCTATCTATCATGCTAGGACCAAACATATAGAGGTCCATTACCATTATGTGAGGGAGAAGTTGATAAGCCAAGATATTCAACTCACCTATGTATCAACCAACATGCAATGTGCAGATTTGTTGACTAAAGCCTTGAATGGAACCAAACTTTGCAGGTTCAAGGAATGATTGGATTGCAAGATATACATGAAGATTGAAGATGAAGACCAAGCCAAAATTTTTGGCTTGAGGGGGAACTGTTGGTCTAAATCACAAGCCTAGACATTTGGCTTGAAAGATATCTCGAAGACCCTATATATGTGAAGAAGCATAGGAATTAGTGCTAGTGGTTAATTACCACTTTATCTCTTTGTAAAAAGTCAAATTGACTTAGAATCTTTTGTAATCACCTACCAAAATGATTCGTGGAAAAAAGGTAGCTCTTTGATTGAAGGAACATCTCCTAGGATATAGGAGCTTGATCATAGGGAGCCAAAAGTTTGAATTTGAATTCAAATTTATACTCACTCTCTATAAAAATGGACATGGAAAAGTTGCGGGTAGAACTCATCACTCCCGAGCTTCTCATTAGTAATTTTGAGTTTGTGTGAGGCCTACACTATAGCTCACACCTTTCTACACCATTAGGCAATGGTTTTCATGCCAATGGATTTGTATACAAGTGTTCATTAATACATATATTCACATTGTTCATTTCTGAGTTCTCTGTCATACTACTCAAAAGTCTGTCAACTTGTGAAGTGCATATCTCAGTCATTTCTCCATCAAATTCAGTGATTCAAAGCTTGTTCAATTCAACTCGACGTATCTACATACTAGCAAAGTTTATAGAGATTCTATTCAGCCATTTCAGAGAAATATGCGTCGAGGTGATCACTGGTCAATGTCTACTACAGTCCTAAAAAATCAGGGGTATAGCTTAACTTGCTAAATTGATTTCTCTTAGCATAGTTTATCTTTTTACATCATTTCACTTGGAATAGTTAGGCTGCTAAGCTAGTTAGATACATCTGAAAGGAAGTTTTCCAATTCCTAGTGTGCTGGTCATACTGAGCAAAATACCCAACAGGTGTCAAGACATAAATAGAAGGTTTTCTTGAGTTTGGGAGTTTCAAAGTTATCTATTTTGGTTTAATCATTGCACACATCATATCCAAAGTACATAGGCCATTTTATGGTGTCATTGGAAAGCTAAGGAGGTCCACTTATCAAGCCTAAAGCAAAAGATGGCTGGTACAAAGCAGGTTTTAGCAGTACCTACTCAATATCTTGGAGCATCCATCCATCTTTCCCAACACATAATATGATAATATCACACACATAAGAACATAGCTAGAACTTGAGTACTTCATATTACAAGCTCATGTATATGCACATTCATACCATACAACAACATATCCATTCATTTGGGAACACACATACCGGTACATCTACGTCTACATTCAACTCAAATTTGCAAAAACATAAACAACATGCAACATCACACACATATACACATATGCATACTACAAATGCATTTTCACAAAATCATTAATGTTTATTTCTTACATGAGGAATGCAATGGAGAATAGATGATTGCCTTTGAACTGAATCTGATTCATGAAAGATAAACACAAGTGAAAGAAAATTCAACTAGATGCATGAAATCTAAAAGTGCATTAATCTTGGCATAAATTAAGAGAAGAAGGTAGACACAAGCATTATATACAACATATGAAGTTACAGTAATGCATTCACGCTAGAAATCACATGATTGAATCGAAAACTTTTTAGCTCTCTCATTAATGACCTGGTCAGATCTACTAGCCCATCCCAAGCATATGAACATACGATCCCATACTAACTCGATTTATGAAACTACCATCTCGCTTCCCTATTGATCTCCGATCATCCAAACCCCCATCAAACCTTTTCATATTTTTCTTTTACTTTTATTTTATTTTTCTTTGCTTTAGTTCTTCACCCCAGCCCAACCTTTATATTTTTGTTTTTACTTTTATTCATTTATTCTTTATATACACATGTCCACCTATGCCAAAATTGGATACAAATCATGGATTGACCACTCGACAAGGTTTAGCCCACGCATCTAGTGACCCAACATAGCACACAACACAAAATGCGAGCCTCATATGAAATCAACATCAGCTCGTGGCTCTAACCACCCAGTCAGAGTGACTCCACCCACCTATCGACCCATATGAGTGCATGAAAACATGTAGGTCAGGCCATACAACACAACTAATGTCAGCTCGTGGCCTTGATCACCTGACCAGGGTAGTCCCACCCGCCTACTAGCTCATCGTAGTGCCCAACAACACATACACATACACATAGATAGCTCGTTGGTGTATGAAGTTTTTTCCTTAGACATAATCTTTCTAAAGGTCAGATCAGATGAGAGATCAAAAGCAGAAGTCGAAGCCTCTCATTCATTAAGTGTTCATGAACACTAGTATATATAAGTACCTAGTTTAGGTCTTCTGCTCACCTCCCTAGGTCTTGTTCCCAAAAGTTCTCGTCTGCTTTCTAACCCTACTCACATAATCCCGACCATTATACATCACATGTAATCTCAATTGTTGTACGAGATCTTTGGTCTACTTAATTTTCTTAATATTTATGCATTTCTTTATGTATCATATGCTCAATCATGTGATCTTTTTATATACACATATACAAGAGGAAAAAGGAAACTGAACAAAAAAGATATCACCTTGATAGTATCAGTAGCCCTTCTGAATCTGCATTCCCAA
Organism: Ceratopteris richardii; assembly: GCA_020310875.1. NCBI lineage: Eukaryota > Viridiplantae > Streptophyta > Polypodiopsida > Polypodiales > Pteridaceae > Ceratopteris > Ceratopteris richardii. The sequence continues at coordinate 67,385,174 of CM035418.1, forward strand.
TCATCTTTGTTCCTTCATTTTGAGTCATCACTCTTCACTTGTTGATCTCGGTTTCCTGTTTCTTTCTTAAAATCAAAGAAAAAACATCAGTTATATACATTTCTAAGTACAAAAACCATTTTTAAGCTTTACAAAATTTTATTGAACAAGATTCTCCCTTGAACCTCACCTTCTCTGATATATGCTTATGAAGGAACCTGTGCTTGTAGAACAACCAACGTTGTAATGCATTCATCTTAGGAACATTCTAGAAAATGTTAGACTTGTGAACAAGACACTTCATGTGCTTGTTCATCCCTTGAAGGCCTGATTGGATTGCATAGCCCTTGGAAAATTTGAAGATCCATGATGCAATCATTTGAACATAGTTGTCTTTGTTTATGATTCCCTCCAATGCATCATATGAAGATGCACATGATAAATGAGCACATGTGTATAGATTTTTTAAATTTGGAGTATTTAGACCATCACCAAACAAAATGCATATGTTTTGATCCATTTTAGGGTTGAAATCATTTGAAAGAATTTCATCATTTCCATTATTATTACCTAAAACCTCGTCTTCATTGCAATTGAGTTTCTGAATAGATTTATAAGATTTGCAATCTCAATAAGAAGGTTCATCATCCTTTCAATATTGTAGTATATACTCATATTTTTCATTTGATTTTTCATGATTTTGTCCTACTTGAATGCCATCAATTAGAGAATCTGCTTCTCTCTCTAATCTCTCCAAGAACTCTTCATCATTGCCATGGTCCAAAACCATCTCTCCTTCAACATGAAGGGAATCCATATCTTCATAATCAAGAAAATCTTTACCTTCAATGTTACTAGAGTCTTCCTTATTGAGGTCAAACTCATCACAATTTTGACACCTTCTAGGACTAAGCATGTAGTTTGATGACAACTCAATTCTTTATCCAAAATGTTATCATAGAATTATGAATCCATCTTAATCGAATCTTGCTCATTCTCTTCAAAGGATGTACTTAGACCACATTCTTCATACATTTCTTCAATCATTGATTCTTGGTCAAATGTCTCATCATATATGAGAATCTTCGCATATACATCCAAATCAACTCAAGCTTCATCAATGCAACCATTTAATTTTATCTTTTCTTGTTGATCTTTATTAGGTAATGAACCCATATCATATTTTTCATGCATTTTAATGAATGTTTCATTCTCCTTCTCATGGTTCATTTCTTCAGATATAGAGTGAACTCATCATAATCGTGATTTGCATCATGATGTATCTTTTCATTGAGTGTGACATCACTCACATAAAAAAACCCACATCACTTGATTAAACGGTCATGAAGCGACCAGATGGCTTTTTGATGCATATCCTCTTGCTAAAAGCATAAGAATTGAGATAAAAGGTCTTCCATGTTTGATGTGCTCGATTCACTCAATTTCTGGATGCTAACTCAAATCTTTAGTCCGCTAGCTCCATATTTATTCACCCCCTCCTTTCATGTGAGGTTCACCAGGTATGTCGTGGGATTATTGCAAAGGAGGGAGGAACTATGGATAGAGCAGTACTCCTAAATGCATCGAAAGTTTCCCTCCTGAAAGGCTTTAAGGCTTACACATGATATCATACTACATCAAGAGTTCCCATATCTTAACCAGCCATAGAGTCATGCGTGTGACATAGAACTCTTATAGCTTCACTTCTCTTTCGTTTTACTTAGAATTATGTTCTTAGACTTATTTTCTAATGCTCATTTGTAGAAAGATCTATATGACTTAACTACAATCACATTCGTACAACGTTGCATTGCACCAAAAGAAACAAGCTTGAAATAATTTTCATTTATTTTAGCTTAAAGCCCACAACTTTCTCTCTTAACAAAGTGCTCTGACTTGAAACTCATATGCGTGTGTGAAGTAGAATAAAGCAAAATAAAACTGTTGCAAATATGCCAATCTACAAAGATTAACTAAAGAGATTTCGTTCTTTCAAAAGTACTTGTCATAAATATATTCGGCTACATCTACGTATGATCTACGTACGATCATATGGTCACAGTTGAAGGATCATCTGATTTTCATTTTCTCTCAAGATAGTGCATAGTTTGAAATGATGTGAGCTACATTTTCACATGTCTAGAGTCTTTCGCTCAGCTCAAAAGAACAAAAAGGAAAGAAGCACACAACCCGGAATATGTTTCATTCATTCAAAGTAAGCGAAAGTAGCCAGCTATTTTGCCTTTTGATCCAGACTTACAAAGTGGAATAGTTTCTATCCTATTCGGGATGTTTCACAAGATATATTTTTACTTCCTTAAAATACGAGAGGCATTGGCAACCTTTATAGTATGCTAAAGAGTAGCTTCATCGGGTAATTAAAGGCAAGTTCAAGTTGAAACTAGTCCTCTGTAGGACAATTGCTAATGTATAGATTTTCTTGAGGTCGGCAAAAAAGAGAGACATTAATTAGAAGCGAACTTAAGATAGCTAAATTTCACCAAGTCCTAAATAATTCCTAATTTTCAAATGCAAACAACATGACCTTTCAAACTGTGTGTGTTCACTTATATTCACTTCTACACAAAGACTATGACTCAACAACTAACAAGCAAACAACACTAATTTTAAAACCAAAAAACATTCTGAAAGTGCAAATTCATGTAGTAACCATATACATCCTGAAAAACGCAAATGCTTCTTGATAGTGGAAAGAATGAGACAACGAAGTCTGCTATGCTTGTGATGCTTTTTTTGTAGAATGCCATCTGAAGCTTTCCCTGAAAATCAGCGCTATAACGTTTGTAAATTCTGAAAAATATGTGTTGAATCCTTTCATCATTACGCACTGGATTTTCTTTTGTGATGAACGAGGTCGCCCTTTTGACAAGAAGATCTTTCCTTGATCCTTGAGCTTATATCATTGGAGTGCCCAACGGAATCTGTAAGAGTTTTGACTTCAAGGTTATTTTGTACCTTTGATGATGCTGCACCTACAAAACCATTCCTTTTCTTGCTTCGATAGCCGAATCTTTCATGCCTCCGGACTAACTCTGACTCAGGGAATGTTTTGAATAGTTGAAAGCTTTTCAATAAGCATGCTCCAAGAACATCAGCAAGCACCCTTGTAGAAGAAAAAGCTTTTTGCTCTCAAGCTGTAGCAATCTTGTTAGGTTCAGTTGAAGAGTGCATTCATTCGAGCCTCCTCCCTCCTGATCTTCTGCATCCAACACTCTAGTCCACAACAAAGCATTACTCAGAGGACTAGACATTCTTGCATTTGATTCTACGCCTTCATCTTTTTCACTAGCACAAACCATAAGTTCAATTAGAGACACATAGTCTCTTCTAAATCGATGCTACGTATTGAACTATTTGATGGCAATACTTCATCTGAATCGGAAAGGCATGTACCATCGATGGTATATATAACAAGAACTCTTAGTAGCTCTGCATGCATAGACTTCCAATAAACTATGTACAGACAATTTATTACTGGAAGAGGGAGCTGCACTGTTGTAGAGATTTCTTCCATCTCCAATCGATTGGAAAATTACCACTGTAGCAACGAGTTTGAAAACTCGCTTACACTAATATAAAGAGCATTGTTAAATCCATTGCTTGATTTTTTTTAATATTTTTTTTCCCACTTTCTTTGCTACAACAATTGGGTTGGCCTTTGCTATTGCATCTCTTCCTGCAGTCTTATAATCAAATGTCCACTCGTGCTTATTAGAATAGCGATGTGCACTGTAAAACATACCACCACATTGGCATTTGAAACCCAGCAGTCTCACTCCTTCTTGTACTATTCCGGCTTCCTCTTATACATGAGAAAGTCGTGGAATGCTCGAATAATGCATGAACGTGCAAATCAGTACTTGCCGTATGACCAGATGAGCTCAAATCTTCTATGAACGCATGGATATCCCATGGCGCATCAGCTACCCATCATATATTCTTCAGATCCCTCTTATTTTTGTCACCTAGCTTCTTCCTTAACATACGATTTCCCGTAAAAAAGAAACCCCCAGATATTCCCTCCACATGACGTGAAGTATCTTTGCTCTCCGAATAGGGGAGCCGCCCTCATTATCTGTAATTATAAATATTCCCCAAACAAATGCATAGACACACACATGTGTTGCTAGAGGGGGTCTCTTTGCGTGTCTCATTGATTACTCAACCCACTAGAAACCATGTGTAGCTGTCAAAATCGCCACGCATAGACTCCCTCGAGTTTTGAAATAGATCACCTCTAAATAGTTACTTTCTAGATATGTTCCACCATGTAACAAAACTTCTCCTTGAACATAATGTACACAAAAACAACTTCGGCCCAGTGTTAAAGCCTCCACAGGTCAGATTATATACATTGAGACTCCTTAGTAACTTGTATAGTTGAGAGTCGACATATAGGTATATGATCTCAATCTATGCATTTAAACCAATATGTCGGTGCCCTTCAATTTTACTCTCTTCAGCTATATTGTTTAACTTGTCAAGGAGTAGTTTCGTGAGAAGGAAAAGCCCAAGGTAATATGTTGTACATTGGAGCTCAACGCCATCTTGAGAGAGTGAAAACCCAATGATTTTTCATTGGCAAGCGCCACATTCCTTGCTGTTATCACCACTTCTGTTTCTCTCAATGCTAGTACTCGTGCTGTCTCTCGACCATCTAACTCATCAAAAGAGCTATCAAATTTTTTTGGTATTGTAATGCTCCTCAAAGACATGATGATAACGTACATGATTGCATCAATAGAAGCATGGCACACATATATGCACATAAAGGATCAAACATAATAGGATAATATCACACACATAAGAACATAGCTAAAACTTGAGTACTTCATATTACACAGTTATGTATATGCACATTCATAGCATACAACAACACATCCATTCATTTGGCAACACACATACATGTACATCTACCTCTACATGCAGCTCAGATTTGCAAAAACATAAACAACATGCAACAACACACATATATACACATATGCATAGTACAAACGCATTTTCACATACTCATTAATGTTTATGCAGGTACATGACGAATGCAATGGAAAATGGATGATTGCCTTTGAACTCAATCCTCATAAAACTTGCAACAGAGATAAGTTTCTAAGATAGAGATCACCATGATCTTCTTTCATTTTGATTTGATGTCGGATGAATGCCATCTTCATTTAATGTATCCTTCTTGTGTCTAGGCTTGTTTTTGTATCTAGATCACATCCATCCCCTTTGAATTTGTGCATCCTCTAGATGTGCGAACCTTAAACCGTTTATATCATTAGATTTACATGTATTGACTTTCTCTCTAGACCGACAATTGAATCTTTTTGTCGCATCCTTTGATTCGGCAAGCTTGGCTTCAAATTGTGACCACAAAGGGTTGTAGATTAAGAGAACCAAGTAGTTAAAGTTGCATATGTAAAAGTTGCCTGCAAAGGAAGCTTGTTTTAGACATAGGTTTACTTATTGAAGTAAATCTGAAGTTTTATAAGTTCTTTTGAAGAACTCTCACTTGTACTAGCTGCGAAAACATTGGAAGAATGTTGTGACAAAGCTTCATAGAAAGCTTTAATCATTTCATGAGTGAATGAAAGATTTTAGTGAAGTAGACTTGCTTGAGTGAAGTTATAACTCACAAATGATTAGTTGATCTGCATAGACATGAAGATACATTACAACATGTGAGACATCAATTGCAATATCCAAGCTAGTGGACAAGTCAAACACAGTGTCACATTCACAATCAAGATGTGCTCGTAGATTCGCTATTTGACACATATTCTTCTACTATGATACTTTCATTACCTTCTTCTAAGTACCCATTAATTTTACTAGGTTAAGATGTTCCATTTGACAAGCATATTAACTTTATTATGAGATTGATTAGTCAATTTTGACTCAAACCATCCTTTCTTGCATGCTTGACAACCACAATCCTTCCATCGGAAAGTTTTTCTTCTTAAACCACACCAAAGCCACCTTGATGGACCTCACAAGAGGATGAAGAAAAATTGCATGTTGCTTTATTTAATATAGTAGTAGTAAAAAAAACAGCTATTCCATTCTACCCTTTTGATATAGGATTAGTAATAGTGTGCATTCTACCATGAGGCTTCTGCCTTCTCTCTCTCTCTCTCTCTCTCTCTCTCTCTCTCTCTCCCTCCCCCCTCTCTCTCTCTCTCCCTATCTCTCTCTCTCTGACCCATTGCATAGCACAATCATATCTCTCCTTATTTGTATCTCTATCTCTCGTTCTGTGTGACTTCACCACTCCTTAGATGTTTGTACTCTCATTGGAGCTTGGTGGTCTATGTTTATCTTTCTCTCTCTTTCTATCTCTCTCTCTCTGTCTCTCTCTCTCTCTCTCTCTCCACTTCATTTTTTTGTGGCTTGTCCTCTCTCTCTTTGAATTACAATGCCTTTCTCTCTATCATCTCTATTTCCATATGCGCCTCTACCGCATCTTCTCTCTATCTATCTATCTCTCTCTCCCTCCTTCTCTCTCTTGTTGTGTTTGTTGTGCTGACTTCTTTTTTCTCTGATTTCCTCTCTCTCTCTCTCTGTGTGTGTGTGTGTCTCTATGGCCTAGTATGAGATCCACTCTTGCACTTGTCACGATATTCCTATGGAGTGTCGTGCTATAGTTCAAAAAGAGAGAGGAGGAAAAACCTTATACTTAAGTTTTCAAATCCTCCCCCACTGTGCTTGGCTAGTCAAATTTCCTCTCCCTGGGTACATCTATAACATTTTCAGAAGAGATCATCTGGTAGGCACTAGTCGCAATATTTGCTTTTGTCGTTGGAGGCAATAACTAACATAGACCATTTTTTGTTAGTCTGTGATTTCACCTCTCACAACTTGTCTGTAGCTTGAAGTATGAGAAACTCAAACATTGCTTCACGACCATCGCCATCCCTTCCAAATAGAAGAATCTTGCCCGATGTAATGATGTGTGAGAATTCTTCCCTAAAATTTCCACCATTGTCTTGTAATTCCTATAATCTCTCTATCACAACCATTTGTGCAACTCTGAATCAGTCAAAATCACTTGGATCAATCTCTCTCTAGTACTTCCATTACGTGCTCAATGGCGAATAGAAAAAAATGCTCAAGCAAGCATCAATGTTGCGTTTGTGTGCACATTGTGCAAGAGTGCAACCTATGTGCTGAAAAAATTGGTTAATGTGCAAGAAAAGAGAAACTAAATCTTCGTACTTTTTATCGAAATGATCACTACTTCTACGGTAGCTTTGAAATCAATGATGATTCAAAATTATCCTAGGACAATCAACAGTGGTCATGAGATGATGATGCATAGGAATATGATAACTTTACATGACTTAGGTGCTCTTCATTTATAATTATAAAAGCAACTTGCATGTTCTTTCTCTCATTTCCGTTCTTCCCTTCGCTTCTGCACTGTCTAGATATACGCAAATAGAGTCCTTCTCTCTCACAGAGAAAGCACCGAATTCCATCCTGTACTACATGTGTATATCTAGTTTTCAACTCGTGGTGGCCCAATACATGAAACGATCATGAACAGAACCTCATAACACTACTTATACAAGAAAATGGTAATGAAGGAGGGAAACTTGAACAAAAGAAGAAAAGAAACAGAGAATAGAGATGATGATAGAGGTTTCCATTTGACGAAACTCTCTCATTCTCGCTCTTTTTCTCTCTCTCCGCGTCTCTTATTCATCTCTGTGAGCTTCTATGCCCAAATCTCTAGCAATCTCTCTCTCTATGTTTGTGAGAATAGAAAGGTATGGATTCAATAGAAGCAAGAGGAAGAAGGATAGAGAGATGGCATGCTCTCTTCCTCATTCTCTCTATTCGCTCCTAATGAATTCATGGAGTAGAAGGAAGAGGATGGAGACGTGCACGACTCTCTCTCTCTCTCTCGCTTAGTCAGAGGAGAACATGAAAAAAAAAAATTAAAAGAAGAGAAGCAAAAGTACTTGAAAGAAAAATGCATGGGTAAAACCAAATGAGTTTTCGGCATGTATATATATCTTTTTTGAAGATTCTCTTTCTAGAACTTTAGATGCTTCTAGCCCTTTCCTTTCTCTTCTAAGAAAATCTTCTTTCTAATTCTTTTTGTTCTTTTCTAATTTTGGAAAATCAAAACTTTCTTTTCTTTTTTTGTTTTTCTTTTTATTTTTCTAATTTTTGTTTTTATTAATTAACTTCTTTTTTATTAAGGTTTTTATATTGTTTTACAGTTATATAGAAAAGAATTTAACTAAAGTGAGGAGTAGAGTTACGAAAAATGCGTTTTAACTAGGATTTTTATCTAGAGAAAACTTAGAATTCACTTTGCTACTGTTAATCCACCTCAATCAATGATTCTATATACATTATGGGTTTTAAACCCAAGGTTTCTAAAGGTTTAAACTAGGTTTCCATGGGTTAAGGTTTGGTTTTAAGGGGTAAAAACGTGGTTTCAAGGGTTAGTTACAGTTGTTTAGCTAGGTTTTCTTGTTACATGGTTTTCCAACTTATCACATATACACAAAGGGGTTCAGAAATCATGGGTTTCTAAGGGTTCAAGTTACATTTTCCGGGTTAAAATCTAGGGTTTTTGTTGATATATTTAGCTAGTGATGTGTATGAACACTCTAGGACCATCGAGGCACTTTTTCCCTCTTCAAGAGGTTTTTTTCCCCCACCTTGTATATACACCTATTGCCCTAATAGTATACTAATATTTGTACATTCTAATGGTAATACATTCAATATTGTGTGTTCTGCTCCAACCTTCTTCTTCATTTGTTATTTCCACGGACATCAAAGTCCAACAATTGGTATTAGAGAAGGCCATCACTTTATCTAGGGTATCGTCAACACACCTCTGATCATAGTCTCAGAATCGCACAAAATTTATGCTTCTGTAGGCTATTTCATCTTTTTGTGCCAAAGATATATACCACTTTTACCTTGCAAATATAAGCATCTCAAAGTCTGCTACAGATCTAGCAGAAGTCGTTTGGGTAGTTATGTTCAAGATTTTTAGATACAGTCATTCTTCTGCATCAGGGTATTTTAGCCAGTGGCCATGGCTGAAAGTAGTGATGTATTCCATATGTTGGCTATTAGGTATAAGTTGGATGGTACCAATTACCCATTGTGGGATTATATGATGGGATATGTATTGGTTGCCAAAGGACTCTGGAACATTGTGCAGGGTGTTGAAAAATGTCCTATTACACCTGCAAATATAAGTATTGAAGCTAATGCAGATGGCATTGAAGTTGCTGATATTCTTCAAATTCCTATTTGTGTTGTGGTTTGTGCTACACCTACTGTAGAGAAAATTTGTTGGGATGGGAGAGATGCTCACGCACATTCATTGATAGCCTTATCTATCAAACTTTCCATTATTCCTCACATTCACTCTTGCAGAACGGCTAAGGATGCTTAGGATACACTTACCACATTGTACGAACCTAGGAATGAGGCTCATGTTGCTTACCTCCAAAAATAGTTGGAGAGTGAGCATATGAGTGAAGGTGATTCTACGGACAATTGTCTAAAAAAGATCAAAGCCTTGAAGGAATAATTGATTTCTACTGAAGAGGTTATATGAGATAGGTTACTTGTGTAGACCGGTAGACCGTTTTGAATGATCTTCTTGATTCATATCAGATTTTTGCTTCTACTCTTCATTTGATGATGAAAGGCAATCCAAATACCTTGCCATTTGAGGAGTTAGTTTGTGTTCTGTTGCACGAATATTAGTTTAGGCAAAACATCTCTATTATATGTGTTGTAGATCAAGTTTTCCTAGCTAATTTGAAGGGCAAAAGGTAAATGGAGCTCATCTACTAGTAACAGAAATTTGCAAATGTTGCAATTCAATGAAGGAAGATAAACATGAGAAGAAATCAAAAAAGCAAAAATTGTTTTGCAAATACTATAAACCAAATGATCATGTCATTAAGATTTGTCCAAAACTAGCTGCTAAAGAGGCAAAGTAAAAGGAGGTTGGAATGCTTGTTGTAGAGGCCTCTACACCAAAAATAGTAGAGCTTGCCAATCTTCTACAGAATGAAGAATGGGCATTTACTAGTGTTTGCACTTTTGACCCATCTTCTCATGAGCAATGCATGTCTATAGTAGACTAAGATGTTTGATACTTTGATAGTGGGGTGACCAAACATATTACCTCGTAGTGCAATTTCTTCTCTTCAATTGAGCCTGCCTCTACAAGGAATACTGTCACATGCACCAACAACTCCTCTTATCCTATCATGTTAGCTAGTAAGATGATTCTAACTAATGCTAATGGTAGTTCTTTCACTTTTTCATATGCTTTATTTGTGTCAAGGATCAAGAAGAAACTATTATCAGTTTTGGCCTTAGTCAAGATTGGCTTGGTTGTGAAATTTATTGATGATAGATGTACAATTCATGATTTGTCAAATGGTGACGTGATTATTGCTTCCGGCATTTTATGTCGTGGGCTGTATAAGCTCATAGACTATGAAAGATCTATGAATGATTCGACATGTGCCGTACATGATTCTCAGGCTATGTGAGATGCAAATCTTTGACATGCATGCTTTGGTCATCTGAATTTTGCTAGTTTGCTATGCTTGCAGAAATCTCAAATAGTGTCCCCTTGCCCAAACTTGAGGCACCTAGGAAACATGTTTGTGAAGGCTGTATGCTTGGCAAATTGTAGCATTCCTCCTTTCCAGAAGATCGTTCAATTCGGACTACTCAAAAATTGCAACTTGTACATAGTGATGTATGTGGTCCTATGTAGACATCTTCTTTTGGAAACTATATTTACTTCATGACTTTCATTGATGATTTTTTTAGGCATGCATGGGTACATCCACTCAATGCAAAGTTTGAAGTGTTTTATGTGCTTCAAATAGTTTTTGATTTTGGCTGAAAATGTGTCAGCATGTAAAATGGGCACCCTCTGTTCTGATCCGGGGGGGGGGGGGGGGGGGGGGGATATATGTCTTCTTACTTTAATGCATTTCTGGCTGAAGGATAAAACATCAGTGTATAGTGTTGTATACACCTCAACAAAATGGAGTTGCTGAATGGAAGAACAACTCACTCATGGAGATGGTGAGGTGTATGGTCAAGAGTGAAGCTTTACCACATAGTTTCTAGCTTGAGGCTATTATGTGTGCAACATATGTACTTAATAGGTGTCCCACTAAAGTGCTGTCGGTATGAAATCCCTCAGGTTGCAGTTCATTTTCGACATATTATACGAAGTGATTGTGGACTTTTTAAGAGAAGCAAAGTTATTACCGTGTAGAAAAGATTTGATTGCAAAGCCCAAAGGCGGAGCTCGTGGGCATCTTCTTGCACTGTAGCGGGAAGTCTATCTTGTATTCAGCCGATTCGCACTATAGCGGCATACTGTATCACTGATCCACACTGTAGCAAAATTCATTGTATTATTGAAAGATTTATTGAAGGACATCATTTGTATTTACATTGTATCATTGAGCATAGCTGCTTCATTCTGCATTGTATTTCAATTTTGCATCCTTGACGCTTACAAGGATATATGCAAGACCGAGAGTTTTCCCTCTTCTCTTCTGAGGGTGCAGCCTATGACGACCATACCAGGGGTGAGACACCTTTTTCATATTTCTCAATTGAAACATAAGGTTAACCAATTGACTAACCAAGTTTACAATCTACAAACATTGAAATGTGATCATGAACATGAGGTAAAGGTCCATGATCTTCGGTGATAGCTAGAAGATCAAGTTGGGCTGAGAAGAGACTTATATGATGTTTTTGGTGGGATCAATATGGACATATGTTTTGGGATTGTCTTGCATACAAAAGTACATGCTGTCAGGGGAGCACTAGATTATGCTCTCTGATTTCACTAGACAAGATTTAAGAAATACACTTATGATTACAAGAACACCCACGTAGGGAAAATAATACAAGAAGATGTGGCCAATACAAGACGTCCCACAACCCGGGACCAATAGCTATGGAAAACTGGACTAGAGATGATACAGGAGATCTCACAATTCAAGATCGTAAGTATGAGCCAAGATATCTAGATTACAAGAACTCCCTTCTGGGAGATGAACTAGATACAAGAAAGAACTCGAAGATATCTCGTACTACGAGATTACAAGAGGACAAGAGAGGATGTCCAAGAACTAGACTAAACAGGACTAGAACAAAGAACAAGACAAGAACTGGAACTGGAACTTGAAGAGTACTTACTTGGCGGTCATGACTCCTTGAGATCCCAAGACTAGTATTGGCAAGACTGATTATGAATGTGGCCAACCCCTCCTTATATAGGTTTTCAAGGGCAGTTCATGAAAGGCAGTTATGAATTGATGATATCATCAATGATGTCATCAATTTGAAACATGAGCTTTGGATATCCAAATTAGGTATGTAGACAACCGATCTTAGGGTTTTGGCACGCTCCGCATGCAATGGAAGAATTGTGTCTCCCTAAATTCTAAGGCAATCACGAGATATATAAATCACATGGAATATGAGGTCTATGATGGCTTCCTTGTCCATGACATCACCTCCCCCTCAAGGGAAGAGTTTCCACAAGGAGCGGTCATGGTCTCTAGTTTCGGCTTCATTGGATTTTTCTTATGAAATTCTCGAATCTTGATTGGTGCTCCATGAAGGTTCTCTACAGGTTCCCAAGTGCGATCAGTGATGTCATACCCTTTCCAATGAGCAAGATACTCCAATCTTCCTCGGGATATTCTTGAATCTAAGACATGCTTGAAATTGAACTCTTCATGATCATTAATCTCGATAGGTGGTGAAGGACTTGGTCTCTCCCCCCTCAATGGTGAAATGTGATATGGTTCCAACATGGACACATGGAAAACTGGATGTATTCTCATGGTATTTAGCTAGAGCTTGAAGGTGACTAGATTAATCTTGGCCAAGATGGTGAATGGACCAAATCTTTGATGATCTAACTTTGCACAAGGCCTTGAAGTTTGCAAATTGTTTCTGAGTAACCATACTTTATCCCCAATTTAATACGATGGATTTTGAACATGATGTTGATCTGCATAGTACTTATATTGTTCTTGAGCTTTATGGACCTCTTCCTTGAGTTATTTGTGAATGTCCATCAAGTACTGGGCCTTGTCTCTAGCAGCTGGGTTCTTGACATGATTTGAGAGTTGTATATCCATTCTTGGATGTTGCACATAATTTACAAAGAAGGGAGTTTGCTTAGTAGATGCATGAACACTATTGTTAAAAGCAAACTCTGCAAAGGGTAACAACTCAAACCAATCATTTTGGTGATATTTGCTAGTGCAACGGAGATATTGCTCTAGGACGTGATTCACATGTTTTGTTTGTTCATCAGTGTATGGAGGATTTGCTGTAGATAGCTTAACTTGAACAACAAGGAGCTTGCAAAGATTGTTCTTGAAGCTGGATATGAACTGTGGACCTCGATCACTGACCATATCATCAGGCAATCCATGAAGCCTAAAGATGTATCTGAGAAAAAGTCTAGCAGTGGCTGCACCTATGATTGCCGTGGTAGTTGAAATGAAGTGTACCATCTTTGTAAATATATCCACAATAATAAGAATGGCATCATACTTATCTGACTTTGGTAGTTCTGTGATGAGATCCATAGACAATGAAGCCCATGGCCTTTCTAAATAGGTAAAGGTAGCAAGAGGCCATGAGGTTTATGTCGGGGTACCTTAGCTCTATTGCAAATGTCACACGTTCGGATATATTCTTTGACTTCCTTCCACATTTGAGGCCACCAAAAATCCCTTGATAGGAGTTCTATTGTTTTATTCATTTCAAAATGTCCTGCTGCAAGGTTTTCATGACGTTTTTGAAGTACTTGGATCCTAGGCTTCCCTGGAGGGACATACAATAGGTTCTTATAGACTATTAATCCATCCTTTTCATGAAATTCGTTTATCTCTTAGGATTTTCCTTCTTGAGTTTTGAGCTTAACATTATAAATGAATTCATCTTGTCATAGATTCTCACGGATCAAACAATTCAACGCTGAATCTTCATGATGGCTTGAAGAGATAGCTGCCAACTCGAGATGCTCAGGCTTGAGTAATACACTTTGTTGTTAATCAAAGGCTTCTTCACCCTTCTTTGGTGCAAAGTATGATCTTCTAGACAAGGCATTTGACTGACATTGTTGACGTCCTGGATGGTATGTGATGAAAAAGTTAAATCTAGATAGAAAGTTATTCCATCGAGATTGTCTTGTATTGAGAATGCAGGTGGTCATAAAATACTCTAAGTTCTTGTGATCTATATACACAGTAACTTTTATGAGCTGCTCCTTCTAGATGGTGATGCAAGGTATCAAACGCATCCACTATGGCAAGAAGTTCTTTATCATGAATTTCATAATTGATTTCTGGAGGTGAAAATTTCCTTGAATGATATGCAACTAGATGTAGGTGTCCATCATCTCCATATTGGGAAAGAATGGCCCCTAGGGCAAAGTCTGATGCATCTGTCTCAAGGAAAAAGGGCTTACTCGAATGAGGATGAACTAGAATTGGAGCAATAGTGAATGTTGATTTCAAGGTCTGAAAGGCTTTTTTTGCTTCTTTGGTCCATGAGAATTTGGAGTTCCCTGTAAGCTTGGTAAGAGGTGTCACTATCTTGGAGTAATCTCTGATGAATATCCTGTAGAAATTGGCAAACCCTAGAAAACATTGTACATCTTGAACACATGAAGGTGGTTGCCAATCAAGGATCGTCTCAATCTTCTTAGGGTCCATAAAAATTCCTTTTTGTGATACAATGTACCCTAGAAATTCCACTTTTGTTTTATAGAAATAGCACTTCTCCAATTTTGCATATAATCCTTTTTCTCTTAGTTTCTCTAGGACTATCTTTACATGACATTCATGATCCTCTATATTTTTAGAGAATATCAAGATATCATCAAGGTATATTAGAACAAAATCATGTAAATATTCTCGAAAGGTATCATTCACCATATGTTGGAAGACAGCTGGAGCGTTTGTGAGACCGAATGGCATCTACATATTCAAAATGGCCATAGGTTGTTCGAAATTCTTTCTTCCATTAGTCTCCTTCCCTGATCCTAACAAGATTGTAAGCTCCTCGAAGGTCAATCTTTATGAAGAATTTTGCTTTTCCAAGGTATTCGAAGAGCTCTGATATGAGTGATAGAGGGTATATGTTCTTTATAGTGACTTTATTAAATCCAAGATAGTCTACACACATCCGGAGAGTCCCATCCTTCTTCTTTACAAATAAAATAGGATCTCCTGCTGGAGACTTTGAGTGCTTGATAAACCCCTTTGCTAGATTCTCATCAATGTTCTTGCATAGAGGTCCATAAGTTCCTCTAGGGTAGTCTATAGATTGGTACAAAGGGCGGTTGTGCTCGCTCTTGAAGTTCTATGGCACAATCATAAGCTCTATGCTCTAGAAGGATGTCTGCATTCTTCTTTTCAAAAACATCTTCAAAGCCTTTGTACTGATTGGGTAGATGCACTAGATCGTCTTTCTTAGATTCTTGAGCTGATATGGCGTAGATCATATATGCGGGTTCCTTCCTTACTGCATGTATGAAGGTTTTGGCTCCGACATATGTTGGGTTCTTCTGGATATCTCGACAGGTGATTTTATTCTTTTCCCAATTAATGTCTAGATTATGCTTCTTTAACCAAGGCATTCCAATGATAACTAGATGTATTGGGCCCGATATTACATTGAAACATATGTGGGATTCATGGTCACCAAGGTGTACTCTTAATGGTGTGGTTTCCATGGTTATATTCCCAGATGTTAGAGGTATTCCATCTTCTACTTCAGCTACTACTAGTTTGTTCTTCCCAAATACAGGAATTCCATGTTTCTTAACCAATCCTTCATCGATGAAACATGAGGAGGCTTCTGAATCTACTAGGGTTGTAAGGTAAAGAGTCTTCTTGGGTATGATTAATTTGACAGGTGCAAGATATGTTTCTATGGGTGTAGTTGGAATTATGAGACCCTTTCTTATATCATGGTCCAGCTGCATGGTCTCTTTTACAACTAGACTTCCTCATTTTCCTACTCTACAAGGGTGACTGTGACTCTGGAGTTTGTTCTCTTGTTCCGACAATTAATTGCAATATGTCTAGGGTTTCCACAACAGAGACATACCTTATTGAATCTCCTTCTCTGTTCTCTTTTGGTGTTAGAGGTTGAAACCTAGTTACATCTATTTTCATAGGTTTAGGCATAGACTCATCTTTAGGAGTGGGCTGGAAGGGTTTCCACTGGCGAGGTCTTCCTTCTACTTGTTTTTCTTATTTCCTTTCAAAAAGTCGATTATCACACTGAATAGCTTGCATGATATATTCGTTCAATGTTTTAACCTCTGACATCGTGAGCAAAAGGTCCTTCACATCATCTCTTCAACCCCATGTAATTTGGCTTATATAAAAGTCTTCATGCCAAGTGAGATCACATATCAACTGCCTAAATTTAGATGCATAGGTAGAGGCAGGGTGGTTACCTTCACATACCTTTCGAAGTTTTGTTTCTGCTACTCAACTTGTGTATGCATCCCCAAATGTGGCGATGAGTTCTCGAAGAAATCCCTCATAGTCCTAGAGTACTGTCATGTTCTTCTCCAAGATTGGTGCAAACCATGATAATGCTTGACCACATAGCGAGGTTCCAATAAAGCCGACCTTCGATGCCTTGTCAGGGTATCTATCAGGTTGCATATGGATGTACAATTTAACTTGCTGGAAACTTTGTGCGATCCCCATTGAGCTTTTCTGACATGCAAATCTCGGGTTTCCTCGTAAATGATATATTAGGCCGTTGATTCACTTGAATGCTCCCTTGATTTGCTTGAAGACTCCCGATTCGTTCTTGTAATTTTTGGAGGAGTGCACCTACATGCACTCCAAAGACATGTATGATGCTTTGTTGCCTCTTTTTACAGGTGGACACTATAGTGTTGTTCCTAATAAGTCCATTTCTCAGCCTTTGCAGGTTTCATTTGATGATGCAGATCATTCCATTTCTGATGCAGATTTACATGATCCACTTGTTGATGAGAGAGCTGATATTGAGGAGGCAAAAACTATGCCAAAATGGTTGTTGCATACTTTGTGTGACAACAAATTAGATGCACCTCTGTCATATTGTACTCAGTTAGGCTCTCATAGTGCCTCTTTTGCATCAGATTACTGTACTATGGCTGCCTCTAGTCTCTATGATGAAACTCAACCTATTTTGTTTGATGAGGCACAAAATTATGAACATTGGATGGCTACAATGCAATCTGAATATGATGCTATCATGAAAAATGGTACTTGGCCTTTAGGTGACTTGTCTCATGGCAATAAGGCCATTGGCACTAAGTGGGTATACAAGCTGATCTGTAAACCTGATGGAACAATTGACAGGTATAAAGCTAGGTTTGTTGCAAAGGGTTATGCGTAGGAAAGAGGCATTGATTTTGATGAAACCTTTTGTCCTACTTATCAAATGACTACTATTCATAGCACCTGTGCACTTGTAGCTCATCATGGGTGGAATGGACATCAGTTGCACATTAAAACAACATTTTTGAATGGTGAGTTGCACGAAGAAGTGTATATTTTCCAGCCCCGTGGCTTTGTGCAAAAAGGGCATGAAAACTAGCTGTGTAGGTTAAAGAAGGCATTATATGGTTTAAAGCAAGCACGAGGTGCTTGGTATGAATAGATGCATGCTTATCAAATTGCACATGGTTTTGAGAATAGTCCAATTGCAAGCACCTTATATGATAAGCGTGCTAATGATGTGCTTCTGATCATTGTGGTGTATTTTGATGACATGCTACTCATTAGTCCTCATTACACACATATTGCTGATTTTAAGGATGACTTGCATGCCTCATTTGAGATGTCTGGTTTGGGTCATTTGTATCACTATTTGGGCATTCAGTTTATGCAAGCTGATGATGGAATGGCTTTGTCTCAAATAAAATATATTAACACATTCTTGTAGCATTTTGGCCTTGAATACTCTAAGCCTGTTGCCACTCCTATGGAGATAGGTTTAGGATTGATTCTTCATGATGTTGGAGATGCATTTGATGCTGTTTTCTATCAACAAGCTACTTGGTGCCTAATTTACTTATGCATTACTCGGCCAAATATTCAATTTGTTGTCTCACAAATGAGCAAGTTTATGCATTGCCCAGGTGTCAAGCATGTGTAAGCGGTTAAGGGGATCTTTCACTACTTGAGTGGTACCTGGCTACTTGGATTGTTATATCCCAAGGGGGGATCACTACTGCCATATTCTAATGATTTTTCTTACAATGATTGGGTTGGTTGCTATAACACTCATGTGTTCACTAGGGGCTTTTTCTTCATGCTAGGTAGCTCATGTATATCTTGGTTGAGCAAGGAGCAGCCTATTGTGGCCACTTCGCGTTGCAAGGCTGAGTATAGGGTAGCTTTCAAAGCGACTATTGAGTGTGTGTGCATAGACACCTTATGGCTAATTTGGGTGTTAGTACGTCTTCTACCACCACCATTTTCAATAACAGGTAGAGCGCATTGCCCATTGGGAAAAACCATATGTTCCATGCTCACACTAAGCATATTGAGGTGTATTATCATTATGTTAGGGAGAGGTTCTCTCCTCAAGAGATCAAGTTGGCATATGTGCCCACGCTAGAGAACATTGCAAACCTTTTTATGAAGGCTCTGCCTAGGGAGAAGTTTGAAGCTTTTCGTGAAGCTTTGGGCTTACTTCCTTTTTGGGATTGATTCCACATAGCTTGGCACTTCCTTATACATGAGTGCTAACTCCTTGTTTACCGCATCACTCCCAAGGGGATTTGTTGATATATTTAGGTAGTGATGTGTGTGAAACTAGGACTAGCAGGGCACTTTTTCCCTCTTTAGGAAGTTTTTTTACCCGAGCTTGTATATATGCCTATTGCCCTAATGGGTTAATAATCTTTGTACATTCTAGTGGTAATACATTCAATATTGTGTGTTGTGCTCCAAGGTTCTTCTTCCTCCTTGTGTTGTTCATGTGCTTCCGCAAACATCTTACTCCAATAGTTTGAAGTCAAAATTCATAGGGTTTTGATATTTTAAAGGGGTTCATGAAATTTATACAAGGAAATATACAACTCTAATGTACAAATGAAAGGTTTTCATCACTCAATCAATCAAATCAATCAAATCAATCAACCATTTAAGCAATTTATAACTCTTTTCATCTTTTTGTAATCAAAACATCAATTATCCCTTAGAAAAGCAAAGAAACAATTTTGAAATAAATTCTCTAGCACATAATCCTTGAGGGATTTGTTCAAAACATCCACTCCTACTTAACCTGCACATCGTCGTGATGGGCCAACCTGCAAAATCCAAAAGAAATGTATCAAGATTCTTCAAAAACTCTTTTTGATTTTTATGTTTTTACCTTTCAAATAATGAACATGATCATTTATACAATGCAAGTAATATGCAAAATAAAAATGATTTTAAAGTAAATAATTCATGATCGAAAAAACTTGTTTGGTGAACATAATACCTTTGAAACTAAGTCCAATTGCACCTATAGAATTTACTTGGATTTTCGAGTATCATTCTTCCTTATCAACTCATTTCAATGTTAGTCATTTTATATATATGTTCTCATGTATGGATCATGTACACCTATCAAAAAATACAACTAGCTCTGCTATTGTATAGCTTCACCTCGTACAGCCTGCATATAAATCTCAAAAGTGGTTTCAAGACCACATCTGAGTAATTAAATTTGGTTTGGTCTTTTTCTTTCATTTTGTTTTTTCTTTTTCTTCTTCTTTTCTTTTCTCTTTCTTTTTCACAGCAGCCATTAATGTACTACTTTTTCATTTATTTCTTTTTTTTGCAACCTTTTTGCTAAAGGGTAAAGGCCTAACCCCTAACTAGAGCTGAGGATCTAGAGACATGCACTAGAAGGAGCTAGGATTTTACTTCCTAAGTGTTTTTAGAACTTTACATAGCCTACTCATATAAAATAAGTCCATCTTTCTACTAGGAGCTTCAATTCAAAGTGTCCTGTCTAGGTCCTCATCATGGCTATAGGGTATCTGATGCTACTCTCTCCAGTGCAAACCTCCCTACTAGCTTTTCTAATCACTTCTTATCATAATTTAATACCTTCCTCTATTTTCTTAGGACATCATGAAATGCAAGCATGATATGCATGGAAATCAAATATATATAGAATAAAATTGAAAATCGACAAGTGGGAAAAAGTACATTCACTTGATTTAGCTCTCTACATCACCATCAGACAACATCTTCCACTAGTTTTTCATCAATCTCATAGTCTACATCATTTCTCTTCTTAAACAATTTTATTCTCTTTCTTGCAATCAAAGATCTTAAAAGAGTACCATCAAACTCTCAAAGTACTTATGTTCCATTAACAAACACATACATCACTACATACAACCCAAATCATCTCTTTGTTAGTTTCTTCCTAGCATCATACTGAGTATGAAATGTCCTTTCATACACCAATACCCAATCATCTATCTCGATCTTGCATGGTCTAAGTCAATGATTTTTGTCAAAGTAGATCTTATTTTTCAACGTTGACTCCTTTATCCTTTGAACTTCTTACTTTCATGTCTCATGTCCTTGCCCTAATTGTTTAATCCTTAGTGATAAAAGATCTTTTCTCTTCATTCCATCATTCCATGAGAGCATCATGTATCTATGTGCTTCAAACATTACTATTTGCTCAAAAGAGGTTTGCAATGTTGATTTTGAGTAGCAGTCAGCTATGAATTGTTTCATAGCAATTGATGTTGTAACCTTGATGTCCTCTAGGTCTTCAAAACATGTTTTTATAGTTATCATGCCAAATAATCATAACCCATGATGAATAATGGGTAATTGTATTATTGCATGGGTTGAAAAAAATATGTGCCTCGTGCATGACCTTGTAATGTGGCCCTATGCATGCTTACTCGGGAAATGCATGGTAACAAATATGGTGCAAAAAAATTGGTTCATGAGCTAAGTGCTCAAGGGCATGCAGACAAAGAGGTTTCCTAATCTAACATTATGATAGTGTTTCCAAAGTAGGTGATTCGAACCGATGTGAAAGGTCCATCAATGTTCATCTCTTCCTGTAGTACTCCCATCATGGTGATTGACCATGGGTATCTCTGCCATTGTTGATGGATCTCCTTGTTGATGATTCAGTGATGAATTTTTGCAATCACATGGTCCTAGTCCTTGTTCTCTCTTTTTTTTTGTTTTTTCTTTTTTCTCTCTTTTTTTGGGAACAATGTCACAAAACAAAACAAGAAGAAAGAGGTTAGTATTGATAAAAGTAGTTGGCATATGTCAATGTGCTCTTTGTAAAACAATAGTTACGCAATATAACACAGGAGTAGTAGCAGAGAAGATAACAGATATAGGAGAATCTCAACAATTTTCTACTAATAGCAAGTATAAAGATGATGGCGTTGTCCACCCGTGCACTCTCAAGATAAAGCTTAAATGGTCATCTAGACAACTCTAGATAGGGAGATACAAGGTAGAGGTATGCTGGCTCAATTTGATGTCTCAGGTAGTCACGCAAAAGTCATGTATATATAGGATCATGGGTGGCCTTCCGTGGATGGCTATACATGGGCAGTATATCATGGGCGGCCACCACCCACGTAATTGCCATACATGGCTTAGGCCTGTTGAATCAACCTAACAAATATAAATGACATTTTGACCCCAAAATTGGGACCCTGGTAACTCCCTTTCCTTACAATACCTTAAATGGTCCAATATGACCTTCATCAAACATGCAACTTGGGATTCCCATCAATTGGGTAATGCACGCTTGGCTTCTCCTCATAATGGCGGCCTTACAAAATGTGCATAGAATCATGAGGGGTAGACATTGATCATATACTAACACCCCCCCTCAATGTTTACCGATGACAAATCAAGTAGGTCTCAGTCCTATGCCCATCTGTTGAAGATGCCTATTGAGTTGCTCTCTTCCAAGTGCTTTAGTGAATATGTGAGCACAATTCAACTCTATTGGGCAATATTCTAGCTCCACAATTTCATCTTCAATTAGATCATGAATGTAATGGTACTGTACTTCTATGTGCTTGGTGCGAGCATGAAATACTGGGTTCTTTGCAATAGCCATACAACTTTGATTAACACACTTGAGTAGAATCCCCATATTTGATGGAAAGCCTAGATCTACAAGAATTCTTCTTACCACACACCCTCACAAGAAGCAAACCAAGCTGCTTTGTACTCTGCTTCAGTGGAGGAGAGTGCGAGAGTTGGTTGCTTCCTACTTACCCAAGAAAATATTCCTGAACCCAGTGAGAAGTAATATCCAGAAATTGATTTTCTAGAATCACAATCTCCAACCCAATTTGAATCACAATATCCTTGAAGTGTATCACTTGTGGTATAAACAATACCAAAATCCAAGCTTCTTGCAATGTACCTTAGAATTTTCATTCTAGCATTCTAGTGACACTCCTTAGGTTTGTTGGAAAACGTGCTTAACACTCCAGCAGCATAGCAAATGTCTGGTCTAGTGTTGCACAAGAAAATACGACTTCCAACGAGCTTCCTATACTTCTTAGCATCTATATTAGGCATGTATCATTCATAGATAGCTTATGATTTACCTCCATAAGTGTGCTAGTTGATTTGCAATCCATCATTCCAAATGCCTTGAGAATTTGTTTGGCATATTTATGTTGTGAGATGAAAATTCCATCCTTTCTTTTCCATACTTCAATTCACAGACAAAAATGGAGTAGACCTAAGTTTGTCATTTCAAACTGAGTTCCCAAGCTGATCCGAGTTTGATTGATAACTTCTTGATGATCTCCTGTAATGATCAAATCATCTACATATACAATGACAACAACTAGCTCGCTATCCCTCTTCATTACATACAAGTTAGCATGAGAAGTACTTCTTTCAAAACCCATATTTTTGAAAAAAATATCGATCAGCTGGTACCAAGACCGTGGAGCTTGCTTAAGTCCATATAAAGCGGTCTTCAACCTGCAAACTTTATTTTCTAAATTGGGCACCTCAAAACCTAGTGGTTGAGATACATATACCTCCTCCTTGAGGTGACCATTCAAAAATGCAGTTTTGACATCCATATGGAAAATAGGCAAGGCCTTTTGTGCAACTACTGCAAGTACCATCCAAATAGTTGTCATGCGTGTTGTTGGTGCAAAAGTTTCTTGAACATCTCGATCTATGAAAAACCCTGTGCAACTAATCTTGCCTTATACTTTTCTAATGTTCCATCTGCTTTATACTTAGCTTTCCAAATCCATTTAGTACCTATTACCTTCTTCCTTGGCGGCAAGCTGACTAGATCCCATGTATCATTTTTTAGTATACTATCAAACTCAGACTGCATTGCTACTCTCCAACCTGGATCATCAAGGGCTTCTTCAATGGTGGTAGGTTTCTTTATCGAGCCCATGATATCTACCATTAGTGCCATGTTAACAATGTGTTCTGAGGTTCTTCTTTGCTCCTCTATTCTCTATGGTCTTTGTAATCCATCGGAGGATGATTATGGTACATCTACATGTGGATTGTGATCATCAAAGAGCTCTTGTGCCCACTTCGGTAGTGGTGTACGTTGTGCAGCTACAACTGATTGGCTTTTTATTGTGGAGATTTCTCCATCAGATTTTTCCTCCTCCTCAACTTTAACCTATCTTTTGATAGGCATAAGGTGAGATATTTCTCCGTTTGATGAGATAGTAGATTTACCTTTATCTTCTACTAATTGTGGTACTTTATCAAACACCACATCTCGGCTGACAAAAATCTTCCTTGCCTCAGGATGCCACAACCTGTATGCTTTAGACTTTTCACTATATCCTAGGAAGACACACTTTTTGCTTTTTGAATCCAACTTTGATCTTATTGAATCAGGAATATGTGCATAACAGAATCAATCGAAAATTCAGAAATGAAAAACTGAAGGCTTTTTACCAGAATTCGCTCCTTGAGAAGTCATCCCCTTCAGTGCTTTTATGTAGCTTTCATTGAGGATGTAGACTGTTGTATTGACTCCTTTTGCCCAGAATGAATCAAGCATGTCTTGGGCCTTTAACATACAACGAGCCATTTCAACTACTGTCATGTTCCTATGCTCAACAACGCCATTTTGTTGAGGTGTATGAGCTGTGGTAAGTTGCCTTTTCACACCATGCTCCTTACAATAATTATTGAATTCTATTCACAAGAATTCACCTCCTCTATCTACTCTAAATTTCTTAAGTTTCCTTCTTGATTCATTTTCCACATACTTATGCCACGTTTTAAATTTCATCAAGCCTCTAACCGTCTGCACATTTTGGATGCATGATAACTATACAGACTGACAATACTCGTGACACCGATGTGGTGTAGATTAGAATTGGAATGGAATCATTCATCGATGAATACACAACACAAGTTGGAGATCAATTCTACAGCGCGTCCTAAAGAAGTGTTGTGAGGAGTGTACAGACGTTCGAAATCATTGTGGAAAACTAGTAAATATGCGTGCAGGAATATAGATAGCACTCTTATAAGGTGACACATCAATAAACAAGCTAGTAGACTGATTTAAGACCTATCCGGTAATGGGATGAATAAAAAAATTCAGAGAATAATTTCATGTGGATTGAATATGAAGTCCCACACAAAGTGTTTATAAACACTTCCAAGATCTAAGACACATGCTACTAGCTCAACAAAATGCCATATTGCATGACAAACAATATAAATAGTCTCCACTCAAAGATGACAATAAGGGATGAACCACTAGATGTTACTCCTCTCTCAATCATTACGAGTATAGTTCGTCTCTCTATCGGGAGTATCTATAGAATCTCTAGTGTTTATATGTCTCTTGTGGAGCTGCTTATTACCGTTCAAGTCGTTTATCATTTGATTAAGTAGCATGAGTTCTTTGGCCACTATAGTAATCGATCAGAAAGCTCCATCCTAGTCAGGTTTTTCCATAGTACACACCACTCCAAAGCCACTGTTCCAATCGACTTTGTGTAGCGCACAAAGTCTGCAACAATTTGAAGATTGTCTGCCTTTCAACCCCTGCTATGGAAATAGAGTGGAGAGGAAGCAAGTGATGGTGAGGAAAGAAGATAGCACACAGCAGAAGAGCTTTGTGCTTCTACAACATTTGGACCTCTAAAAGCAACATTGTGCAAGACATCCCTTGGTGGAAGATCAATAGCAATCATGTCTGGTGCTCTCTGTGCATGCATCAACTTCCATTGTGCCCTCTCAATAGACACTTCCGAGCTGTGTACCAACTATCTCTCTCTCGACAATATCATCTTGAATGAGTATGGCTTTCGTGTTTCATACACACTCGATTCCAACTTCATTCCCAAGTTCACGGTGATCTAGAGGCTGCTGATGGCTGAGAGGGCGACATGATGTTGAAGAGGATTCTCAAATTCCTTCTTGTATAAGAGAGACTCAAGGGAGTCACATTCTGAGGAACTGTCTTCTTTCACATACACCATCCTCTGGTCAGAACAGGATGTAGAAGCTATCATCATCTATAGATGCATTAGCAAGCAATATTCAGCACTAACAAAGCTCCTGTCAACAATCTGCATACACAAAGACAATAAAGTGGCTACTGTAGCATTATGCCAGGGTGTTTGCAGATAGTGAGCGAGATAGAGAGAGAATTGTTTGGGTTCTTGTGTTGTCTCTAAGAAATCCAGAAATAGAGAGAGAGAGAGAGAGCTCTGTTGAGAGTGATGGATGGATGCACTCAGGAAATCAGGTGGTGCTGCAAATCCTGCTTCACACCTGCCCTCCTTTCTCTTCAGATATGGTTAGGAGACTCCTTGAGCTTCCAAATGACACCAAGAAACTATATATGTGCTTTACAAATCAATTGTGTAATGACCAAATCAAAACAGATGATTTTGAACCTTCACAAGTCCAAAAACTTTCTATTCCTATAATGACACCTGCTCAGTCCTAAGCTCAGTGTGACCAGCACACTTGCAATTGGATTAATTCCTTCTAGGAGTATTAAATTAACTTAACAAGCTACCATTATCAAGTTAAATCACTCCAATTAACAAACTATACACTGAGCATGATCTTTAGCAAAATCAGAGACACCCCCGACTTTTTAGGAACTACTCAGAAAAATACCAGAGACTGCCTTGACTGCAATTTCTCCCAAATGGCTGAATGAAATCCTTTGAGATTTTGTACGCTTGTAGTAGACTTTGAGCTGGTTCCAATGAGCTATAGATCACTTGATTTGGTTCAGTAGATCCAGAGAAATGCTCCTTTGAAGTTGACAGACTTGGAGTAGGAAGCTCAGACAAAACAGAGATGATGAATGTATACTTCTATTGATAAATGTGTTTGTACAATCTCATTAGCTTGACAAGCACAGCTAAATGAGGTATTGTGGTGTTGGCTATGAGGTACCACTCACACACAATGAATTACAATGATCAAATGACTCGGGGAGTGAGCTGAAGTGAGAGTATATGCCCGCGACTTTTCACTTCATCTTTTATAGGAGTTTTGAGATCATTTGAATTTGAAATTCAAACTTAGGCTCCCTTGAATCTCTCCTCTAAAAGTAGGGAGATATTCTCTCCATCTCAACATTCAAATTTCCACGACTAATGAGGTAGGTAAATGACTTTAAGTGATTACAAACAAATGACAAGTCACTTAGACTTTTACAAGGGGTAAATAGGTAAGAACATATAAGCATATGTTCATATGAGCCTTGCTTTAAGTGAAGCCTTGATAAACCTTTATCCATGCTAATCTTCCATAAGTCCAAGGTTCCAAGCCAATGTGTGTAGGCTTGTCTTGCACCAACAGCTCCCCCTCAAGCCAAACACTTTGGCTTAAGTCTTCTTCTTCATCCTTCAATTACTTCCTGCAATCCAATCATAGATTTGAATCTGCATAACTTGTTTCCATCCAATGCCTTTGTAAGTAAATCTGCACATTGCATATTAGTAGATACATAGGTCAATTGAATCTCTTTGCTAAGTAGCTTCTCTCTCACATAGTGGTAATGAACCTCTATGTGCTTTGTTCTGGCATGATAAATTGGGTTTGCTGCAAGGTGAAGAGAGCTAGTGTTGTCACCAAAGATAATAGGTGGTCTTGTGAATAGACCTAACTCTGTATATAGAAGCTTCAACTAGATAGCTTCTTGAGTGGCATTGGCAAGCCCTCTATACTCTGCTTCAGTGGATGACAATGCCACTGTAGGTTGCTTCTTAGCTGACCAAGAGATAGGCTTATCTCCTGCAAAACAAATGTAACCTGAGGTGCTCCTCCTATCATCCTTGCATCCTGCCCAATCTGCATCTGAGTAAACTTTTATATCAATATCTGATGTATAAGGAAAATACAAACCATGACTTTGAGTTCCCTTGAGGTACTTCAAGATCTTCTTTGCTGCCTCTAGGTGAGGTACCCTTGGTTTGTGCATGAATTGACTAAGCACACTAACTCCATATGCTATGTCAATTCTTGTCAAGGTAGCATAGTTCAAGCTACCTACCATACTTTGGTATCCTGTAATATCTTTGATTTCTTCTCCTTCATGAGCACTTAGCTTTTGGTTAACCTCCATTGGAGTAGTAGATACCTTAGCATCCTGCAATCCAAACTTCTTGACCATATCCTGTACATACTTCTTTTGAGTAATGTAGATACCTGTATTTGTATAGATCAATTCAAGGCCTAGGAAATATTTTAGTAATCCAAGATCACTAATCTTGAATTCTTTCATCATCTGACCTTTGATGTGTCTAATCCCATTGACATCATTACCTGTAATGATGATGTCATCAACATAAACACATAAGTAGATTACCTCTGTATTACTTCTCTTTATGAATAGAGAAGTGTCTGCTTTGCTCATCACAAATCCTTGGTCTTGGAGGTAGGTGGTCAATCTGTAATTCCATGCTCTAGGTGCCTGCTTCAAACCATACAGAGCCTTCTTCAATTTACAAACATAATGTACCTTTTTTGGATCTTCATAGCCAGGTGGTTGTGACATGTAGACTTCTTCAGATATCCATCCATTCAAGAATGCATTCTTCACATCCAATTGGTACATGTTCCAATTCTTGGATGCAGCTACACTCACCAAAACTCTGATAGTTGGCATCTTGGCCACAGGAGAAAATGTCTCCTCATAATCAATGCCTTGGGTTTGTGCAAAACCCTTGGCTACCAACCTAGCTTTGTACCTGTTTATTGTTCCATCTGAATTCTTCTTTAATTTGTAGATCCATCTGGATCCTATTACCTTCATAGACTCCTTCTTGGGTACCAAGTCCCAAGTATCACTTTCCTTGAGAGCTTCTATCTCTTCATTCATGGCTTCTCTCCATTCTGGCTTTGTAATTGCTTCTTCATAGGTACCTGGTTCTTCATTCAACAAGTCTTTTGCAAGATATACAGAATGTTTAGTTACAAGTGATGTGTCATACCCAAATCTGATAGGCTTCTTCTTCTCTCTCTGAGATCTTCTCATTGCTTGAGTAGAAGTTTCTGCCTTATCCTCCAATTGCTTCATCTTCATCTTTCCTTTGGATTTCCAAGCCTTGAACTCTTCAAGGTTTATTGTATCATCATCTGAGCTTGAATCTTCTTGCTGAGTTGGCTCTTCCTTGGTAAGCTTTGGAAAATCTTCCTCCATGTCATAGGGTAGACTCACTTTCCTGCATTCATTCTCATACCATGAGTCATTCTCATCAAATATGACATCTCTGCTTACCTTGAACCCTTTGTTTGTGGGGTTGTAGAATCTGTATCCCTTTTGGTTCAAATCATAACCAATGAAGATACATTTTACAGCCTTTGGATCTAGCTTCCCTCTTACCTGTGAGGGAATATGCACATATGCTACACAACCAAAGATTTTGCAATGATCCAGAGAGGGTCTCTTACCATGCCATGCTTCATATGGTGTCATGCCATCAAGTGATTTGGATGGCAACCTATTGATGAGATAAGTGGCAGTGGATACACTCTCTGCCCATAGGTAATTTGGCAACTTTTTCTCATTAAGCATAGACCTAGCTGTTTCTACTATAAGTCTATTCCTTCTTTCTGCTATCCATCATCTGATCTTAGCCTCTTCAAGCTTCTACCTGTCTGATTCTCAACAAGTGCAAGATACCTCTTGAAACAGTTAAACACTTCATCTTTATGCTTCATAAAGTATAGAATGGTCCACCTGCTATAGTCATCAATGAAGGACACATAATACCTTGAACCAGAAATGGAAGGGTCCTTGCTAGGTCCCCAAACATCTGTGTGTACCAAGTCTAGGTAGTCTTCATGCATGAAACCTTTCCTTGAGTAGGGTAATCTGTGAGACTTACCAAATTGACATGATCCACATTTGTAAATCATGTGTTGCTTGGATACATTAGGTATCCCAAGCACACATTGATCCCTGCACATTTGCTTAAGAGTTCTCTCTCCTATGTGCCCTAATCTTTCATGCCATATCTCTAACTCTGAAAGTGTCTGATCCTTGTAATTATACAAAGCAATGTTTTTTGTATCTTCTAGCTCAAATGTAAATAATCTACCTGATTTCTCCCCTTTGGCTATCCTTCTGAATCCTTGTTTTGGGTCCTCCACATATGCTCCATGTTGTGTGAATCTGACCTGCAAACCTTTCTCCACAATCTGACCAACACTCATTAAATTCTTAGTTATTGTTGGTACATAGAGTACCCTGCTTAATAGGTTCTGATTACCATCACATGTCTTCACATTTCCAATTTTGACAACAGAGTGTTTAGTGTCATCACGTGTTTGTACCTGATGTTTGCCCTTGGGCTCTTCCAAATCAGAAAGTAATGCCACATTGCCAGCTACATGGTTAGAACATCTTGAGTCAATGTAAAATAAATGATCATCATTTGTACCTATCTTGGAGGTCATATTCATGATCAATAAGGAGTCATCCTGCTCCTCTGTGTAGTTGTTATAGTCTCTTCTATTTCTGAATCCACCTTGGTAGTTTCCATTGTGGTTGTTGTTGTAGTTGTTGTTGTTGTATTGGTTGTTGTACCCATTGTAGCTTTGATGTTGGTTGAATCTGCCTCTCCCTTGAGAGTATCCACCTCTTGAGTAGCCTCTTCCTCTCTGATTTTTGTAGTTCTTGTAGCATTCATCTGTGGTATGATTGGACAATCCACAGATGTTGCATGGTGATGAGTTGTAGGGTCTCCCCCTACCTGACTTACCTCCTCTGCCTCTTCCTCTAGATGACCTACCTCTCCCTGCATAATTGGCTTGAGAGGTAGAGCCTTCTTCATCCTGTTTCTTCTTGCCTTTATCTTTAACCTTCTTATCAGTATAAAGAGCAGAGGGATTATTACCTTTTGATTGATCTCCAGCCTTTGTAAACTTTGCTTCATGTGTAAATAGTTGGCCCATGAGTGTTGTGAGATCAGGGGTATGCATGTCCATATAGAGGTCCATTGCAGTGGTGAAACTTTCCCACTTATCATCTGCCTTGAGTCCATTTGTCACTTGCCTGACTATTTGCTCCTCTTCAATTTCCTCTCCAATGCTTGCTAGTTGGTCTGCCACATCTTTGATCTTTGTCACATACTCTGAGACTGATTGCTTGGGCTGCTTCCTAAGGGTTGTGAACTCAATCCATAATTGGTTCTTCCTAGCCCTTGTGTTGGAAGAAAAATAATTTGACAAGGTTTCCCAAGTCTCTTGGGAAGTCTTACAGTTCCTTACATGAGGTAAAAGAAAGTCAGATATAGAGTTTAAGAGGTAAGACCTTGCCAAAGCATCCTTTGCACACCATTGGTTGAGCCTTTCATGTTCATCCTTTGTAGGTAGTCCTCTGGTCTTGAATGAGGGCAACTCCTCATCTCCTGATATGTATCCAAATAGACTTCTCCCTTGTAGATAGGTCTTCATTCTCAATGACCAAGCTTGATAATTGTTTCTGTCCAATTTGTCAATGAAGGAAGGGAAACCATCACCCATGTTTACCTTCTATGCTCTGATACCACTGTTGAGAGTGATGGATGGATGCACTCAGGAAATCAGGTGGTGCTGCAAATCCTGCTTCACACCTGCCCTTCTTTCTCTTCAGATATGGTTAGGAGACTCCTTGAGCTTCCAAATGACACCAAGAAACTATATATGTGCTTTACAAATCAATTGTGTAATGACCAAATCAAAACAGATGATTTTGAACCTTCACAAGTCCAAAAACTTTCTATTCCTGTAATGACACCTGCTCAGTCCTAAGCTCAGTGTGACCAGCACACTTGCAATTGGATTAATTCCTTCTAGGAGTATTAAATTAACTTAACAAGCTACCATTAGCAAGTTAAATCACTCCAATTAACAAACTATACACTGAGCATGATCTTTAGCAAAATCAGAGACACCCCCGACTTTTTAGGAACTACTCAGAAAAATACCAGAGACTGCCTTGACTGCAATTTCTCCCAAATGGCTGAATGAAATCCTTTGAGATTTTGTATGCTTGTAGTAGACTTTGAGCTGGTTCCAATGAGCTATAGATCACTTGATTTGGTTCAGTAGATCCAGAGAAATGCTCCTTTGAAGTTGACAGACTTGGAGTAGGAAGCTCAGACAAAACAGAGATGATGAATGTATACTTCTATTGATAAATGTGTTTGTACAATCTCATTAGCTTGACAAGCACAGCTAAATGAGGTATTGTGGTGTTGGCTATGAGGTACCACTCACACACAATGAATTACAATGATCAAATGACTCGGGGAGTGAGCTGAAGTGAGAGTATATGCCCGCGACTTTTCACTTCATCTTTTATAGGAGTTTTGAGATCATTTGAATTTGAAATTCAAACTTAGGCTCCCTTGAATCTCTCCTCTAAAAGTAGGGAGATATTCTCTCCATCTCAACATTCAAATTTCCACGACTAATGAGGTAGGTAAATGACTTTAAGTGATTACAAACAAATGACAAGTCACTTAGACTTTTACAAGGGGTAAATAGGTAAGAACATATAAGCATATGTTCATATGAGCCTTGCTTTAAGTGAAGCCTTGATAAACCTTTATCCATGCTAATCTTCCATAAGTCCAAGGTTCCAAGCCAATGTGTGTAGGCTTGTCTTGCACCAACAAGCTCATTCCTCATCTTCTCTGACTACCAAATAGCGACAGTCTGTTCATCAGCTCTTCGCTGTGATCTACCAATGACTATGTAGTACAACATCACCATCTTGAGTGAGTGAGATAGATAGACCAAGCGGGTGCAAGTTGTGTGTACTAACACAAAGAAGAAGACCGCGAGACGGGGAGAGAGCTGCTCTTTCTCTCTATGGTGAACAAAGAGGGATGAAGCGTTGAGAGGGAAGTTGTGCCCCTTGAGAAGGACTTGCTGATTGAGCCGAGCATTAGCAGAATCAGTACCTACACCTGATCACTCTCTACTTTGCGGAAATCGAGGGGTTCCACGGATTTGGCTCAGTGACTATATAGATATGCGCACCAAGTAGATCGTGGGCCGCAGAGAGAGATAGTCCATCAATGAAGTGCAGAGTTGGTGCCAAGGGAGGACAATGCTAAATTAGGAATTGAGATGCTCTAGCCCACTCTCATATGTGATACATCAGTGAATATGTAATCAACATACATAATTGTTGTTATTATTAGTCTTTTGAAATCTAGTTGCTAAATCTTCTCCAGGTGGTCTCATCCATGACATTTCACAGCTTCTACATGTTTTTGGTTTTTTTATTAACTCCTGAAATCTGAAACACGTTGAATAAACTTTTCTTTCAAGCAATGAACATCAACTCTCTCTTCCAGCTCAATTTTACCTTGTTGTACATCTCTTTTCTACCTTAGCCAATTATCTACAACTCAAGACTCATTCAATCCATAACTTTTAACATCATTGGCTCTCCTTTGTATTTCTCACAAGGGCTTCTATCTCAACACCAATTGGTACTAAGTGCCCTCTCTTGTAAACTCAAGCAATCAAAAGTATTATGTGTGTATGATTGTGGGATTGGAGGCTAGTCTAAGCCCACCCACAAGTTCTCTTTGAGCATCGACTCTCCCCACTCCACGGTGTCTTTGTGTTCACAAGTGAAGGGCTATTCTAAGACCCCCCCCCTCAAAGTGTCTCTTCTAATTCTTGGTGCAAGTGAAGGGCTATTCTAAGCCCCCCCACCCCCCAAAGGAGTTTTTCAGTCTGGTATCAAGTCGTTCATTTCAAGCTTTGTAATTATTTTGAAGCGGTTTTTTTGGCAAGTGTCTTTGATAGTGTTTCTAAACAATTTATCCTCAAAGCTTTCTAATGACCAAAAGTGAAGGTAGCTCATTATCTATGGCTAACTTCTTACCCTCTTTCACCCCTATTTTTATGCCTAAGGATGAATGCCTCAATGGACAAAATTACAATCTATGGAAAGATGTCATGCGTGCATATCTCTACACGAATCTTCTTCATGAGGTAGTAGAGGGTTCAGACCCCGAGCCCAATAGGGATACCAACTTAGACAATTGGCATGTGTGGAAGGTCAAGGACAAAAGAGCTTTAGTTCAGGTGTTACTTGCCTACGACGAATTGTCGAATGGACATATCACAGCCTGCAAGACGTCCAAGGATGCTTGGGATATGTTAACCGCTTTGTATGAAGACAAAACCCCTTCGAAAATATATGCATTAGAGGCTGAGTTTCATAATTTGGCAATTAGGACACACGACCCAATTACCAAAGTCATAGCCCAATTTGAGGACTACCAACGTAAATTAGCACTATGTGGTAGGCGGATCTCTAGTGAAGACATGGCCATTAGGCTTCTTAACAAGTTACCTAAGTCATATGAGACATTTGTCACAACTTTGTATAATCGCGACCAAGTCTTATCTTGGGAAGAGGTTCGTCGACTATTCCTCCTTCGCAACTCGCGAGCCAAAACGCCTTCCTCTCAGGAGTCTACCATGAAGGCCAAAGGACCATTCAATAAGGGCAAAACCACAAGTCATCATGCTAGCAATGGATCTATGCAAGGATCACATAATTCATCGAAGAAGTTCACCTGTAATTTCTGTGGAAAATCACGGCACTTAGAAAAGTTTTGCTATAAAACGAAACAATCATGGAAGGCTTCTACGTCTAGGCAAGCATCCAAAGGATCTCAACATAGATCCCACTGCTCTCGTGAGGAAATTTTCATCTCCACAGAAGCCAATGCCCTAGTTACTTCTAGCTCCCCACATGAGTGGATGTTTGATAGCAGAGCTACCTCTCATATGTGCAAAGACAAGGACTCCTTTGAAGAACTCGAAGAGCAACACGGGAGAAGTCTATCTCGGCAACAACGAAAGTTTACCCATCGAAGGAAAAGGGAAAGTTCAAATTACCAACAATCAAGTGGAATGCAAGTCTTTATCCAATGTTCCTTTTGTTCCAAACTTATGTATGAATCTCCTATCCGTCAAGGCCATTACAGATCAGGACAAACAAGTATGGTTTGATAACACCTCAGTTAAGGTAGTTGATCCCCATACAAAGGATTTCATTGCTCAAGGTATTGAAGAAAAGGGCCTCTACAAACTCTCTTGCTTTGTATCCAAAGAATCAACCTCAAGTTTGTGGCACCAAAGATTTGGCCACACTTCTTACTTAACAAAGATCTCTTCATGCCAACTTGTGAAGGGATTGCCAAAGATAGGGCAACTTACTGATGTCTACCAAGCTTGCACCCAAGGCAAGAATTATAGGGCCCCAGTTCCCATGGAAGCTTCAACACGAGCGAGGAACCCACTAGCCCTTATCCACATGGACTTATGTGGACCTATGAACACCCCATCCCTGAGTGGATCCCTCTACTTTTATCTTCTAGTAGATGACCACTCTCGCTATATTTTGGGTGTACTTTTTGAAGTCAAAGGCAGAAACATTCTCTAAGTTTCAAACTTGGATCAAGGAAGTTGAGAATGAAGCTTCGACTAAAGTTAAAACCATCAGATCAGATGGAGATGGTGAGTTTATCAATCAGGACTTTGATAACTTTCTCAACCAAAAAGGGATCAAAAGACAAGTCATTCAGCCTCATACTCCATCCCAGAATGGAGTAGCTGAAAGAAAGATACGCAGTGTGATGGAAATGACAAGGACTATGCTTCATCACAAGAATCTACCCTACAAGTTCTGGGCAAAAGCCATGCATACTGTCGTTCACATTGTTAAACGAGGATTTACAAGTGCATTACACAACAAAACACCCTTTGAAGCCTACTATGGAAGAAAACCAAATGTGAATTACTTTTGAGTCTTTGGTAGTGAAGCTTTTGTCCATGTACCAAAAGAAGATAGAAACAAGTTACAATCAAAGTCCAAGAAACACATATTCATAGGGTACAATGACTAATCAAAGGCGTACCATCTATATGATATGGAAAACCACTCCATCACCATTTCGAAGGATGTGATCTTCAATGAAGCTTCCTCATACTCAAGAAAAGATTCAAGTACAAGTCTTAGTCCACCTATCTACACTTTAGAGGGGGACTCAGTATTTCCAAACTCCAACTCAGAAGCAAGTACTTCAAGTCATCCGAGAAGATCTCAAAGACTTATTGACAAGAGACAGCGAGAACAAAGTCATTATGTCAATTACGCCATAATGCATCAGATTCAACAAATCCCAAAACCATCTAATTCCAAAGAAGCTCAAGGAAATCCTCAGTGGAAAGAAGCTATGCAAGTAGAAATGGATGCAATCATGAAGAACAAAACATGAACTCTTGTACTAAGCCCTCAAATCATCAAGTCATAGGAGTTAAGTGGCTTTATAAAGTTAAGTATAAGTGAGATGGCACATTAGACAAGTATAAAGCAAGGTTGGTAGCTAAGGGATACAAGCAACAACATGGCATTGACTATGAAGAAACCTTTGCTCGTACTGCAAGATTCACAACCATAAGAATCATCTTAGCACTAAGTGCTCACTTTAAGTGTCCCATTTACGAGCTCGACATCAAAAGTGCATTCCTCAATGGAGATCTTCAAGAAAACCTGAAGGCTTCAAGATCAAAGGCAAAGAAAATCAAGTCTACAAGCTTCACAAGGCACTTACGAACTTAAGCAAGCTCCCAGGGCCTGGTATGAAAAGATTCACAAGTTCTTTGAAGACAAGGGATTTCTCACAAGCAATGCTGATGCTAATCTCTATATCTATCAAAAGGAGTCTTTAGTAGCCATCATCATTCTCTATGTAGATGACTTGATCTTGAGAGGCTCAGACGAAGAACGCATCCAGTTCATCATCACACAGCTTCATCTTGAGTACTCTATGATAGATCTTGGCTTACTACACTACTTCTTGGGTATGGAAGTTTGGCAAACCAAAGAAGATATATTCCTATCACAGAAGAAGTACTGCTCTAATCTACTTTCCACATATAGGGGCATCAAACTCGTCGGATATTCAGATTTTTATTGGGCTCGTGATCCTGATTCTTGACGATCTACTTCTGGGTACACATTCTTGCTTGGCTCAAGGCCTATCTCTTGGGCAAGTAAGAAGCAGCCTGGAGTGCTCTATCATCCACAAAGGCTGAGTATCGAGCATCGAGCTTTGCAGCATGTGAGGCCATCTGGCTTCGACGTTTATTATCTTACATTGGAGTTTTGCAGGATACTCCGACATGTATCTGCACGGATAACCAATCAACGTTGGCCATCGCAAAGAATCGAGTATTCCATGCTCAGACGAAGCACATCGAGATCCAGTACCACTTCATCCGCCAGAAGCTCATACCTTAGGAGATTACTCAGGAGCAGTGTACCTCTAAGGAGAACCTGGCGGACATGGTCACGAAGGCTCTACCTCCGGTTCCGCTTCAAGGCTTGGTGGATCTCTGCAGCATTCAGCCGCTCCAAAATGGAGCTGCAGAGGGGGTGTTGATGACATGATTGCTCCTACTCCATCTACATTTGTATCCGCATGAGTGCATCTCCATTCTATATCTAGGAGGCACTCCATTTCTCCTCTATTTCCATTTTATATTATATTTCCTTTGTATTGGGGTACCTTGCCATGTGCTTTTACCAGTTGTATTCATTCTTCTTTCAGGAGACTTATCCCACATATGATGTAATTTTGAGAGCCCCTCCCAAATCTATATAAGGAGGGCCTCTCCCCTCATTTGTACTTGGTTAGAAGCTTGAGGAGCCTACTCCATGCTCTTGGCAAGCTCATTTCTGATCCACATGAGTTTACCCATTTCATGGTCTACTCATTTTGTGTCTCACACATTCTTTATTTTGTGAGAGTACCTTACTTTTCATTTTTCTTCCGCGTGCGTACTCTCTACAGATTCCACCTGCAACACCATTATGTGTAGGTTCTAAGATTTTCAAATAGTGCGATTCTTGAACGCACGATCTTAAGTAACCATCTTTGCGTCTTTGGTTTTTGTCTCCAACTAAGGCATAGTCGTGAGCCTCTTGCTCCATGCTTTGTCTTCTTGCTAGACTAGCCTCGCTTGGTAGTGTTCTTGATCTCATAAATGCTACCAATGGAGCACTCCATTCTGGAATTAATAACACATGATAAATGGTAGCATGCTCCATTGGGGGATTTTCTTGGCACACTTGAAAATTCTTAATCCACTCATGTATTTCTTTATCCATACTAGGCAAATACACTCCTAAAGGTTTTAGATTCTGAAATGTTTTTTGTTTAGAGTAGTGATTTCCTAGCAGTCCTTCATCGGCAAGTAGCAACCAACTACTATGTTCATCATCCTCAAAACAACAAGCTCATACATCCTCTGTATCTTGTTTCTACATACTTCCCACCAATACTTGATATGTTTGTGATCTTACAATTTCATCTCTGTTTGTTTTCACATTCTTATTTTCGGATCAAAGGTTTGGACATGTACCAACTTAGTTGTCCATTGAGGAACAACTTCTAAATTGAATAGATAAGCATCGGGAAATTCATCGGAAACTCCTTGTGGTGACTCTCTGAAAGGTGGTCTGCCTTGAGGTGGGTTCTTACTTTCCTAACAACCACTTCAAAGTCATATTCCATTAGTAAGAGGAACCATCTTACTAAGCATTCTCTATTGCAAGGTTTATTGACCAAATATAGCAAAGCTTGATGATCCATGAAAACTTGAACTTGTTGGCCAATAATTAGTGTCTAAACTTCTAGATGGAATATACCATGCCTAATCCTTCTCTTTGAGTTGCTAGAATAGTTTTGCTCAACTGGGTTTAGTTGTTTGCTAGCATATGCTATAGGCAAGTCTAGATTTCCTTCACTTGTGGGTTGTGCTAGCACACATTCTATTGCTTCATTTGATGCATCCACATGAAGATGGAATGGGTTATTCTAATCATGAGTGGTCACTATTGGTGTTGTACATAAATGTCTCTTGAGTCATTGAAGGAATTTTTGCATTCATCATTGCACTCAAAATTTTTCAACAAGGCATAAAGAGGTTAGCTATGATTGCATACATGTGAATAAACATGTAGTAATATCCTCAATGGCCTATAAAGGCTTGTACCTCTTTAACATCCCTTGGCCTTGGCAACCCTACTATGGCTTTGACTTTGTCCTCATCTGTTCATATTGTGCTTTTAAAAATAATATGACCTAAGATCTTGCCTTGATGTACCATGAACACACACTCTTCTGGGATTAGACACACTCGATATTCTCTACACTTGTTGAAGATCTATCTCAGTTCAGGGATGTGGAGTCTTCTTTCTTGGGAATGGGAAAATAAATAATCCATGTATACTCCTAAGCTCTTTCGCAAGAACTCCTTGAAGACATGGCACATGAGCCTTTGGAATGTTGCAAGTGTGTTGATGAACCCAAATGGCATCACACAAAAGGCAAAGATCTCCTACTCTCTAGCAAAGGCTGATTTGTGTTGATCTTCTAGGACAATGGCTACTTGGTTGTAACATGAAAATCCATCAAGGAAGCTATAAACTTCCTTGCGTGGAACACTCCCCAATAAATGTTCAGTGATTGGAAGCAGATAACTATCTCTAATCATAGTGGCATTTACTTTCTTAAGGTTACTACACACTTGAAACTTCCCATTCTTCTTGGACACCACTACAATGGGGGATACCCTTTAGTATGCTCAATCTCATAGATAAGTCCAGCTTCAATCAATCCATCAATTTGTTCTTTTATTTTTGTTGCATGTCATTATATGTGTAGGGCTTCTCTTTGGTGGGCTTCGCATCAATTTGTTGGTGCAGGGAAATCAACAATTGAAGTTTTTGGTGAAGGTTTGGAAGTCAAGGAGTGAAGAAAAGATCAAGTTATGAAGCATGGAGAAAGTATATATGAAGATGTGTAGCGTTTCCTCAATCACAACCTATCCCCAATCACAATCTTTCGATTACTCAGAAATAACAGTGGAGAGAAGAACGTAGAGATTGCACAAGGTAAAAGAAAATCTGATGCGGAAGAGTAGAACAAATATGATGCAGAGAAGGAAGAATTTTGATATTATAGATGTGAATCAATGGTTACAGTAGCTTTGGACAATAGCTTCTTGATGAAGCCTCTACCTCCCGACCACCCCCGAGCTATCACAATCGCATTCTCACTCGCACTCTCAATCACACTCTCACTCTCACTCTCACTCAATTACAAGGTAATTCTCAGATTTCTGTGCGTCCTCCGTGTTGATGCGCAGGCCTTCTTATCTTTTTCCGTTTGATCGCAGCCGTGCTCCCCAAAGAAGTGTGCGATCCACCAAATTTAGAAAAAGTCGAGTTTCTCCAAAACTTTCCCAAAAAGCCATGTGATCGTAGTGTACTTCCTTTCTTTAGCATACCTGTCAAAAATAGCAGAAAAACACCAAGAAGACATATCCGAAAACATACATAATTAGACATGGTGACACGTGAGCATGAGAATCATGGATTCGAATAGAATTAGACAAGACTCGTTTTTTTTTTTTGGGAAAAAACCGCACTTTTCAAAGCCCTGTAACTCAAAAACAATGAGGAATTAGGTTAAGCTTGTGAGAGAAACTTTTATTCAATTTTTCGATCTGCACAATAGTGTTAGAGACGTCCGAGGTCCAAATCCACCTCCAAATGCCACTTTTGAGCCGTGCAAGGTTTAATATTCTAGAGAGAGAGTAAAATCAAGGCATTTTCTTACAATGAACTAAACGTAGGACCCTGAACGAGGTACTTAGAACATGATTCACAAAAATCTCACATAGGCACTTTTATTCTCTTCTACTTGCTCTACCTTTCCCTCATACAGAGTTTTCCTTAATTCTTTAATCTTCACCTTCAAAATGCCACTGGAAAACATGATGATGATGCAATTAAGGTCTAGAGAGAGAATATGAAACTTTTCAACCCAAAATTTTTCCTACATGCATAAAATGACCTAATTATTCGTTCTAAGCATTATCCCCACAATGAAATTCAGAAAGTTCAAAATGAATTATTTCACTAGAAAAGAGGCCTATCACAATTCTTCCCCCCTTTAAGAACTCTGTCCTCAGAGTTGGAAAGAAGGATAATGTGTTAGAAAGTCATCTAAATTCACCCAACTCGAATCTTCTACTGGGTATGAATGCCATTTCACCAAAATTTCTACTATAGATCTATTTCTAAGAAATGTTTCCTTCCTATCTAATATTATTTCCGGTTGAAGCTCAAAAGAGCCATCGTCTTTCAGCTTATAATTGTCTTGCAAAACATGAGCAACATTAGACACATATCTTCTAAGTAAGGTGACATGAAATACAGGATGCACATTTAGATATTTAGGTAATTCCAGCAAATAAGCAAGAGATCCGATCTTTTTCAAAACTTTAAAAGGGCCTGCATATCGAGGAGAAAGTCTATGATCCTTCCCTAGCAACAAGTTAGATCGGTGAGGATTAACTTTAAGAAATACCATATCATCAACTTGGAATTCAAGTGGTCTTCTCTTTAAATCATAGAACTTCTTTTATCTTTTCTGAGCTTCTCTGATATGTTTCTTAATTTTTCCAAGTTCTTCATCCATCTTATCAAGCATTTCTTTGGATACCTCTA
Source organism: Ceratopteris richardii (assembly GCA_020310875.1). NCBI lineage: Eukaryota > Viridiplantae > Streptophyta > Polypodiopsida > Polypodiales > Pteridaceae > Ceratopteris > Ceratopteris richardii. Next base: position 67,426,325 of record CM035418.1, read on the forward strand.
CTTTATTTGGAAAACCCAAAAACGAAGGTGGAGTCAAACAATTATAACCATACATAGCTTCAAACGGAGTCATTTTTATAGATGCATGCCATGCACTATTGTATGCAAACTCAACCAAGGGTAAATATTCACTCCAATTATCCTGCTTTTCATTCACATACATACGCAACATATCCTCAACTACCCTATTAACCCTCTCGGTTTCCCCATCAGTTTGCGGATGGAAAGCTGTACTCATATGAAGTTGAGTTCCAATGGATTCAAATGTCACTTTCCAGAAGTTTGACGTAAATCTAGAATCTCTATCAGAAATTATGCTTTTAGGCATTCCATGCAATCGAAATATTTCTTTTACAAAGATTCTTGAAACATTCAAAGCAGTATCAGTCTTTTTCATAGGAAAGAAGTGTGCCATCTTGGTAAGCCGATCGACTACAACAAATATGGTATCATGCTTACTTCTGGTCATAGAAAGCTTAGTGATAAAGTCCATAGAAATAGACTCCCACTTCTGATTTGGAACATCCAAAGGTTGAAGCATTCGTGGCATCCTCTTAAACTCAGATTTCACCTGTTGGCACTTCAAACATTCATTTACATATTTTCTAATATCCCGCTTCATACACGGCCAAAATTAAGAATACTTTGTTTTAACATATGTCCTTGAATAACCTCGATGTGCAAAAAAAGGTGCATCATGACAATCATGCAGTATTTAAACTTTTAGTGGAGATTCAAAAGATAAGCATAGCCGATTGTTACAATATAGTGTTCCATTCTGCAAATGAAATTTTTCCTCATACGTCGATCCCCTGTTCGCATTCAAAGCATTCAAAATAGGTGCATCAAAAGGATCCTGTTTTATCTCTTCTTGAATTTGATTGAGAAAATCAGAATTTATTACAGAAACAAGATTACACAAAGGTCTCCGACTCAATGCATGAGCAACCTTATTTTCCTAACTAGCAAGATACTTAATGTCAAAATCATACTCGCTTAATAATTCAATCCAACGCTTCTGCCTGTTGTTAAGCTATGGTTGAGTGAAGATGTATTTTAGACTTTGATGATCTGTTTTCAATTCAAACTTAACCCCTAACAATAGATGTCTCCAATGCTTAAGTGCATGCACAACAGCAAGCATTTCTAAATCATGAGTAGGATAGTTAAGTTCATGCTTTCTTAGTTTTCTGGACTCATATGCGACCACCCTGCCATCGTGTGAAATAACACATCCTATCTGACTACCACTTGCATCACATGCAACCACAAAAGGATTTCCCATTTCTGGTATTTTCAAAACACAATTCTCAACGACTTTTTGTTTCAATGTTTCAAATGATTTTTGACAGGCATCACTCCACGCAAATCCTACATTCTTTTTAGTTAATTCGGTGAGGGGTAGCTATCTTAGAGAAATCCTTAATATGTGCTCTTTCATATTGTGCCAACCCAAGAAAACTTCTAACATCCCTTACAGTCTTAGGAATCGGCCAATCAACTATTGTTTTTACTTTATCTTCATCTATAAGGATTCCTTCTTTTGATATTACTCTTCCTAGATACACAAGTTTATCTTTAGCAAAGAAACACTTACTCTTTTTCCCATACAATTTGTGTTCTCTAAGAGTTTGCAAAGTCTTCTTGAGATGTACCGCATGCTCCGAATCATCTTTAGAGTACACAAATATATCATCAAGGAAGACTAAGATGAATTCATCTAGGTAATTGTGAAAAATATTATTCATCAAGCACATAAATGTGATAGGAGCGTTTGTTAAACCAAAAGGTAGAACCATAAACTCATAGTGACCATATCGTGTTCGAAACGCCGTCTTAGGAATATCCTCTATTTTGATCCTAATTTAGTGATATCCAGATCTTAAGTCAATCTTTGTGAAAACGGTCGCTCCACTTAATTGACCTAATAAGTCATCTATGTGAGGGAGTGGATACTTATTCTTAATTGTTCTTTTATTCAACCCCCTATAGTCAATGCATAATCTGTAAGAGCCGTCTTTCTTCTTCTGAAATAGAACAGCGCACCCCAAGGTGAGACACTCGGTTTTATTAAGCCTTTCTTCAAAAGATCATCTAATTGAATCTTAAGCTCCTTTAGTTTATCAATGTTAAATCTATAGGGTGCTCTAGAATATGGTTCACTCCCTGGATATAGGTCAATGGCGTGGTCAGTCTGCCTAGGTGGGGGTATACCAGGCAAATCTTCTGGAAATACATCGGCATATTCTTTCAAGAGATTTCCTACGTAATCTGGAATATCTTCGTCATTACCTTCCTGATGGAGATTGTTCACATATACTACAAATGTTTTGCAGCCATCATGTATACCTCTAACTATCTGCATAGCAGAAATAAGAGTAGGCTTAGGATTAAAGACATCACCTAGAATATGAATAGATTCATCATTTAGCTTCAGAGTGATCATTCTTTGTTCACAATTAATTGTCGCAGCATTTTTAACTAACCAATCCATGCCTATGATTACATCACTCTGTTTCATCTCAATTACATGGAAGCTTCCAGAAAAGCGTCTATTAGAAAGAGTAAATTAAAGGTTTTCAACATATCCTTTCGTGTTGTGTAATCGTCCATTGGCCATCTCTACAGGTCTAGTTATTTGCATATTTAGGGCTATCCCTAGATTGTGTACCAATTTGAAAGATAGAAAACAATGGGTACTACCTGAATCGATCAAAAATCTGGTTTTATGCGCAGAAATCATACTCGAAATCGTGATTATAGAAACCTTTGGGAAAGAACTAACCACCATGCAACGTAAAGTAGAGTCAGCGCACTTACCCTCATCATCTGCTTCCTCAATAATTGTACCCTCCTCGATGATGTTTATCGCTTTCGATTGTGCGGGTCGAAAGACTGCCTTGTTCGGGCACTCATATGTCCGATGCCCTTGCTCCCCGCAACCAAAACACAGACCAAGTCTTTTTGCCCTCTCAATAAAATTAGGGTCTTGTTGCCACTCAATTGGTTGACACCTCCTTTGATTTTCCACCGGCCGAGTAGGGTTCTTACTTTGGTCGTTAGAAGATGGAGTTTTCTTTGAATTGTTCATGTTTATTGCAACAGGTCTTTGTGGCCTATGTCCCATTGCAATGAATCTGCTTCTATTTGCCTTCTGCAAATTGAACTTCTCCATCTTCTCAAAGTTCTCAGCCATCGCAACAACATCAAGAAAATCAATGCATCCAGATCCCTTAACTTGATAGCGAAGTTCCTCACGAAGCCCTTCAATAAACTTACTCTTTAGAGCATTACCACTAACCTCTAATGCATATTTATGAAGACGTAGGAACTTCTCTTTGTACTCATCAACAGATAAGCTATGCTTGTCACTTTTGTGTTGTCGAAAATTGTAGAACTCCATCTTCTTCTCCATATGGTAGTGTGGAGAACAATAGCGTTTTTCAGCTTGTTCTCTAAATTCCTTCCATAGAACAGGACCAGAACGCGTTCGAGTCTACATATATGACTTCCACCATAGCTTCGCAATCCCACGCAGATGCAGGATCCCAACTTTTGCCTTGGACTCTTCACTAAATTGTCGAAGGTCAAAGAAATCCTCTAGTTCTTCGATCCATGCCTCAAGATCTTCGCCACTCTTCTTCTCGCCATCAAAATCATTTAACTTTGCCTTCTTGAAAACTTGGTTAAGGGCAAACTCACCTGGTTCCATATCTTCAGAATTGCGTTTTTGTTTTTCGCGAGGTATACTAGATGTTCCCGCACCTTCATCTATTTCATCGTTTAGCTCCACAAACAAATTTGTTGCTCCTTCTGGTTGCTTTCCCCCTCGTTCTTTGCGCAATTCACTAAGAAGGTTCTGAATAAGCTCCTCTTGTTCAGGAACCTTTTGTGTTAGACCTTCCATCGTTCCCGCGGATTGATTCTGCTCTGATACCACTTGTAGCGTTTCCTCAATCACAATCTATCCCCAATCACAATCTTTCGATTACTCAGAAATAACAGTGGAGAGAAGAACGCAGAGATTGCACAAGGTAAAAGAAAATCTGATGCGGAAGAGTAGAACAAATATGACGTAGAGAACGAAGAATTCTGATATTATAGATGTGAATCAATGGTTACAGTAGCTTTGGACAATAGCTTCTTGACGAAGCCTCTACCTCCCAACCACCCCCGAGCTATCACAATCGCATTCTCATTCGCACTCTCAATCACACTCTCAATCACACTCTCACTCTCACTCACACTCTCAATCACACTCTCAATCACAAGGTAATTCTCAGATTTCTGTGTGTCCTCCGTGTTGATGCGCAGGCCTTCTTATCTTTTTCCGTTTGATCGCAGTCGTGGTCCCCAGCAGAATCCAAATAGCATAAAATACACATGCTCGTAAGAAACGTCTAACCTCACTAATATTCTTACAAGTTTTAGATAATTTATTTATAGCATCTACTTTTTGAGGATAAGGCCTACGACCATAGTAACCACATAAATGTCCTACAATTAAAACTTCATTAACTCCAAATACTGGTTTTTTTATAGAAAAAGTTAATCCTACTTCTTCAATTCTTTTAAGTATTTTCTCACAATCTAAAATATGATTAGCTACAAACTTTCTACATCCTAAAGAATCTAATGTTTTATCTTTTTCTTTTTCTTCACAACCTTTAATTCGAATATCATCTATAAATGGCATGGTCACATTAGGAATAAAATCATGAAGAACCATATTCATTGCATTCATCATATATGCTACCAAATTTGTAGCTCCTTGAGGAAGAGTACACATACGAACTAATTCTAAAGGAGTCTTCATTGTAGTAATATCTCTACTCTCAGTAGCAAGCTGAAACTGGTCATATCCTGAAAATAAATCACCCATAGAGTAGATAGAATGCCTAGCAAATGCTTCGGCAAATTCTCCTACAATAGGGCCGCTTCCCACGTTCCTAATAGTAACTTTATTTACGGGTTGTAATTCTTGAATAAACCTAAGTTTACCATTCTTTTTAGGAATAGTAAACCATCTATTAGAATAAGGTGTGAAGGAAGGTTCTAAAATTTTCATATGCATCTTCTCCTTAAGTAGTTTCATTAGCTCAGGTAAATGAGCCTTTGGAACTGGTATAGGGCGAAGATTCCAAGGTATATGGGCTACAGTAAATATGATCATAGGAGATACTATTCTAGGGTCAACACATCCTATTTCATCTGGATAAAGAGAAAAAGCTTTTCTATGTTTTCTAATCATTTCACGAAACAAATCATGTTCAGAAGGCAGTAAAAAAGAATCTTCATTTTCTATTTTTATCAATTTAATAGTTTCTTCAGTAAATTTAAGTCCTATTTTTGAAATATCACGTAAGATGGGATCATTAGCTACTTGTTTTATTTCTAGATCACTTCCTTCAGGTAAAGCTTGAGCTACATGTTTCACTTTTGATCTACTGTTTTATACTTTGTATTATTTTTAACTTCATGAAAATCAGAAACAAATTTTGAAAATAAATCATATTCATTTAATGAGTTTAAAAGAATAACATGTAATAATTTTTCATCATGTAAGGTTTCATTTATTTCTTCAAATAAAGTTGAGGAAAAAGAAGTTTCACATTTTCAATATTTTCATTTTTAGACATATATCCTTTATCTTTAAAATATTTTTCATGTTTTTTCATTGTTTTTCTAGGAATATCTTTACTATTTAAAATTTGTAATTTTAAAGATGTAAAATAAATAGAAAAATTATCTATTTTATGTACATATTTATGCGAGATATCAAACCAGTTACCACTGTTGTCCCGCTCAACAATGGTGTCTTGTAAAAATTTTGATCAAAGTATGTTCCATAATCACTAAGAGGTAGATGACTCGTGCATCTTCTCTTGTGACCTAATAGGTGTTTTCCTAATTTGTTCTCTATTTCTAATATGGTTTGGGTTAACAGTCATTACTTGTAAGGATTGTAAGTCATCTTTTGATCTAAATCTAGCATAAATAGAGTCATCATCCATTATTTTTGTTTCCATACGAGTTTCACAGATAAAAGGTTGCCCTAAGATTATTTCATAAGAACAGGTATCTTGTATAAAAAAGTGAAATGTTTCACTAATTCCACCTATTGAAATTCGAATGTTGGCACATGCTCCTAAAAGTGCACCACATCCGTTGTCTGTTGTTCTTGTAATCCACCCATGCTGTTTATCTATAGGCCATCTAAATTTATCATATAACTGTTTTGATATAAGGTTTATTTCTAAGCCTAAATCTAGTAAAGCTAAAGCTGTACAAGAATTTTTCCTATCTCCTAAATTTACTTTCATCTCTGGTGTTCCCCTAGCCCAAAAACTCTTTTTGTAATTGCTTTCATATTTTTCTTGTATATTATCTGGAAGTATAGGTCCTAAAAAATTTTTGTTAACGTATCCTTCACTTTCTTCTTCATCATCAGAGTCAGAAGAAAAGGAATCTTTAGAAATATGAGTTACATCTACATTGTCATGCATTTCAGTATCACTATTTAATGGAAATCTTTTTCTTTTAATCATTTTAATAAAGTTATCTTTAAATTCTAATTTAGCTATAGTAAATAATTGTTCAAGTGACATAGTCACTTGACTTTTTAAAAGAATATCATACAATATTTCCTTTGTGTCATTTTTTTGTTCAAGTTCTGAAGTTAAAATAGCTTTTGGAATTCTTTTGGGTTTCTTGGTTTTCCCCTCATTTTTATCTGTTTCTTCATTAGTCTTTGAATCTAATTCACTAGGTTTGTTTGATGTCTCAGGTTGTTTGCCCTCCCGTATAACTTTTCTTTTCTGCTCATCTGAATCTAAATTTGTATTTTCATTAAATTGAACATTTTTAGGTTCTTTTCTTAATTGTTTTCTAGTTACTCTTTGATTAGACTCATCTAAATCTTGCGTTTCATCCCTTTTTCTCTTTTCTTCCACATTTGAAATATGTGAGAAGATAGAGAAATTATCTATAGGTGAGTTCCATGCTGTTTTGTTCATTATATCATCTCTAGCTTTTATCAATGCTTCTATTGAATAATTTTTAGTTTCATTTGATGTGTCATCATCTAGATCACTTTCATTGCATTCTAATCTAACCCCTTATGAGCTTCTTTGTGCTTCTGATATATTTTCATATAGTTTTTGCATTCCAATCTAGATCACTTTCATCGCATTCTAATCTAACCCCTGATGAGCTTCTTTGTGCTTCTGATATATTTTCATATAGTTTTTCAATTTACAACTAGAGGGAGGTGGGTGCGGTAGTCACATAGTTTTTTATCAATATCAATTACTAATTTTCTTTCTTTTGCTTCTTTTAGTGATTCACATGCATAAGACATATGTTTAGTGGAGTCACACCAAACACATCGTCAGGTGGGTGCGCCTCTTCGTTCATTATTCTAGGCTACTGGTTGATTCATTATACGTGCTATAGGTATAGGATTCATTTGTGGGGCATGAGTAAATTGAGGACCTAGAATTGTTCTATCTTGACTAGTTAAGGAATGAACTGTGTTTTGAAGTGTTGCCACTTCCTTAGATATGTTCGTATGCATCTGCATTATATTATCTAGTTTATTAAATAGTATTTCAAACTGTAACTCACTAGGCACTTTAGATGTTGAAGCTTGTTGAGTTAAACTAGAGTTTATATTAATTTTAGGATTTTGAGTAGTTGGTCCTATTGTTGGAAAGCTTAAATTCATATCATATAGTAATGACTGCCTCTGTTTCATTTGTGCTACTATTTCTACTACTTGTTTTAGTACCGCCCAGTCCTCTATTAAACCATATCTTTTCCCAAGTTCTTCTAGTCTTTTTTCTACTTCACTTCTAATGTCTGTAGGTAAAGCTTTTAGGAAATAAAGAACTATATCTGATGTAAGAGCAGTCCTATCTTGCTTAGGCAATTGTGAAAATCTCTTCATAAATTCTCCATGTAATTGTGTAAGAGATATTTGGGTTTTTGGTGTGCTAAGCCACTTCATAAATCCCGCCCTACTGTGTTGACTATAATCTTATAAGTAAAATTCTTTATGCATTTGTTTTTTAAATTCTTCCCATGCAAGTGCTTTATGAGGTTCTATAACACTAATGGCTGAATCTATTGCAAGTCTTACAAAAAAGGTTACCCATTTATCTACTGGCAAACCATGTAGTTTTGCTAGGTCTTCAAAAGTGTCTAAATAATTAGTTGTGTTAACTCCTGTGAATTTCCCTTTTTCTTTTAACATAGCCTCAACTACTTTTTGGCCTTGGGTTTCTGACATCATATTTTTAAATAACTCATCCATTTTGTTATGTATGTTAGAACTAGATTTAAGTTCTTTAATATAATCCTTAATTTCTTCTTGACCTTTAGATTTTTGTTCCCTTACCAAACTAACTAAGTTGTTTGATTCCAGATTTACTTAATTTAAAAAAACCTTTAAAAAAGTCTTGAAAATAGATTCTAACTTTTCAATGAAAATTCGTGTTGAATTTTCAAACTAAAATTATGCTAATTTAACAATCCTCAATAATTTAATAAAACTAGATACTAACTTTTCAAATAAATTTCTTTTTGATTGTTTTAATTAAAATCGTACTAATCAAACAATCGTAAATAAATACTAACTTTTAAATGAAAATGCTTTTTGAATTTTAAATCTAGCAATTCCTACTATCTTAAGCTCTCCTAAAGTCCTACTTAAATAGTCACAAATAGATGCAAGTTTAGAAAATATACCTGACAGTTGGAGCAGAAGCTAGAGTGCATGTGAAATTTTCAAGTTACATTTGATGAGCAATAAATGCCTAATACAAAAAATCTAAGTGCCGTGAGTGCAAACATTTTTCTTCAAAAATTTGATGGTAAGGGTGTAGAGATGAGGTTTACTACTTGCCTATTCATGTGGAGGCGCTCAGAGCCTAAGCCCAACCCTCAACAACCAGGGAATTACAAGGTTTGTAATTTCTACCTCTCTAAGATGACCACCTCAAGCTACTGCAACCACGTAGTCTAAACCAAGCTAATGCATATGCAAGAAAAGGAAAAGTGTTTATACCTGTCCTACTGTGCCGTTGTTCACGTCGGGTTCACATGTGGGAGCGATTTCTGACGATCGGCGGATCAATTCAGTCGCATCGCTAATGGCGCACGCAGGGTGACTATGCAGAACAAGTATAAATTTTCCTAAGGTCCGTAGGGCAAAGCGTTTCTATATCTTTCTACTGCTTCTAAATAGGTTGGTAAGATTAATTTCTCACTAACTACTTGATCTTTAATGGTTTCGATTATGTTTAAATCTTCTTGAGAATTATCTATGTTTCTAGCTACAGATGGTGGAAAAAGGTCTTCACTATCTTCAATACTAGGTGAAACAAAGGAAATTAATGGCAATGTTCTAGATATTCTACGATCATGCAAAGTTTCTTCTACTACCTTATCTTTAACTAACTCTTCATTTTCTTCAAATGGACTAGGAAACAAAATTTCAAAGGTAGATGGAGGTACGAAGGTGTTACTAGAAGAAGCTTTTTTAGACATAAGAGATGCAAATGAAACTAGATTAATAGATTTCCTATACAAAGCTATAAGATTCTGTTCAAAAAGAATAATCTATACAAGCTAAAAGGATAACCTATACAAACTAATCAATAGATTTATAACTAAGAAAATTCTTCACACTTCAAATCTTCAGTTCGTCCTTTTCAGCTTCAGTTCATCTTAAAATCACATCAAAGAAATCAATATGCTTTTTATAAAAGATTAACACTCATTTTAATCTTATCATATTAAAAAACTTAATTTAATTTAAGATAATTAACTTTTCTTAACACACATATATATAAGTACATTCATTGATTTAAACATACACATTGCAATAAATATTACATTTATACAATTACTCTAGCATACATCATTCATTCATATAAGTACATTGCTTCATATACTTATACATGTTCATACATATTATATAAGCTAACATGCATCACATGCATATACATACACTTCACATAAATGAACATGCATACATGCACACTAACATACACGCTTTACATAAATGATCATGCATTCATGCACATACATGCACAAATGAACATGCACAAACACACGTATGCATACCATACATATACATGCATACATAACTTAGATACCCTAACATAACTCAAATGCATGCATACACATGCATAAATGAATATACATACATACATGACATACACACATGCATAAATACTTACACTACCACACATGCATGAACATACATATACATGCATACATACCTTATACTAACACACATATGCATAAAGATACATACACACATATGCATGAACATACATACACACATACATACATGACATGCACACATGCATAAATACTTACACTAACACACATGCATGAACATACATACACACATATGCATGAACATACATACACACATATGCATGAACATATATAACACACATATGCATGAACATACATACACACATACATACATGACATGCACACATACATGCATAAACATGCAAATAAAACTACACTAACATAGCTCATAAGCATACATGCACATGCATAAATGATCATGCATACATGCACATGCACTAGCAACCATGCATAAACATACATGCATTTACATGAAGCAAGCAAACATGCATGACATGTATACATACATGCAAACACTATCATAAATGCATAACATAAATCAACATGCATGCATACATGAAACACACATAACATCTAGTATGCATACATTAATTGACATGCATTAACTAACATGTATAAATCTCTAACATGCATTATTTACATGCAATAACATATGCATGCACTTAACATACATCTAACATTCATAAACATACCTATCATTTACATGCATATCCTAACATCTAACATGCACTACCTTAACTAACATGCTTTAACATTCCTAACTTGTAACATCTAGCATGCATTGCTTAAGATCTAACATGCATTACCATTTACTAACATTTCTAACATTTGACAAGGGTACATGCACTAACACCTAACATGCACTAACATGCACTAACATCATACATGGGTTCATGCACTAACAACTCAGATGGGTTCAATCAATTACTAAACACACCTATCATGATACATGAGTAAATGAACTTATCTCTAATAACATCTAACATGGGCACAAACATCACTAAATCTAATACATTTTCTACTGAGTTACTAACAAGCTAAGGGTTGAAGAAGCTTGAGTTAAGGGTACAGAAAGAAAAGGAAAGGATAAAAGAAGATAGAATAGAGTAAATATTTGGATAGGGTAATCCTTCTTTTTGCTAACCTGTGAACACAAAAAACATTAGGATAACAAATCATACATTTAATATGTAACCAATTCAATTAATTAAACACACATACATAAATACTTAAATATATATACTTATAGTAAATCAAATACATTTAAGACATAAATATTCGCATGCACACACATACTAATATATACATACATAAATACTTATACTTACATTTAAACAAATATCTATATAAAGACATATATAATCACACGCAATATATATTAACATATATATTTATACTCCATATTTTCATTTTGTTAGTATTTAAGACATAAATGTAACATATAATATCATAATATAATATATAAACCTAAATCAATCATTTAATATATCTAAACTTCAAAATAAAGTAAATAAAGTAAATATATATAAATCATGATAATATAAATAATAAAATAAAAAAGAAAAGAATATAAAAACTCTCTCTCTCTCTCTTTATCTCTCTCTCTTTCTCTCTCTCTGTCTTTCTCTTTCTTCTGTGTCGTCGGCTGCGTCCGTTGGCTACAGGGACAGAGGAAGGGAAGGAGAAAAAGTTTAAGAAAGAAAAAAGAAAAACTAAAAAAAATAAATATATATAGGGAGAGAATGAAAGATTCATTTTAATAATAAAACAAGAAAAAAACAAAAGTAAAAAAAATAAAAAAAATAAAAAACAAAGCACCTCAGTCCTTACTCTCTCTTTCTTTCTCTCTTTCTCTCTCTCTCTCTTTCTCTGTTGCGCGCACAGCTCTGCTGCGCCGCTGAAAGAGAGAAGAGAGGGATAGGGAGGGAGAAAAAGAGAATTTAATAAACAAGGGAGAGGAAAAAAGAAATGGAAGAATAAAGGATGAGGAAAAAAATCAACGACGCTTCACTTTCGCTACAATCATCAGAAAATAAAAAGTAAAAAAAAATTTGCTTTCCATAAATTGAAGGACAAAAGCAAGAGAGATGGCCTTCTCTCTCCTCCTGTCATAGGACTGTCATAGAAATATGTGCAAAAAAAAAATGACTATAGTCGAGAGCAAAAAGTAAGTACCGAAAAATCACATGAGCTTGTGAGTACGTACTCCCCTCTTTAAATAGATGAGAGTAGCCCACCATAGCCCACATTTTCCCTTAGATAACTGATCCATGCAACCTAAATTAACTCTTCTTCAACTCCACATCACTCCAACAAGAATTTAGGCGTGGAAAATTCTCTATTTGTTTTTCCAAAAATTCACACAACCATACAATTAAATATTTACTGGACCATAGACTTTAGATTTAAATACAACCTTTCACTTCCTTTTTATTTATTTAATTACTTTAGAATAAATCCAAACCTTAGAATAAAATAAATTTAACCCATCAATAAATTAAATTATTACCATAACCTTAGTGAAATTTAATAATAAACATATTTTTTTTATTTGAAATATTTTCCTAAAGTACCATTT
>CM035418.1:67444069-67481569 GCA_020310875.1 Ceratopteris richardii
CATCAAGAGGCATGGGGCCCTTCTGAATACGAAAACTAATCTCCTCTGGAAAGTCCATAATGGTTCTTCGTCCAGATTCAAACCCCCCTATGAGCTTGCCTGATAAACACCAAGAAGAATTCTCTTGTCCTTACATAAAGCAAGTCTAAGACATCCACGTCATCATAAATAATTTTGCAATGTGCATGTTAATAACTCCTGAACCGGGGCAATGAAAATCACTATGAACACAAATAAAGGTTTCATATTGTTCCAAGTTTTCCGCAGGGAGCACACGAAACAAAACCCCCTCGGAACAAATGGAGATGGAGAGAATAAAAGAGTGAATAGTTGGAGCCGTGTCCACCTGGGAATGTCGACGGGCGAACAGGAGCTATTGTTTTTAAAAGTTAACTTGGCCCAAGAAGAGTCTCTGCTGTTCAAAGCTTTAATCATCCATTTGAAGACCAACTTGTTGACCATCCCTTCCACATCTGGAATATCTAGACCATTTGTTTTCTTCAGGCGGAACAGAATTTCCCATTAAATATTCGAAAGTTCTCCTCAATCGGGATCTCCTCTCTAAAGAAAGCTTTTACAGATCCTTTCCAACTTTCGCAACACCTTGTTCTTCAAGAAGTGGATAGAGGAGAGCAAGAAGGTGTTGATGACCATCGCAGGTGTTGATGACCATCGCACACTTGGCCATAATAAGCTGCACACCCTCTTAGTATGGTAGTTTATTATCCGACTCCGCTAGAACCCAATCTCACCATTGATGCATGGAAATATCAAATCCAATTGAGACATCGACCAAACATGGAAATACTGAATCCGATTGGAACATCCTCTGAGAAGCTCCTCACATCCTTGCATCCAAATAAATTGCAAGGAAGATCCACATAGGAATCTTTACGCAGTCTTTGAGTGGTAAATTCTCGATCTCGAGGCCTTGAAGAAAATGTCAAGAATAAGAGTGTAAGAATCAGAGGATCCCAACTTTAAAGAAGCATGAAGAGTCGAAGAGTCACACGATCCCAACTTTGAAGAACCAAGAAACCATCTGAATTGCATTGTTAATTAGACACCTTAGCCCATCTGCGATGATAGCAAACCATAGCGGGGCTATCGGACATCCGTGTGTGCTTGAACGCCTACTCAATATGTGCTTGATAGTATTATTTAAGCTTTAATCATCCATTTGCAGACCATCTTGTTGGCCATGCTTTCCATGTCTAGAATGCCTAGACCCCATGTTTCCTTCAGGCTAAAGAAAGTTTCCCACTAAATATTCAGAACGTCTCTTCGATTGGGATCTCGTCTCCAAAGAAAGGTTCTATAGATCCTTTCCAACTTTCGCAACACCTTGCTGTTCAAGAAGTGTATAGAGCAGAGAAAGAAAGTTTGGATGAGCAACACACACTTGGCCATAAAAAGCTACACACCCTTTTAATATGGTAGTTTGTTATCTGACCCTACTAGAACCCAATATTAGCATTGATGCATGGAAATACGAAATCCAATTGGGACATCGAGCAAACATGGAAATAATGAATCATCCTCTGAGAAGTTCCTCACATCCTCTGAAAAGATCCATGTAGGAATCTTCACAAAGTCTTTGAGTGGTTAATTCTCGATCCCGAGGCGTTGAAGAAAATATCAAGACAATTCCAAAATCAAGAGACACACTTAGTTTCATTCTACAGAAACGCATTGGCGTCTTCAACTAAGAGTCTAAGAATCACAGATGACTATGGCACACTTGGCCATAATAAGCTACACATCCTTTTAGTTTGGTAGTTTGTTATCGGACTCCGCTAGAACCCGATCTCACCATTGACACATGGAAATACTAAATCCAATTGCGAAATGAAGCGAACATGGAAATACTGAATCCGATTGGAACATCCTCTCAGAAGCTCCTCACATCCTTGCATCCAAAATAAATTACAGTGAAGATCCACATAGGAATCTTCACAAAGTCTTTGAGTGGTTAATTCTCTATCCCGAGGCCTTGAAGAAAATATCAACAGAATTCCAAAATCAGGAGACACACTTAGTGTCATTCTACAAAAACGCATTGGCGTCTTCAACTAAGAGTCTAAGAATCACAAGCTCCTAGCTTTGAAGAAGCAAGAAACCATCTGAACTTCATTGTTAATTAGACACCTTAGCCATCCGCGATGATAGCAAACAACAGTGGGGCTATCGGACATTCTTGTGTGATTGAAGGCTTACTCATTATGTCCTTGATAGTATTATTTAAGTTTTACACATGAGAAAGAGGAGGCAAATAATAAAAACAACGCCAGAAGGTCGAAACTACACGTTCGGCCACACGTTCTCTTGTTTTTCTTGTAATCGATAGAGCTCTCATGAAATAATTAACGTTTGATGTGTGGCACTGGGATTAAGAAAACGTTTTCGTAAGCAAAAGATTAAAGAAGATATGATATGTTCCGCTATCAAACTAAACCCAAACTCAAGCTTTCTATGATTGAAGCCATACAAATGGATTCAACTTGAATAACTCAAAAGCAAAAGCTTTTGTCAGCTTTCTCAGTGTTAGCAGAAATGATGATTTATGTTTTTCGCGTTGGAAGGAATCCACATGAATTAGCTTAAAAGAATTACAACTACTCCAAAGAAAGAATTCGAGCCTTTGAAACACGCAGCCAAGGACTAGGAGCGGCCTAACAGGCGTGGGCGTGTTCTTGATCATCACATCTCCCCAGAATATTACCAGCCAGATTTGTTTTTATTTTTTTGTGAGAGTAGAATGAATTGGAAATACACTCCCACACCCAATCTCGTAGGGTAAAGGCACCCCTCCTTGAGGAACTCAAGATATGTCCCGCCAAGACTTGAACTTAGGACTTCTTCCCAAAAGTGAAGGTATCAAAACACTAGGCTACACGGGCTTGGACATCACCAACATGATTTTGCTTTTCCTCTAAGGGAAAAGAAATTAGAGGCACATCCTCTAACCTCTCTGCCCTTGTCAAAAATAACCATTCAACATAAGGTGGTTTCAGACTGAGACTCCGGAACCAACAAATAAATTTCACCAGTTCCATCCGGAAAGAAGAGCACAGTAAAAAATATTCCGACCTTGTATTCAAATAGATCGGTGGAACACAATAAAATTCTTTCAATAAAAATCCAATTTGGCAACGTTTAATTCGCTGAATTCTTCAAGCGAGAAAGCAAACGTAACGATACGTTGTAAACAAAAACTTTTTATTGTCAAACTGCCACGAGGGTGCGGAATGCGGGCTGGGGCGGAGGGTGGGGGCCCGGGGGTCGGAACTAAAAGCTTCATTGTGCTCCGCTTACTCAGCAGTCTGCAGCAGCACTGCCGCCGTGCAGTCTAATGGTAGTTGCCACATGGCGTGCTTTCATTTATTGCGCGCAAGGCAGAGCTGTGCTGCCGCATAGTGTGAAGCGGGCCATAGACAACACGAGAAGGTAACTTAAGTTCTTTTGTTTCGGAACTTGGTTGTCTGTACTGCCACATGGCGTGAAGAAATTCGAGACTGTTAGTGACAAAAACAAAAAAACAATATAACAGAGACAAAGCCTAAAGATCTGTTCCGAAAGTAGATTGTCCTGAAAATTGACCAAAAAAATATACGATGCCCAATAAAGTTTCAAAGACTTAAAGACACTAACCTAATCTGATGGTCGCGCAATCTACCTACATTAACAACTTGAGGTTTGCATCGTATCACAATCAAGAGCTCTCAATGTTTCTCTGAAACCATGATGTCCAATCCTAAAGGACAAAGTCATTATATATATATATATATATATATATATATATATATATATATATATATATATATATATATATATATATATATATATATATATATATAATCCATGATGTCCAATCCTGAAGGAAAAAGTCATATATATATATATATATATATATATATATATATATATATATATATATAGCGTTGTAACCAACTTATTTAGTGTAAACTGGAGAAAACAAACAACAGTCTGTCCTCATCGGTGTCATTTTCCAAAGGTGCGGGCCTATATCATTTTATGTAGACGGTTCACTTTTCAGCATGAATGAACCAAATTCAGGTTGCCCAAGGATGGCTCACCCATTTGGCTGATCATACAAGGGTGACCCACGAAATTGATGGTTGCGCGAGGTTTACCTACCCTTATTGGTGGCTACCCAAGGATATCCGACCAATATAGGTGGTTTTTATAAGCGTGTAAGGGGGCATGGGGATGAAATTAGACCCATCTTGGTCAAGGTTTTAAACGTCAAGTGACTAAGGCCAAGAGGACGCAGCCTTCTGGATTATTCCATGCTTTGGGAATAGATTTTCATAGCTTTTAATATGGGTTTACTTAGGAGGAGTTCATAAAATAACGCTATTCTTGTGATTGTTGATCTATGTAATAGTATGGAACATTTAACTCGCAGGCGAGAAACACTGAACGCTCCACAATTAATGGAATTGTTTTATTGATACATTTTTAGATTACATGGTTTACCAAATTTCATAGCTTCGAGTGGGGATGCTATTCAATAGTAATTTTTAAAAGCACATATTTAATAATTTTAAGTTCAACTGAAGGTGAGCGGTAGAGAGCATTCAAATACAAATGCGAGAATAGAGAGACTGAATCAAATTTTATAGGACATGCTTTGTGCATGTCTTTCAAATACAAAAACGATTGCATGGTTTCCCTTCCATGGTAGAGTTTGCCTAGAATAGTACAAAACAAAACTCTACATAGTTAACATGCTTTGGAGTTGCCTATGGATATATATTCCATTGAATCCAAATACTATAGTGTAGCGCCAATCTCCTACAAGAAAAAAATTTGAGATAAACATCATACACCATGTAGCTAGCTCTCTTGAAGGTGATCGTGCATCTTCGCTTGTAGGTCAACCATCTAAGTGGTCATTGGATGATAATGTAGAACGCGAGTAAATTATTCTAGAATTGATTAAGCTTTCACATGTAAGTGAATCGACGCCTTACATTTCTAGAGATGGTAATTGCTGGGATGTCTTAGTTTCTCTAGCAGATAAAATATCTACTTGTGATGTGCATTTTAGATGTTTGGACAAGTGAGAGTGGCATTTGCATAATCGCTCTACTCGATCATATCTAGTACCTGAAAATATATGATGCCCAATAAAGTTTCAAAGACTTGAAGGGACAACTACAATCTACCTACATTGACAACTTGAGGCTTGCATAATATCACTTATCCAAAATCTCTCAATTTTTCTGTGAGCCCATGACGTATACACACACACACACACACACACACACACACACATATATATATATATATATATATATATATATATATAGCGTTGTACCCCACTTATTAAGTGTAAAGTGGAGAAGACAAACAACACTCTATCTTCAGCGGTGTCATTTTATGTAGATGGTTCACTTTTCAACATGAATGCACCAAATTCTATCACGCATATCACTTCATGTAGATGGTTCACTTTTCAGCATGAATGGACCGAATTCAGGTTGCCCAAGGATGGCTCACCCATTTGGCTGATTATACCAAGGCGACCCACGAAATTGATGTGCGACGTTTACCTACCTGTATTGGTGGATACCCAAGAGTATCCAAGAAATATACGTGGTTTTTATAAGGGAGCAGGGGGCATGGGCATCACCGTAGTGGGAGAGAACCCAAAGCATCTCAAAAGCATGATGAAATTACACCCACTTTGGTCAATGTTTTCAATCTCAAGTGAATAAGGCCAAGAGGACGCACCTTGTGGATTATTGCATGCTTTGGGAATAGATCAATATTGTCGGGATAGTACTAATTTCATAAGTTTTAATATGGGTCTACTTAGGAAATCTTGATAAAATAATGTTATTCTTGTGATTGTTGATCTATTGAATAGTATGGAACATTTAATTCCCACAAGAGAAACACGGGAAGCTCCACAATTTATGGAATTGTTTAATTGATAGATTGTTAGATTACATGGTTTACCGAAGTTCATAGCTTCGAGTAGGGATACTATTCAATATTAATTTGAAAAGCACGCATTTAAGAATATTAAGTTCAACTCAAGGCGACTAGTGGAGAGTATTCAAATACAAATGTGAAAATAGAGAGACTGAAAGAAATTTTAGAGGACATGCTTTGTGCACGTCTTTCAAATACGAAAAGACCGCATAGTTTCTTTCCCTTGTGCCTACAATAGTAGAGAACATAAATCTACATAGTTAACATGCTTTGGAGTTGTCTATGGATATATATTCCATTGAATTTAACTACTATAGTGTGGCACCATAGATCTCCTAGTGCTTCGAAGTTTCATATCACATTGCAAGTTAAAGTAGAAATTCGTTATGCCAATCTTCTACATGATATTACTAGAAGAAAACAATCATAGATAAACATCATACACCATGTAGCTTTCTTGAAGGTGATCTTGCATCTTTATGGGTTCCTTTGAATCGTTCATCGCTTGTAGGTGAAAAATCTAAGTGGCCACCAACATGTAGGCAGACACGTTAAGGAAAGGGGGGTTGACACACAATAAGCTGTCATTGGCTGCCTTATTTCAACATTTTGGTTCTAAATTAGATTTTAGCTTTGCATTTCATCCCAAAAGTAATGGACAAAGTGAGGCTACAAACAATAATGTTCTTGATTTATTGCATTGCTATTCATTAGATAATCCTAGTAACTAGGATGAAAAGTTGCCATTGCTTCAGTTTGCTTACAATAACACCACACACAACACTACTCGTCGTGCACCTTTTGAAATTGTTTATGGCAAAAAGTTTCCCACTCCCATGTCACTCACCCAAACTGACATTTTGATGGTTGATTCTATTGCTCAAGATCACATTTCTATACTTCACGATGTTCACGAGCACATTAGTAAAAGTCAAGAGCGATACATACATAATATAAATAGAAAATGATTAGCCAAGGAATTCAAGGAAAATGATCTCGTGTGGTTGCGTATCATTAAAAGACGTCTCAAAAATATTTTGCAGCATCCTAAAACTAAACTTGCACCATGCTATTATGGACCATTTTGCATTATACAAAAAACTAATGATAATTCATTTAGACTAGATATACCATCTCATTTGGAATATACATAACTCTTTTCATATTAGTTTACTTAAACCATTTAAGGGAACTTTACCACTCACTCCACTTCTTGATGACCCTGCTTTAATTGAAGAACAATTTGGAATCTTGGTTCTTGAGAACATAATTGATCACGATGTCACTACTACAGGCA
The DNA here is from genome assembly GCA_020310875.1 of Ceratopteris richardii. Classification (NCBI taxonomy): domain Eukaryota; kingdom Viridiplantae; phylum Streptophyta; class Polypodiopsida; order Polypodiales; family Pteridaceae; genus Ceratopteris; species Ceratopteris richardii. The sequence continues at coordinate 67,451,331 of CM035418.1, forward strand.
TAGGTACTCAATATCATCGATATTTAGTTAAGTACAAAAATATCTCTATTGAAGAATGTCAATGGATACATAAAACATAATTAACAACACATTATGACCACTTAATCTACATATCATACATAAACACATTAATGTAATTCCTCCATGAACATTTCCATGCATATGTTTTTACATGGAACATGGTTATTTTCGTTCAGTGATGGAACATGTGACTCGCCATCCATGTTTATTTTTATTTTATCAACAGGGGTCAGTTGCTTCTTCAACTGAGGGGCATGTTATAAATTATGGAATGTGTTGAACAAGGCATTGTTGGAGTCTGAATTTATTAATGTATTGATGTGTTTTGGTGTTTTTGATATAGCAATTGAAGGTTCATGAGGGCATGAAAGACGTGAAAGTGCGGACATCAATAATCCGACTTTAGGGAGGACATCAATAATCTGACTTATAATTTATTTAGTTTGTAAATAAACCCACGTACAGTGTTCTATAGTGCTCAGAATAAGGTTCATTATAGATTGCAATTCCTAATATTGAAAGCAAAGGCTTTCTACAAAAGTTACCAACTTTTACTTTGACACATGCTTTTTGAAGTCGATCTCATGTAACCACTATTTCAACACAATCAAAAATTCCTTTAAAAACATGCACTCTAAGGACTGTCAAAATAGAGTGCATGGGGGGAGATTGCACCCAATACTGTGTTTTGTCTCATCTCCTGGCATGTATATTTTTCTGTGTGTTTTCTGCATCTGTAAGCTCTGTGTGCGCATGAGCAAAATCATGATAACAAATTCTACTTAAGACATTGGGCATACCATTGGAATACGTGCATTATTTAAGGATCCTGCATGGGTCAAACACCAAAGCTCATGGCAACCAAGACTCTAGCATAAAACTAGGTGATATTTATAATATTCCTTCTCCTTAGAGGGACCACATGAGAGTTCTATATGTGCCAACGGGGAGAGGCTAATTATAGTTGGAAGGTGAACTCAGGCACTTAATTGGGAGCTCACACTAAATATACACATGTATAGTATATCTATGTGTATATTTGAATGTTATGTTTGTGTGATATTGTATGTATGATGTGTATATACATGTGCATGTGTAGTATTAGGTGTGTACGTGTATGTATTCACATGTGTAGTTTTAGGTGTGTGCGTGTGTATTCACACGTGCATGTACATGTACGATAGTATGTGCTTGTGCGTGACATGCGTGCTTGTGTGTAATCCATATATGTGTACATTGGTCCATTCCCCAATATAGCGCCTTTGTTATTATTGAAGTTGAAATGCTGAAATGCATTTGTTGCGACGACCTTTTGGTTCCTTGTAGGTTCGTATTCGTGTCCTTGGTTCTCTGAAAAGAGGAACAAAGAAATTCATGTGTGAGAAAAAGATGAGACTATCCGCTTCATTGTAAGACTTGGTTTCGAAAGGAACTCGTGGATGTTATTTTTTGTCACTGTGGAGGAGAGAGAAATATAGGACTATCCGCTTCATTTTGAAACTTGGTTTTTAAGTTTTTCTTTGCCTGTGTTTGCACCATTCTATGTCCATAACTTCGTCGAGAACGAAATATGTTTGATTTTAATTCTAAAGTTCTTGCACATGAACAATTAACGTTAGCTCTACTTACTTATTCAACCAAGTTTCAGCTTCATATCAGAAGAGAATACAAGATGCTAATAGCTTTTTTGTCATGGTTGTGATGAAGAGCTGCTTGATCATGGTTGTGAAGAACTTTAATGTGCAAATTAAACTAATAAGTAAGACTATGCTTGTCCTGGGAAAAGTACTAATGGAAAGATATACTAATAAGTTTGCAGATCGTGCCTAACTCTGCAGAAAATTTTTGGTTGTGTCTATGTGAATCAGGATGTGTAGGTATATACTGTCTGCGTTTGTGTATGTAGGCATAGAGAGCAGAGAAAAAGGGAGGTGCACTGCATGTTATGCATGCTCTGTGTTCTAGGATCTAGAAGGAGACAGATTGATTGATAGAAAAAAGAAAGAGAAAGAGAAAATCTGCACACAATTGTATATGTGAAGTTTGTGGGGAGAGAGAGAGAGAGGGAGAGAGCGATAGAGAGAGAAACAGAGACAAAGTGAGTAGGAGAGAGAGAGAGTCAGAGAGAGAGAGTCAGAGAGAGAGAGAGCGATAGAGAGAGAAACAGAGACAAAGTGAGTAGGAGAGAGAGACTGAGAGAGAGAGAGAGAGAATTCTTTCCATAGGTTAATTGTGATAACAGCGAGAGAGGTTTGTGGTCTTAAGTGTTTATATTAGTGAATCTGAGCAAATGCAAAAAGTAGAATACGTGAAAAGTCTTAAACTGTAAAATGAGTCCTTATGAGTGTCATATTTGCAAATAGGCCTCAACAGAAGATGTTGTTCTGATGAGAAATAGAGTGTTGTTCTAATGAGAGGTCAATATGGTTCCGATGAAATAGCTAGTCATCAGCTTCCCCTTAGTCATAACAGAAATAAAAAAATAGTGGAATACCTTAACTGCAAAGACCCAAAAAAATAGAATATTTATTTTTATGCTTGTACGGACCATAAACAAATATATGATAGAAGTCTTTGATATGTGGCATTCGGAAAGTTGTTCTCAGTGGCCTCCAGCCGGGTTGTTTTCATCTAAATCACTTGGACCTAAGCTCTACTGTTGTGAGGTTTCAAGCTCTATAATCTTGATTATGCCAAGCCTCTAATCTACTGTTGTGAGGCTTCAAGCTTTGTTTACGATAGAGGATCCGATGGGCATTAAGAATTCCTTTACTTGTACTTTGAGTTAAATAACGACTTTTGTTTTGTATCAATAAAGTTGAAAGAACTAAAATAAAATTTCAAATGTCATCATTTGCTCAGGTGAAAAAGGAATTCATGATAGATTTCTCGAGCTAATATTACTTCAGAGTAGAGAAACGGACGAAGGTCACGCATTGAAAAATGATGCAATTTTTGGTAAGTGAGAAAGATTTACGGGCTTTCGTTCACTTGGCATACACATTGTCATATGAAACCAATATAGTTGCTTATAAATTATAGCCGGAAATGACACATATGTGGTAGACGTTTGGGGACTCGTTCTCAGTGTACACACATGACTTAAATCTTGAAGAGAATAGGAAGAAATAAAAGAAGATGGAACGTCGGTGCAGAAATAAAAGAAAAAAAATTTCAAAGAAGAAGATCTTGAAATATCTTGAAATTACTCTCAAGCTTTGGGGATTTGTTCGATGTAGCCAAACGTAAATTTACAAATTGCATGTCAAAGAAAATAAAAGCGATGGAGATTTGTTCGATGGAGATTGACAACTGGGAAGGAAAAAAAAAAGCGATTATTCCTAGAAATCGTACTTTAGAAGACAAACACAAGAGACAAAGAGTGTTCTGAGAAGCAAAAAGGTGTATATTTCATAATTTTTGAGTCCACTTCCACGAACTGATATACTAGAAAAAATTTACAGACGTCGATAAGAAGTCTCAGAAAAGCCCTAATTGATTGTAGCTTTTTTTTTTTAATATAAAGGAAGTTCGGCAATAGCCTACTCTCCCGGACTTGAATTAAATTAAGAAACAAAGGTACAATAGAAGGGGACTAGTGCCCACGGGACCCCCCGAATCCCACAAAGCAGGGGAAGCTTGGTTGATTCCTAGGTTGCGTTACAAAGAAGGTTGATCACCCTCTCGTCGCCCTCATGCGGGACCCACTTGGGTTTGAGCTTGTTGTTGATCAAAAGGAGGACTTGATGATGCCTGAAGGGGGGGGATTTCTTACTGTTGGCAATCCTTTTGCCAAGGAGGAATAGAGATTTTTCAATCGACCACTCCCTGGGGGAGTCACCGAAGTTGAGAGCACACCGCTCCCGCCAAATTTTCCACAGGACTTCCCCTCTGATTGCGTTCCAGAGAGCCGCCGAGCACCCAATCGCTTCACCCAAAAGGACTTGTTTCCAACTAAGCTGTTTCTGGACTCTGATTTTCAGTCCAACCATCTGCCAGATTCTGTAGGAGTTGGGGCAAGTAAGGAAGATGTGTGGGACATCTTCGATTGCGCGGTGGCAACGTTTGCACCACGGAGGGATCCCACAAATTTTGCTTGCCTTATGGTTAGTCCAAATTCCTCGATGAAGAATTTGCCATAAGAGGACCGACTTCTTAATCTATTGATTGTAGCTTTCAACCCTCACTCACTTGCATGTATAAATGCATCTCTAAAGAAATCGTGAAAGCACATGAATCCATAAGGGGACTTCTACGTTAAGATAGTAAATTCAGTATTTTCATTTATCGTTTGAGAGTGTGTGAGAGGTATAAATCTTGCATCACATCCACCATGACAAGCATGAACTTTCCTTCCTTCAAGGATTTGCAAAGTCTCATTCTCCCGGAAAATATCAACATTAAGGGTTGTAATTAGGACAAAGAATCAAAATAAAATGAAGCTCAAGCTCTCTATACTTCTTCATCAAAAATCAAAGAAATCGCTACGAAGGAAACCAAAAAGATTCTTTCTACATAGGTAGAGGTAGGAGAGCATGGTGCAACAACCAAAAACGATGTAGAATATGAAATCAGGGAACTTCAATGCTGCTTTCTAACATGGTGAAGTCTAAGGCACTCTCCTAGATCCCTTTGATAAAGAATAAATGATAAATAATAATATCTTTACCTATAAACTTCAAATCTGTCGAGCAAATCAGATTGATCCTCTCCTTCCTCATTAGTACACTCCCCTTTGCTTTCTATCTGCATTTCAAATTGAACCAACAACTCCCCTTCTTTCGAGACCCTTCAATGTCTACTCTTTGTCGTGCTTCAATCATTTTGTATGTCAGAAAGCTCTAACACCACTGGTGGTGGAACTAGTAACTTCCCTATGCATCTTTGAAGTCTATCATTTGTGTACAGATACTATTGATTTATTTATCCATACACTTACTGATAGTCTATTTTTTATTTTTGCACAGATGGCAGCTAAATAAACAAGTAGGAGCAAATATTTTTAGAAGAATTTGTGTGCTCCTACATGTATCGAATGAGAGAATATGAAATCACTATAGCCATGGACACATCTATTTACAAAGAGTTCATTGCAAAATTATACAGAATAGCATTTATTAATATTGAAGATAAATTTGGCAGTGTGTTCGGTGGAGCATAGGTCTTAGATGAGAAAATGTCAAAAGAGCTTACATGTATCTTTGGACAAATCATCAAAGTAGCAGATTCATTAGTGGTGGATATCACCAGTATGCCCAGATCATCGATAAAATTAAATTTATGGATTTAAATTATCAGAATATGAAGAGAGGAAAGCGATTAAAGCTAGACATGACGGAACACCTTGTGACAGCATAGGTAGTATATGTGATTTTGGTAGAGCGACATATTTACCAACCAAAAAAAGTTTTATGAAGCTACCTAATTTAGAAATGTCTACTAGAAATGAGTGGATTCGAAAGTACTCGTGGATTGCACCCGAATGCATATCCACTAGTCCTCCACCTTTTAATAAGAGTTAGGAGATGTTTACAGTTTCGATACTCCTATTACAACTCTTGAAATATATAGATTTCAATAGTTATCCCATTGATAAGAATGGGATTTACTAGTTCAAATATGTTTTAGAATTAGCTATTGACAAAGATGTATCAAAAAGAGTAGACTCACATGAACTGATTAGAGTATTCTCACATCTAACTCGATATGGTTTAAAGATATCCATGACAGATAGATTAAGAATATATTGAAAACGATATGTATTCATTTGAACTATCTTGATAAAATGATATAGATTCATTTGCATTAAGTGGAGTAAATGTTGTGGTATCATTGAGTTAGTGGATGAAATGAAGTGTAATCATTTGTAATATCTGAATTAAACGATGTGGATTCATTTGAATTATGTGGAGTAAATGAAGTGTTATCATTTGAGTTATGTGGATTAAATGTTGTAGATTCATTTAACATATGTGAATTAAATCTTGTGGATTCATTTGAGTTATGTGGATTAAACAAAGTGCTTACATTTGAATTGAGTGGATGAAATGAAGTGTAATCATTTGTATTAAGTGGAGTAAATATTGTGGTATCATTTGAGGTAAGTGGATGAAATAAAGTGTAATCATTTATAATATATGGCTTAAATAATGTGGATTTATTTGAATTATGTGGAGGAAAAGAAGTGCTATCATTTGAGTTATGTGGATTAAATGTTGTGGATTCATTTAACATATGTGAATTAACTCTTGTGGATTCATTTGAACTATGTGGATTCAATGAAGTGTTTACATTTGAGTTAAGTGGGTGAAATAAAGTGTAATCATTTGTATTAAGTGGAGTAAATTTTCTGGTATCATTTCCATTAACTGGATGATTTAAAGTATAATTTATAATATATGGATTAAATAATGTGGATTTATTAGAATTATGTGGAGTAAATGAAGTGCTATCATCTGAGTTATGTGGATTAAATGTTGTGGATTCATTTAACATATGTGAATATTATCGATAGTTAAGTAGATGAAATGAAGTGGATTCATTTGAGTTATATAGATTAAATATTATGAATTCTCTTGACATAAAATTAGTGTTTCTATTTGCAGATTTGAAAGTAAAACATGGCAAGAATGCCAGATGTGAATGATGATCTTCATCATACTGAATCTCAAAGGATTTTATCTGAGCAAAATGCTCAATTTGCACAATCAAGATTAGCATTTTTAATCCGTCAAGACTTAGAGCCAGAGGGATTAGAAGGAGAAGCATTATCAATGAAAGAAGCAAAAAAGCTACGTCCAAATTATTTTGTTCGTGATGTTCTCTTTCGGGTTACAGGAAGGGCAAAAGAAACAGCACCCTTAAAGCTTTCAGAATTACAACATAAACGATTAGTAGAAATGCTACTTTGATGCTTTGTGCAAGTTGAGAGATCATTACCAAATAATAATCAAATAGCATTATATTTCATTCAAAAGCTTTTTGCTACCTTAAGAACATAATCTTATACATGATTTGTCATCACAAGGGGCAGATTTATACAATGAAGGATTAACAATTCATGCATTACGAAGAACAATAGATGATCAACAAAAGAGGATTGATGATCTAGAAAATCAAGTGAAATTTTTATAATTTTTTGTGGATGCTTATAAGAGCAAATATGGAAGACTCTTAGAGGCATCATCATCTTTTGATCGCTTTACTGTCGATGGGTTATTGAATCAAGAAAACAATGAATAGGCAAGCTTTTTTTGTAATCAAAGACATGACTTGTATTTGATTTTGCAATTGTATATAATCATAGTGTTCATAGTACATCATTTTCTTCATTTTGAATATCATCATCTATGACAGGTACCATGTCATCTATTTCTTCCATGTCAGAACCATCATTCTGATCTACATCTAAATCACGATCACTCCATGAATCATTTGTTAAACTTTCATGAGTTTGAAATTATCAAAAAGCTGTTGTGCTACTGTAGAAGCTATCTTGTTTGGAGCATGTAACAAATGCATATTACAAAACACATATACCAAATCATTAGCATGTGATACACTTAAGGGATTTCTTTGTTTTCAATGAAGAAAATCATACGCACTCCAATTACGTTCACAACTACCACCTGAAGTTGCTACTGAAAGCACTCTCATAGCTTTATATTGCAACTACACTGCTTTGAAAATGGGATTACAAATAACATTGAAAGGAATCCCACATGCTAAGAATGCTTGAGTCCATTTAAGATGAAGCTCGAGACAATCTTGCTTTTCGAAAGCTACATGTATAGTATTTTGTGATTTATTACGGACAAAGCATGGTGACAAAGTATTAGATCCACCATTTTTAGTACATTCACCAACTCCACTCTTTTCTGATGTAGTTGGAGAAAATGGAGTACATATATCTTGATTATTCTAAAAAATAGTTTGAGAGACTTGAGTAGAAATATCCTGATGATCCTCTACTTTCATTGATGCATCTACTCTTTCTTGCTCTACACTTGGGCTACTTCGAAAGCACTGTGAACTACTCATGCTTTTGAATATTTTTTATGTGATACCTTGAGATTTACATTTATTTGCATAACTTGCAAAATGTACCCAAATATCACTATCTGGATTAGAGCATCCTGCTACATTATTACTTGTACTAAAAAGATTCTCTTTTATTTGAGCTGCATTTCCTACATAACAATGCCCACAACGTTTGCATTGTATTGTGGATACTATTTTACCCTCTTGATGAACAATCACATATGACCATTCTTTTCCCTTTCCCGTAGTGCGTGCAAATTGCTTTATGAAGACTATACCTACAAAAAAACAATATAAATCAATATCAAATAAGATATTTGGATCAATGTTGAGTCAAATAATTATGATAGAATTTAATTCTCAATCATACACCCATATACAATTACACATACTATTGTGAAGTAAAAATCATTGTTGAGTTAAACAATCACAATAGATTTTAATTATCAATCATACACACATATACATTTACACATACTATTGTGAAATACGAATCAATATTGAGTCAAACAATCACAATATATTTTAAATTCATGATCATATGCACATACACTTACACATACTATTGTGAAGTAAGAATCAATATTGAGTCAGACAATCATAATAGATTTTTCATTCACAATTATACATTCAAATGCATACACATACTCATACACATACATGTTGAAATGACAAAGCAACTACTAATCTACTACTAATTACGCAATAAACAAACTATAGAGGAAGAAATAAAATATATGAAAACATGATAAAATTAATTAAATTGAAAATAGAAATGACTTACATAAGATGCTCTATGAGCATGGAGACTCCATGAGAAGAGGATGCACACTCTTCGCAATGAGCTAGAGTGGAATGGCTTGTGTGGAGTGAAGGGAGGCCTTGCTTATATGGAGTTTGGGAGAATTCCCTTGCATGTGGTATAAATGAGCTTGCATGAGAATGACAGTGGATTTGGCACAAAAGGGTGGAGCATGGAACTCTCAACACCCCCGCTCCATGTGATGACCCTTTTGTTTGTAATATGGGGGACTAGTGACATATGGGATCACTTAGTCCATTTGGTTTTTAGGATCTAAGGACATATGGGATCCTTAGACATAACTTGGACACATGGGATCCAAGTTTGGGACATATGGCATCCCTTGGTTGTTTGGTTCCATGGACATATGGGATCCGTGGTGTGTTTTAATAGGGATCTAGGGACATACCGGATCCCTCGACATAGAAAGGTTTTACATCATGGGGTAGGTAGTTCTTATGGAACCATTTGCCATCTGCTTTTGCTTTGAGTTTCCCTTTGATGTTGTTAATGCAGCCTCCACTTGGTGCTTTTGTTGTTGGTGTTGCCTTTGTTTAGTGATCTTCTTGGCCTTGTAGTAGGTTGTGAGTGTGATTTGCTTGAGAATACATGTAGCTCTTTATGCCTCTTGGAGATACAAATCACTTTACAGTATACATAGCTTCAAACCTTGATGAATTTGGGAAGGTCCTACCATGCTTAAGCATAGTGGTGTCTAATCGCTTTACAAAAGCCGATTGTTTTGTTAAACATTGTTTACATACATGTGATCTCATCAACTAACTGAGCAAAAAAATGTTGATCAATAAGTTATAATTCCAAAGATGCATTGATTTTAGGCAATCTTCACTTCTCTTTTTGAAAATGAAAACTTTGTATATTTGGGCTATGGCCTACACTGGAGGTATCTGAAATTAAGATATGATATCACACATTGAAAGCCGGCCCTTGAATCGGGACAAAGCAATGAATAATGACATAAGCAATGACTTCAACCACTTCGGCGAAGCTCTCGAGTCTCTACTATAGAAAAAAATATGCCTAATTAAATGGCTCCACACCATATTGAATTAAAATAGCAAGAGGTGTCTATCATTCATTCGTAGTGTTGCGTAACAGCCACTATCAATTGCATATGGCCATGACGCGATTATAGCCGCTCCTAAATTGAGTGGTTCTTGTCGATTGGATCTAGAGATTTTCTATTTATTGCACTGATATCGTGTGTACTGTGCAATTCATCACATCAGGAACAGTTATCTCTTTAGAGCAGCAACGTTGAAGGCAGGAAGTTGTATTCTTCTTCACTGATGCATCATGGTACTTCAGTACAATGATGTTGTAGCTGCACCAGTAGCAAGATATTGTGTGCTGCACATAGTGATTGACTCGTCTTTGATTTCATCTCTCTCCATTCGATGTGCAGCCAAAACCTTCTTGTAGAGAACTGATGAATTTTGCTGATCTCTTCTCCTTTTGAAGATGTGTAGCGCACCATTCCTACTGCGCAGAGGAAAGCATCGGAGCATGAATGATTGCCACTTACACATTTTGATTGGCTGAAACTGCTGCGTAGAGTTGGAACCTCCAAGTTTTGTCCTTCGGTAGCCTAGGACATACATTTTGCATTTTTGAAACTTTGAAATTTGGTAGTCCATGGACAATCTCCTTTGACTGCATCGATTTCAGCCTTTGACATGCTGGACATACATTTTGCATTTTTAAAACTTTGAAATTTGGTAGTCCATGGACAATCTCCTTTGACTGCATCAATTTCAGCCTTTGCAAGTTTGCATGTCCAATCCATTTGTGCCACATCTCTATATCTGCAATAACTCCTGCACCTTTCGCAAACATGGCTGCATTCATTTCAGGAATCTTCACATTTAAGGTGAACATCCTAATCATCATCATCTACATTCACGCCAGTAGATGCAAGTGACTTAGATATGCTTTTGATTTTCACGGTGTATTCACTTACCGACAAGCCCTTCTTCTCCAATGTATGTAGCTCATTCTTGGGTTGCAATTTTCGTGCCCTTTTATTAGTCTCATAGAATGTGATCGAACTGTTCCAAGCCTCTTTTAGAGTCTCCGCATCATGTATGTGCCCAATCATGCTATCCTCTATGCTAACCAATAGCCAATACATTACCTTTCATGCTCCTTCATTCCATTCCTCATATGCTCGTAACTGGTCTGTAGTCTGATTCTTCTTTGGTAATTGCAGAGTATTTTCATTCGCTCCCTCGATGTACTTCCAGTAGCCTTTTCCCATCATGAAATTTTCATTCCGAATCTCCAAGCATGGAAGTTGTTCTTGTCTAGCTTATCACTCATAAGATGACTCATTCCATCTACGTTTGCCATTTCTGCAGCAATTCAAAATACTGCAAAACACTACAAGCAGGACTTCTGCTTGAACACTATCACACTATGACATGATAGTTTGATCTTAGAAAAACATAGTTTTTGTGGATCAAGAGTACATGGAATCTCTTGAAATTCTACATCTAGAAAATATGAGTGTTGCGAAACACAACACAATTTACAGTTTCTAAAATTGACCTAGTTTTTCTATGGGTCCCACCTTCGAGGCTCAAAATGGAGATTGAGATGGCTCCAAAAATCTGATCTGACAAAAACAAGTGACTCTAAACTCTCGAAAATATTTTGAGATCTTCTAGCTTCACATCAATTTTTGTAGCAATCTGAGGTCCTTTCTGAATCACGCTTTCTCCATGTCGTCCCGCATACTCTTCATCGTCGGCCTTCTCCATGAGCTCTCTATAGCCACACTGGCTCTGATACCATGTCACGAGGAAGGAGATAAGGAAGAGAGCTCACACACACACACTCAAAATCAAAGAGAAGAACACACTCAGATTGAGGTAAGGAAGAATGATCTTCTTCTTCTTCTATTACATAAAAAGGAATGTAGAAGAATGACCTAAACAACAAGAATACAACAAGTGCCATATACAAAGATCAGTACATAAGGAAAAACCTAATGTTCGTGAATGAGTGAGTTGGCAAGAAACAAATGTGCCATCAATCTTAGTAGATAAATGATGGAGAGTGTTAATCTCCAAAAGAACAAGCTATTCTTGATGTTAGAGCACCTCTATATCAAGAATAACTGAATCTTGATGTATGAAACACCACAAGAAATGAATTAATGTGACACTAGAACACCTCTATGGTCACCATTAACTCATCGCCACTCCAAACTTTGAGAAATGATAGCCTAAAGTGAGAACTTTGCTTCTTTAGAAATTCCTAGTCACCGAAATGACATACCTTCAGTATTTTGCTAATTTCTCCTAGCTCAAGTATTATTTCTCCATGAAACTTTATAGGCTGAAACTAGAAGAGTAGAGCTTTCCAACAAGCTATCATATGTATCAAAAAAACCTCTAGAACTCAAGTTATGGCCCTCACAAGATGACCCTATATGACCTTCCAAAACTGGAAATTTTGCCTGTTTTAGTATTCCTGGGTGTCTAAAAATAAAAAATTCGATGCCTAGCATCGAATTTCAGTCAAGGTCGATGCCCGGCATCGACTTTGAGCTTTTTTAGGCTCTTTTTCTGCACCAGAAATACTCTCTTTTACACACACATGAAGAAGACCACTTGTATGCTAAAAGTCGATGCCGGGCATCCACTTTATGCTGAAACTCGATGCCAGGCATCGAGTTGCTCCACAAACTTCATTTTTTTAGAAGATTCAACAACAGGTAACACACAGAGAATGAAAACAATGACTTATCGGCCAAGATTCGATGTCAGGCATCGAATTGCTCAGAAAACTTGAACTTTTGAATTCATCACACAGTAGGTAAGCATGGAGATGATGGACAGAGACTCATACATAGAACTTTACTCAGTTCTTTCTCATAGCTATGAAAACTCAGAAGTTTTACAGATGCTTTCTCACTCAGAGAAGCCCAACTATACTCAGTCGTATAAAATGAAATCCTTCTCTCTTCTTTCTCTCTATTCTCTTTTTCGCCACGTCAGTTGATACAAACTAACTTATATAGATTTTCGTATTCTTGTGATTTTTGAAAAACTTCTAGAACTAAAGTGAACTAACTTTACAAATATGATACACTTGTGAATTTTTCCCTTCACATAGGCATGGGGTTTTCTTCCTAAGACTTTGACCTTCAAATATATATCCAATTAGTGAGTGTTTCTCCAACAGCTCCCCCTCAATCACTAATTGACATTCTCTATTCCTTCATATCTTCTTCTTTTCTTTCACTCCTGCCATGCTTTTGAATCTGCTGGTCTTCACACCATCCAAGCTCTTTGTCATTATGTCTGCTAACTGATCTTTAGTAGAAATGTAATCCACTTCAATCTCCTTCTCCATTACCTTTTCTCTGAGAAAATGATATTGTATCTCTATGTGCTTTGTCCTTGCATGAAATACTGGATTTGCTACAAGATAAAGTGAACTCATATTATCTCCATGTATTGTAGGTGTACCTTGATCAATGCCTAAGCTTTTGAACAATGTTTGCATCCATATGACTTCCTTAGCTGCTTCCACAAGTCCTTTGTACTCTACTTCAGTTGATGATAATGCTACTGTATGTTGTTTCTTTGAACACCAACTTACAAGCTTATCACCAATGTATATCATGTAACCATGAGTTGATCTTCTGTCATCTTGATTACCTGCCCAGTCTGAGTCACTGTAGGCTCTCAACTTCAAATCTGATGTAAAAAGATAATATAATCCTTCCTTTATAGTTCCTTTGATATATCTGAGAACTCTCTGACCTGCAATCCAATGTGGGTCCTTTGGACAATGCATGAATTGTGACAAAACTCCCACTGCATAACTAAGATTGGGTCTTGTTAGTGTAGCATAAATCAAACTACCCACAAGAGACTGATACTTCCTCATATCTTTGTAGTCTGCACCATCATATTTACTGAGCTTGTGATTAACTTCAAGTGGAGTTGAAGCTTCTCTGCAATTTTCCATATCAAACTTCTTCAACAAGTTCAGAAGATACCTTTCTTGTGACACATATATGCCATGATCTGTATAAGTAACTTCCATTCCAAGAAAGTATGACAACTTTCCTAGGTCACTGATCTTGAACTCTTTCTCAAGTAATCTCTTTACCTCCTTGATTCCTTCATCTGAAGTACATGTGATTATAATGTCATCTACATAAATACAAATGTAGATTGTACCTTCCTCTGTTCTTTTGATAAGTAGACTTGAATCTGCTTTTGAACTTTGATATCCAAGATCATTGAGATACTTCACTAGTCTATAGTTCCAAGCTCTTGGAGCTTGCTTCAATCCATACAATGCTCTTCTCAACCTGCAAAGAAAATTTGGATACTTGGAATCTATAAAGCCTTGAGGTTGTTCCATGTATACCTCATCTGATATGTATCCATTCAAGAATGCATTCTTTATATCCAATTGACTTAGAGTCCATCCTTTTGAAGCTGCAATAGCAATGATTGTCCTTATAGTTGACATCTTAGCTACAGGACTGAATGTCTCATCATAATCTATGCCATAGGTTTGGGCGTAGCCTTTCACCACCAGTCTAGCTTTGTATCTAGCTATACTTCCATCTGCAAGCTTCTTCACTTTATAAACCCATTTATTTCCAATTACTTTCTTACCATTTGGTTTAGGAACAAGTTCCCATGTCTTGTTCTCCTCCAGTGCATTGAACTCTTCCTTCATTGCTTCTTCCCATTGCTTCTTACCTTTAGCTTCATCATAGTTCTGAGGTTCTTCATCATCTTTGACCATATATGCATAGTTCTTCTGAGTTATGTAAGAAGTATCATAAGAATACCTTTCTGGTTGTCTTCTAGTCCTGCTTGACCTTCTTGGTTCACATTCTTCATAAGTTTCTGGATACACCTCTTCATCAAATATAGGAGCTTCTTCATTCCTTCTTGTTAATCCACTTCTGGATGTACTTGCTTGCATATAGTCTTCATCTCTATTTATCTGCACAATTGATTTTCCTTTCTCACATCTTCTTACCTCTTCTTCAAATTCTTCAGCTGTATGACTTTGATCTGCATACCAACTTTTCTGTTCATCAAATGTAACATCTCTAGAAACAAGAAATTGTTTTGTTAGAGGATTCCACAACCTGTAACCCATCTGCTTTTCATCATAACCAATGAACACATATTTTTCTGCCTTTGGTTCAAGTTTATGCCTAAGCTGTGATGGCACATAAGCATATGCAATTGATCCAAACACTCTACAATGATCTAGTGTTGGTTTCTTACCCCACCAAGCTTCATATGGAGTCATTCCATTTAGAGCTGCACATGGTAATCTATTCACAAGATATGCGGCTGTATTTACAGCCTCAGCCCACAGATAATTTGGACAATTCTTCTCCTTTAGCATAGCTCTAGCAAACTCAACCAAAGTCATGTTCCTTCTTTCTGCTACACCATTTTGTTGTGGTGTATACCTGCAAGTTATTTCTCTCTTAATACCTGCATTCCAAAGATAATCATTGAACTCTTGGGAGAAGTATTCTCCCCCTCCATCAGACCTCAGTCTTTTAAGCTTTTGACCTGTGACTCTCTCTGCATATGCATGAAAATGCTTGAAAGCTCCAAACACTTCTGATCTTTCCTTCAAAACATATAATGTTATCCATCTTGTAGCATCATCAATAAAAAGAACATAGTACCTCGAGCCACTGATAGATCCTTCTTTTGTTGGTCCCCATACATCTGTATGAATGAGCTCAAGTACTCCATCATGTTTGAAACCTTTCTTTTGAAATGGTAACCTGTGTGCTTTACCCATTTGACATGCTTCATACTTATAAACCATATGTTGACTTTGCACATTTGGTAATCCTAGTACAGACTGATTAGCAACCATAGCTTTAATTCCTCTTTCATTGAAATGACCTAATCTCTTATGCCAGAGATCAAGTTCTGTAATCACTGCTTCACCATGTGTGAGCAAAGCTTGACCAATGTTCCCTTGCACTCTTAAAGTAAAGAGTCTACCTTCTTTCTTACCAGAGACAATCTGATTATATCCATTCTCTGGATCTTCCACACTAATCAAGTTTTTAGGTATTGTAGGAACATACAAAACATTGGTTAGCAAATGTGCTCCACTCTTGCATTTCACCTTTCCAATTGAATGTACACTATGTCTGGTATTATCACCTGTTTGAATTGTATGACTAGAAATGCCTTTTTTCAATTCTGACATCAATTCTATGTTTCCTGACAAATGATTAGAACATCCAGAGTCAATGTAAAATACCTTTAGATCTTCTTCATCTGATGTGCTGATTGAATTCATCATCAATGATGTATGACTTTCATTCTGTGTGTCATTTGCATAGTTGTAGTAGGTGGTGTTGTAGGATTGATTCTGTCCCCAACTTCTTCCTCCACCTCTACCATAGCCTCCTCTTTGACTTTGTCTACCTCTTTGGAAATTACTTTGATATCTTCCACCTCGACCTCTGCTATTGTTGTTTTGATTCTGGTTTGATCCTTGTTGGTTGTGCCAACAGTCATGAGCCACATGATTACTCAATCCACAGATCCAGCAAGCCTTCTTGTTGTTATTTTGATTACCTCTTCCTCTTCCAAAACCTCTTGGTCTTCCTCTGCCAGTGCCTTTACCTCTTGCATAATAAGCTTGAGAACTAGACTCCTCTTCATCCTTTGCTTTACCTTTATCTCCTTTCTTCTTATTCTTCATGTACATTCCAGAACTTTGTCCTTTATCTCCATCTCCCTTCAAGTCTTGCTCATATGTGAGCATCAAACCAAGCAACTGGTTCAAATCTGGAACATAATGATTTAATGAAAGTTTTGTTGATAAGACAAAATGTTTCCACCTTTCATCCCCTCTCAAACCTGCAAGTAGTTGAGCAATCAATCTGTGATCTTCAACATCTTCATCTATGGATCCAAGACTATCTGCAAGATCCTTCATCTTAGTGACATAATCACTAATGGTTTGACTTGGCTTCTTCTTGAATGTTGTAAACTCTGACCATAGACTTGCTTTCCGTGCTTTGGTACTACTTTGGAAATGGTACTCCAATGCATTCCATATATCTTCAGATGATTCCAATCCTTTGATGTGTGGTAGCAACAGAGATTGTATTGTAGATGTAGGCTTTTGCACTTGCATCCTTCTTCTACCAATGCTTTAAGGCATCAAGTTCCTCTTTCTTTGGTCGGCTTTCATCTTCAAATACTAGCTTCTCTTCTTCACCTGTTACATATACCATGAGATCCTTACTCATAAGTAAGGCTTCCATTCTCATTACCCATGCGGGGTAATTATCTCTGTCCAGTTTGTCAATGGAGATATGATCTGCCATACTCCTTTCCTTCTGCTGCAACCTGTGAGCTTAAAGGATAAAGGATAAAAAGTTCTTTGTGTATGAGGATACTTTGAAAGTAATCTTTTGATGCCTTGTGTCTTCAAATGCTTCACCTTTGAAACTTTAATGGAAAAGTTTCCAAAAAACTTCTCGTACCTTTGCCGCCTTCTGCTCTCGAGAATCTTTCTGCTCTGATACCACTTGTTGATGTATGAAACACCACAAGAAATGAATTAATGTGACACTAGAACACCTCTATGGTCACCATTAACTCATTGCCACTCCAAACTTTGAGAAATGATAGCCTAAAGTGAGAACTTTGCTTCTACAAAAATTCCTAGTCATCGAAATGACATACCTTCAGTATTTTGCTAATTTTTCCTAGCTCAAGTATTATTTCTCCATGAAACTTTATAGGCTGATACTAGAAAATTAGAGCTTTCCAACAAGCTATGATATGCATCAAATGGACCTCTAGAACTCACGTTATGGCCCTCACAAGATGACCCTGTATGACCTTCCAAAACTGGAAATTTTGCGTGTTTTAGTATTCGTGGGTGTCTAAAAATAAAAAATTCGATTCCTAGCATCGAATTTCAATCAAGGTCGATGCCGGGCATCGACTTTGAGCTTTTTTAGGCTCTTTTTCTGCACCAGAAATACTCTCTTTTACACACACATGAAGAAGACCACTTGTATGCTAAAAGTCGATGCCGGGCATCCACTTTATGCTAAAACTCGATGCCAGGCATCGAGTTGCTCCACAAACTTCATGTTTTTAGAAGATTCAACAACAGGTAACACACAAAGAATGAAAACAATGACTTATCAGCCAAGATTTGATGCCAGGCATCGAATTGCTCAGAAAACTTGAACTTTTGAATTCATCACACAGTAGGCAAGCATGGAGATGATGGAGAGAGACTCATACATAGAACTTTACTCAGTTCTTTCTCATAGCTATGAAAACTCAGAAGTTTTACAGATGCTTTCTCACTCAGAGAAGCCCGACTATACTTAGTCGTATAAAATGAACTCCTTCTCTCTTCTTTCTCTCTATTCTCTTTTTTGCCGCGTCAGTTGATACAAACTAACTTACATAGATTTTCTTATTCTCGTGAGTTTTAAAAAACTTCTAGAACTAAAGTGAACTAACTTTACAAATATGATACACTTGTGAATTTGTCCCTTCACATAGGCATGGGGTTTTCTTCCTAAGACTTTGACCTTCAAATATATATCCAATTAGTGAGTGTTTCCCCAACACTGAAAACCTTAACCAAGTTGGAGGACTAATGCTAGATTACCAAAATTTTGAACTAACAGTGAACAAACTCAACACACAGAAAGTCTACTTCACTTTATCCACTCATAGACTGATCAAACATGTAAAATTTTCAATGAAACTTCGTATGAGGTGTTGTCTTATGTTTATGCACGCTCTCCAAGTTAAAACATCTCAAAAGATTTGGCAAATCTTGAGATTTACTCCAAACATTTCACCTATGTCTAAAATTGTACTTCTGTATAATCGACTCTTACACCTGCAATGTCTAATGCATAGTTCTTGTTGGGAGTGATGGTTGGATGCACTCAAGAAATGAGTTGGTGCTGCTATACCTGCTTCACACCAGCCCTCCTTTGATTCCAGATATTCTTAGTACACTTGATTAGCTTCCAAATGACACCAAGAAACCATATATGTACTTTGCAAATGGTTTGTGTAATGATCAAATCAAAACAGATAACTTGGTCCCTTCACAAATCCAAAAACTTGCTATTTCTGTAATGATACCTGCTCAGTGTTATGCTCAGTGTGACCAGCACACTTGAAATTGAAACAATTCCTTTTGGAGGTATTAAATTACCTTAATAAGCTACCAATTGCAAGTAGAATCACTCAAATTGATAAACCATACACTGAGAAATAAGTTTAGCAAAACTATGATTACCCCCGACTTTTTAGGAACTCTGCAAACACAGACCAGTGTGCACTTCGATCAAGATTTCTCCGCGATGGCTGAATGGAATCTTCTGAAATTTTGTATGCTTGTAGAAGACCTTGAGCTGGTTCCAATGAGCTATTAAACTCTTGATTTGGTTCAGTGAGCACTGAGAAATGCTCCTTGGAAGTTGACAGACTTGGAGTAGGAGACTCAGACAAAACAGAGATGATGAATCTAAGTATTTGTATTATATCATATGAATGTACATTCCCATTGGCATGATAGACATAGCACAATGGTACTCAGAGGTGCAAGCTATGGAGTAGGCCTTACACACTCAATGAATGGTACAGAATAGCCTCGGGATTGATGATGGGCACCCACGACTTTTTGCTTGTAGTTTTTATAGGAATTGAAGGTTAATTTGAATTTCAAATTCAAACTTAGGCTCCCTAGAATATCTCTGCTATAAGTAGGGAGATATTCTCTCCATTAACTCAACTAAGAATCCACGACTAATCAAGTTGGTATGATTACATGAGATGCCAAGTCATTCTAGACTTTTACAAAAAAAGTAAATGGTAAGAAACTTTAAGCATAAGTTCCTATGGGTCTTCCCTTATGTGGAGTCTTCAAATCAATTGTCCTAGCCAAGTGTAATGGCTTGGATTGCACCAACAGCTCCCCCTCAAGCCAAACACTTTGGCTTAAGTCTTCATCTTCTTCATCTTTAGTCTTCAATCACATACTGCAATCCAATCATGGATTTAAATCTGCATAACTTGTTTCCATCTAATGCCTTTGTAAGTAAATCTGCACATTGCATATTAGTAGACACATATGTCAGTTGAATATCTTTACTTAGCAACTTCTCTCTCACATAGTGGTAATGAACCTCTATGTGTTTGGTTCTGGCATGATAAATTGGATTAGCTGCAAGGTGAAGAGAGCTAGTGTTATCTCCAAAGATAATGGGAGGTCTAGTGTATAGCCCTAACTCTGTATATAGAAGCTTCAACCAGATAGCTTCTTGAGTGGCATTGGCAAGCCCTCTATACTCTGCTTCAGTGGATGACAATGCCACTCTAGGTTGTTTCTTGGTTGACCAAGAAATAGGCTTATCTCCTGCAAAACAAATGTAGCCTGATGTGCTCCTCCTATCATCCTTGCATCCTGCCCAATCTGCATCTGAGTAAACTTTAATGTCAATATCTGATGTATAAGGAAAGTACAAACCATGATTTTGAGTTCCCTTCAAATACTTCAAGATCTTCTTTGCTGCCTCTAGGTGAGGTACCCTTGGTTTGTGCATGAATTGACTAAGCACACTAACTCCATATGCTATGTCAATTCTTGTCAAGGTAGCATACTTCAAACTACCTACCATACTTTGGTATCCTGTGATGTCTTTGACTTCTTCTCGTTCATGAGCACTTAGCTTTAGGTTGACCTCCATTGGAGTAGTAGATACTTTAGCATCCTGCAAGCCAAACTTCTTGACCATATCCTGCACATACTTCTTTTGAGTGATATATATACCTGAGTTGGTGTAGACTAACTCAAGACCTAAGAAATACTTCAATAATCCAAGATCACTAATCTTGAATTCTTTCATCATCTGTCCTTTGATGTGTCTGATCCCATTGACATCATTGCCTGTAATGATGATGTCATCAACATAGACACACAAGTAGATTACCTCTGTACTACTTCTCTTTATGAATAGAGAAGTGTCTGCTTTACTCATCACAAAACCTTGGTCTTGGAGGTAGGTTGTCAACCTGTAATTCCATGCTCTAGGTGCCTGCTTTAAACCATACAGAGCCTTCTTCAATTTACAAACATAATGTACCTTTTTTGGATCTTCATAGCCAGGTGGTTGTGACATGTAGACTTCTTCAGATATCCATCCATTCAAGAAAGCATTCTTGACATCTAATTGGTACATATTCCAATTCTTGGATGCAGCTACACTCACCAATATTCTGATAGTTGGCATCTTGGCCACAGGAGAAAATGTCTCCTCATAATCAATGCCTTGGGTTTGTGCAAAACCCTTGGCTACCAACCTAGCTTTGTATCTGTTTATTGTTCCATCTTAATTCTTCTTTAGTTTGTAGATCCATCTGGATCCTATTACCTTCATAGAGTCTTTCTTGGGTACCAAGTCCCAAGTATCACTTTCCTTAAGAGCTTCCATCTCTTCATCCATGGCTTCTTTCCACTCTGGTTTGGTAATTGCTTCTTCATAAGTACCTGGTTCTTCATTCAACAAGTCCTTTGCAAGATATACAGAATGTTTAGTTACAAGTGATGTGTCATACCCAAATCTGATTGGTTTCTTCTTTTCTCTCTGAGATCTCCTCATTGCTTGAGTTGAGGATTCTGGTTTGTCTTCTAGTTGCTTCATCTTCATCTTCCCTTTGGACTTCCAAGCCTTGAACTCTTCAATATTTATTGTATCATCATCATCTGAGCTTGAATCTTCTTTCTGAATTGATTCCTCCTTGGTGAGCTTTGGGAAATCCTCTTCCATGTCATAGGGTAGGCTAATCTTCCTGCATTCATTTTCATACCAAGAGTCATTCTCATCAAAGATGACATCTCTGCTTACCTTGAAACCTTTGTTTGTTGGATTGTAGAATCTGTATCCCTTTTGGTTCAAATCATAACCAATGAAGATACATTTCTCAGCCTTGGGGTCTAGCTTTCCCCTTACCTGTGAGGGAATATGCACATATGCTACACAACCAAAGATTTTGCAATGATCCAGGGAGGGTCTCTTACCATGCCAAGCTTCATATGGTGTCATGCCATCAAGTGATTTGGATGGCAACCTGTTAATAAGATAGGTGGCAGTGGAAACACTCTCTGCCCAAAGATAATTTGGCAACTTTTTCTCATTAAGCATAGACCTAGCTGTTTCTACTATGAGTCTATTCCTTCTTTCAGGTACCCCATTTTGTTCAGGTGAGTACCTTGTAGTAATTTCCCTTTTGATGCCTCTTTCCTGCAAGAAATCTTCAAACTCATTTGAGAAGTACTCTCCTCCACCATCTGACCTTAGTCTCTTCAAGCTTCTTCCTGTTTGATTTTCAACAAGTGCAAGATACCTCTTGAAACAATTAAACACTTCATCTTTATGCTTCATAAAGTATAAAATGGTCCATCTGCTATAGTCATCAATGAAGGACACATAATACCTTGAACCTGAAATGGAAGGGTACTTGCTAGGTCCCCAAACATCTGTGTGTACCAAGTCTAGGTAGTCCTCATGCATGAAACCTTTCCTTGAATAGGGCAACCTGTGAGACTTACCAAATTGACATGATCCACATTTGTAAATCATGTGTTGCTTGGACACATTAGGTATCCCAAGCACACATTGATCCCTGCACATTTGCTTTAGGGTTCTTTCACCTATGTGCCCTAATCTCTTGTGCCATATTTCTAACTCTGAAAGTGTCTGATCCTTGTAATTATACAAAGCAATGTTCTTGGTATCTTCTAGCTCAAATGTAAATAATCTACCTGATTTCTCCCCTTTGGCTATCCTTCTGAATCCATGTCTTGGGTCCTCCACATATGCTCCATGTTGTGTGAATCTGACCTGCAAACCTTTCTCCACAATCTGACCAACACTCATTAGATTCTTGGTGATGGTTGGTACATAGAGTACCCTGCTCAATAAGTTCTGGTTACCATCACATGTCTTCACATTTCCAATCTTAACAACAGAGTGTTTAGTGTCATCACCTATTTGTACCTGATGTTTACCCTTGGGCTCTTCCAAATCAGAAAGTAGTGCCGCATTGCCAGCTACATGGTTAGAACATCCTGAGTCAATATAAAATAAATGATCATCATTTGTACCTGCCTTGGAGGTCATATTCATGATCAATAGGAGTCATCTTGCTCCTCTGTGTAGTTGTTGTAGTCTCTTCTATTTCTGAATCCACCTTGGTAATTACCATTGTGGTTGTTGTTGTAATTTTTGTTGTATTGATTGTTGTATCCATTGTAGCCTTGATGTTGGTTGAATCTGCCTCTGCCTTGAGAGTATCCACCTCTTGAGTAGCCTCTTCCTCTCTGATTCTTGTAGTTCTTGTAGCATTCATCTGTGGTATGATTGGACAATCCACAAATGTTGCATGGTGATGAGTTGTAGGGTCTCCCCTTACCTGACTTACCTCCTCTGCCTCTTCCTCTAGATGATCTACCTCTCCCTGCATAATTAGCTTGGGAGGTAGAGCCTTCTTCATCCTGTTTCTTCCCTTTACCTTTATCTTTAACTTTCTTATCAGTATAGAGAGCAGAGGGGTTGTTACCTTTTGATTGATCTCCAGTCTTTGTAAACTTTGCTTCATGTGTAAATAGTTGGCCCATGAGTGTTGTGAGATCTGGGGTATGCATGTCCATATAGAGGTCCATTGTAGTGGTGAAACTTTCCCACTTATCATCTGCCTTGAGTCCATTTGTTACTTGCCTGACTATTTGCTCCTCTTCAATCTCCTCTCCAATCCTTGCTAGTTGGTCTACCACATCTTTAATCTTTGTCACATACTCTGAGACTGATTGCTTGGGCTGCTTCCTAAGGGTTGTGAATTCAATCCACAGTTGATTCTTCCTAGCCCTTGTGTTGGAAGAAAAGTAGTTTGACAAGGTTTCCCAAGTCTCTTGGGAAGTCTTACAACTCCTTACATGTGGTAAAAGAAAATCAGATATAGAGTTTAAGAGATAAGACCTTGCCAAAGCATCCTTTGCACACCATTGGTTGAGTCTTTCATGTTCATCCTTTGTGGGTAGTCCCCTAGTCTTGAATGAGGGCAGTTCCTCATCTCCTGATATGTATCCAAATAAGCTTCTGCCTTGTAGATAGGTCTTCATTCTCAATGACCAAGCTTGGTAGTTGTTCCTGTCCAATTTGTCAATGAATGAAGGAAATCCATCTCCCATGATTACCTTATTTGCTCTGATACCACTGTTGGGAGTGATGGTTGGATGCACTCAAGAAATGAGTTGGTGCTGCTATACCTGCTTCACACTAGCCCTCCTTTGATTCCAGATATGCTTAGTACACTTGATTAGCTTCCAAATGACACCAAGAAACCATATATGTACTTTGCAAATGGTTTGTGTAATGATCAAATCAAAACAGATAACTTGGTCCCTTCACAAATCCAAAAACTTGCTATTTCTGTAATGATACCTGCTCAGTGTTATGCTCAGTGTGACCAGCACACTTGAAATTGAAACAATTCCTTTTGGAGGTATTAAAGTACCTTAATAAGCTACCAATTGCAAGTAGAATCACTCAAATTGATAAACCATACACTGAGAAATAAGTTTAGCAAAATTATGATTACCCCCGACTTTTTAGGAACTCTGCAGACACAGACCAGTGTGCACTTCGATCAAGATTTCTCCAAGATGGCTGAATGGAATCTTCTGAAATTTTGTATGCTTGTAGAAGACCTTGAGCTGGTTTTAATGAGCTATTAAACTCTTGATTTGGTTCAGTGAGCACTGAGAAATGCTCCTTGGAAGTTGACAGACTTGGAGTAGGAGACTCAGACAAAACAGAGATGATGAATCTAAGTATTTGTATTATATCATATGAATGTACATTCCCATTGGCATGATAGACATAGCACAATGGTACTCAGAGGTGCAAGCTATGGATTAGGCCTTACACACTCAATGAATGGTACAGAATAGCCTCGGGATTGATGATGGGCACCCGCGACTTTTTGCTTGTAGTTTTTATAGGAATTGAAGGTTAATTTGAATTTCAAATTCAAACTTAGGCTCCCTAGAATATCTCTGCTATAAGTAGGGAGATATTCTCTCCATTAACTCAACTAAGAATCCACGACTAATCAAGTTGGTATGATTACATGAGATGCCAAGTCATTCTAGACTTTTACAAAAAAAGTAAATGGTAAGAAACTTTAAGCATAAGTTCCTATGGGTCTTCCCTTATGTGGAGTCTTCAAATCAATTGTCCTAGCCAAGTGTAATGGCTTGAATTGCACCAACAGTTCTCTCAAATTACAAGCCATTTATTCAAATAAAAATGACCAAAACATTACCATAGAATTTGTGCCTGTTGTAGTCTTCTCTTCTTCACATTGACAAATGTAAATGTTCCTACTCTCAATTCTCTCAGCATGATCACAATTAGGATCTCAAAATTTGAACAGTGGTCATTGTACTATAGACTTAGACTTGTACAAAATCATTTCACAAAATATTAATCATAGAAGGAGTAGTCAGCAAAATATTGGGTGCAATTTTTTCTTCTACTCAGAAAAACTTTACATCTGAATGATGAGAGTTATTCACTTCACTTCTAAAGTTTCGAATGACTCTTACAACTTCTAATTCATCATATCACATACTCTCTCATACATGCCCCGACTTTCTACTCATATATATAGGCATATATGTACAAGCGCATGACCATAACAAAAGTATAAGTGAGCTAATTACAAGTTTAATGTACATATGTATACAAATCTTCATTTCCTGAATATGCACTATCTTCAAGCTTCACTTGTTGGTCTTTTCTTCATCTTTTGACTTCAACCCTTTGTTCAAGTCATCAATTGATGGTTGACTTGTACCAAGAGCTCCCTCTCAATCATCAAATGAGGTTTTCTCTATCGTCTTTATACGTGCCATATCTTTGAATCTTTGTAGCTTTGGTCCATCCAAGCTTTTGGTTAGCATATCTGCAGTGTAATCTTTTGTTGAAGTATGTATGAATTCAATCTCCTTATTAATCACCTTCTCTCTTAAGAAGTGATACTGAATCTCAATGTGTTTACTCCTAGCATGCAAAAGAGGGTTAGCAGCGAGATACAAAAAACTCATATTGTCTCCATGAATAATGGGTGTACTCTGAATGATGTCAAAACTCTTCATGAATGTCTTCAACCATACGACCTCTTTTGTAGCTTCAACCATTCCTTTGTACTTTGCTCCTATCATCAAAATTACCTACTTAATCTGTATCACTATATATCTTGATGTTTGTATCTGATGTAAAACCATACTACAAACCTTCTTTGAGTGTGCCCTTAATGTATCTTGACACTCTTTGTCCTGTAACCCAATGTTCTTTCCTAGGACAATGCATGAATTGAGATAACACTCCAACTTCATATGACAAATCAGGCCTAGTTAATGTAGCATAGATTAGACTAGCAACTAGACTTTGATATAGCTTCATATACTTGAATTCTCTCCTCCATGTCTGCTCAATTTTTTATTCAGCTCCATTGGAGTAGATGGTATCCTAAAATCTTCCATTTTAAACTTGATCAGTAGGTTCTTCAAATACCTTTCTTGAGTCACATATACTCCATGTTGATTATATGAGACCTCCATGCCCAAGAAATATGATAAGTCTCCTAAGTCACTAATCTTAAAATCTTTCTCCATTTTCTTCTTGAGACTTTGTATGCCCTTCTCATCTGTACCTGTAAGGATTATGTCATCAACATATATGCACATATAAATGAACCCATCATCACTTGCTTTAACAAGCAAGCTAGTATCTGCTTTAGACACTTGGAAACCAAGTTCCTTCAAGAACTTCACAAGTCTATAATTTCATGCCGTTGGGGCCTATTTCAAACCATATAAAGCTCTCTTGAGCTTACATACATATTCTGAATACCTTTCATCTTTGAACCCTTCTGGTTGCTCTAGGAAAACATCATCTAAATTATAACCATTAAGAAAAGCATTCTTCACATCTAATTGACATAATCTCCAACCTTTACATGCAGCAATAGCTATGAGAGACCTTATAGTTGTCATTTTTCCCACAGGACTATAAGTCTCATCATAATCTATACCATATGTCTGAACATACCCTTTCACAACAAGTCTAGTTTTATACCTAGACACACTTCCATCTGCATACCTTTTTGTTTTGTAGACTCATTTGCATCCAATGATCTTCTGAGTATTTGGGTTTGGAACCAAATCCCATGTCTCATTTTCCATCAATGCATCATATTCTTCCTGCATAGCTTTCTCCCAATTTTCCTTACCTTTTGCCTCTTCATATGTAGATTCACCATATAAGCATAGTCTTTAGTAGTCAAAAAAGAAGTGTCATAGCTATACCTTGTAGGTTGCCATTTATGCCTTGATGACCTTCTGAGTTCTCCACTTCTTGAGGTTTCTAGTTCATCACATTCTGGATCCAACCTTGGCACTTCTTCAACTTCAACTTGTACTTCATTATTGACTACTTCATCAAATATTTGAACTTTTGATTTACCTTTCTTCTGATTCAAGGTTTCTTCATCTCCTGCATGAATATTAAGTGTACCTGTATACCAACTACCTTGCTCATCCAATGTAACATCTTGAGACACTAAGAATTGCTTTCTAGATGGACTCCAGAACCTATAACCCATCGGCTTATCATCATAACCAATGAATACATACTTTTAAGCTTTAGGTTCCAATTTATGCCTCAACTGAGATGGCACATATGCATATATCAGACATCCAAATACTTTGCAATGATCTAAGGTAGGTTTCTTACCCCACCAACCTTCATATGGTGTCATATCCTCTAACCTCCTATTAACCAAGTATGTAGCTATATTTATAGCCTCAGCCCACAAGTAATTAGGATGATTCTTTTCTTTCATCATTGACCTTGCAAACTCGACAAGAGTTCTACTTCTCCTTTCTGCTACACCATTTTGTTGAGGAGAGTACCTGCAAGTAACCTCTCTCTTTATACCTGCATTCCATAAGTAATCACTGAACTCATTAGAGAAATACTCTCCCCCTCCATCTGACCTTAGTCTCTTCACTCTTTGCCCTATACTTCTTTCTGCATATGCATGATCATGTTTAAATGTGTTGAACACCTCTCATTTATCTTTGATCACATATATAGTGATCCACCTGGTAGCATCATCAACATAAATAACATAATATCTTGAACCATTAATATTGAAATCCTTTGATGGTCCCCACACATCTCTATGTACCAACTCAAGCTTCTCTGAATACATGAAACCATGCTTAGTATATGATTTCTTATGAGCCTTACCTAGTTGACATGCCTCACATGTGTATGTCATGTGTTGACCTACAACATTAGACAATCCAAGCCCTGAACCATTGTTAACCATATCCTTAATACCTCTTTCATTGAAATGTCTAAGCATTTTATGCCAAAGATCTTATCAGAGATCTTATGTCCTCCATAAGTGAACAAGGCATGAACAACATTTCCTTGACTCTTCAATGTGAATAACCTTCCTTCTTTCTTCCCTGAAACAATTTTTTTATACACATTGCTAGGGTCCTCCACAAAAACTCCATCATTAGTGAAACTTACTTCATAATCTTTCTCAACAATTTGCCCTAAACTTATCAAATTCTTTGGAATTGTAGGATCATACAAAACCTTACTTAGAAGAGTGCTCCTATCCTTGTCCTTTAGTGATCCAATTGACTTCACATTGTGCTTTGTATTATCACCTGTTTGTACCACATGATTACTTAATTTATTCTCCAAATTACTCCTCAAAGCTATGTTACCACTCAGGTAATTGCTACACCCTAACTCTATGTAGAAGACTCTTTGATCTTCACTTTGTCTTTCACAAGTTGCATTCATAATCAAGGTTGAATGCTCCTTCTGATTTGAAGCATAATTGTAGTAGGTATTGTTGTAGGATTGTCTTTGGAAACCTCTACGTGCATTTCTTCCAAAGAAACCTCTACCTCTGAAATTACCTCTTTGGTTTCTACCACCTCTTCCTCTTGAATTAAAGTTCTGATTATATCCTCCACCATTCCGATTATTATGCCAACATTCATGAGCTAAATGATTAGTCTTACCAAAAATCTAGCAAGCTTTGACTCCATCTCTACTGCTTCTACCGCTTCCTCTTCCTTTCCCACCACCTCTTCCTCTTAGGAAGTTACCTTGGCTAGTTGTACGTTCATCTTCAATCAATTGTTGCTTGCCTTTGTTAGACTTCTTCTTGTCCTTTGAATACATTGCTTGACCTGTACTTTTATCAACATCACCTTTGACATCCTCCTCAAAGGCTAGCATATGTCCTAGCAACTGATTTAAATCAGAAGTGAAACGATCTAGTGACAGTTTAGTAGACAAAATGAATGGCTTCCATTTCTCATTCCCTCACAAACCTGTGAGAACTAGCCTTAACAATTTGTCCTCTTCAATATCTTCACCAACTACTCCTAATGCATCTGCAATGTTCTTCATCCTTGTTACATAATAAAAAATGAAGGATGCCTTCCTTGAGCTTGTAGTATTTTGAAAATGCTCTTCCAAATCATTCCATATGTCGCTTGCACTTTCAAGTCCTCTAATATGAGGTAACAAGTAGTCATTGACTCCCATGTAGATAATTCTCCTTGCTTGAGCATCCTTCTTCATCCATGTCTTCAAATCCGAGAGTTCATCCCTAGTTGGAGCATTAGGATCTCTGAATTTTGGTTTTTCTTCTTCACCTGTGATATACCCTATTAGGTCTTTGCTCATGAGATGAGCTTCCTCATTGACCAAGCTGGATAGTTTTCCCTATCTAATTTCTCTATCTGAAGAGAATCTCCCATCCTTTTTTCACCTATGTATCAAATTCTTCAAGCTTTATGAGGAATAAGTGTACCTTTACTTTGAATGAAGTTCCTTTTGATCTTCTTGATAGCTTCAGGTCTCCTCCTTTAGCTTTCACTTAAAACTTTCACCTTTTTAGTGTTCAGGAGTTGATTTTTGTATAGTTGTAGCAGTTGGGGTCCTCCTTGTCTTCTATTTTGATGACTCTTGCTCTAACACCACTGATGGAGAGTGTTAATCTCCAAACGAACAAGCTATTCTTTATGTTAGAGCACCTCTATATCAACAATAACTCAAAACCTTAACCAAGTAGGAGGAATAATGCTAGATTACCAAAATTTTGAACTAAGTGTGAACAAACTCAACACACAGAAAGTCTTCTTCTATTTATCCACTCATAGACTGGTCCAACATGTAAAG
>CM035418.1:67504069-67506569 GCA_020310875.1 Ceratopteris richardii
CCTTCATTTTATCTACAGAACTTTCATTAGATCACTTTACTCCTGATTTGAATCAATTGTTAGGTCATATGCTAACTTTTGAGAATGATGTCAAAGGAGATGTTGATAAGAGTGCAGGTCATGCAATGTACTCTAAAGACAAGAAGAAAGCTAACAAAGGAAAGCAACAATCAGGTGAAGAAGAAGGTACATCAAACCAAGCAAATTTCATAAGAGGAAGAGGAAATGGCAGAAGTAGAGGAAGAGGCAGAAACAACAAAGATAATGCAAGAGCTTGTTGGATATGTGGTAAGACCAATCATCTATCTCATGATTGTTGGCATAATAATCAAAACAATGGTAATTATCAGAACTTTAATCAAAAAGGAAGAGGTGGTAGATTTCAGAGAGGAAACTTCAGAGGTAGAGGTGGTAGGAATTCTTTTGGAAGAGGTGGAGGAAGAAACTTCCAAAACCAATCCTATAATAACACCTACTACAACTATACATCAGATCAGAAGGAGGACTCGACTCTCATTATGAATACATGTGAAACCTCACATGAGGACATGAGAGTGTTCTACATTGATTCAGGATGTAGTAATCATTTAAGTGGAAATATTTCTTTGATGACTGACCTAGATCATAATGCAATTAATCATACAGTTCAGACAGGTGATAATACAAAGCATAAGGTAAAGTCAATTGGTTCAGTCAAAGCTAAGGATGGGAGTACTCTTCTGAGTAAGGTACTTTATGTTCCCACAATTCCAAAGAATTTGATCAGTGTAGGTCAAATTGTGGAAAAAGGATATGAGGTAAGGTTCACCAATGATGGAGTTTATGTTGAAGACCCTAGTCAAGGGTACAAACAAGTTATTGCAGGAAAGAAAGAAGGAAGGCTTTTCACATTGAAGGTACAAGGAAATGTTGGACATGCTATGTTCACATATGGAGAGCAGAAGGTGTCAGAATTGGATCTTTGGCACAAAAGACTTGGACACTTTAATGAAAGAGGTATTAAAGAAATGATTAACAATGATTCAGTGCTTGGATTGCCTAACATTGCAGGTCAACACATGACATACAGATGTGAGGCATGTCAATTAGGTAAGGCTCATAAGCAATCCTATTCCAAGCATGGGTTTATGTATTCAGAAAGACTTGAATTGGTGCATACAGATGTGTGGGGTCCTTCAAAGGACTTTAGTATAAATGGTTCAAGATATTATGTCATTTATGTTGATGATGCTACCAGGTGGATCACAATTTATGTGATTAAAGAAAAGTCAGATGTGTTTAATACATTTAAACACTATCATGCATATGTAGAAAGGATTACAGGTCAAAAATTAAAGAGACTAAGGTCAGATGGAGGGGGAGAGTATTTTTCAAATGAGTTCAATGATTATTTGTGGAATGCAGGTATAAAGAGAGAAGTTACTTGCAGGTACTCTCCTCAACAAAATGGGGTAGCAGAAAGAAGAAATAGGACTCTTGTTGAGTTTGCAAGGTCCATGATGAAAGAGAAGAATTGCCCAAATTATTTGTGGGCTGAGGCTGTTAATACAGCTACATATTTGGTTAATAGATTGCCTTGTAAAGCTTTGCAGGGTATGACACCATATGAAGCTTGGTGGGGTAAGAGACCTACCTTGGATTATTGCAGAATATTTGGATGTTTGGCATATGCATATGTGCCATCTCAATTGAGGCATAAGTTGGAGCCTAAGGCAGAAAAGTATGTATTCATTGGTTATGATGATAAGCAAATGGGATACAGGTTGTGGAGTCCATCCACAAAGCAATTCCTTGTATCCAAGGATGTTACATTTGATGAGCAAGGTACTTGGTATGCAGGTAAATATAATGTACATGCAGATGATGAAGAAGTAGTGGAACAAAGAAAAGGTAAAGCAAAGATTCAATTACTTGATGAAAGTGAGAACAATGAAGTACAGGTTGAATATGAAAA
Organism: Ceratopteris richardii; assembly: GCA_020310875.1. NCBI lineage: Eukaryota > Viridiplantae > Streptophyta > Polypodiopsida > Polypodiales > Pteridaceae > Ceratopteris > Ceratopteris richardii. Next base: position 67,506,024 of record CM035418.1, read on the forward strand.
GAGGCCAAGGTTTGATCCAGAATGTGATGAACCAGAAACTTCAAGAAGTGCAGAAGTTAGGAGGTCATCTAGGCACAAATGGCAACCTACAAGGTATAGCTATGACACTTCATTCTTAACTACTAAAGATTATGCTTATTTGGTAAAAGCAGATGAAGACCCTTCTACATATGAAGAGGCCAAAGGGAAGAAGAATTGGGAAGATGCTATGCAAGAGGAGTATGATGCATTGATAGAGAATCAAACATGGGATTTGGTTCCTAAACCTAATAGTCAGAAAATCATTGGTTGTAAGTGGGTTTACAAGACTAAAAGATTTGCAGATGGAAGTGTGTCTAGGTACAAAGCTAGACTTGTTGTGAAAGGGTATGCACAGACATATGGAGTGGATTATGATGAGACTTATAGTCCTGTGGCAAAGATGACAACTATCAGGACACTCATAGCAATTGCTGCTTGCAAAGGTTGGAAGTTATCTCAATTAGATGTAAAAAATGCTTTCTTGAATGGTTACATTTCAGATGAAGTCTACATGGAGCAACCAGA